>QEYC01000012.1:0-600000 GCA_009935795.1 Pholiota adiposa
GTGAGGGAATGGAGGTGGAGGGTGGTGGTGGTGCCGGAGGGGGAGGAGGAGGAAAGGATCTGTGTTCGGGGAGCAAGAGATATATTTTCTCTTTCTCGTCGGCTCAATGTTCGGGATGCTGGGCGGACAACTGATCTCAACAATCTTAATCAAGAGGAAGAAGAACAGCAAGAGATCGTCAATGAACCTGCACAACAAGCTTTCCCTTCAGAGCCTGTACCAGAAACTCAAGCCATCTCCAATTCAGTCTACCAACTACTGCTACGCCTTGCTGTTGCATCCGAGGATGTGATGAAGAGTAACAGTAGCTCATCCAAGTTGATCGCAGATATCTTCAGCAATGCTGGTAATTTTTCAGCTTCATCACTATACACAACAGATTCGTTGGATAGTATTGCCATGCGAACAGTTGTTTCGGAAACCCAGAAGGCATCTTTGGCCTTCGTACATGCAATAAATTGCATCCAGTTAAGAAATAAAGTGCAAAGGTATGGATTTTCTCCTTGATATGTCGGTTACTCTTACAGACTCCTCTCTAGTATTCATCAGCTCAAGAAGATTAGCATAACTGCTATTCTGAATACTATTAATAATGTATCCTTGTCGAGTCTTAAAAGATATCATAGGCATGGAAATTGTTATACAATTTTAGCCCATGCAGGCAAGTTCGATTACATTTTATGGACTATTTCCGTTCTAACTCTGCTTTTGAATAGGCACCATTTTCCTTCTTGCGATCCTCACTATTGCAGAAGAACAAAATAAATGTTTATCGCCAAAAACATTTACTGCTGATGTCTTAGTCAAACTAAGTCATCTTGTACGGTGCCCTGATCCAGGTAAGCATAACCGATGTTTTCTAAATGTATTTCAATTTCTCACTCTTATCTAGCTAGCAACCAAGGACAGCTCATTATCAACAATATTATTCCTGCAATTGCGCATCTACGCTCCCAATATCGGGTTACATTTTCAACTGTGTTTGTCCAGTCTCTGCTCATTGACTGCACTGTCCCTCCTTTTATTGAAATTGGCGATCTTCAACGTTCCGACGAATTTTTTGAAAAGCTAATATTTAAGTATGTTTTGTTCCTACGCTATCTTGTTATAATTCTAATGTGAACGTAAAAAAAATTACAGTGTGCATCTCAGACCACGATCATCTCATTGGGACTGTTGTAAAGTTCCTTTGTGCTCTGAACAAGGGTAATACCTTTCCATACCATCAATCAGGCCATTCTCTCCCAACCACATGGATCAGGCTCATTACCGGATTCTAATATGAATGGTTTGGAGGGTAATATGTCTCCTTTGACGGACTATGACTATGACGACTTCCAAATGGCCACAACAGAACCTGATGATGAGAACCCTAGCCCATCAGTTATTCACATTCAAACGGCATTTAACCCTTCTCTCAAACAGAATACAGCTGTTTCTTACAGAGGCAAGGGCAAAAATCGATTTGCTTGTACTCAAGCACAGAGACGTCTAGCATTGAAGGCTGTTGAAGAAACCTGCATAGATGATTTCCGCACATCTGTATGTGTATTTTATTGTCTTCAAACCTTTTTCTTATTCTATTCTCTAGCTCCAAAATCTTCTATCAAAGGGTTATCGTCGTAGCGCGACCGAATATATATTTACATCATCCAGCATTCTCAACAAGTAAGTATTCATATTTTCTAGTATGTATTAATCTCATAGCTATTTAGCCGCAGACTCTCCATTGACGACAAGGATAATAAGCCTATGATTATGGTTATTCCTGATATGCCTCAAAACCTTAAGGACAAAGTATTGACGCATCTGAAGGCTGTATTCCGAACTACCTGGTTGAAACTGACTTGATCAAAAAAGTGGATAAAGATTTCAAGTTTACAAGTCTTCATTTTTCCTGGTACAATCGCTTTTCAAAACGAGTACGTATTAATCTTTATTCCTCTAATATCCTATCTGACGTATTTTAAAGGGTGATAATGTTCCAAGTAATGTGGAGCCAGCAGCTCATAAGCGTCCAGGAAAAAAAAACATGTTTCTACATCTCAGTGCGCTCCTAGGACTTCAACAGAACTGCAGATGTATATGGAGGAATATTTGCTTTTGCAAGAAAGCTTTCAAGATGTATTTGAATGGTTAGCTACTGCGGTAAATTGTTTCTTCATATTAAATTATATATATTCTGATATATTATTCCTCAAGGTCAAGCAGCTGCTTCCTGATGACTACGACATTATTTCACAGTTCGCAAATGTCCTGCCAGCAAGTGGCACATCAATAGCCTATCCATTTAGTGGACTGGTAATTAACTTCAACGTTGCAACCAATCTTCACCGAGACTGGAATGATCTCAAGTTTTGCATGGTCATGATAGTCTCAGAGGACTGCGAGGGAGGGATTTGTGTTTCTTGGAGCCTGGTTTGCGATTCAAACTTCAAAATGGCGAAATTGTTCTCTTTCGATCAAGTGAAATCAGTCATTTTAACTTGAACTTCAAAGGCAAGCGTGCTTCTATCGTGTTCCATACAGATCGGGAGGGAGAGGCATGGGTTCTGGACCGTAATGGCTGGAATGGATCAATTTATATGAATGTAACTGAGAGGGGAGGCGGCGATTTGTAGAAAGCATTATCTTCTTTGTTTGGCAATGGTTTTAATGTCCGACTGAATTAATGAACTAACAAACAACGTCTAACTTAACTCCGTCTCTACATCTTCTATCCATCTTCAGTATACTCCAACCCCTTTATTATTTTTAAAAAAAAATTCCCCTCTCTATTCCTACTATGGCTCAGACTACAAGGCAAAAATCTGCTGCTGCTGCTTCATCCTCTAGAGTTCAAACCAGAGGGTCGCAACGCTCTGCCACGTCAAACTTGGTTCAACCTACTAATGCCTCAGTTTCAAAGAAAAGAAAGGCATCTTCTCAAAGCAAGACAAATCACACGACTACCAGTGCTTCAAAATCTACGGACAAGATTTCTCGTCAAGAGAAATTGAAAATCTTCAAAGAAATGCAGCGTGAACTTGATGCTCATAGAGGTAGGGCATAATTATAGTTTTGAACCAGTACTAATATTCATTCATAGATGAGTTGTCTCAGGAAGAGGAAGAAGAAGATGCTGAAGACGAAGATGCCCAGTCTCACAAGAAGCAACGTATTACTCTTGATGGTGAAGAAGAAGAGTTGGCACAAAACCTTGGGACAATACGAGGAGGCTCTCGACATATTGTCCGCTCTCCATCTCCGCCTCTACCTCCTGCAAATGAGGGTGATGATGAGCCTAATCCTCCTTCCGACAGTGAAGCTGGTAGTCAGGCAGGTAATGGCGACTTAATTTTCCATGAACAGCAGCCCCTAGACGATGAAGCTGACCAAGATAGCTGGAATAATAATGGGGTATGTTCTAGTCTATTGTCTCTACATTATGCTTACTCTTAGATTGATGTAGATGGTTATTGATACTGAAGATAACCATTCCGTTGTTTCTCAAAGCCGCTCTGCTTCAAGAACGCCATCTAGAACACCATCAAGAGTTTCAACTGACACAACTTCCATGAACTCCGCCACGTATCAGACAGGGAACAAAATTACAGAAGGCCACTTTAGTCCCCGTACTCGTCCTCTCGCGATTGCAGCCAAGTCACAGGTCCGTTACCAGATGATCTTTGGAGATATAAGCAAGTCATCAGGCCCTGCTCGCCTTGACTTTGCATGGGATGCCGTCAAGGCAGCAGCACAGAAGTCAAATAATGTTGATATCACTGACGCATTTAGAAGGAGTTCTCGGGATTCGATAAAGAAGAGGTTGCTTGTAACCTACGTAAGTGATGCTCTTTCGTACAGACTTGTACTAACCTTCATATTTCTGTAGGCGATGTATGCCAGGACAAATCTTCTAAGCTCTCTCATTACTATTGTTCGGTCAAAGGTCAAAACATCATATGCGTTCAGCACTAGTACAATTGAGACAATCAAAGACAATGTTGAATGGCTCCTTCAAGATGCCCATTTTATGTATGGGGTATCGTACTCCAGGTATGTTCATACACTCTCAGAAATTCTATCTAATATATTTTCATAGGACAAAAAATTCAATTCGCAAATGCCATTTGGATCGGGGCTTATGATTGATGCTATTGAAGCTCAATGGTTTAGCAGCTCATCAAAATCCAAAGCTGATCAAGAAACCACTGCCAAAATAAGAAAGGACAAAAAAATACCTTCTGAAATGATCGCTCTTGCTCTTGCTGCAGTACGTGTGTAGAATATTATATTATTCAGGTGTTTATTTGATTCTTCTTTCTATAGATCGAACATTCTTTGCAAGAATGGAAGGACGGAACAAAGAGAACCCTTCCTTTTACAGATGAAGTTGTTCAATCTTCGTAAGTTTGAATACTCTTTCTTCTATATCTTATTTATTGAACCTTGTTGCAGGTTCACTCGTCATGTAGCCAATTGGAAGAAAATTGAGGCTAAAACACAAGTATGGACAAGTTTTTGGCTTAGCACTCTTTACAAAAAGATGGAGTACGTCGTCTCTGCATAGATATTATTATGCTTCTTATTAATGAATTTGTTTTAGAAAAAAGAATGATCTTTTGGCAGCTGCATCCTCGTCAGAGAAAGATCTTGCTACTGTTGATTTTGCGGCTCTTGATCAAATGGTAGATGGAGCCCAGGATGATATTTAAATGCATTCAATTTTTCTTTCCTGGCCATTCATCTCGTACTTACTTTTCAAAGTGTGCTATAATTGTTTAATTCATCGTCACCAGTACATTTTTTAGCTTTCAAATGGTCTACATTTCTGCATATTTTATGATCTTTGTAATGCTTTTAATAAAACTAGAGAGGCTTTCTGAACATTTTTCAATATAACCAAAGTTGCTCTTAAGTTGCTTTCCAGTCGCTCTCAAAGCCTACTCAAGAATTGTTGAGATAGATCTAAGATATACTTCTAAATTACAAATGTCTCTCTAAGAGTTGTGACAAAGATTCATATAATTCTTTCTGAGATGTCTAGTACTATCTGCTACAAGAACAAAGACTTAGAATATGTTATACATTGGCTTTGAAAGCCATCAAAATGATTTAAGTATAGCTTTAGAAGACATGGTAATTCTATTCAGTATGCTTTCAAAGATTTAAAGAGATAACTATAGTAGTAAAGGCATTATCTTCAGTTGCTCTGAAAGTCTCTGTAGATTATTTGAGAGACCTTCAAGTGAATTATAAAGTGACCAAAGTAATATGAGACCATGGTAACCTTTCTCCACAAGTCTTTTTATCTCTGGATCTCTGCATGGCTCTCAGAGACTCCAGATGGCTCTCAAAGATACACAAGCTTACCAGGGGAGAACATGATTTTTCCTGATGTTGCATCTTTTCGTGATGCCGAATGCGCCAAGGAAATGTCGTATCGCTCTCAGCATGTCCATGACCCCAATAAAACAACCGATGTTTTTGACGGTGCAATATATCGCCAGCTGTGCTCTGAAAAAGTCGACATCGATGGGGACAAACTGAAGTACAACCACTTCTCCGGTGATCGCGATATTGCACTTGGGCTCTCGACAGATGGATTTGCACCTTTTAAGCGTCGCAAAAGCACAGCGTGGCCTCTCATCCTTTTCAACTACAATCTACCGCCGGAAACACGCTTTCATGTCGAAGAAATTCTCGCTCTAGGAGTCATACCGGGCCCCAAAAAGCCCCTGGATATCGATTCATTTCTTTGGCCGGCCATTCTTGAATTTATCCAGCTGGCGCAAGGAGTAATTGCATTCGATATTCTCAGGGCAGAGTTATTTACCCTTCGCGCGTATTTAATTCTTATCTTTGGCGACATTCCAGCGATTTCCCTCCTGATGCATATGAAGGGCCATAATGGATTTTCACCTTGTCGAATGTGCAAAATTTTGGGTATCCGCAATCCGATGTCAAACTCCAATACAAATTACATCCCTCATGACCGCTCAAGGCATCCCGATGTATTAAATGATCCTACAGCAGTCAAGGTGTACAACATGGCTGATCTCCCATTACGCACCCACATAGAGTTGATGTCTCATGCGAATGAGGTTCAAGAAGCACCAACCCAGGCGGAAGCTGGTCGACTCTCTCGTCGGTATGGGATCAAGGGTATCCCAGTACTTTCATGCCTTTCATCGGTCAAATTCCCGACCGCGTTTCCATATGACTTTATGCATCTAATCTGGGAAAATCTCATGAAGAACCTAGTTCTCCATTGGACCGGAGATTTTAAAGGACTCGATGAGGGTTCAGAATCATATTTCCTGCAAAAGCCTGTTTGGGAAGCGGTGGGAGTGGCGACAGCAGTCTCTGGGTCAACAATCCCATCTGCCTATGGGAGCCGCGTTCCAAATATTGCTAAGGATGGCAATTTATGCACAGCGGATATGTGGAGCTTTTGGACACTTTATCTTGGCCCCGTTCTTCTCTGACGTTGATTTCGTCACATCAAGTATTTTCAGCATTTTATACGACTAGTCCGCCTACTCAATATTTGTCTTCAATTTGAAATTTCTAAGGAAGAAATTACAGAGCTTCGTAGGGGCTTCATCCAGTGGGTTCACGACTATGAACAGTGCGTATATTCTGTCTTGTCATAGCATCCAATATTGATAACTAGACTAGGATATATTACCAATATTCTCCAGAACGTGTCTCAACTTGCCCTCTCACCATCCATGCTCTTCTCCACATTGCAGATAGCATTGAAGCATGCGGCCCTGTTTGGTGTTATTGGGCATTTCCAATGGAACGCTATTGCGGAAAACTGCAGCCTGCACTTCGGAGTCGTCGCTTTCCATATGCAGCACTCGACCGCTTTGTGCTAGAAGATGCACAGCTTACACAAATCAAGCTTACATCAGGCCTGGCCGATGAACTATCTAGACTGTCCGAGGGCCGGGCCGGGCCAGGGCCGGGGTGTTTTTACTGGCCCTGGCCCTGGCCCTCCGGGGCCGGGTCGGCTTGGTGTTGGCCCTGGCCCTGGCCCTGTCTGACCCCGGGCCAGTAGGGCCGGGCCAGGGTCGGGCCGGGTCGGCCCCGGGCCAGCGGCCAATTTTGTTCCCACGTGCGGCAACTCGGCACGCCCGCCATAATCAGCGGCACTGCAGTGTCGAACGTGCACGTCTTCATAAACTATGTCCCCCAGCTTTCCTCCCCTTCCACTATGTCCATTTTCCTGCACATCACCAGTGCCCATTGCCAGCAAATGCATCATCTCGATGCATGCACGATTCCGCGGCAAAGACCAAAACGTGCATCAACACTGTGCGCACAGATTTGATTTCTCACACAGTTGACGGCTCTCCCACCACAACCCAACACGCCCCTCCCCTTCTGACTGGGATGTGGGCTCGTTTATGCACGCCAACGACGGAGGGTGGGGGAGAAGGACACGAAGGGCAGACCCATGAAGTGGGAAAGCCTTGAGGTGCATCATCTGCACCACCTCTTTGCACCGCTGACCCCAAGCCTCTCCCACAGCGCCCTTTTACTGTAACCCCATTCCCTGGTCCCACCGCCCTGCCGACGCCTCTCTGCCCACACCCCACCCTCGCCGTACACGCCCCTTCACCACACACGCCTCCTGCAGCGCGCAGCCTCTCTGCCACGTCATCGCCACGACGACGACAGTGCCACAGGCATGTGCTCCACCTCCCTACCGCTCACCTTCTCCACGCGCCGCCCCCACGACACGCCAAGCAGCAATCGGCGGTGATGAACAACCAGACGGGCGGTGGACAAGGCTGGTGGGCTGGTGGATGACAAGGAGGGTATGCAATCGATGACGATTGCCGACAATCACCAACGCGACGCGTCGAAGACGAGCAGCCAGCACACCCACTTTCTGCCCGGTCACACCTGCATTGTGCTCCCTCTCTAGCCTCCCACCTTCTCCTAGGCAGACCCATGAAGTGGGAGAGCCTTGAGGTGTGTCGTCTGCACCATCCGCTTTGCACCGCTAACCCAAAGCCTCTCCCGCAGCATCCTTCGCCCTCCACCCGCCCCTGTGTACCCGTCCCTTCGACAGATCCGCCTCCTGCGCGCGGCCTCGCTGCCACGTCATCACGACGACAACAGTGGCCCGGGCATGTGCTCCGCCTCCCTATCGCCCACCTTTGCCACTCGCCGTCCCCATGCACGCCGCCTGGACAAGATTGGGGATGAATCGACCACAATCGATGGCGATCGACGGCGATCGACGAGATCATCGACCAGTAACAATGATTGACGGCGACGGATGACGGACGTGCAGAGGACACCACCAGCAGGGAGGATAGCGAGACACAGAGAGGATGAGCAGCCAGACGGAGCTGAGAGCGTGAGGAGCCAACCGGCGAGGCGACAATGAGGCGACGGCAGGGAGGTGATGAACTAGGGATAGGAGGAGTTGGGGAGAAGGGTGCCAGGAAAGTGGGGGTGGGGCAAGCTGTGGCAGGGGCCAGGGGAATGAGGATGGGGCGAGCACATTCACAATGCGCGCGCGCGCTGCCGTCATCTCCTCTGTCGGTGCTCTTGCATGTATTAGAATGCCGTATATGTAAATTAGATACTATTCAATTAATAAATTAACTGTCCATTACTTGACTTCATAAAGTTTCTAGTGTGGTACAAAATCTAACTGAAGGTAGTGACATTTTCAAATCCTACCACTTTGAAGTGCTGTTAGCCAAAAACTTCAAACGAAAATTGGCGCCCAAAAAGAGGGCCGGCCTGGGCCGACCCCGGGTCGACCCCGAGGGCCGGGCCAGCGCCTAACTGGCCCTGGCCCTCCTTGGGGCCGGGCCAATAAACGATGAGGTGGCCCTGGCCCCTGGCCCTCGGGGCCGGGCCAGGGCCGACCCGGGGCCAACGCGGGCCAGGCCCGGCCCTCGGACAGTCTAGAACTATCCCTTCGGACACCGAGAAAATCAGTTCCTGGCATGTTTCAGCACCCATCATGTTCGAGCATTTTTTTCTTTCACATCGTATTATGACTGAAAGATCCTTTGGTAGATGAGGATTTTATTTTATTGCCAACTCGCAGCACAGGCAAGCTAACGAAGGGTCTAATGACTAGCATTTATGCTGCCATTGCGACCCGCATTGACACCAAGAATATGCGGAATGTGCGAAAGCTAGTGAATTCCGCCGTTATTGAGCAGTGGGGCAAGATTCGCCGCGTCGACTCGCTGGAAGGTGATACCATGTGGGCAGCATCATTAAATAATGGAGGAGACGATGCAAGGGATGCCACATTTGTGCGAGTGAGTAAAGCCATTTATTTTAACTAAAATACTGCCTAAAACTTTCACCCATTACTCAGTATGAAGTGTATGTTGATATTCATGAACGACATCGTCAAAAGCAGACCGAGCTTGAGCTTCAAACCTTCTATGGCCAACTCACACATGTTTTTGTGCTCAAATTCCAAGATCCGGTTGTACGCCGTGCACTCCAACTCACCGTGGGTGAGCTTGACACGGATGTTATAATTCTCACTGCAATTCGGACTTGTACCCTGGGCCCTGCTGATCCCAATCTTCGCGGACTGGATATTCATTTCTACTCAACGATGGGAGCATTGCACTTCGTTGATTTAACTTGCGTTCAGTGTCTTGTAGGGCGCGTCAAAGACGGAGAGAGGGATTGGGCAATCATTGATCGAAGTGGGTCTCTTGCTCGTGCTGTGCACGACTCCAGCAATGAAACAGATGATTAGTACCTTTTTACTATACTAGTTGCGCCGGGACATTCTTCTAGATATCGTAGTGGTATTGAATTTGACTGAGACTATATGTACCCAAATGCCTAGAATAATAATTGCACATTGAAACTGCCCTTACATAAGCACTGCATCTCGCCTGACGCCGCCGTCCACTTTCAGCTCTCTCTCTCACAATGCCCAGAAATCTTACTTCCTGACCCTCAGACAGCACCGTTGCATCTGTAGCTCCTACGCTTTTGTCAAATTATCACACTCCCACCTCAATATCAACATAAATCGCGAACTGCTAGTTCCAACTGTTCACCTGAGAAAAGCTCTAAGACGGCTTATGGCTGGCACCACTGAGTTGTATCTCACTCTTCGTGTTTTCCCCAGTGCTGTGTGCATTGACTGCTTTTTGTTTGATGTGGTGCGTCCTTAGATATTTCTCCTGGTTTACTCAATTGACCTTATTAACCAGAGCAGCCCTTCGGCCACTCGACGCCTAGTGTTTGGAGGTCCGGTTATAAGACCGGAAAAAGACCGGAACTTAACCGGACTGTAACCGCTTTGGACCGAAAATATTTAAGACTGATCAAGACCGTAACCGCGGTCCAGTCTTCGGTCTACATGCTGTGGGAATTATTGAAGACCAAGCTAAAGACCGGTCTTTGCGGTCTTAACTGGTCTTTTTGGCCAGAAACTAGTGCACTAACAGGCAGTTATGTAATTTATAAAATCAATAAAATTCAACACGTGCAATACCATTTCTAAATACAGAGTGTTACTGTCACATATTGCCTGAGTCAGACCGGCAAATTTTATATCGAAGACATAAACAACAATGGTCAGTACACGCGCCATCGAAAAAGGAATTCCGCCCAGAGTACTTGAGCCGAAAGGCTCTGGCAAGAAAACGGCGAGTAATCCAACATCTTCTAAGTCTAAAAAAAGACGACAGCCATCAGAAAGTGATGACAGCAGTAATAGTGAGGAGGAATCAGAGGAGGAGCCACGCCGCACAAAGAAGAAGGCACGTAGAAAGCGGGTGGCCATGGAGTCTGATAGTGATGTAGAGATGGTCAACGAGAATGTCAATCCAGCAGAGCAGGAGGTGGAGATTGTTGACGATGATGAGCAGCGCACAGAACAAGAAAGGGTGAGTATCCAATGATATATAACTAGTCATGATTCAAACTTACCTAATTTTAGGACGACGGCCTCAATGATCACCAACGCGGTACTTCTCTCACCGAAAAGATTGTTAAGAAGGACTCGACGCGTGATCTTCTGGCAATAATGTCTGACAAAGTCACTGTGAAGTTCAAGGTTGCGAAGGATGCATTTGAGACGGATACAGGAAGATGGTGCAATCCCTGCATGTAAGTTGTCATATTCAACATATATAGATCTCAGACTCACTCGGTGATAGGAATGATGATGCCTTTGTCGCGCTTCATGGGAAATGGAAGGCATTCCACAAGGGAGGGAACTCATCCTGCCGTGTCCACATTCGTCAGCACTATCCTCAATACAAAGCAGCATGCGAAAAGGAGAAGATACCTCTCAATCACTGGGCAATGCCACGAGACATGTGGAATGCTCTTGAGGCTGCGAAGGACGCTGAAAAGCGGGGAATATTGGCGAAAAAAGAACAGCAACAGTTAGCCTTTAAGATGATGACTGGGCCGCGTGAGTTTACGAGAGTGGGAACTCTTCATGCAGTGGCGAAGTTGATTGCAACTAATAATCTGGTATGATCAGTAAATGTTTGCCTGGATTAAGTCTCACAACGCACCTATAGCCCTTAGCACTCGCTGAGAATCCTGCTTTCCGAAACACCCTCATTGCCATGAGGCCAAAATCCACCCTTTCCGATTTCCCGAGCACGCACAATGTCAAGATTCATACTCATAATGAGTTCGTCAAGTACATGAATGGCCTAAAAGATGAGATCGCAGTGAGTCACTTCATTTCAGACATACTAAACATCATTTAAACACACACATGTAGGCCGCTCCTGGTAAGGTGTCAATAACATCAGATGCCTGGTCAGCTGACACGACAAAAATGGGGTTCCAAGGGATGACGGCGCACTGGATTGAGGTCAAGGGCGGGAAGTGGAAGATGAAAGCTGCGGTCATTGGATTCAAAGCGCTGTCGGGGGCGCATTCTGGCGAGAATCTCGGGAGATACACAGTCGGTCTACTTGACCGTGTGGGTGTTATGAGCAAGAAGGCATCCAAGGTGTGTGATCTTGTTTATCAATCAACGATCAATCTAATTCCCATGTCATCGGATAGCTCTACACCGTCACTTTAGATAACACTGGCAACAATAATATGACATGTACGACTATTCAAGATATACATAATCATCGAGGATTGACCTGGGATGCAAAACAACAACAACTACCGTATGTACAGAATTATATTTGATTCTAAACTAATTAATAACGAAGCTCTTTTTGTCACTGCTTCATCTCAGGTGCTTAGCACACATCGTCAATTTGGGTACTGTTGCGGTTATGTCCCGAATTACAAAGATCGCGGCTGTGGAAAATGCGACAGCAATTTGGGAGTACGATCCTACACGAGAGGATAACCGAGTGTTAGGAGGGTCTCTCGATGTTATTGCCGCGATTCGGACTCTCGCCATCAAAGTCAGTAGACTCAGTACCGTTCTTCTGACTTTTACTCACATCTCACATATCAAACATAGATTCAAGCATCTGGCCAGCGTATTGAGTACTTTCAGAGCACACAGATACGCTGCGGCATCTCAGAACCAGTGAAAATCCCGCTTCACAGTAATATTCGATGGGGAACGGCATTTAAGATGCTTGATCAGGCAAACCGACTGCGCCAGGTAAGTCTAGTACCATCTACACATTGACCATAAACTAATTCACTCTTTAGCCTATTGCGTTGTTCCTAACATCCGCCGATGAGGTATATGGGCCAATCACTACATTACGCCGAAAAGACCGCGCAGCAAAGCATATACCCTGGTCCGCATTCAAGCTGCATGAACCTGACTGGCTTCGAGTAGTCGACGCCCGTGATATTCTTGGGGTAAGGTATCATTCTCTGCTCCATAGTTCACTTGTTCATTTGTTATCTTTGTTTTGCTCTCAGGATTCCAACCGCATTCAACAATGCTTTTCTTCTGACAAGCAGCCGACTCTTTGGCATGCACTGCCCGCTCTCGAAGAACTTCAAACTGCATGGGAAACGAAGCGCAACACCGAGCGTTATAATCTCTATGAAGACGCTCTCACGGACGGCCTCGCCAAACTCGCAAAGTACTACTCGCGGCTCGACGAAAAGCCAAGCTTTGTGTTGGCGCTTGGTAACGTTGTTTCGTCAAATAGCCTGTTATCAAACCGCTGACGGCCTTTTTTTGCAGTCCTTCATCCATACTACAAGCTTGCATACATCGGGCACGCATGGGGTGGTCCACTGGAACAAGCCAATGAAATTGCAGCAGGAAACGAGGATGCGAAGGATTGGCAAGACGAGGCAAAAAAAATGGTCGAGAAGGCTGTGAGTTTTTTGTTTCGTTCAATTTCGCAGTTATAACTTAATACAATTTTGACAGATGGCGGAATACTATAAATTACGTCCATCGGGCATCACTCCTGCTAATGCGAACAACATGGACGATGCAGACGATGTTGTTGAAGTCCCTGTGTTGTCGGAGTACGACAAACATCGCGAAACCCTCCTCTCGAATGATGTGGAGGAAGGGTGGGCATCCGAACTTCGACGTTACCTGGGGGTTATGCAACGGGATGTGACCAAGGACACCGATCTCATCGTATGGTGGCAGGTGAGTTAGTATATCATACAAGCATGACAATTTACTCACCAATAACAATAGGATAATGCACACACATATCCAACTCTAGGGCGAATCGCGCTCGACGTACTTCCCGCTCAAGCATCCGCTGTTCCATGTGAACGTCTTTTCTCGGGTACGAAGCAGATCGCAACAGATCGTCATGCGCGTTTGGGTCCGGCTGTATTCGAGGAACTCGCCATCATGAAGTCTGCCTGGGGACCTGAGCTATACAATCTTGCAGCCTGGAATACGGCCCAGGTTGAGGAGATAACCAGTGGTGCTTTAGACTTTGAGGAAATGCTTGACGAGGATGTGGACTGCGCAGCATGGGACAAAGACTTGGGCAATCTGTATGATGGATTTGAATTCATAGACATAAATGACTAGTAATACATTGGGCTGTAGACTAATTATTTTACTTATTCAACACGGTTTGTAGTCCAGCGAGCAGAGCTAAGAAGGATTGATTTGAATGACGCCGCGTCACAATCTTCTTGATCAGCTCCTTGATCTTGCACCATCACCTCTCCCTCGTCACCTTCTTTCTCCCTCGTCAAACTGCCCGTCAAACACCACAAACACATTGCCGCTTACTGTATGGTAGTGAAGGAGAGGTGTGGAGGAAGAAGGGAAGACCCCGGATGGGGAGATCCAATAGGTGCGCCCACTGCGCCCCTGCTCATATATCACCACTCACCCTACCCACCCCATAGCTCATTCCAATGGCCATGCCGTGCGCCACCGTCTCCGGATCCTTCTCTGCCTTCGCTTTGCATGGCCGCCCGTCTTTGGCTGCCACGTCATCAACAGGACAACACCGACAACAAAGTACCGCAACACCAACGCGTCATACGACGATGGCGTTGTATGACGACGGTGTTGTACGACGACGGTGTTGTACGACGACGGCATTGTACGACGACGGCATTGTACAACGACGGCGGCTGCGTCTACCCTCGCTCACAGCGGCCCCCTTCCAGTGCTCTCGCTGCTCCATGCCCTCTCCGCCGCCGCCTCCATCCTCCTTACACACCCCACCCTCGCCGTACACGCCCGCCCTCGCGCTACATGTCCCACCTCTGCGATGCGTCACTGCCACGTCACTCTGACGATGACGCCATGGGAGGGCCGCCCACATCTTCTCGTCCACTCACATACACGCCCCGCCCTCGCCCTACACGCCCCCACGGCAGACCCACCACCAGTGACACGCCGTGTTGCTGCCACGTCACTGCGGCGATGTCGTCACAGGAGGACCCACCCTTTTGCCCGCCCTCTTCCTCCCTTTTCCAATGCCCGCTGCTGCAGAGACAGCACGATGACGCTGCGGGAGTGTTCGCAGACTCCCTTTCTCCATCCTCCATTCAACGTCCCAGCAACCAACGCTCCCCGCTGTCCGACTGATTTGCCACCCGTATAGCGCACGTCATCACCTCGATGACCCGCCGTGGACATTGTCTTTGTGCGTCTCCGTCAATGCTCTCCCCACGCACTCTCGCTCCCATCATGCATCACAGGGTGCGCACTCCACCTATCTGCTCCGCAGCAGCTGGACGGCTGTCGCTGTAACATGCTGCATGCGGCCTGCGCAGCGAGTGCGTAAATGGGGTGTGAGCATGTGTATGTGGGTAAGCGTGAGGGTGAGCAGGGGTGTGCTTGCCTATGCAGACGCCAGAATCATTGGTACTGTCTGTGATTAGATATACATGTATAAGTAGTAGTAAATGTATCTTGTTTTAATTATCCGCCGAGTAAATACACCAATGAAGACCTGGTCTCAACCGGTCTTCACCAGTTCTCAACCAGTCTGAACCAAGACCGGTTGCGACTGGTCTTGGCTGGTTAAGAGATTGCAAAAAGACCGGTCTGAGAGCAATGACCGGTCTTTGGTCGGTCTTGTGCGGTCTCTTAACCGATGAAAACTGGTCTCGGTCTCGGTCCAAGGCCTCTGAGGGCAAAAAACCGGACCGGACCGGACCTTTGAACACTAATCCTTTCGCTTATCACCATGCCCGATACCACCGAAACCACTACTACTGCACCCTCGACCTCTGATCCCAGAGCCGTCCCGTGACCCATCATCCTAGGCACTCTCCTGGGTACCCCAAGAGAGATTGCCCCTACCGTCGCGACCACTGATACCCAGCCCACGCCTTCTCCACCCTCCACTGACAGTGGAGGGAATGCAACTTTTGTAATGCCTCCAGAACGCCCTCAAACCGCCACACCTCCCCACCTTATTGCTGATGCCTTCAGCCTCACAAATTTCTTTGCCCCGCTCGTAATGCTCGGTCCAGGAGGCGTCCCTGCTCCACCTCTCCAAGGTGA
The DNA here is from genome assembly GCA_009935795.1 of Pholiota adiposa. Classification (NCBI taxonomy): domain Eukaryota; kingdom Fungi; phylum Basidiomycota; class Agaricomycetes; order Agaricales; family Strophariaceae; genus Pholiota; species Pholiota adiposa. The sequence continues at coordinate 15,896 of QEYC01000012.1, forward strand.
CAATGGGATGTTTCAACTCAACCCGCTCGACAACATGATAGTTGCGGCGGTCAGTGACCACGTCGATAGAATCTGGCCAGATATACGCCACCCACAGAGATCTATTGTAGTTGAATCGGACAGCTCCAGAGCAGGCTCCAATGACTCGTTATCCCCTCCTCGCAGTCTTCGTGGAGGGAACCCTCGATCCCCAGAACCCTCGCCCCCTGCCTGGAGTCCCCATGGTGGAAACACTCCACCCTCTACCGAAAGCACCCAATCCCCGCAAGAACCTGCCACTCAGACCATTCCAATTGACGTCGTCGAGGAATAGTGTTTGAAGGTCCGGTCCGGTCCGGTCTTTTGCCCTCAGAGGCCTTGGACCGAGACCGAGACCGGTCTCATCGGTTAACGGACCGCGACAAGACCGACCAAAGACCGGTCCAAGGCTGAGGACCGGTCTTTTCGCGGTCTGTTAACCGGCCAAGACCAGTCTGAACCGGTTTTTGGTTGACTTCGGTTGCAACTGGGGGTGACTGGTCCAGGACCGGTCTTCCTTTGACTCGGGTGAGTTATATGGGTAGGTTGAAGGGCATATTGGACACCGTAGCGTCTCCACGCCGCAGGAACTGCAAGTATTGCAGTTCCTTTGTGCGCATAGACGGTGTGGTGCAGCCATGGGTGCGTAGAGATCGACAAGCATGTAGACAGTAACGTCTACGCGGACGCAGACAACGTACACGAGACAACACAAGACAATGATGAGGAAGACAAGCAGATGGGTTGATGCAGCAGACAACGCAACAGACTGACAGACGCGAAGAGAGGCACCTTTGCGTCTCATCTCGTCTCGTCGTCTCGCCACGTCCTGGTCACCTCGTATCCTCATCTAGCCGCATCCTCACATCCGCAACACGTCGTGTCATGTCGTCTCGTCGCGTCACGTCCTCCTCTCCTCGCGTTGTCGTGTCGTTGCATCTTCACGTCAGAACCGCGAGGACAAGGCGGGAGGCCTTGCTGTGCTGTCATGTTAATGCCTCCCCGTGTCGCCGAGTTGAGGTGTCGCCGTGTTCTCATGTAGTCGCGTGAAAGGGCGCAGTAAACGGGGCGGCGGGGTTGCGGAACTGGCGTGACGTGGCGACACGAAAGACCCACCCAGCGCCAATCACCCCAGAGGGGGCAACCCATGCATCGTCGTGACGTGGCAACGACATGCGGCAGGTGGTGAGTGCGCAGCAGAGACGTGCAGGCCGGGGACGTGCAGGCCGAGGGCGGGGTGTGGACAGAGGGGCCGTTGACAGAGGGCGGAGAGGAGGGATGGCAGAGAAGATGGATGATGGAGGGGCCCAGAAGGCGGCGGTCGGGCGATGGATGCTGTGGGGTGGGCGCTGCGGAAGGGGTTGGAACTTGGTGTGAGCGAGGGTACATGCGGTGGTGCGGGTGACGCACCTGGTGGCTCTCCCATTCCCTGGGTCTGCCCTCTCTGTTGAACTCCCCTGAATCCATCGTCTGCGAGTTAGGCGGTTAGGCTGTCTTGCATTGTCGAAAGGGGCGGGCGAGTAAATACGTCTGATAAGCAGGCGCAGACGTGGGAAGACGGACGACAGGAGCAACGTCGTCGTCGCCGTGGTGACGTGGCAGCGACGCAGCGCGCCGCAGGAGACGGGCATGCCACAGGGACACGTAGGCGAGGGCGAGGTGTGGAAGGAAGGTGGGGAGGGAAATGGCAAAGAGTGGTTGTACGGTGGGAGGGGCGCGTAGAGAGTTGAACTTGCCGTTGAACGTGAAAGTTCAACGTTCAACGAGAATTCAAACTCAGATTCCCACGGATTGGACCGTCGCCGAATCCAAGTCAAATGCATTTACAACGAATATTGCAGTATGAAGTCAATTAAAATTATTGTTTAGATAGCAATTAAATTACTTACATTGAGTGGTGAAAAGACCGGTCTTGACCAGTCCCAACCGGTCTTTGCCCGGTCTTGGATATTTTGAAATGACGATGGACCGTAGACCGGACCGCGGTTACGGTCTTGATCGGTCCACATAATTTACGGTCCACCCCGGTTCAGGTCCGGTCTTTTTCCGGTCTTTTTCCGGTCTTGTAACCGGACCTTCAAACACTATCGAGGAACGACCCCCCTCGATCCAAGAAATGGCGAACGTCCTCCGCGTCACTCCCACTCCTCCATCGTCGACGCCATCCTCGAATGCCAGCAGGGAAGAACGCCGCCAACGCTGGGCCAACGACTATCGTCTCTCCATAGATCGCTTCGATCGAACTGTCTCCAACGAAGAAATCGCCCACCACCTCGAAGACCTTGTCGCCGACATTCCCCTCGCATCAGAGGGAATACGCGGCCTGTACTATTGCATTCGAGAACGCCGCATGCTCCTCGACCAAATGGAACTCAACCAACAAGGGATCTATGCATACTACAGTGCAATCGACAACGAGGAGTTTCGTGACAGGACCCGCGGAGTGTTTCAAATGGAAACCACGCCCCCGCTCGTGCAGAGCCCCCGCGGCTACTTCTACCCTCTGTTTGCTCAGACCAAGCGATGGTTCCCTCGACCCGAATGCGACCCGTCGTCTCAGGACAAACCCACCCACGTCGACCTGCAACAACAAGTCGACGCGCTTGGATCGACGGCAGACCGACGCAGACAAAGGAGCGTCCGCTTTGCCCCACGTGATGAAATTGCGACCTGTAGAGGCAACCACAACTACACCTCTGCACAGCCATGAGTGCTATATTTCTATATCAAATTGGGTAGTTACCCAAGTACTCGCATACGTCCTCACCGGTAGTTGCCCAGAGGGTGTTTCTCTGCTATTTTGCAGGTAATGCCGGGTCCGCCGGGGCAGAAAAATTGATGGCTAGGTGAGCGGGATGATGCTCTACCCTGCCGGGGGTGCCGGGAGATGTGGGCGGGTGGTGTAGCGCGCTGTGGATGGCAGCGAGCGGGGGGCGGGGGTCGAGGATTTAGCCTAACATTAACAAACAATACAAACACTGCAGGAAATGGCGCTCGGGGGCTCGCGCTCGCTGTAGCGGGCGGCGGGCACCATTTTCGAGCGGGTAAAAAGCGGGGATAGGTTGCAGGATTATTTTCCGATTTATTGGCACCGTTTTCATGGGGCGGGGTGGTGGCGGCGGGATGGATGCAGCGGGATGCATTCGGATGACGCTCTATTCATAGAATGCTCGAATTTTCACGCTTTCGGGGCGCTTTTCTTAAATTTTAATGCATAAATATATTCTATTTGTCTATTTCTACGCGATACACTAGGAAAAAGTGAGAAAAACGGTCGGGAATGGGTGGATGCGCTAGCGGGCGTTTGGATAACGCTCGGGCATGCTGCCATTTTTGGAAATACTTACCGCTTTCGGTTGCATTTTGTACTTTACCGAAACGGCTTTGGGGCGTGGGGAGGGATTGATTAGGTACATAAACAACTTGTTAATTAGATATTACTACTTTTTTAACTACATAGAAAGGGCGACAGGGGAGAGGACAATGGCGGGGTCGCGCTCGCCGTCCTGTTATCCACGCCCCGGCTACTGCCCTCGTCCGCCTTCGGCTCCCCGTTTCATGACCTCCCCATGTCGCCATCTCCACTCCTCGCTGTCCATGCATCTGCGCCCCGTCTCATTGCTGACCACCAGCCGTCACGCTCGCCCCGCCCTCTCCTGTTTGCGTCGCCGTCTCCTCGTCGGTCGCCCGCTCGCGGTCTCCGTATCCTCGCTTGATTCCGTCTCCCTATCGTACCCCTCCTCCCCGTGGCCATGTTGCTTCCCCGCAACCCTGCTCTCCCACCACGCCCCAGCCGTCTTGTTGTCTCGTTGTCTCGCTGTCGTGTCATCGCCGCTGCCACCGCCTCCTCGCCTCTTCGACGCCTTCCCATCTGCGTCTCGCGCAGTATTCACCCTTAGGGGAGGGTAAGGCTGGCGCAGCGGGTGTCAAGGACGTACGAGTGAGGCCGTTTGGCCTCGCTCGTACGTGCTCGCACCGTTCCCGTGGCCCTCATATCCACGTTACCTCCCTGGCCTCGTCCCTTGCCTCCCTCCCCACCGCGTCTCACTCTCCACCTCTGCCTGCGGTCGAATTCCGAATTCCCCGCCTCGCTCTGGCGTTCCGCCGGCGGCGATTTGGGATGTGCGCGTGCGCGCGGTTTGCCTGTTAGGAAGGCGGCCCACATCCCTCGTTGGAGGGGAGGGGCCCGAGCTGGTGGGCTGTAATGGATGGATGTGGGGAGGCGACAGAGAAAGGGAGTGGAAGGCGGCGGGGCGTGTAGGGACATGTGGATGGAGGATGGAGGATTGAAAATTTGAAAGCGACATCAACCATGATCGAATGATGGTTGTCGCTTTCAAGCGGAGTTTGAATCTGGTCTGCTCATCGTCGACGTCGACGTCGACGATGAGGGGCTGTTTCTTGTTAATATATTCTGATGGATTTAGCTCGAGACATATACTAAAAAATATATTCTCTAATATCTAATGTACTAAATATTGAAATCTGACCATGTTATATAGAATTCTTCCGCAGCCGTGGTGATTTTCGGCCTAACCGTGACAAAACTGCGTTCAAAGATAAATTTCTAGGGACGGATTCTGCATATGTATCTATCTAAAAATTGTACCGGTAGATACTAGACGGTGTATTTTACAGCTCTACCGTTTAATGTTACGGAGAAACTATCTTATTCAAATGGTACATACATTCCACTGAAGATCGGTCAAATATACGTTATAATTTGAAGACTTGCGTTCACTCAATGTAAGTATGTCTCGTAAAAAAGGATTGCAGACTAGAATATGCTATCCAAACATAAAAAAATAGAAGTATACTAATATTGTTCCTTAATCCAGGTGTTAATTTCATTATCGGTTGGAAATCGGGTTCGATCTCGACGTCGAGGGCGACGAGCTCGAAGTTGACAAGTCCGGGCCGCTAATTCCAGCCAATCGGGTGCGTCGCGGAAATCGCCGAGACGCGAGATCAACCGTGTTCAACATGGTTGATCTTGCTCTTGACCACCACCGCGCCGTCTCTCTGCACCCCATCCCCCGCCGCGTGCTCCTCCCCTCGCCTGAGGGATGTAGCCGGCCATCTGATGACACCCAGCCACGTGCCCTTCCCTTCCAATGAAGGATGTGGGCCTGCTTGCTGGCAACACCTGGCTCTGGCAACCAGCCCCCTCCCTTTCATCTCGGTCGCGTGTCATGCCTCTCCTCTCCAATGAGGGATGTAGGCACGAGCCTTGGTCTGTGGACTCCCCGCCCCTCCTCTCCGTCATCTCCATCCACCGTCTCCCTTTGACAAGGGATGTGGGTGGACTTTCTGCGCCAGAAACACCGGCGCCATTCGCCCTTGCCCACCACGTCCCGTCCCGTCCGCTCCCTCCCCTCCAACAAGGCGTGTGGGCGGACATTGACATTCAACACAAGGCACGCCACCAACGGATGCCTACGCACGAAGAGCCGGAGGTAGAACAAAGGCACAGCTCGCGAGAAACCGAGGGGGCGGGAGCGAGGCAAGAGGATACGCAAGCGGTGACGCGGACACGGCGAATGTACGGAGATGCGCAGCAGATGCAGTGAACAGACGACGACGACGGGAGATGGGCGGGCAAACGACGAGACGGGCAAAGCGAGGCGGGGAGACGACAACCAACGGAGCCCACTAGACGGACCTACAGCGAGATGACAAGGAAGGAAGGCGAAGAGGATGGGAGGAGACACGAGCAGGAAGATGACGATGCAGGGAGGCGGGGGGACGACGGGTGCAGGATATGGCGAGGCAGGGCGACGACAAGAAGAGGAGACGGGGAGATGACGAAAGACGGAGGCGGCGAGGCGGCGAGACACCGAAATGACGAGACACGGAGGCAGCAGGGAGACGGCGACGAGACGTGGAGGCGGCGAGACAGCGAGGTGGCGAGGCGGCCAGGAGGCCAGGAGACGGCGAGGAGGCCTGGAGATGGCGAGATAGCACGACAGCTAAGAGGCGGGGAGACGATGGGGAAAGGTGGCTAGGAGATAAGGAAGCGGGGAGACAGCAAGGGGCAAGGGAAGCGAGGGGGTAGTAGCCGGTGGAACGGGAGTGAGCGCGACCATGACCCCGCACGCTCACCGCCACCGTCGTCCGCTCCCCGTCTCCTTTTCTGTATTTAAAATGGTATATGTATAGTAGGTAGTTTGTTACTAATAAACTATCCATTTGTTCAACACCCCGTCCCCAAGGTTTTTAGTAAAGTACAGAATGTGACCGTAAGTAGTAACTATTTCCCAAAACGGTAATGCGCCCGAGCATCATCCAAACGTCCGCTGGCGCATCCACCCATTCCCGACCGTTTTCTTCGCTTTTTTTTAATGTACCAAATAGAAATAGACTAATAGAATACATATATGCATTGAAAATATGGAAAAGCGCCCCGAAAGCGCAAACATTCGAACATTCCATAAATGGAACGTCATCCGAATGCATCCCGCTGCATCCATCCCGCCGCCACCACCCCGCCCCACGAAAACGGTGCCAATAAATCGGAAAATAATCCTGCAACCTATCCCCGCTTTTTACCCGCTCGAAAATGCCGCTCGCCGCCCGCTACAGCGAGCGCGAGCCCCCGAGCGCCATTTCCTGCCTTGTTTGTCATTGTTAGGCTGCGTCCTCGACCCCCGCCCCCCGCTCGCTGCCCCCCACAGCGCGCTACACCACCCGCCCCACCTCTTGGCACCCCCGGCAGGGTAGAGCATCATCCCGCTCACCCATTCATCAATTTTTCTCCCCCGGCGGACCCGGCATCCCCTGCAAAATAGCAGAGAAACACCCTCTGGGCAACTACCGGTGAGGACGTATGCAAGTACTTGGGTAACTACCCACTATTGATACATGAATATAGCTGCTACAGGTGCTCTGCAGGCAATGATGCGTGGATCTGCACCAAGTGCGCGGATATCCGGCGGGTCACGATCATCTTCAACGTCGACCCTCAGCCCATTGGCCAGCAGGCAGGGCCATCCAATCGCTCATCCCCAACATACTCGGTCCGTGGACGTCGCGCTGGTAGAGGCCACTGATAGTATCCGGAGGCTACTCCCTAACGGGGGGGTAATGTTACGCGTACGAGTTTATTTTTGATATATCTTTTTCTTTTCCTTTTCTTTTCCTCAACAATAATAACGTCACATGTACTTATAGCAGACCACGTCATTGTCTTCAACAAGACGAACGTGGTTCTCGTCGTCAACCCCAAGCTGTGTTCAACCACAGTTTTCCTTCTTTCCTATGTCCTCGTCGTTTTCTCCCCACGTCGACGTATTGTCGACGTGTCTCCACTTCCATCGACGTGGCCAAGCGTTCTAATACATTCCACTTCGCATTCCATCATACTACGGCCACGTCGCCGACACGTACCTCGCCGATCTGTAGGTTTCCTATTCGTTGCACACTTCATCACAGACTATTTCGAACCACGATTATTCCCGTGTGGGCGCTGATCGCGCCTTAGCTACTTTCACTATATAATACATAGCTAGAACTATTTGTAACCTTAGCTAGTTCTAGTTTGGGTCAATCTAAGCTTCCCTTATTGCTACTTGCTCGCTTCGCCACGACTCTGCCTAGGAAGATAGGTATTCGTCGCGAATCTACCATCGTCAAAGAGAAGCCATCGTATCAAGCAGCACGGGACTTAGAACGAACGTTTAGTGGTTGATTTAGGTTCGACGCTCGACGTTCGTAACAGATACATTAATATCATCCTTATAAAGTTCTTGATTCAGATTCATTGGAGTCCTTGATTGTGTAGCTGACACAATGAAATGTAAGCTAAGCACTATAAATACAGACATACATTGATATTCTCCATAGGCCAGCAATGTTATGTGGAATAGACAATTAAGATTGGTATAGCAGACAATATATACGCCTACCACTCCTCATTTTCTTTTAGCTCTGATATCTTCTTGTGAGATTATGTAGCTATGATATGCCGTAGTGCATAGATGCATAGGAATTTGGCTATGTGAGGTATATTATCCTTTTTTTTCAAATTATAATTAGTTTAGTGAGCCCTTGTATCCGTCTTGTCTCCCGACTCGGTCCTGTCCCAGATTTGAACATATATATTAAAGGCCTGCAGTTTTCATTCTTCAATAATTAGAAGCAGTTGCTTCAAGGCTACATCTTTTAGTTAAATTTGATGTAAGAGGGCCATACTTCTGCAATATTACCGTTTCACCAAAAGGTCAAATAACTGAATGAATAGTCATTCAGCCACTCAGAAGTATATATGCTGTATAAGACTGGATCACCAGGCTTACACCTGAGGTTTCCCCGTTTAAGTATAGATTTCTCTATAATAGGGGAATTCAAAGTAAACGAAGCCATGGCTTATAAGTCGTTGCTTCACTTTCTCGATGACAAAAATAAGCGCTTCAACTTTGATTGCTCGAAACTCCCCTTTTGCGTTTCGGTTTTGAAGCTGCTTCAAAATCGGCGGGATTTCAAATGTTGCCCCTATTCGGAATCAAGCCGTTTATCGCTCACATCGGCAAATGTGAAAACAACTAGAACTCATCGGTTTTACAGCTTTCATATGTTATAAAATTGTAGTTAGTGCCCGGAACTTGCATAGTGGGCTTATATCACTGTTATCTGAGCCCATAACTTACGCCGTCAAATACAGAATTTTCAGGTTTACTCATTTTGAATTTATCACAGTACGTATACCATGAGTTCCGGATGAGTTCCATAGTTTTCTGACCTTCGTATTCCAATATAATGAAGCTTTCGTCTCATACTGACTACGGCGGTTTCCGGAATACTTCAACCTCCGCTCGGCTGCTTGTTCGGAACGCGCAAGAAACTGAAGCTGCTTCACTTTTGAAGGCCCTCGCTTAACGTGGCTTCACAAAAAGTGAAGCGTGGGAGAAGCAGAAAAAGTGAAGCCACGACTTATAAGTCGTGGCTTCGTTTACTTTGAATTCCCCTAATCTCGCTTATTCACGTATTGTCAACTCTCTACTTAAATATGGTCTGATAATCTCATCCTACCATATGCAGATCTCTAGATAGTTGTAATTCTAAACATTGTTCATAAATTCACTGGTATAGTTCTCTTCTGTCTTACAGTTACCGGGAAAGTAAGCACTACATATTTATTGCTTATATCTACGCATGCGCACGGGCGACTCGCGAGGAGGGCATATGGCATATTTCACGACCATCCCCTTACAACACGTCATTAGTAAATAGGCACCGAATCTACATAACAACTTGCTAAACAATTCAACTGACGAATTTATATGTCGAGTTAATGTACTGGATTTCTTGCAGTCTGAATCTGAATCATTTTGAAATCTTCTGTGCGGCGACGTCAGCGCAAAGTGTTAAATCGAACAATGAATAGGGACTATACTAATTAATTTGCTCAATTTTCATACACATCACATACTTTCAGTTGGATTGGGCGAGACAGCCGTCGGACAGCGCTGCATTGCGAGATAGCGTAGCGTCGCATTGGGCGTGCCGCGTGCGTGGGCTTGTGCTTGATCGAAGTCGCTTCAGATCCGACTCTGGGAGCCGGCGCCGGCACGCGCTGTGCGCACATACACTGCACCTGAGTATTATATTTTATCTGTCCTGTTTGCCGCTGTCTTGGGCGACATAGCGTCGCATCGAACGTCGTTGGGACTTAGAGCGAGCGACGGTGCGCTACGCTATTTTTAGGCTTCAAATTATTACATAAGAAACATGCAAAAATGATATTCAAATTTGGATAAGTGTTTCGGCATTTGCACGGCACGTCCAAACAATGAGCAGTCCACTCTCGCTTTCCATAGATACGAGGATTATGCGGATGAACGAACGGCTGTGCACATTGACAGTGCTATAGAAAGATGACCGGGCCGACATTGGATGCAGAAGAGACAGGACACGGCGGCAACGGAGGTTAACAAGCGAAGCTAGCTGCGGGATTGAGGCTCAGTTGAAAGTTCCATGGTCCCAACCAGAGTGCAGAGCGCTAAATCGAAGAAACTGGAGGAATGCAGTGCATCATTTATCCCGATTTCATCTAGATTCCGTAGTATGCATGTTGAACATACAAGATCTATATTACCTCTAATAAATCACCGTGATGATGCCGATCCTGATATCCATGAGCGCCAACCACTCTGATTCCAGCCCCGCTCGAATTCCTCTTCTGAGAAGCGCTGGACCGCCCAAGCCCGCGCCCTCCACCGCATCGCCAATTCTTCTTCGGTTGGCAGCGATAGAACGGTGTGCAATGCGTCCGCAAACTCATCAATAGTTTGAGCGTGAAAGCCTGCATTTGGTTTAATTAGGATATGCAAATCAAAGAAGAAACGGTTCAGCAGACCTGTTCTTTCTCCATTAAACGGCACTATTATATCTTTCAGAGGGCCACCTGATGCATGAGCGACAGGAATAACTCCTGCAGCCTATTACAAGGTGGAATTTCGGAAATGAGTCATAAACTTATTTAGAAAGCTGCTCACCATAAACTCGACGATATTGATACCAAAGTGTTCGTCCACCATGGTACTGAGACCGATGCTTGCTTTGGAAAGCCAGGAAAGCACAGTAGGATAGGGGGCATTCACGACGAACTCGACATATGTCTGTAATCAAAGAAAAAAAATTTGTAGTTGATCGCAATAGGTTAGAACTCGGGAACATACGTCGATAGAGAGTTGCTTCGCAAGCTGCTGCAGTTCGGACACTCGTTTGGCGTCGCCACCATTGCGGCTTCCACCCACTAGAACCAGCTTAACGCGGTTATGGGCGTTACGCACATACTCTGGATGGAGTTCGATCAAGCGATGGAAGGCGCGTAGTTGTGCGCGATGATCTTTCTCCGGGCTAAGAGTAAAGATGAAATTAGGACATATATGGAAACGACGGGCATACTGACGACATACCGAAATTGTGCCACACTCAAAATTATACGCTGGCGGGGCATCAACGAGAAAGACGACATTTCACGAGTATCGCACGGGGGATAAACGATTCTAGCTGTTGCCGGTGCGTTTTGCGAAGTGAATAGTTTGAGTCCCACCAAAGGCGGAATCATGTGGATAGCTTCTATTAATGGGTCGGAATATTGCAAAATAGAGTCGACGTGGTTCTTCGTCCATGATGAATTGACCATAATGAAGGAGGCAGTTCGAAGAGACAACACATAATAATACATGAAAAGGCGGTAGTATCTGTAACCAATTGTGTCATTTTGCGCCTCCTCCGTGATGTAACGGAACTCACAAGAGCTTGAGATTGCTTAAAGTCGCGGAAGATGAGATATGATCTGCGTTCGTATGCCATTGTTTTCGAGATTTAACGCGAGCGAGCATATCTGTGCTTATAGTTGGATAGTGGACGTACGCCCCAATTGGGATTTGTCCTAGTTGAGCTACGACGTGAAAAGTAAACGCGTATCCCATGGTATCTAATGTAAAGAAGCCGACGTTAGTACAATAACACATTTGTTCGGCGTAGACTACTCACCAATAAACAAGTCTGGAATGAGCTTGGTCATGGACTCCCATGCAATGTACATGGACCCGATACTTTGGCCCAATAGCGTGAAACGCGGCCAAGTAGAGTCTTCTACCAACCATCGAGAGCGAAGAAATACAAAGTGGAGAAGCGAAGGATCTAAAGTGATATCAAATCTAGCCTGGTTGCGGAGATACACACCATTGAGTCAAGAGTATAGATATGTCACGGAGCAATACTCACTTTGACTTTAGAGATGATGCTTTCTTTAGAAGCATCAATATCTCCACTGTATACTACGCTGACCACGTCAGGATCTGTACGTTGCATCGCAGCTATAGCTGTCCAGAGAACGCGTTCTCCGCCTCCACCAGCATTACTTTAGGCCTGATCGTAGAATCAGATAGCGCTGTACAAAATATGAAGGAAGTATTTACCAGTATGGATGGAAGAACCCAACTATACGTTTCTCTTCTGTGGACGAGTGACCCATTTCGGCGAGCAGCGCAGACCGCCGAGCCAAGTTGGAGGAACGAAGACGCCGGCTATATGCCCGTAGTATAACCCATACTATTGAAAGAGCTAGTAGAAATTGGGCAAACAGGACCCAAGATAAGCCAAATACGAAGAAAGCGAAGATGTTCGCCATTCCCTTTGACAAGTCTTGGTCTCTAGGTGGTAATAAAGGTCAACCGTAAAGCTATATTACATTGGCATCGGGTTAGGGTTGCTAATGTTGTCACAACGTTATGTAATATTTCCCACATACTTGCATATGTCGTGACGGTGACAAGTTCAACGGCGATGCTCTCCCCACCACTTGAATCATAATCTCCTTACGGCCCATGGGTCTACAGCTTATTGTCATATCTAGAACTTGCTACACTATTTCGATTGAACTTATTTGAAGCTTCCTATTGAATTATCCTCGAATTCCCCGCGAAACTTTGCAAGAAAACGAGGATTAGGATTGGATCAAAATCCCCACTTCTCCAGACTCGAGAACCTATCATTTCGCTTGAAATACACCCTCGAACTGTCAGAGTCTAGAAATAGGCCCTACTAGGTTAGGGAAATCTCAAAGTTTTATATGCGATGTACTAATATCCTCCACATAGCATAATCTACAGGCATCGCCTCGATCAAGATCGGTCGTTCCGGAGACCTTGGAATAGGCGCCTTCGAATATTTTGAATCTTCGCGGTCTTTGAGTCATACCAACTCAACTTAACTTTTTGGGCCTAATGCAGATCGCGATCCTGGTCATGCTCTGTCCGCAGTCCAGCTTACTGCTGTCCTTTTTGTATTTAAACGCACGCGAGTCTTCGAAGCGATTCCTCAACATTGCAGAAAGTAGTGTTTCTCTCTGCGATACCCATTTGTTTCCACTTCAATTCGCCGCGCCCTCTTCTTTCTTCCTACCTCTGTCTCGTCACTCCATCCATCTCGCTCTCGAGTCAAGATGGTCATCTTCACACTTGTCGTTATCTTTGTCGCAAGCATTGTTGCAGTTGAAGCGGCAATTATTCCGAGGGCCATGGAAAATGTCGACGAGCATACTGGAAAGATCAACTCAGCGGTCGTCAAGGCTATCGCCATTGGAATCAGTGCGTGCTGACTTTACACCCAACCGCTATTGAGCTAATCGTGTTTTCTTCCATGCTCTAGTCCTCTTCATCTGCGCGTTTTTGGCATTTTACGCTTATTGTACGTGCATTGCGTCCGCGCAGTCCTCTCTTCCAACCCCACTCTACGCCCCGCGTCCACATAACATTGTTTTCCCCGTGGCTGCCGTTACCTCCAGTCGTGCAGGAAGACATTCTGCTCACGTCGCTTTCCAATCCCCTCGTTCGGAAATGACCACACCCTCATCCGAACGAGGTACTAACTTCGTGGCTATGCCGAACGTGCCAGTCAAAGCACATGGTGCAAAGACGAAGGTCACCGCTCCCACCGCTGGGTCCCGTACCCCATCCATCCGTAGGATGCCCTTGTATTGAACAGTGACGCGATGCGTCCACACCCACGCATTCATTCTATTCTTTCTCTTTTCTATGTCTAGAATTCAGGACTTCTTTCCCGGTTCCGCCCTTTGCTGTGTCGGTCACATGAACGAGCCAATTGTGCGATGTGACCTTGCAGCAACTTCCCCTTTCTTTGTTCTTGCTCCAATCTTGCTCTCTTCGCTTTTCTCGGCCACAACTGTTGATTCTTTTTATGCAACCAGCACCATTCGCTTTCATCTTCATCTTCCTTGCTTTCCCCGCTTTCATCGCTTTCATCGCTCTCCTCGCTTTCCTCTCACGGCTGTCGTCCCCCTTGGCCATGATTCCCAATCTCTTGCCCTCAGGTTGTGCATATTGCTATGGAGTACCGCTAACCATGACCATCAACACCCTTCCCCTTCATGACAATTCCTCCGTCCCGCCTTGTTGCTTCTGCGTTGATCTCGCAAGTGTAATTCAATAAATGTTATACAATTAACTTACACATAGAGTAGATTAGACTGTAGATGCACCAAGACTATCCCTCATAATTGTTAGTTACAACTTGAACTGTCTTTATCGAATGCACAAATTAATTGATGAAGGCCTCTGACTACTGTATTCTCTGTATACTATGAGAAATGAGCGCAGCTCATCGGCCTCTGCAAAGGAAAAAGGACTATTGGTACTGTGAAGAATGAGCCGAGATAATTCAGTATTGTTGGGTAGTTACTCGATTTGTCAGTACAGTAAATTACAACATAAAACGGAGGTGATATTCCGGGCCATCTAAGGCTCAATCGCAGCGGCCAACGCCTTGAGGAGAACCTCCAAACGGTCAGCTTCATGGTGAATCAGGGTGATATTCCTTTCAAAAGTAATGGCCTCTGTGAGTCCAGGGAATGTCGTCGCGCCGTAGCCTATAAGTGAAATTTCAGCCACCTATATATAATGATGAAAGAAGTAGAGGTAACTCACCCAACCATTTCCCAGGAGCGACGCCGAGATGTTTGTACCATTCTCTGTCCTTGATACCGCCCTCAGAAATAAATCCGCGTTCAAATGCAATCAACTTCTTGTTGGCTCTTCCGACCCGTTTAGCGGCCCTGATAAATCTTGTAATGGGGTCCACGGGCAAGCCATGGCATCCAGCCTTGACATCGACATTGTCTGAATCCTTCAGGTTCTCAAAACCGACAGTCGAGACATATTCGAGGTATTCTTCCCAAGACTCGGCACTCCGAAGGCTTAATCGGTGCAATTCTTCCTCCGCAGGCGGAGGGACACCAAAGACTCCCTTGATCCAGTCCGCAACACGTCGTAGCGCACCAACTCGTTCCCTGCTCTGGCGTGCACCGCGCGAGCCAAAGAATGGAATGCGCTTGACAAGCTTCTTGAAGTCCTCTTCAGCTTCAGTCTTCTCGATGTCAAGTTTCAAACTTGATTCTTGAACTGCATGAATACTTTCGCGGAGAGAAGAAAGCTTGACCTTGCTCGCCTCTTGCTGTCCTAGAGAAGGCAGCAAGCTTTCGACCCTAGAGGAACAGACTTCAGCAGATGTTGGGCCTCTGATTACTAATGCCTTACTGGTGAAGATAATCTTCGAGTTCAAGAGAATATTGAGTGGTGTTCAGGGGAAGAACAATGGAGTCGGTAAGTCGTAGGCCCAAAAGACCCAAATATTGCGCGATGGCGACCTAGAAAATAGAAGGATATTAAGCATGAATGTTACAAAAGCGTGTTACACTTACATGACGATGGAAGCCCGGGTCAGCATATCTTTCCTGCCATGCCTGACTATCATAAATAGAGTGATAGTGATAAGGAGCATCGTGCAGCGTGCCCCCGAAACCCTGGTCAGAGCTCGCGACTCCAATATGCTGCAAGAAGACGGTAAAGTCACTTCCACTGCCGAGAGGGTACACTTTAGTCTTTGAGGCTTTAAGCTTCTGTTCTTGCTCGAAATACAACTCTAGGAAATCGGCATCGACGGTTCCGTTCTGCACAAATTCCCTGTGCGGGTTGTATGGGCCATCACCGTCGAGTGCGTCCCAGAGTGTCAGCTTTTCCTCTGTGGGATGAGGAACGTCAAGCGCGGTCTGCTTGATGATATGTGCTAACGATGGTGAGCCGGCGATGTTCAGTCGAGAACCAGCAACGGAGACATCGACATTTAGATAGGCGACGACGTGCTCTGAGATCCAAGGGGCAAAATCTTCACCCCACTCAGTGCTGCCGATAAGTCCGTACTAGAAAAATACGATTGTGGTTTAATTATTGTCTTTCTATTAAAAAAGAACAATGCTTACCTCCTCAGCATCCCAGCTTGCAATCACAACTGAGATGAGATATCATGTTAACACGGCATAGTACATACACACAGTAATGCAGACTCACCGGTTCGTAGGGGCTTCCATCCTTTTCTCAACAGTGCCCCATATCCGCGAATAATTTCATGCAGCGAAACAGTACCGCTGGTTGGATCAGCAGCGCCCATAACCCAAGCTATATATACGAGGATCTTCAGATATGATGACCGAGAATTAAAAGAGTCACTAACCATCCCGATGGCACCCAATCATTACAACCTCATCCTTGATGTGGCCAGGAATAGAGGCCATCACATTCCAGATCGGTGTAACCTTCGTATCAACTAACAGATCGTTCGATTTAATTGTCGGGGAAGATAAAAACAGCATACACACCATGGTTTACCAGATGGATGCTTCTCTTAGACGCTTGTCCACTAAGGCGCTTCTTTCCATCTTGAGTCCTGACATACAACTTGCCAATTTCTTCCAGCAGCCTTTCAGCATTGTGCCACGAAATAGGTAAACTTGGAATTTTAGGGATATTTGAGCCTTCAGTGCGCTCTGCATCTTCATATGCTGGATAGCCTGGGGTGGTAGGGTCTCCAGGGTACGAAGAAAGATATTGAACGCTTCCACGTTGCACAGAGGAAGGATTCCTGGCGGGGCCGGCGGGGTAAGGAGAGTAATCGTTCTTCGTAGTAACATATCCGTCGTCCCGTGGATCTGAGTAAATAAGAACACCTAGGGCACCGAGTTCTTGGGCGCCTTTGATCTAGCAAGACGAAATTACTAGGCGTTTAGGTTGATTCGAGATTGTCACCAACCTTGAGTCCTCGGAAATTGACGCCGTAGCGTGCAAGTACTATTTTTCCAGTGAAGTTCGTGCCTTGAGCTACTAGTTCGTCATAATCCTATAAGCATTGATACACGTAAGAATGTTGGATATATGCTGTAGGTTATATTAGCTATCACCTCTTTCCTGCCGTAATTTGCGTAGATCAGTTGGCCAGTGACATCGCCGTCGCAGCTCAGGCCATGCCAGGATGGGATGGTGTCCTTGTATTTATGTGCTTCGGGATCACGAGGGTCGCCATCCTCAACAAGATTAGCAGTCCACAAGGCGCTGCCGTTGGTGTCTAAGATTTCCAAGCTCTGTTCAACTCCGGTATTCATGACGGGGTAATAAGTGTCAATCCAAGCAGTCGGCCGAGTTGGGGCGTTTGGTTCTGTAAGAAGCAAAGTTGCATTGCGAGATTCAGACGTGCCTGCTGGGAAAATGGGGAGATGGACAGGCTGCGGAATGTTGAACTCGTCCTCGAAGAGGTGTAAAATGACCTTCGCGTCGAGGAAATCCTCCGAGCTTCCGGCGAGGTGGGGATGCGTAGCATAGGCACGAGAAGCTTCTAACGCGCTTTCTGTGCTCGGTACAGAACTGTAATGATTTGTTAGAATGCATACTGCGGACGCAAATGGGTCTCCGAATCGCTATCTGACTCACAGAAAGAGCTGTTCGCGCTCTGCGACAGATAGGCGACGGTGTGGGAAGGGGAAGCTCTGCTTCCGGAATGCAGACGGTTTCCAACTATTCACGGTAGCTTGGGGGATAGATGTCTTGAGGAAGAATAGGAGAACAAGCAAGCCAACACATATCCCTAGAGTCTTGCGGAGATGTCGTCTCTTGGTTGGTTGACTCGAGCTGTCATCAACATAACCTTTGGTGGCGCGCTCCGCGAAGGAGGGAACGAATTCCTTGGAGGGCTGCTTTTCTAAATCCATGAGTATCATGAGGCAAGAAGGGCAGCTTTTATAGCATCCAGCAAGGCGAGAAGATGATAAGGTGATGATATCACGTCAATACACAAATCCTCCTTATCCCGGCGAGTTATCGTTCAAGTTCTGTGCCGAGTCGCGTGGGCGGCGGGAGCAAATTTAAATTACTCACGCACGCGTGCGCGTGTGACCGATACGTATGCCGTGCGTGACTGTGAGTGGCTGTGCAGACGCCCGAGTAAATCACCTGTAAATTTGGCCGTGAACTTGCCGTGAACGACACTCACCGCTCCGAATTCCACACCACCTCTCACCCCATTCCCATTCCCTAGATATTACCTTACTACTTCTCTGTCAATATAATGGTATCTCAAGGAACAAAGCGAGCTGCGTTTGAGGGTAGGCCCCATCTTTCAACCTCACTTCGATCGAATACTCATAACGCACACCACCTCGGTCTCTAGTTGCAATCTTCCTCGCATCTCAAGTGGGCACCATTCTCTCGTGATGCATACATACAACTTTTACTGAAGAATCTTGCAAGGCAGCTTTGTACTATACCATGAAGGTATGCACACCCTCCAACCCATTTTGATTCCGGGCTTCCGATTAACCAACTCGACGCGGACAGTGGGTCATCGACGCCGTCGCTCCTGATAAGAAGGACAACGTTGTAAAGGCAAAGCAGCTAGAGGCTTTGAAGCGATTAGGACACAAGGAGCTAAACCTAGATGAGTACGAACGTATGTCGAAGCGCACTTCCGCTCAAGCCTCACATCTGACCCCACACTCGGAATTGCAGGCAAAGTTGCGAACGAAGTTATCCATCCAGACGACATCAAAGTCAACTTCACAGGTGCACTCGGAATTTTTCCACCTCTTCCACTGGTATCTCATTCTCAAGCAATGCTATAGATATTGGCGGGCTTGATCCTATTATTTCCTCCCTCCGAGAATCCGTGATCTATCCCCTTCTATATCCCAACCTCTTCACATCATCATCTTCTCTCCTTGGAGCACCGAAAGGCGTTCTCCTGTTCGGACCGCCTGGATGCGGCAAGACAATGCTCGCCAAAGCGCTTGCGAAAGAGTCTGGAGCGACCTTCATCAACATCGCCGCATCCGTCCTGACCAATAAGTGGTACGGCGAGTCCAACAAGCTCGTAGCAGGTCTATTCAGCCTGGCGCGCAAGACTCAGCCCTCAATTATTTTTATTGATGAGATTGACTCGTTCCTGCGGGAAAGGACGAAGGGCGACCACGAAGTGACTGGGATGATGAAAGCGGAATTTATGACGTACGTCCTACCTTGGCCGCCTTTTCAATTAACTCATTTATTGTTCTGCATTTATATAGTCTTTGGGATGGCCTGCTCTCAGGGACCGATAGAATCCTCGTCCTCGGTGCTACAAATCGTCCAAACGACATCGATTCCGCCATTTTGCGCCGCATGCCCAAACGATTTGCCATTGGCCTCCCTAACCTCGAGCAAAGGACAAAGATTCTCAATTTGGTACTAGATTTTGACATCTCCGTCTAAGCAGTTCTGATCTAAATCTTGTCCTTAGATGCTGAAAGACACGAAACTATCGCCGGACTTCTCCATTCCTATACTTGCAGAGCAAACAGACGGCCTGTCGGGATCAGATCTGCGTGAATTGTGTCGAAACGCAGCCATGGTTCCTGTACGCGAATTTATGCGAAGCTCAACAGCCAACCATGAAGCATTGGCGAAAGGGCAATTAGAAGTGCGCGCATTCCTCTCTTTCTGCTATATCTTTCTAACTCGATGCAATTCAGGGCTTTGACCTCCGACCTCTGACTGTAGAGGACTTCTTCGCTCATGACGGATCAAGCCAGCTACCACCTACGAATGACGACGGGGCACGACTAGACGACGAACCACTCGACTGATGATTTTCTGATTATCCCCGAGTATATATTATTTAGACACCCCACACCACTCGCTGTGTACGATACAGATATTGGCTAATAAGTATTCATTATTCAATTCAGGTTGACGAAGGCGCTCCCCCCCGTCTGCGACGACAATCTCAAGATTCTCAGCAAACGCAATTGGGGTCAAACGTTAATGAGCAATTCATCTCAATTTGGCGGTATACAAAGTACAACATAGCACTCGACAACATTTCAAACTGGGGTAGCAAGCGTAAGATTCGTGAGGTAGTTCATGCCTTCCTGGCGGTAGGTATCCGTTGAGACAGTCAAGGGAATGAGCCCATCCAAGAACGTCAAGATCTTTCGCTGCGACAGGGTATATTGCGGCCACTGGAAGCTTGAGCCGGAATTAGGATTCAAAGTCGATGCGAACCGGATGAGGTAGTCTCCCATCTCTCCTCCGCCGTAGACGTTGAGGATATCAGACGCGTGGACGGATCCAAGCGCAGGAAGCACTTTTAGACGTTTGCTCACTATTTTTCAAGCACACAGCATGAAATTGATTCAGTGTTCTGACCTGCTGAAAATCGAGAAGTGACTCACGGAAAACCCAAACGTTAGGATTTGTGGGGAGGGTATTTTGAAGGAGGAAGCGACGCGGCGCCTGGAAGACACCATCGCCTTGGAATGCAGCAATGCGTTTGAATTGAGGGGTTAGAGCATTGAGAATGCCAGTATCAAATGGTGACCCTTTGGTGATGTCCGCAGGATAGAGAGAGGCCAGCGTCTTGATGTCGGCGAGGGGGGACCCCGGAAGGAAAACCGTGTTGATGTAGTTGATCAACTGTGCTTCAGTCCTGTTGGTGGCAAATAATAGACACGTTTGCTAGGGGCTTAACCGATGATAGACATACGTGATATTCAACGTCGACAAAGAGAATAGAGTCCCTTCGTCGTCACAATTGCCTGGATATATGTTAAACCAACGGTCTACTAGTATGTCAAGGAATTAATCTTACCCGTAATGTATGGAATGTTCGCTACTTTGCCTTGTTGGACTAATCTTTGTGGGTTGTCCGTCAAGAAGACGCCATCTGCTCGCGGAAGCCACGCCAGATTCAATGACTAGAACCTGATATCAACATTCCTTTTTGACTTGCATTGACAAGTAACTATGCTCACCTGATATGCAAAAATCCCAGGAGTTTTATTAATGGCCGACTTCAACGAAGCAAACGAGACTGTCCTCAGGCAAGCCAGGGTGTCTGGAGCACCCGAGCAGCCTGTGTTCGCCACAATAGAGTCATAATATTTTTGTCCGTGGGTGATGTCGCCGACGGGGATAGGCGCTCCTGATTCCATGAAGGCGGCGCGGAATAGACCTTCAGTGTTGCCGCCATTCGCCAACATCTGAAGAGAGGCGGAGATGGCACCAGCAGACTCTCCCCAACTATGACAGTGGATAAGTGGCAATGACCTATGAATTTTTGAGAGATTGCCTACATTGTGACTTTGGTAGGATCGCCGCCGAACTGAGTGATGTATTTTTGCACCCATCTGAGAGCTTCACGTTCTGCGTAGCATCGTCAGGTCCAGACTTCTTAATTTGAACAGGAAGAAGAATGAGACTCACGGTCTTGCAAGCCAAGATTTCCGACATTTGCATCTTTGACCTCCTGTGAGGCCAAAAACCCAAATCCTGAGCAATATATTAATTCAATTGAACGAATGGGTAGTCCGGCAGTAAGTACCTGTAAGCCTATACGGAAATAAGATCAGAGAAAACCAATGAGCACCCGAGATAGCACTTACCTATAGTTCATGCTGACATATATAACGGGGCTGCCCAATGTTATAGAGCGGGAAACGATTAAGCCCCCGTCGTACCTAAGAAAAGAGACCCTGAGATAGGCACTTCGAGGGATGGAATGAAAAGATCTCACATTGCGGGACTACCAAGTTCAAAGCCGCCTTAATTTATAGAGATTGAGTATTTAATTTCCACTATACCTCACGGGTTATAGTTGTGAAGACTCACCGCCAAAGATCCACTAGTAAAAATAATCCGAATCAGCCTGTGTGTTTTACCGCTGTGTTAAATGAATACTCACAACTACGACTGGGAGTTTTGACGTCGAGGTTGCAGATGCGGGCTTCACGACGTTGATACTGAGACCTACAGACCTAAAGTGTAACCATGGTATTTCCTTGAAGGACATAGATACCTACAGTCTTCTGCATCGGGAAAAATCTGACCGAATATCGAGTTTGCGATGAAGTCGACAGCATCAGCGACTAAACCAGTGAGGATCGGTAGGTCGACAGCTTGTTGACCACACGATGGACCATAGGCTGTGGCAGAATATGTCCCGTTGTACGCAGGAATTGTCTGCGGCAGTCTGTAGCGAAGATCGCCAACCCTACGCAAGCCCCAAGAAAACATCTTTAATGAGTAATTTATGCCCAAGAAGATGCAAGAAACTCACGGAGGTTTAGCGAAGGGTATCCCCAGGAATTTTGAGGAGACACCATCGGTTGTTCCAGTAAACACGCCATTGTCCAAGGTTACAGTAGGAGCTGCAGCGTTTACGGACGACGCAAGCAGCACGAAGCTGGCAAGGAGATGTGAAAACATCGCAGGCTTCTCGACTGGTCAAAAAAGTGAACTATGCAGCCTTTATGTACGGCGCAGGTATGGCGCTACGGGGAGACATCTCGGCTTGAGTTTTCCCATATAATTTCGGATGCCATCTTGCTCTTCAGTTCCTCTTTTTTTTTAATAGCCTGAGTGGGAGATATGACGATCTGTGACTGTGAGATAGAGTCGATAGAGCATGTTTTCCCTTTGTTGTACATAGAATCTTCAGATCCATGCAGGCGAATGAATTCAAACGAGTCATGAGACGAGTAGGGGCCGACTGACTTTCTGCGCATCAGTACGCAGGCGCGTTGCTATGCTCAATCACAGGAATGCAACGCGACCAATGAGAACAGTCGTCAACTTCGTCTGGGAGAATACTTGGATGCCGAAAGGAAATGAGCCAATACATTGTGTAATAGGGTAAGGCGACCGCAAGTATAGACCGCAAGTATAGAACGCATGTGAAAGGTTTCGAAAAGGTCCAGGCATCCGCGTGCGCGACCATCTTGACGGGAGCCATCTGACTGGTCAAGAGATCCTAAGCGCAAGCCATCAGAAGACGAAGACCAGAGGAGGCAGAAAGTCTGTAGTCATGAGCAGACCAAGAGCAGACACCAGTTGGACTCTGGAGAGTTGACTTGAAACTTGCTTGAAACCCGAATTTGCGATGCAGCGATCACATGACAACCGACGGGCGCCAATAAATGTTAACGTTTGCGTGTCGATACTTGGTCGATACTTGATTTTATTCAGTGGAGGGTGCAACTGAAGCCAGATACCCAGATAACATTGCCTACATATGGGATTTATCTCAGGATTTGGAATCCGATTGCATGTGAAACGTTCTTAAAAAAAGAGAAATGCCAAATCCAAATCACGGTGGCTCCGCCGGCCTTCCAGCGTCTATTGTCACCTTGACATTGATCTCTCCCACTCCCTCGGATACGTGCGAATGCCCGAACTGGTAAATTTACATACATGAATATATCACATGAAAAAAAAAATTGGGTACAGACGTCCGTTTGCTGCTTCCCAACTTCCAAGTAGAGTACAATGTACATACGGAGCCAACGAAGCCCGAGGAAGCCCGGAAGGCAGGCATGCTGCATGCATGCAGGGTCTAAATCTGGGGTAGTCTGGGGTATACTTATTGTCTCCGTAGTCCGCTGATAGCACCCGATACTACCGAATCCCGATACATAGTCCTATCACCCCATATATTACAGTAAATTTTGGCCAGGAATCGCCCCAACAAGGACGGCAGTCGTTATGAGCATCCCTTGAGAGTTTGGAGCAGCGCCTGAGGTAGGCTGCGCGCTTCCCGCAGAGCCAGTACCACTGGCAGTTGGGGCGTCTAATAGACTGGGACAGTTCGGAGCCGCCAACACACCTCCATAATTACTGGCGACCCAAAGGACCACACCATTAGTCCATCCGAAGCCGGCCTGATTGACGACAAACGTTAGGATATCCTTCCTTCGCCAGTAGTTGCAAACATACCTGGACGGTGTATTCTCCACCTCTTCCAGCCGAGTCGATATCCAGAATTGAAAACTTCTCAAACATCTAGATGCCATGTCAGTCTAGTGCTCTCGATGGGTGAAATAACGCCAGTGAAATCTCACATTTCCCGTGTTTGTCTGGCTCTGTGTCACATTCAGCTCTTGATCAGAGAGCCTTGGCAGTAAATCAGGTATAGAACCTCCCGTCGCGTGCCTTCACGAAACAAAAGTCAGGAAAAATCTCGAACTTCAAGGAGCACCACTACACACCAATTGCACAGAGCGCTCGAGAAATACCGATTGGCCAGCTGTCTTTGCAAGGACACTGCCCAACCTTCTCCATCGACTGGATTGCCTCCGTTTGCAACTGTCCCATTGCCACTGTTTATATCAGCGGCTGAGCCGGTCGTAGAGGCATTGACAATGGTTGCTCCTCCGTGAAGTGGCTGCCCAGGAAGTGAAGTTTCATCAAGACCAAGCTGTCCCGACGGAATCAGACTGAATGTCGACTCGTTCGCGGCAGGCGCAGGAATAGGTTCCCCAGTTACATTAGCTGGAAGCGCTTGTAGGGCACCGAGGATGATGTATTGGTGATTCGGCCAGCTGTTAGGTGCATCCCTATGATAATTTGGTGAATTGGAGAGAAATATCTCAATAGAATGATTGATACCGACCATTGGAGACCAGTATCAACGAAGGTGGATGGGAACGTTCCGTTGTACCGATTGAGTACCATGTTGACCGATGAGAAGACTTTGAACGCCGTGCTAGCGTCCTGAGCCACTTCAGGAGGAATGATGCCAGCCCAGAAGGGATAGAATGCCGCAACACTGAAAATCGTGTTCCTGCTGTTGGTATCAAGAACAAAGTCATAGAACGCAAGCTAAAAAATCATGAATTCATTTTATCAATCTCTGAACCTTTCTAAAAATAGGTTCCTATGAATACCTTCTGCGAGTCCCAAAATAGATCCAAAATTCCAGCTTTGAGAGATGCGGCTGCAGAGTTATGACGCGCTGCTGCGCTGGCATTTGAGCTGCCATAAAGATTGGCAAGCAAAATATGGTTTTTATCTAATTTAAAATTAGCTCATTCGAATCGGTGTGCCATATATATCAAAAACTTACAGTGAAGACTGTTGAGGTCAACCGCAACGGTATTCCTGACATTCAAAGCCACCAAGCCATCGTTTATTTTGGAAGCAGAGAACCAGCGAACTGTGTAGTCCCAACCAGTCTCTGCACCACTCGCAAGCTCCGCATACAAGGCTTCCTTTTCGGACTCATTTAATGGAGGGTTCAGAGTAGGATCATTGGCGGTCAAATAATCTGTAGATTTTCGATAAAATGGAGCGACTAAAGTTGCTGAGAGAACCCTTACCTGTCAAATACGACTCAGGACGTGGTGCAGTGTTGTTGACTGAGTAGTGGAACATTGTGAAGGTGTTATTGGAGAAGGGGCTCTTCACTTGGACAGATCGGTTGTCGGCCCACCACTTCAGCTCTTTCTGTGGTTCAATCCCGAGATGAATCAACTGTTAATGGTCGAAATCCTCAAGGTCGTATCTGCACTCACTTCTGCAAGAGGAAGTGCTCGCGTCAAAATGCTTCTATCACCACTTGCTTGAACATAGTTTGACAGCATCTGTCACACGCGAACGGTTCTGTATGTCAGCACATGCCCGCAGAAGGAAAGAGGGAACATCGAGTTTAACCTGAATAAACAGCGGTGGCTGTGATCTGTCCAAGTCTAAAGGAGAGATAAATATGATATCTTGTGCACGAAATGGATTTACTTACAGTAAATCCGACCTCCATTAGGGATGAAACCAAATTGATCAAGTTGGTCCATGAAGTTCTGGAGGGTGTCGTTGACGACAGAAAAGAGTCGAGATTCAATGAGCCCTTCTACGATCCAGAAGCTGTCCCAATAATAAATCTCCCTGAAGCGGCCACCTGCCAGAGAATCCATTCAATGAAAATCATGATCTTCGAGAAGAATCACATACCAGGAACGACGAAAGTATGATTCAGAGGAATCAAGGAGCTCTCACATTTACCAGTTGCGCCGCAGAGCGTCGAAGCATTTGTTCGGCGAGCTAGTTGCGTCCAGAAGCCATTGACAGTCTGAGCAAATGCTTTTGGAAGCGGCTCTGTGACATTATCGAGGAAAGGGGGCGAAGGATTGAAATCAGGGAGTATCGCGCCCTCCAACTCCTCACCCTCGCCTGTAAATTCTGCATTAACAAAGTTGATAACTTGTCCGTAGGTGGTGGAGCTCGATATATTTTGGAAATCCGCGAGAACGGTTTGGGAGTTTTTGCTAGTTGGCTGTGAGAGAATTAGCTTGAACTGACGTCAGACCATCCGAACTGCACACCTTGTCCACGAACGTCTTGTCATCTGGGTATAGATTGGCAATCCCGACCGTCTGCAACAGCTAATAAAAATCGACATGGAAGTGAGTCGTTGGAAATCGTGAACTGCTGATAAAACTAACCGATCCAGCGCAGAATATTTCTGACGGACACCAAGCCTGTTTGGGTGGGAGAGGGGCTTGCGATGGCAATGCAGAGTCTAACGCCGCTGTCGCACTGGGGACTGAAGTTACGATGGTAAGAGTAGGTGGCGCGGTATCTACTCCTCCAGGGGCAGTCGCGGTTGACGAAGATGGAGTCGAAGTAGCAGAGCTAGTAGCATTACCACTCGTAGTCGCGGGCCCAGCAGGCATGGCGGATACGCTTAAAGTCTGGTAAACTACGAAATGTAGGAGGAGAAACACGGTGGCCAATGCAGGCGCCATCTTGAGGCAATGCGTCGAATCTACAGGAAGAAAGCAGCCTGAGCCTCGTTAGAAAACAAGAAAGCCGAAGGAGGCCTCGAAACAAAACGCACCCGAACAGCCTGGCAGACTCAAATGAAACACTGCGCAAGTCCTGAACCATCATGCACCAGCCTTTATAGATACTTGGAATACGACATGGGTGAGATCCCCGAGCCCATTGGCGTCGGCAAAGGTGGTGATGGAGCACCAAAGAAGCAGGTTGAATGGCTAGAACTTGAGACAGCTGACCACTGCGAGAAAAACAAGGAAAAGATCCATGCGATGTGTTGACATTTCCGGGGATCGCTCTTGGTAGGCGCGAGGCTAACTTTAGTCAACTCGCGCCAGCAGAGCTTGTACCGTCGCCGCTTAAATTTAGACTCCCTTGAGGGCCCACACTCCCTCGCTGTAATGATATCAGCACCATGATTGCCATAATGGTTTGTCGCTCAGTATTGCTTACCGCGGGTAGTGGTCGCAACTCTTCACAGACGCGCGACACTCAAATCATTGTGTTGGCCATGCATCGGCGTTGCATCGGCGTTGATTCTGCTCCGGACACTCCCTGCATATCGTTCTGCGAATAGAAATAGGACTGGCGAAGAAAGGGAGGCTCCGTCACGGAAATGGTTCTGGTCAACGACGTGATCGGACCGTGGTGCCACTGCTCAGCCATACATCCAGCTAGGTTGTGATCTGCAGTTTACACTTGTACAATGTGGGTCCCTTCCAAGTTTTCCGTCGATTTTATTGAAGATCTTTTCCCGTCCGTTAGATACCAGAGACCGACTCTGACTTCGTGATCAACGACACGAAGATTCAAAACCGATTTTAAGAAGACTTTTACGTGAAAGCGGATGACCCAAAGCTCAAAAAGACCTGCAAAAAATTGCTGGCCGCTGAAGTGAGGAGCAGAAATTGTAGCATTCTACATCCTCCTACGTTGCTATCAAGTTGCTATCTCCCAGATGCCCTCCGTTATATACAGGAGTCATCGTCGGCGGCCTGTGCGCACGTCAAAGTCAAACTTTACAATTCCGGCTTTTTTTTTCTAGGCGAAGTTCTACTGACGCTGTCGCCTATCTTCAGCAAGTATCTTTCCATTGATCCCTAATAATAAGCTTATGCCAGACATAATCTTGAGAGAAAGCCCTGGAATTTTCCTATGTTTGTGAATGCGGCCCAAGGACAGCTCCCGCAAAAGTATACACCATCCAGCAGTGTCAGCGCTTGCGTTGCCCCTCATAACCGGGCAGGTTGTTATCGCATACAAGTACAACAGAGACGGATCGAAACCGTATGCTTTTGCAAGGTATTGCCTTGGCCCGCCTTGCATTCTACCTTCGTAGGCATGATGCAGATGCCACCCCTTTCGAAGTTGCCGTTCATTAGCGTTCATTTCACAGGACGTCTGATCGCCGAAAGGTATATAAAGATGCAGGCAGGCTCGATGGACGATAAAATTCCCGTGGTTCACATCTCCGAGAAAACGCGAGATGTTCAGTCTCATTCTCGCCAATTGCACACTGCCTACCGTAACGGTGGGCACGAAAAATCTGGGCAATGATACGCTGGATCTAATTCACCATCGTAATCACTCGCGAGGTTCTCCGTGATCATGTCAGAGCCCGGAAGCCCAGCGATTTCTGGTGGATGACAAAAAATATGAAGGCAAACCTTGAATGCAGTCCAATTTCCAAGTATTTACGCTCGTTTCCTGCTTTGTGCCTTCAGCTTGGCTTACTCTCGCAGACTGCATGATGGATTTTTGAGCCCTTTGCTTGAATTAATAGATATACCACGTGTATAATTTCTTACCGTTTTCAAGGAGCCCGTGAGGGCGTATATTGTGCGTTTAAAAAATGAGAGGAAGGAGCAACTTGCCGATCGTATTTGTCGCTGTGAGATTATTAAGATAGCTGCCGCACCCTAAATTGTGGTTAAAGTGTACTATGGGTCGCAGTAAGTCGAATGGAGTACTCAACAAGAGAGTGTGTGCGTGAGTAATAGTGCGAAGCACCTGCTTGATCTAAATGCGGACGTCAAAGAGTCCCAGAATGCAAATAAAAAAATGGATGGCAATATCATTTACATCTCGCGAATTGAATTGAAAGGTTGAACTCACGACACGTCCTCCCAGGTAGTATCCCTCTCAGGCTTGTCACGCAAACGAGTGGTTCCATGCCAACGCGTAAGTACTATGATACTCAAAACAGTCCACATGCATCTCAGCAAAAAATAATCTAATACCACATAACGCACCTGCGCTCCCACCAAGAGCATCGAAAAACCTGCCCCTTCTAGGAGCTCATCGCAAAGACCTAATCGACAAGCATTTTGTCCGTCAGCAATCCTTCGTTGTACGCCATACTCTCAAAGATAATCTGCCGCCAAACGTTGACTACTAATTCTGTGGCCTCTTCTTCCAAGACCTGTGAGATTATCAGATCACCTTCATAAATAAATTCAATATAGATTGCAAAAGAAACGCACATCTTCCAAGCCCTCGATGAGCTTTTGGGGTGCCTTATGATCTTTCAGATGTTCTAGTACGAACATGATGAGGTCTTCCGCCTCCATCTCGCCGAGATACTTGACCATCAGCCGCTTGACGAGGGGCTCCAATTTACGATCGATTATCAGCTGGAATGATCATTTGTCAGTGTGGGGAAATATACGAGGAAGGAAAAGGTTCTGACATCGGTAAGGCCATCCCATCTAACTTTCGCCTTGAATAGAGATTCTTTGTCATGAGGGACAGATCGTCTTATCCTTTCTAGCCGTTCTTTCATCTGTTCCCCAGTTTCAGCCACGCTGAAGTCAAGTTTCACAAGAGGAGCTCTGCGCTTCTTGATGCCGTCATCCTCATCTTCGTCGTGTGCAAACACTGTGGCCTTTTCCTTCGCCGTAGGTTCCTTCTCTTTCGCTATGGGACCAGCGATCGAGACGTTCAACCGGACGGGAGCACCATCATCCAACAACAGTCCAGCTTTGCGTTGTTCTTCAGCCAATGCTTGCATCTCGTCCATTTGTCTCGCCAAGAAATCTTCCGACTCTCTCCGCAGATTTTCGGCCTCTTGTTCTTCGAATTGACGCGACTTCTCGTCTGCGGCCTCCTCGGTTTCGAGGCGTCTCTGACGAAGATGTCGCCAACGTATGCTACGGGGAGATTATCAGAAGAAAAATAAAACAAGTGTTTCAATAAACGCACCGATCGACGTAAAATATTTCATCACTCTCATCATCATCCCAAACATCCAGGCGCGCCTTCATTTCAATTCGGTCGCGTTCCTCAGCTTCCTTCTGAGAACGTTCGCGAGCAATTGTACGCTCTAAAGCCTGAATACGCGCCCTTTCTCGCGGTTCGTATCTCCGTTCGCGCTGAAAATTGAGAAAGTTAGCAAACATAAGCAGTACACAAAAACCGCTCGCGCACATCCTTATAAGAAAGCTCTTCTTCTTGTCGTCTTTGCTCCTTTCTCTCCTCTTCCAATTC
The DNA here is from genome assembly GCA_009935795.1 of Pholiota adiposa. Lineage (NCBI taxonomy): Eukaryota > Fungi > Basidiomycota > Agaricomycetes > Agaricales > Strophariaceae > Pholiota > Pholiota adiposa. Next base: position 45,832 of record QEYC01000012.1, read on the forward strand.
TTCATCAGTCTTGCCCATATGCTCTCTGTCATTCCCTAGGAAGTCCCTGCCAGCATTGCCATCTTCCGCCTTTACAAAGCCCACAGGTTTGCCGTAGCCTTGAGCTCCTTTGCCAAAACCTTGAAGTTTGGTTGTTGCAGTAGGCGATTCTTGTCGAGTCTGAGGTTTACCCCACTCACGCTTTGGACCACTTGGAGCTGATGACATATTAGGCATGTTTTCTCGTACATCTCGCATTTTCTCCCGCTCTCGCTTCGCGGCTCGTTCTCGGAATTGGGCAATCTCAGAAATGACAAGGCCTCGTTGGGTTTCTGGGAGATCGGCTTCTTGCAGATCGTGGAGATGGGGAGGTATAATGTACTTTTCCTTGTCGATTAAGCCGCTATTTGCAGCATCTTGGGACACACGGTTGATGTCAGCGACTAATTCATCGATTTTTGCCTTAGCTTCTTGCTTCTTGGTCTCCTCAGCCTGAAATGACAGTATTCAAATATAGTGTGTGGTCATGGGACATTCAGCACGTACATCAGTGGCCATTTGATTGGCTTGATAACTATCGAGGAAAACCCGCGTCTTTTCATCTGCTTTGACCTAAAGAAATTGAAGTAGGCTTGCAATGGGATACCAAACCTAAATGAAACGCACCAGTAGTTTTTTGTTAGCACATCCATCTTCCAATGCAGGCAATTCAACGCCGTTCAACAAGGCAATTGCACGCAAGGCACCTGCTGGATCTTCATATTCAGCAAATCCAAAACCTTGAGGCTTATTTGCAGGGGTTATAAGGCGCTTAAACGATTTTATTGGTCCACACGCCTGAACTGTAGTTAAGTACCAGGACAAAGTGGATAGCTAAAGTGAAGCATGCATACCGACAAAAGTTGATTTAGGAACGAATCTGTGATGCCACCCGAAATCGAACCGACAAACAGTGTCGTTTGTTGTTTTTGCGCCGGTGGTGGCATGAATTGCATTTGCTGCTGCTGTGCAAGAGCCGACATTGAGGGACCTTGACCGTAAGACGGCATAGGTGGACGCAGACCAAGTCCCAACCGATTTTGCATCTCGATAGTACTTCTCGATGACCAAGCGCTGTTGGATGATCCTAAGCATGTGCTACAGATGCTGGTAAGAATATACGTACAAGAAATGATATAATTGCCGGGTGATAAGAAATGGAGGTCAAGCAGCGTAAATCAGAAAGTCGCAGTGGTGGTCGATGAGCAAGCCAAGGGCAAGCGGCAAAGTCATTATGTAAAGGCCTTCCCACGACTGGCCTTGAGCGCGCTGTTGCTTCCAGCGCTCACCGCGACTTTCCCCAAGGCCATCGCGTGCCCCGCTCATCTATTTCATTTCCATCTATAATGGTTCTCTTCTTTACATCCAACGGTGCGCACTATTTTTGTATATTTCTCAAGTAAGCTTATACTCCCGATAGCTGTGTCCCCATCGGCGGTCATCTACATGGGTCGGGACAAGGTGGAAAGTGAGGGAGGCACCATATCGCAGTCATTCGCCAGACACTTAAGACAGTCCATGTTGCAGACGAAGAACTCATAAAATTTGCATGGCCACAAGACATCTGGTTCCATGTTGACAAACTATCTTCCGCTCACGTCTACTTGCGCATGTCAGAGGGGATGGCCTGGGAGAGCATTCCAGAGGCTTTGTTGACAGATTGTGCCCAACTAGTGAAGGCAAATTCTATCGAAGGTGCGTCCAACCATTCATAGTATAGCTTTTACGCTTAAAATTTCTCTGCAGGAAACAAGAAAGATAACCTGACTGTCATCTATACCCCTGCCGATAATCTCAAGGTATGTCACATCGTTCGCATAAAGCTTATTGCAGCATCCAATGCATTCTATAGAAAACTGGCGATATGGCTGTTGGACAAGTCTCTTTCCACAATGATAAGAAGGTATGTATCATAGTTTCCCTCTAATCCATATTTTTTTTTGACAACGCCTTAGGTTAAACGAGGTATGCAAAAAGCATCTTTTTGTCAACCCAACTCGTTCTGATCATCTCTACCTCAGTCTATGTCACAAAGCGCGAAAACGCCATCGTCAATCGACTCAATAAAACCAAGGAAGAGAGGGTGGTTGATCACGAACAAGAGCGCATTGACCGCATCAAGAAGGAAAACGCAGTCAAGCGCGCGGCAGCAGCGGAAAAGGTATTCATAAGCCTTGTTCAGATGTGATGTCGAAGTAACGCTCACTTCAAAATCAGAAGAAGCAAGATGCTGAATTGGCCAAGGCTAGAGAGGCAGAAAAGGCAGCGCGATCCTACGACTCTTTGTTCAATGTAGAAGAAGACGAAAGCGTTCCGCGGAAGACTGGGCGAGAGCTGGAGGAGGATTTTATGTAATTTCACGGTGCGACCATCAACATAACCCCTAATATGTATTATCTCCCTGCTTTGTTCAATCTTTGTTGCTTTTTAATTGGGAAACTGAAGGGTCGCTAAATTGTATATCAGATACCTCACTTCGCCTCGGATTCCGGGAGATCTTACCATACATGCAAGTTTCCCGCAGGATATTGCCAGCAGCTTGTCAGGCTTCTCACTCCATGTAGTCCACATGCATCCCATCATCTGATTCCCATGTAGATTCAGAGCTTAGTATGCGATGCATATGGCTGGAGTCATTCGTCAATGCTCAAACACTATATATGCTCTCTCCGACTTGTCCATTCATTGGCGCAAGAACCCTCGGGCAGAGACACAAACTGTTGTTTTAGATCTAATCAATGAGAGCATTGTTCTCTCCGATCCGTTACCATCGATTCCGTGTACACTTGTACCGTGTAATCGTCGATGCCACGAGCGCATGATATCGCCAAATTTTGCAGACATTCAATATTAAAATTGACCGAACTTCTCTCTTTCAAAGCTACGAATCACTTCGCACGAGTTCGAGTCACAGCATTTCGTTTCCCGACCACTTCACCGTCTATTCAAATGGTGACCTGCTGATAACCCTGCATTCTGAACATCACAAGTTATTTGGGGTACAATAAACAGATTCTTCGTTAGGGGACAAATTTCATGATCATTCAATGGATGGCATGTTGCTGCCACGCTCTACCTCCAAGTCGCTCGCCAGCTTGTCGTGAGAGGTGAACTAGTATCTGACTTGCTAATGACTCAAGTCGCAGCTGTTCAATTCGCAGCTACTCTCCACAAGCTCACCATTTATCGTCGGCCTTCGTCGGCCCAAGCGTATATATAAGCGCTGTGTCAGTGTGTGCCACAATATGATGGCGTCAACTGCGAATTGTTGGGCGCGCCCCTGAAGCGGGTCCTGATTTGGCTCAAAGTGCCTTGTATGTAAGGCTGCGGTTCGGTGGCATTAAAATCCCGCGCTCCCTGCTGCGCCGCCGTTGCATCCACAAGGTCGCGTTCATATATCCTACGACTTCGACGGACGAGAATTATAACCTAGGCCTAGAGACCTCAATGCGGCTCCGCAGGTTGAAGGCCGGAAAGACCGACTCTATTTAATCATGGAATCTTGACTCCTTGCCCAATTTGCGTTGCATGTGCGTACAGATTGAGGCTAGAGTTATCTCCCTGGTCTTTAAAAGGGAATATCACTCGGTAGGGAATCTCACGAAGGCTTTATGTGAAGAATTTCAAATAAATAAACAAGACAAGTATACAGAAAATAGCGCTCATGTGTGCAGCGCAAGAAAAGCAAACATAAATAGAACTTGGATAGAACAGCCACATAAATCGGGTAATAACATCGCCATGCACTCCTCATTCGAGAAGAGATCATGAGCACATAAATAAATACAATAGATAGGATTTATTGAATCAAAGTATTGGAAGACTGGGCTAAGGGCAACTTCAGCAACACCAGATATGGAAATGCAGAAACACTCACAATTCGGTCACAATATGTTAGTGTTGCAGATAGATCTCTAGGCATTGTCTTTTTCTTTGGCTTTTCCTTGGTGGAGGATGAGCCAGAAGAACCAGACATGAGGGGATACAAACCTTTGAAGAGAGACTTGAGGATAGAGGCTTTCGGCTTCGACTTTTTGCGACTCTGGTCTCCAGTGCTGGTCGAGGAGCTCGCAGAGCCTGAGCCTGTTGAGGCCGAGCCAGAACCTTCCGAGCCACTGGTCGAATTCGCAAGCGTTGCCTGCGAGTCGTTCGGGGTTGACCCCCCCACAGACGGCGAGGGGGAATTTGCAGGCGATGCCAAAGGGGAATCTGGCAATTTCTTCGAGGGTCCGGCCTTTGGGGAGGGCAACGCTCCTCCTGTACCGTAGCGAGATTGCAAGGCGCTCAAAGCGGCGGCGTAATCTTTTTGTGCGGGTGCGGGGCGAGAGCTCAAGGGAGACGTCGAGCTCACGGTGGTAGTAGACTCGAAGGAGACCGTAGAAGTGTTAGAATCGGCGGGTTTGCTGGTCATGGTAGCTTAGGTCTTTGTGTAAAAACTGGTGTGGTTTGGGATGCGTTTGAAAAACGATTCGACACGTCCTTTATAGCTCTGAGATATAATCCAGAATGAGATATTTAAAAGCAGATTTTGGTTCAGATAGAGATAGACCTAGATTCAGCCTCCAAGCGATGCTATCCGCACGAGCATCCGCGTGGTGAAAACTAAGTCGAGTCATTATCAGGAGCGAGGGGACAAGTCAAATGCTGCGCAACCGCCATTGCCTTAGCTCAGAGGAGGCCAATACGGTTGCTTGGTCAGACAAGCTGCACTGAAAGGTCCATTCTCAAAGGACAATTGCATTCGTAGGCACATAAATTATCGGAATGTCGATTGATAGCGATCCTGGGGGTGACGTTATATTTCGGTCATATTTTAGGTATCTGCTGGCGCTGCGCTGTGCAGATCCTTTGAGGCCACGAAGACTCCGGGATTAAGGGTGGTCTACGAGCTCGATAGGGCGCGCCTATGGGGATGCGCGCACAGTGTTGCTGCGCGGGTGTGCGCTGCATTGTGCGCAGCGACTGGCACCAACTTCTTGAAGGCGTCTTACGAAGCCCCCCCCCATGTGGTACAACGCTGCCCTTTGCCCTATACTGAGAAGAATTCAGAGAGTGCCCTAGCCCTGTAGTCAGATGGAATTGGAACCAACATACCGGGGTTGATGGTGATAAGACTCGGAGAGAGGCGTCTGATCATGGCAGCGTCCGTTTCGGGATTCCTGATGGGGTTTCATATTTTGAGTCCAGGACCACCACTGCTCAAGCGCTCACTCTCTTCACGCTGTGCACCATGAGCATCCGTCTCCCACCCCCAGCGCCAGTCGCCTCGGATTCAATCAGTGATTCAGACAGCATCTCATCCGAGAGCGAGGATGATAACGATCAGACTTGGGACGACTGGGTTTCCGATTCCAACGCTCAACAACAATGCAAATCGCTCTTTGAGGAAAAGGTTTTCCCATCGGTAGATGCTGCTTTAGCATACGATAAGGAGACACATCAATTCAGTCTTGATGATGTCTGCAAGGCCCTATGTGAGTTCTTATATGTTGTCCACAGCGATCTTCGCTGAATACACGGCACACAGCATTGGATTTTCATGGACGCGTCCGTTTGATCAACTACATTCGTAAAAATGTACGCCTTGATACACGATCTACCAAAACCTTCTTGACAACAAATATAGCATCCAACGCGTGCAGATGTCAGAAAACTACAAGGAACGGAAACTCTATTTTCCTCAGACGAGTACTTGACTCCAGTCATTGAAAACGATCCACTTCTCCGTATATTTGTTTCGTTGCTCTCCTTGGTCTCCACTGACATCGTTGTATTCAAACAGAATCATCATCAGCGGACTGGTCGGATTCTGACGATGAGGATATCAATGATACAGATCCTAGCCGCAAAATCAAAGCACTGGAGAGGAAGTTAGCTCTTGCTCAACAAAGCCTGGGCGATTATCGCGCCCTGATCGCGGAAAAGCTGAATTTCACAAGAGAGGTGGAAACTGTCGACGAGCCTGCTCAAAGCCAACCCGTTTCTCGAGACGATGATACACATTACTTTGAAAGCTATGGAGCGAACGGTATGTGATGCCTATTGTGAATATTTCCTCCGCTCAAAAATACTTTTCATAATAGACATCCACGCAGTCATGATTCAGGACAAAGTTAGAACCTCGACATATGCGCACTTTATTCTCACAAATCCGACTCTTTTCCGAGATGCCATTGTGCTGGATGTTGGTTGTGGTACCGGCATCCTCTCATTGTTTGCAGCTCGCGCAGGAGCCAAACGAGTCATCGCCGTCGACGCCAGTAATATCGCTGAGAAAGCTGAACAGATTGCCAAAGCCAATGGATTCGATGACGTGATCACTGTAGTCAGAGGCAAGATTGAGAACATCACGCTTCCCGATGGTATCGACAAAGTCGATATCATTATCTCAGAGTGGATGGGATACGCGCTCCTGTACGAATCTATGCTGGACTCTGTGCTATGTGCGAGGGACAGGTTTTTGAAGCCTGAAGGTGTCATGGCTCCCAGTCAGTGCAAGATGATGTTTGGCCTCTGTGATGGAACGGAGATCTACAAAGATCGTATTGGTTTCTGGGAGGATGTTTATGGTGTGATATCCATACACATATATATTCATTCATACCACTGACGAAAAAGTAGGCTTCGATCTATCTGCTATGGCAGTTGAAGTGTACGATGAAGCCATTGTTGATGTAGTTGGGCCTGAAGCACTCCTTAGCCAACCGTACCCAGTCAAGGTAACCCTGACCTTTATCAGAGATGCTATCCATTAACACCTTATCTGAAGGATCTCCTGCTCGGTGAAATTACTGTCAAACAACTTGATTTCTCAACAGCATTCACTCTAGTATCAACTGCGGAACGTCGGATGAAAGTCAATTCATTCGTCCTTTATTTCGACACATTCTTCACCCAACATGGCCATCCAGTACCTCCATCGACCCAGGTCAAATTCGTGAAAGAAGGCGAGGCCGTCCTCGCGGAACTCTGGCCGGTGGGCGGAAAGTCTGCACTCCATCGACGACAAAGTATCGGACGCGAAAAGGAGACGATCACAAGCTTTAGTACAGGCCCACAGAGTACGCCCACGCATTGGAAGCAGACGATCTTCATGTTGCGTGAACCTATAACTGTGTCGGAAGGTTTGTCTTCTATTTTTATTTTATTTTATTACCGCCGCTGTTGGCTAAAGGATTATTAAGGTTCCATCGTGACTGGTACTTTCAAGTGTCGGAAGAGCGAAACTAATTCACGAGAGCTGGACGCCGAGATTCATTACTCAGTAAAGCTTGACGAGGATTCAGAACCCAGTGAAACTTTTGTGCAGATGTACAAGATTCGGTGATTTTTCAACTGATTGAAGGGCTCATTGACAGGAACAGAAAAAATGTATATATATTGCATCTACAGTATGTGTGTTTTACATTGCTTTCACTGAAGCATTTCATAGCAGTATTCTTCTTGGTATTACATTCGTTGATCCTATAGCAGTGTTGCACTTCTTATCCATATCACTGGTCTTGTACAGGTATCCCAAGCATCAGTGATTGTAAGTCGCCTGCAAACGTTGTTTTACATATTCGCCTGCTGTTATCACTTCATACTTGGGAGGTCGCTCGGAAGATACACAGCTCTTCATGGGCTGCACAAGATTAAACATAGCTTGACACAATAGAAGTCCGGAATTTGACCTACCTCAAGTTTCACATTATAGTCAATCCCGAAGAAGAGCGGAATAGAGTAGCGTCGCGTGCCACTTCTGTTAATTGCTCGGTGAACATTCGACTTGAACACATCATCTGAAGATACGCAGTTATCAGGAAAACCTCTTCGTTCCGGGAGCTAAAAATAGGCGTACTTGTCCACCGTGCAAATTGGTCCCCGAGGCTATGAAAACGAGGTAGATTGAATCGCGATGTTGATTCAGTGGGAAATAGTTGCCTACTTAATAACAAAGGTTCCTGGGATAGGCGGTGCATTTATCCACTCTTTTTCAGAGTTTAGAACTTGGAGAGCTTGTATTCCTGGTTCTTGCCACAGAATGGTGAAGAACTAAGTCGATGAGTCAGCCATACTTATTTCCACAGGTATAAACTGCAATTCACGCACCTCCCAGCTGTCACGGATCAAGTTGACGGATAAACGAACTTTGAATCATGCACTATTGGATACGATGGAACGTACTCTGTATGAGCGCCAATGCCGATGACACGTTCATCGACAGGCCCAGTTTGTGGAGGATAATGTAGCAGCTTCATCAAGGCTGCAGAATGCTTGGTCTGTGAGTCGACAATTCACTCAATGAGCGCAGTGGTGCATAGACGCCTATCAAGGAAAGCATACTTTATCTGCAAAGAAATCTTCTGGGAGATTGAGGGCGAGAGCAAAGATGGGAAATAGCGCTCTCCCAAGTTCGACGGCTGCATAACTTTGTGACGACAATATGATCTAGGATTTGGGAGGATGAAATAAAGAGATTACTCACTAATATTGCAGAACGGTCTCTCGAAATCGAGGGACGTCGGATTCTCGTGGCCAGACATTGGCGCCTTCCATTACACCGTTTATTGAATGGTCTGCGTCAGTATTATCGTCGATTTTTGGTGTTGGGTCTTCCCAACCAAGCTCGAAACCTTCCTGTAAATCTCCTGCGCCGTAAGGATTATTGTTCCCGCTCAATAGTGGCGAATACCCTTTGAAATTGGGTGTCTTTTTGTTTTCAATCTTATGCAGGGAGCTAAAAGTAAGTGCTGTAGACTGGAATATATAGATAACAAGGTACATACCTCCATCTTCGTCTCAATAGGGAGAGAGAAGAATTTCTTTGCCATTTCCAGGGCCCCGTCTATCGTTGATTCAGGTATACCATGGTTTTTCACTAAAGAAAAAAGGTCACCGAATCGTCAGCATAATCAAAGGATCGGACGCAATTATATGAGTACTAGCCATAGAAAAACCCGACACGCATGCACGCATCTCGCACTTCGTCCGTTAATCTCTTTCGTTCCTCGAGTGTGTTTCCTTGAACAGTACTCAAATCTCTGGTGCATGTTAACAATCAGAACAAACGTAATGCAATAGCACTGACATTATAGGAACCTTTTCAAAACGCACATCGACGGCATCCGCAGTACTGGTGAGCGACATATTGGTGGTTGAAAGCAACGGCGTGAAATCATCCAATAGCCCCCCTCACTGATAGTAACGGCCCGAAAGGAGCCGGCGTACAAACAGACTCTTTCGTACACCGCAAAGTTTGGACTCATGCCTTTGCACTCGCCCTCGACGGACTGTTTCGAAGCCTATTAGCAGATACTCTCCTTTTTTTCTTCGCCTTGTCTTCGATTCCTTCCGCGACTCTTATTGTTGCAATTTGTGACCTCTAAATCCCGACTTACTCCGAAATCAAGGTTTTCCGAAGGTTAGTCATTTCTTCAAGTTTCAAGTTATCGAAATAGGTAGCCTAACGCTCGGAGTATTAGTCCATGGATCAGCTGGGTATAATGCTTGGGCGGCTTTCACTTGATGACGGCATTACGATTGCAGAAGCACACCGATGCATCAATGAAGCCATCGAGGCACACCGGACCACTATTCAAGACCTACAATCTCAGATAAACGACTTAAAACGCAACTCACAACTTCATGAAGTGTGCATTTCGTACTTGAAATCCCAGCTAAATGAATTCACATCCGTCTCACACCTTCCTCCTGAAGTCCTATGCAACATATTTTCATTTGCGCAGAGGGACGACTCCGGAAAAATACTACCTTATTCTGAATGGACCAAATTCACTCATACCAGTCGTCACTGGCGAAATGTCGCATTAAACGCAGCAATTCTGTGGACTATGCCACATTTCCATAATTTCCGGTGGCTGCGTGAAGCGATCAGAAGATCCAAAGACGCTGGCCTCGTCTTCGATTTGAACTTTGTTGGATCAGACCAAGAATACCTACAAAGATTACAACTTGCTCTACACTGTAGTTCGCATATCAGAGAACTATACATCCTCGATAGTCCTGATCTCGAATTGTGGAATAAAATTTTCTACGAGCTATCCCAGTCTGCTCCACGGCTAGAATTCCTGGATGTCGAAGGAGTAGATGCGAGGTTATTGCCCATGACTTTTGGATACTCGCACAGAACAGGATCTCCGGTCGTATCGCAGGATGTTTATTGACATACTCTGCGGCGGTTGCGCAGTGTGCGGCTGGTTGATTGCCACATCAATTGGGGTTCATGTCTGCTTTTCCAGTGCGCCATCACACGCCTCACGTTACAGAATATTTCACCTAGGCCAACCGTAAAGCAGTTCATGCTTGTCATGGAAGAAATGCCTGATCTAGAAATCCTGGATTTAGAAAATACATTTCCACTTTCCGATCCGCCAGCCTTGTCCTGGACCCTTCAATACCCTATACACTTCGCCCGTTTGCGAATCCTTCGCATATACTCCGATATACTGGAAATTGAAACTTTCTTTCGTTTGATCACTTTTCCACCAGAAGCCATGGTCAGTGTGGAATGCTTTGCGGACCAGTTTTCCCTCACACATTTCGCGAGGACCCTTGTGGCTCTTGGCAGGTCTTATTCCAAGCGCGCAGATCCCCAATTCCAAACCTTTACCACATATCAGCCCGAGTATACAGATCCCCTTCTCTCTGGCATTCAACTCACTCTTTCTATGAATGTTCATCTTGATAAAGACTTAATCTACGACGACCAAGAGAATGCCAACTTGCAGATGGAATTTCGCTGGAACACGGCTTTAACGGACCCTCTGGTTGCGAAATATATCATATATAGCATCTTTTCAGGTTCACTACATCTGCAGGACCTTCAGCACATATGTCTTGATATGGGGCCGGAGCAGAATGAAATCGATCCTGAAATGTTAACCAATACATTCGGAAGACTGCCGGAGGTGCACTCTTTTGTTGCCGGAAAATATAGCAGCAGGCCCTTCATCGACGCATTGGAACTGGGCTTAAACCTGCATGATACCGTGTCCATGTCCGCTGCCCCAGACTCTGAGCTGGAGAACCAACCCTACTTCCCAAAACTCTCCTCAATTTGTTTATACGATACGAGGATTGTGGATTCAAGATCTGCGCTGAATCCAATCGCCGTTCCAGTCGAGCTACTTCAAAGCTGCCTCGTTCGTCGTTATAGATGTGGCGCCGAGATACAGAGAGTGGTTTTAAGGTATTGTCACGCCCTAGGCCGAGAGGCGATTGTGCACTCGGTAGAGGACACTCTGCGCAAGGCTGTTCAAGACATACAGAAGATTTCTTCTCGATCTCCAGACAAGTTGGAAGATGCAGTGCAGTATGAGAAAGAAGGGGCCGGCATCGACGATTGAAGAACAGGAATAACACCAAAACATGTCAGCAAAAATTATATTCTTATTCTATGTACAGGTATAATGTAAAATGCCGGTAATCAAGTCATAGCAATTGCAATTTCGCGCAAGTACATGCCATCGACATTGCAAACAAGGTGTATTGAGCACGTATTTGTCTCCAGTCTGAGTTATTGGCCTTTCGATAACAGCGGCCCGGTAGATGCCGGTAGATGTAACCGGATCTGTATCGCGATTTGAGCAGTGACGCGCACAAACCTTGTCTTCGGACTTCTTTCAACACTTCAACATTCTAGTACCTACATACCTTTAACAATGGCCACCAAGTACTTTGCATACTTTCACATATATTCACCATAATCAACTGTCATCAGGTCTCTTGCTACCTGCCTCTTCTGCAGGATCATCAAGGGTATGTTTGAACGCCTCCTCTAAGCATAAAGTTCCACTTCACCGTCTCATCGGATGGCTTTAGGGGAAATTCCGAGCTTCAAGCTCTTGGAGACCGAATCTTCGTTAGTCGGTCGACATATCTTGTGTTGAAGCTCGCTTATGAGCCCGCAGTTTCGCATTCCTTGACATCGGTCCACTTTCCAAAGGACATGCATTGGTGGTTCCCAAATGTGAGTTCAGTTTTTGTGAGTCATTGCTCACTCGCCTATTGATATGTTGCATAGACCATGCAGAGAAGATGCATGAACTTCCTGATGAATACCTTCACGACATCCTTCCTCTCGCCAAGAAGATTGCGCTGGCTCAAGGATCCGAGAACTACAATATCCTACAAAATAACGGTCGTCTCGCTCACCAGGTCAGTTAATGAGGATCGCATTTTGAGAGGTATACAACTGAAACTTGTGATGTTCAAAGGAAGTCCCCCATGTGCATTTCCATGTCATTCCTAAGCCTACTGAGAACCCCGAGGAGGGCCTTGGTGTCGGGTGGCCCATCATATCTTTACCAAAGGAAGAGTTGCAAAAGACATTCGAAGAATTGAAGGCTAATTTGGATAAACTTTCTTAAACTATCTTTTGGTGGTTATACTTCTCTGAACATGCTTTAAATGAAATCATTGGAGATTTCAGCATCTCGCGCGCTCTAATTAGGGGCAATTGAGTGAACTTGGAACCAACGTGGAATGCCAAATATAGGCCGTGTAACTTTTTTTTTCTCTTGCCATTTTACATCTCGATATATGTATGTCCAATAACATTCGACGCCCACTAATTCGCAACGTCGCTGGCGCCAAACCTTAGAGAATTTAGAAGCGCCCACTCCGTGAAATGACCATTGCCGCGTGTGAATTACGTAATGTCACCAGAACGTTCTTTTTGCCTTGTACAAGCTGTGATGTCAATGAGGATTGCAATGAGCCCCAACTCTCGTTTAGACGCCGAGTCTTTCGACCTTATCTACTATCATCTATGGAACGAAAACCGCCCGTAATCGGCTCTATTGTTGAACGGAAGCCTACTTCATCCTTCAGCTCTCCGAAACCATTCTCTTCTGGCAAGACTGGGTTTCCAACCGTCCAGCACCGATCGAAAAGTGCTTTTGCTCGCAATCGTGAAGATCTTCGCAAGACTGGATTGATTCGACCCAAAGATGCCCCCATAGTCCATCCCTCAAGTAGATTTCAATCTCCACCTCCGCCTCCACGACCAGCAACAGACGAAATTTATGATTGGCGAGAGCAAATAAGCAAGGAAAACGAGGAACGAGTGGCAGGTATGACCGAAGAAGAGAGGGAAGAAGAGAGAAGGGAAATTGTTGAGAGATTCGGAGCTAATGTTGGCGACCTCTTGAAACGCGCTCGTTTGGCAAGAGAGAAGCAAAGCGAGGGCAAAAATGCTCCTGAGCCTATGTCAATAGACGCGCAGATTGTGCAGTCTGATGAAGGTGATTCTCTTATTTTCAACCACGAATGAATATCTGACTTTATACGCGTTATTAGATGAAATTCCTTTGACATCTGAGAAGAGAGAGTCAAACCATGAACGAGGTAAGTAAAAAATTTCACTGTAAATGACCTTTCAAATGGCCTTCGACGTCCCCGTTGAAGTGCATCTCTAATATGGTTAATTAGTTGCGTCTCCACCCCCTTCCGCTTTGGCATCTACTGCTACCTCTCGTTCTTCAAGCCGTGCCGGTCGTAGACTGCGCTTTGCAGAGCTCGAGCCCCAAGACGTATATGTATACGACAATACGCATGCTTCTCCTAAGAAACGCAGAGCGCTTGCACTCCCTCCTCCAGACCCTAATGATACTGAGACTGTCTCTCTGGGCCTCTTCAGCGGGAAAATGGTCTCTCCTTCATCCGTAGAATCTCTGCCCTCGCCACCGAAGGAAGAAGAGCCTATGGAACCAGAAGAGGGTTCTGCTGAATATATCCGCCAACATTTTTTCCCCTTTGCGCCGAAAGATGACCCCAATTTGGCATGGATGTCAACTGATTCACCAACATCGCAACCCGATTCATCTTTGCGCTTTGATCTTCATGGTAACCCCATTCCATCATCGATATCATTGAGTCTGCCCACTCATCTTGGACTTCACCATCATGCGGAGGGTGCTCATGCAGGATACACTTTGGACGATATTTTTTTACTCACACGATCCACTGTACCAGCTCAACGCGCGATGATGCTGGGCATCTTGGTGCACATTGCTCAGCGACTTGGGAGAGTCAAGAAGGGTTTTGTTGATGGCCTCGAGGAATATGTCGGCAAGGAAGAGGAACTACGGAAGCGCATTTTAGCCGCGGGTGTGGAAGCCATGCCCGACAAAGGGAACATTGGACCTTTGGCCATTGAGATCGTATGGGAGTGCATTGTGGGCTGGGATCCGGAACTCGTGGAGGTCGAGGGAGTAGAATTGGACTCGCCTTCTGATTCTGCCATCAACTCATTGCCTCTGGAATTCATCCTCCCACAAATTGCTGTCATCTTGAGGCAAGGTGCTGTTCCTCCAGAATCCTCGAATCAACTTTTGTCTGTTCTGCACCGGCTTGCACAGCAAAGCAATAGCATTGCAGATAAAGTGGTTTCAACTCCGGACTTGCTTCCTGCCGTCCTTCAAACATTCCTTTTGACGCCGATTCCAGCGCAAGAATCCTCACCTTTGCCAAACCCACTTGCATTGCGGCTTTTTTATACTCTTGCCCAGTCTTCGCGGTCAAATGCTCAGGAAATTGACAAGCTCGCTGATTCGTTGTTGCGATTTGTCACTTTTTCGCCGTTTTCATCGCCGTATCCTCCACCTCTCGCGACCAATCTTCTTGTGGCTACACTTCGCGTGTATCGAGTGCTTGGTACATACGGCCTATATGCACATATCGCTGGCACGGCGCAGGAGCAATTGGGTGACGTGGAACGATATGCCGTTTCTGAAGCCTGCCATTCTCCAGCTCTGGTGATTGCGTGGGCGAATTTAGCGGAAACCTGGACGATTTGTGCTATCGACCCTCATGAAACCACTCCACCCCACGATATACTGTGGACGCAAATTACAAGTTGGGCCTGGTACGAAGGCATGTCGGAACTTCAGTCGCATCTTGACGCTGTCGAGAAAGACTGGACGCAATGGAGCGCATCTTGGAAGGTCCAAGCGGCATGGCTGGAAGGTTGCAAAATAAACGGGGTCAAGGGTGGAGAGATTGAAAGGGCTGAGTTCATCGAAGGCGTCAAATTTGGGTTTGAGAGCGGAATCGAATCCAAAGTAATCGCTTCTGTTTTGAAGGCCTTTCAAAGCGAACTGGAGCAACAAAATGTTGGTGATATAGAGCAACTCAAGAGACTAGCAAGCTATGCCGATGTCTTGAGTTCTGTGGTCCGTCTGTGGCTAGCATGCATCGCTCCACACACAGAAGGCCCCCCACCTTCCCCTCCCTTCCTTCTTCCATTCGCTCAACTATCCGAATTGGCACGCAATCTTCTCGTTGACGATCCTCTTTGGTCACTGATGACATCCTCAACTACTGGTTATCTCTACGGTCGACAACTTTCTGGATTCCTTTCCTATTACTTGCGGTTGTCAAAACGTTTACCAGATGTTTCGCAGAGTCTATGGGTAGCGCAAGCTTTCGCTATCCTTTTGCGCTTAGTTCCAGGAGACGAAACGACCGCACAAGAGATAGTCCAAGGGATTACCGATCTGATCAAGCCAGATTGGACCGCAGCTCGAAATATCGTGGTTCCTCCTTCGATATGGGAATGCGGGGGTATGGAAATTCTCAAACCTTTCTTTTCGAACATCACAAGACCCCAACAAGATGTCTTCATTTCCCCTTTGACTATAACACCACACTCAATAAAGTCATCAACGACCGACAGACTACCGCCGCCAGCAGCTTTGCAGCAGTCGGGCCTTCCCCTGCGCCGAGATTGGACTTTGGGACCTCTGGATCATCTTCTGCGTTCTGGGGATTCTGCTGTTTTTCAGGAGCTGCCTATCTCGTGGGATGCTTCCGAAACGGATGTCACCCGCGTTTCTCTCCTTTTAACGAGAATCGCTCAAGAAGCGCTGTTCAATTTCTCCATGTCCACATTTGCCTTGACGCGTGAAGGAGCAGTGTTGGGATGCATGAAAGTATTTATGCTGGAGCATGACCAACCGCACACGGATTCGGCTGGAGAAGTTTTTCGCGATAGTATTGTGCATCGTCTTATGGAAGATGTGTTGCGTCCTTACGAATACGGTGTCGCCAGCTCCCAGCCTCCCTCGCAGGAAGATATTGAGAAAGTTGCCGTTAAGTTCTTGGGCCCGTCGGTGCCTTTCTTCCAATTTTACACCGATTTTGTGGCGTTGTACGACGCGATCTCGTTCTCCCATCCTCTATTTGCTCGCCTGCTTCTCCCGCCAATATCCATGCGCTACGCCCTGGATTACCGCAAGCACCTCTGGTCCGATTTCAACCACGTCATTAGGACGGTCCGCATACCTCCAGACCAAGTCATCTCCGCAGATATCAGGGAATATCTCTATCCACTTGAGACCGATCCTCAAATCATCGCTTCCTATCTCACCTCTCTGCTGAAAGGAAATGTTTACGACTTCATGAAATTGATAGCCATCCATCACATTGCCTCCAACATCTGGCCAGATCTACAAGAAAGGGATAACAGGAACGAGGAAAGAGCTAGTGCATTGCTCAAGGCCGTTGTCTCACAAGGAGGCATTGATGTTGTCCGAGAGGTCACACTGTATGATCAAGTCATCATTGGAATGCCTTTGGTTGCTCCAGCCTGTTTTGAGGGTCTTCCCTATGATGCAAAGGATATGCGTTTGGAATTTGTTGGTCGCGTTGGAGGGCAGAGCATGGTACACAGACTACAAGGTCTGCTGAAAAATTGAGATGTGTATGACAGCGTTTTCCATCCCTGAGTTTATATGAAACAAACTAGATGTTTATCTATTTGTAGACCTACTTTAGTATATTATAAGTATTCTTGTCGTCTTTGTCGTTGTACACCATTCTATCGAATACATCCACTGGCATTGCCAGTCAAGCAGAGGACTGATATCGCAGAAAAATACACATGACCGCAAGCGCTTCCACTTCCGCGATCATCATCATCGACTTACTCATACATCTTGAATCTCGATGTCGCAATCGCTTTTCTATAAAACATGAATGCTTTTCCTCGGACCATGTGCTGTTGCATCTAATCTCTCAATTGCACCCAACATTCTCCTTTCCAATCCTTCCTGTCAACCGCTTCTCAAGAGATCGACATGTCATCCCAAGGCGATTCGTTCGATTTCGCAAGCTGGCCTCCGACCCTTTCGAAAGGCCAACTTGAAGCACTAACTTTATATGCTACAATATATGCTCTCTCTCATGGATTACTATATTTGCCTCCTGCTGAACACCAGCCGACTATCCCTAGCGCTGCGATCCATGCCCCCATATCGCTGTTTCCTTCGCCCGTCCCTCGCGCCTTATTCGAGAAGGGACGTCGAATCCAAAGGATCTACAACGTACTTTACTCCCGAATTGCAATGGACGACGAATTCCTTGACCAGATAATGGGCGCAGAAAAGGGAGTGGGGAAGGTCGATAGCTTTATCGGAGAGCTATGGAAAGGATGGAAACGGTTGAGAGATCAAGGACTCCCCCAAGTACGCCCATTTATCAAGACATAGACCGGATGCACCTGATTTCTGCGCAAGCCTCTTCATCTTGGTCTCTTCCGTTCAGACTATCTCCTCCATTCCCTGCCCGATAAGCCTTTATCAATCAAACAAGTCGAGTTCAACACAATTTCGGTCTCTTTTGGCTGCTTATCACAGAAAGTTGCACAACTTCATAGGTTCGTGATCGAGGCAATATCACTTTTCGCATAATTGAGTTCTTCCAGATATCTTTTTTCGGAGACCAATTACTATAACAGCTCATCATATTTGCAACCGACCAATTTTCCTTCGAATGACACAATAGCGGGACTAGCTAGTGGATTAGCAGAGGCTCACCGAGCTTATGGCGTTGACGGGTACGACGTATTTTATGTAGGCCCCGACTTACTCTGAAGAGCAAAAGATCTCAGATTCTCTTTGTCGTGCAACCAGGGGAGAGGAATGTATTTGACCAGCGGCCTTTGGAATATGAACTACTTGGAAGGTTAGAGAGCTCTTTCATGTTAATTCATTGGCTAATTATGGATATAGATATGGCATTCACAGCATCCGCCAGACCTTCGAAGAGCTAGGAACCCGTGCGCATGTCGATCCTTCAACATCAGCTCTAACGGTCACGTACTCCCCTGATGGTTCCCCTTCTGAACCTATAGAAATCTCTACAGTTTATTTTCGCTCAGGATATGTGCCTCGTGAATATCCTACCCCACAGCACTATACCACACGCTTCATTCTCGAAAGCTCCAGAGCTATCAAATGCCCAACAATACCTTTGCAACTTGCTGGCGGAAAGAAGGTGCAGGAAGTCCTAGGACGTCCGGGAGTCTTGGAGCGCTTCTTGGCTGACGAGGCGAAATACGGAAAAAACATTTTTGGACCAGAAGTTATCAATGAGCTGCGAGATAGTTTCATGGACATGTGGAGCCTGGATGTCGGCGAAGACAAGGTAACACCTGACCAACCATCATCAGAGTCCGGCAGAGAAGAATTTGGCACTCGTCTGGCCAGGGAAGCGGCGCTGGGTCTGGTACTGAAGCCGCAACGCGAGGGAGGGGGAAACAATGTCTACAAAGAATCCATCCCAGCGTTCCTTGACAGCTTGGATCCACAGGAGAGGCAGGCATGGATCGCCATGGAACTCATTCAACCACCCAAAGACTTTGGAAACTACCTCATTCGAGCAGGTAGTACGAATTCGGAGAGCCAAACGCCCGTAAAGACGGAAGTTGTCAGCGAAATCGGCATTTTTGGATGGGCGCTATTTGGAGGACCAGAGAAGCGTATCTCTGAGGAGGAGGTTGGATGGCTCGTTCGAACGAAAGGGAAGGACAGTAACGAGGGAGGTGTTGCAACAGGCTTTTCTGTGCTAGATTCAGTGTTGCTCGTCGATTGATATCAAATGTGCGTATTTTCTCTCTTTCGAATTCGGTTGCTATCTATCTACCTCGGTATTTATTGATCCTCTTCTTTGGACCAGAATCTATTTGTAAATTCGGACTGCGGGGTATATTCATAGCTTCTTCCATCTATATTCAACGATCGTGATATTTATACCGAAAGAAATGGCATCAGAAGTACCTCAGATTCGCCTCGACATGTCAAAATATCCATTGAAGCCCTCGAGTGCTTTGCTGGCAAAAGAATGGAGAACATGTAGGCGGCTATGATGCAATGCCGACATATTGCCCTTTCCGACATTTTTCCTCGTTGAAAATCTCACATAAAGCCCGCATTGAAGGAATATTTCTGTCTTTGCCTCGGCCATGGTTGTTCTCTCATTCTTATTTGCACTTTCTCCTATTTTAGGTGCCTTAGCCACACCTCTCATTTTCGATGGACGTGCACCCTTCGGTTATACGGAGATTGACCTCAATAACTCCATCGATCCTTACTTGACGTGAGTATGTTATCGAAAGTTTCTATTGTTCCATTCGTTCAAGTTCTTGGATTTCAAAGAGTGGTGAAAGGTTTAAAGAATGCATCTCATGTGAGTTCTCACTCCATACAGTGGCGCACGTAGGGTTTATGAGTAGCTGAAAAGTCTCAATATAGTACACCGCCTTATTAGGACACTCGGTTTTGCCAACTCCTCTTTGGAACCGCCGCCTCTCTCCATTTCTTCCAGGCCCCACGATTCCAAACGAGCAAGTTATCGCCGTCTCAATCGATAACAGCTCAATATTCCTTCCAGGCGGGACCAATCCTCAATTCGGGTTTCGACGAACAGATATCATTGCTCAAAAAGGTGGAAGCGCCGCCACTCCACATCCTATCATTCCGTTGATAGAGACTGGGGTGACTGTCTTCCATTTTTCTATCAAGGCGGATCCCACAAGACCATGAATTTCACGCATGAATACCAGATCATTTTTATTGAGCCTGAAGATGGTTCTCACGTCTTTGGAATTCAACTTGGTATGTCTAGCTTTTTATCTCTGAAATAAAAAATGTGGTTGTTTATGTAGCTCATTCAGGGTCTCCATTTACCAATCCAATGGGAACACTACCCGTACAAAACGCACACAGCTTCAAAGTGCTCGACCACGCCCTGAATGTGCTCTTCTTGACTCCTTTCACAACGGGAGATTGGCATAACTTTGCCGTTCAAGTGGATTGGACAAACAGAACGCTCGCTGTGCTTTACTCCAAGAACGATAACCCACTCAAGGCTGTCACCAAAGCGGTGCCAAACCTGACTGCTGCCGCCGGATCTACTGGTCAAGGAGATTTTCATTTTGGCGTACTCAAGGTGTGTTTCTCCGTTTTCCTTG
Organism: Pholiota adiposa; assembly: GCA_009935795.1. Lineage (NCBI taxonomy): Eukaryota > Fungi > Basidiomycota > Agaricomycetes > Agaricales > Strophariaceae > Pholiota > Pholiota adiposa. The sequence continues at coordinate 66,104 of QEYC01000012.1, forward strand.
GACATTGTCTGCATAGGATTTTGATTAAATAAACGTGGATTAGCTGCCCCTGGTCAATCCTGCAGACATCCCCGCGAATCAAGGAGATGTTGTTCATCATGGCATCCAGGAAGGGAAAACCGAAAGGTTACTTTATTCCGGCGTGTTTGTCGAGGGAGCCAAAAATGGTATCAGCATTAGTGGTGAACGCACCATTCGAGCAATTTCTAACTAAAATAGTGTCTCTTGCCCTGATCGACGATCAAGACTCCGCGGATTTATGGGTCGATGAAGTTGTCGCTGCACGACCTTTGCCTCCGTGGATATTCGTTGGTGCAGTGTCAATTACTTTCGATTGAGACTCACTTATGTTATGAAAGATATCTGATGCCATGATAATTTCGTGAATTTCGGAACATATTTCCCTGAAGTCCTTGGATTTAACTCTTTCTTAAGTTTACAACATTCGACTCCTTGCTGCGGTTTAGGCCAACTTTAGGCGCCTCAAGTGTTGCTCAAGCCTCAGCCTCAAGGACGCCGGGTGCACGGAAGATGCCATCACTTCACGTGACCTAAATTTACGCGTCTCGGTGACGCCGCGGGATTACAGTCATTCCACGGTCTATGAGACACCCTGGTCAATGATACAAACTCGATTTCTGACCTCAAATCTTTATAGATTCCCTCGGAGTTTTTTCTGACTTATTTCTGTAGTATATAGCTACTCTATCCTATAAGGAATAATTTCTCTCTTTGGTGGACCTTATGCTGGATGCCAATGATATCAAAATTGAGACAATTGTGAATATTGCTAGGGCAATTTTGGTAGTTTTTAGACTACAATCTTCTGGATTTTCTAGTGAATGGAATGTAATAAGCCTGTCAATATGAAATATACTCAAGGTTTAATGGTTCAGATGCATTGCGATACCAAATGCGCAGAACGGATAGTTTCGGTGGGGTTGGACGCCGCGATCATGTCACATCACACTTGCCTTTTCTGGACTGACCTTCAAAGTCCACAGTCCACTATCTATACAGGCTAAAGTGTACATAACCTACTACTACAGAAGACTTAAGAAAATAGAATGAATAAATCTGGGAATTTTTGGATGATGATTTTTGCTTAAGGGAAGGAAGAAAGGATACTACTAGCTAGAACATCAAAGCAACGTCAAAGAGCATTCTACAAGGTGCATAAGTGCCATAATGCACATAACTTAAATAAAGCAAGATAGGACTAAAGAGATTTGCATTGCTCAACAGAAACAATGACGGATGGAAAGAGGGCAAGCGCAAGAAATATAGAGTCTTGACGAGGATGGTGAGCACGGCAACAACACGGCAACGCGAGTTATAATGACTAAGCTTTCCAGATTAGGGCATCGGCTGGTGATGTGACGGTGTCTCATTGACTGGTTTGGCCAGGAACACCCATCTTTACACTGATTTCATGCTGGGGTAAGTTGGTTTCTAATTCTCCCCTCTTTTACGAGGTGGAACTGTAGCCTACATCTATACAAACAAAATGGTCTACTCAGAATGTTCAATTCAACAAAATTATAAAAATCCGAAGCATTTCAAATTTGACTGTCTCATAGACCGTGGAATGACTGTAGTTGGCTTCTGCTCTCATCCATCAGAGTACAGAGCAGGCGGCCCTGTTAGATCCATTCTCTCCGTCGTAATCACTATATCAGTCATCTCGCAACCACCATGTCAGCTTTACCCACTCGCCTACACCGAGGCCGATCGAGATTTCCTCCATTTAATCCCGAGCAGGGATTTACTTTATTTAACGATGACACGGTCCAACATTGAAAAGTCCCCTTCTCCACGCGGTCAGCGTGCCTCTCCCAGCAGTCCGAACAGTCCAAAGCGCAGCGACCCCCTCACAAGCACCAGACATATAAAACCTATCCAGAAGAAGAAGAAAAGCCTCAGAACAACTCACTACATCTTCGCCTTCCTCATCTTATACATGGGTCTCTATCTCTTCTCGAGAAGCCTTCTCGCGCGCTCTCCGAGCATTACAAGCCTCAAGAACAATGTTCTCAACCGTCTTGGACTCTCCAAGGCGGCTATGGCTACCGTCCAGAGTGGTCCTGGCCAACTCCCCACCCACTTCACTCTGCGCTCTGGCGACAAAATCCCTACTGTTGCACTTGGTATGCTCCCTCGTTGAACCATCTAACCCTCATTCCCTCATTCCCTCCGTAGGGACGTGGCGCGCTGCTCCGGGAGAAGTGAAAGAAGCTACCTTGGTTCGTGCACTAGCCTGCTCTTGCTCCGGCTCTCGGATTTGACTCTTTACCTCCATCAGGCTGCTCTCAAAGTCGGATACCGACACATTGATTGCGCTGAATCCTATGGCGTAGGTGTCATGTTGACCAAAATCTTTTGGTTGGGAGCTGTTGCTAAAATCGACATAGAACGAAGCCGAAGTTGGAGAAGCCATCAAGGAAAGCGGAATCGCTCGGAAAGATGTTTGGCTCACCTCGAAGCTCTGGAACAATCACCACGCGCCCGAAGATGTCGAGCCTGCTATCGACGATTCACTTTCAAAGTTAGGCACGGATTATCTTGACCTTTACATGATTCACTGGTAAGTATCTAGTTTCTATTTCTTGTTCAGTTAAACAGTTTTGATGGTTTGTTTACCTAGGCCCGTGGCTTTTGGCAAGGATGGCAAGAACGATGTTGCGCTCACTGAGAACCCTTATCCAACCTGGAAAAAACTCGAAGAGATGGTAGAGAAAGGCAAGGTCAGGAACCTCGGAGTTGCCAAGTATGTCACAATTATTTGAACCCAGGCTCGCTTCGAAGGCTAACATGATTCCATTTCAGTTTCAACATTCGTAGGTTGGAGCAATTGTTGTCCTTCCCACTGAAGGTCAAGCCTACTGTGATCCAATACGAATTGAGCTACTGGAACCCTGCCCCCGAGCTCGTGAAGGTAATGCTTGTCTTGCGAGTGGGAAGTTTATCGTAGCTGATGATTTCAATAGTGGTCGAAAGACAATGGCATCATTATAGAGGCTTATTCTCCTCTCGGAAGTCAAGGCAAAGTCAAAGAGACGCTGCAGGTCCCTGAGGTTTGTCATTTCATACCTTGGCATGTACTATCAACTCAGCTCCTTGCAGGTCCAGGCAGTCTCTGAGGAACTGGGAATCACCCCAGCACAGGTCATGATCTCATGGCACGTCCAGCGAGGAGCCGTCGCGCTCCCTAAGAGTATCAAGGCTGCCCGTGTTGAGGAAAACTTGAAGAGTGCGTTTATTATATATCATGTTGCCACAGCTCATTGAAACTTTTCGCAGTCACTGCTCTTCCTCAAGAAGCCTTCGAACGCTTGGAGAAGGCCGCTACTGGCCATCCTCCAGTCAAGCTCTTGGACCCAACCCCGCACTGGGGAGTCGACTTCTGGGACGTCAACCTCAAGCAATAAGTCAATGCACTTGATTATCTTCTTCTACATTCTACACAGCCACTATATGATTAAACTTATTAGCATACCATAATATAACTGTTTTTTTGGATATTGCAGAACATGTGATTACGTGTGAGTGTTGGTCCGACGCTATTTATGTCTCCTGTTCTGGCGGGCGCTTGTTTGATAAAACCTGTTTGACATGTTATAAGCGCTCGGTACTTGGTGCAAAATGCTTATCTCACGTTTGCATTGCTTCCAATTGTCCGCCTGTGCAAGCAAGCTCATTTGACTGTATTCACATTTGTCGGCTGGCGGCGCATGTCCGGGCCGAGATACGTGCCGCATGTCGGGACATTTTGGCGGAGTGTGATAACGCGATTGTGATTGTCTTTGAGGACGACTTGAACCATGGCCCCGATACTCCCGCAAAGCTATATCCCAGTCGCGACCAACGAACAAGGAAGGTCCAAGGACGAAGATTCCAAGTCCTTCCGGAGCAAACTACACCAGTGGAACTACCGAACTTGACCCGGACTCAGCAGCTCATCTAGAGAGTCTGGTCAAGGCAGAGCTCAAGAGACAGAGGAGGAGGATACATTTGACTTTCATTGCACTCTTTTTCGTCCTTTACATGGCGTTCTTCATATGCAGAGGCGTTTTCCCGCTGAGCTCTAGGAGTCAATTAACCGCGTCGACGCGGAAGAAGTGCTATGAGACGATTCATCAGCTCTTGGACAACGGCCATGGGATGCACAGGAACATGTCGAATAAGGCGGTTGATGGGACGCTTACGACTCATTATACGCTTCCGTCTGGTGATAGGATTCCTTCGATTGCGTTAGGTCAGGCTTTAAACAGGGGGCTAGCGTTCATGATGTTCTGACTTTGGTGCTCTGTCTTTGCAGGTGTCTGGAAGGCTGATCCAGGAGAAGTTGGTCCTGCAGTGAAGGTTAGTCCTGAGAAACTTCTAGTAATTTAATGTGCACTGATAAATGAGCATCCTCAAAGACTGCATTGAAAGCTGGGTATCGACACATTGATGGAGCATGGATCTATGGCGTAAGTCATTCAACCCCACTCTCAAATCGAGAATCACTGTGAACTGACTACGCGTGATTTTTGTTTCATATAGAATGAAGCTGAAGTTGGAGAGGCCATTAAAACCAGCGGGGTTCCTCGTGGCGATATATGGCTAACATCGAAGCTCTGGAACACATTCCACCAGCCAAAGGACGTCGAGCCGGCACTCGACGAGTCTCTCTCCAAGCTTGGCACAGATTATCTTGATCTGTACCTCATGCATTGGTTTGTCTTCCTTCGTTTCTATCTTTTTTGACACAATCGCTCATTTAATTTTTTCCTCAACAGGCCTGTCGCCTTCAAAAACAATGGAAAAGATTTTGATGTCGACTTTGACCTAACTGAGAACCCTTATCCTACCTGGAAAAAGCTCGAAGAGATGGTCGAAAAAGGAAAAGTTCGAAATATTGGCATCAGCAAGTAGGCTATCCAATTTTGTATGGTTGAGATCATAAACGCTCACATTTTCACTGTCAAGTTTCAACATCCGACGTATTCAAAATCTGACGTCTAACCCACTGAAAATACAGCCTGCTGTCAATCAAGTCGAGTTGAACTATTGGAATCCCCAGCCTGAATTAGTGAAGGTAAGTCCAGATTCAAAAGTTGTTTCATTGAGGTCATAGAGCAAGATCTTATTTTCGCGCTAGTGGGCGAAGGAGAACAATCTTTTACTCGAGGCGTATTCTCCTCTGGGAAGCTCAGAGAAGGTTAGAGAAACTTTACAAATTCCGGAAGTGAGTTCGATGGCTGCGCCCTTACGAAGTCTTATTGTGGTATTGATTGATCTGTTGTTTCATAGGTCAAGACAATTGCCAAGGAACTCGGAATAACACCAGCTCAGGTTTATATCTCGTGGCATGTTCAACGCGGAGTGCGTGATTATGTCGACGTGTTTGACAGCGTGCAGATCTAATGTTACTTTGAATATAGACTGTTGTGCTTCCAAAGAGTGTCACTCCTTCTCGGATTGAGGAGAATTTGAAAGGTGAATGATCTCCGGTTTCTCGTCCTAATATACGTGCTTGCAAATATCTTATCATGACTATAGTGTTTACCCTGCCACCAGCTGCATTTGAGCTTTTGGAGAAAGCTGCAACAAGTCACAAACCCCTCAGGACGGTGGACCCCGCTAAAAGATGGGGCGTAGATATATGGTCATAGATCGTTATATTTTGCTGTGGTCCTGGAACTTCTGGTGAATCGTATTCAAGCATGTACTTCTAATTTGTCTGGCCGCCTAGGTTCTGGAGTACTATCGGGATCAGGAAGGCACCCATTCGGAAAACGGACCAGTCGGATAAGCAATTGCCGAGTCCAGCGTAGAGATAGTTCGACGTTGTTGTTGAGAAGCTCGAGTGAAGAGATTTATCTGCCGCCGCAAATGCTGGTTGATAGCGGAATCGGAATAGTCGGATCTCTGGAGACATTATAGTCCGGTCACAGCGCTAAGTTGAAATTGGCAATAGTTGACAATCCAGACATACTATAGGCATGTCTCTATCTTTAGGATGTCCGATCAATTATGACTCTTTCTCTGTATAACATACGAGCTTATCTACAGTTTGGATGATCATTTTCGGCGACCAGTAACCCGGAGAATATGCTCCATGCAAGGGCTGGACATTACAAAGCTGCGCAAAGTTGCTTATCAGACGACGATCCGAATCTTTTGCTATCGGGGACCTTGTTTTGGTGTCTATATGGGCAACGTGTTCCCGATAATTAAGCTGCTTGACTAAGGTGTGTCCTTATCTCTTGAAGAAGCTCGGAATGATTGTCTCTGATTAAATCAACCTGTTGTTATAGTGCGTACAATACGATATGGTATCTGCTAGGAGACATTATATTTCGAACTGGTCCGTGTCAGTGTCAGACCCTTGGGCTGTAGTTCAAAAACCTAGATATCCAGATCTTATGGCATACACAGGCCCCCTTCTATTTTTATCCGATGAACATACTTGATTTCATCATGACACTGATGCCATCTAACCCAACGTGATTTTATTTCCAAATATGGAAATTAGTTTGTGTGGCGGCGCGCGATCGTGATGTGTGGGAAATTTAAATGTTTCCCAGCTTTCCTGCATGAACCGTTGCCGCGCCAGTGCTCATTCCATCGAATTCACCTATATAATAAATGTAAAATGAAGAAATACTCAAGGGGATACTTTCTTTGAATCTTGAGCACATATCAGAAAGCCATCAATAAATAATCAGTGCATTTTGACCAAATTTCAGCCAACACGCCTCATCCAAAAAGGCCTAGTGATGGTATTGATCTCGGTTTCAAATAAACTATGTCACTCTAAAGGTAAGAAGGTACTTGATACTATATATTCATAATTCAATAATAACGAAGACATCGCGATAGTCAGGTTTGCTTCTTTTGGTCCAAAACAATTCTAATACTATCTTGGATAGTTGCATATGGTACGGCGTCATAGCAAGATTAAATAAAGCTGGTCGGTGAAGGCAAATTAATCATACGAGAGAAGCTTATTTGTCAGATGGCTCGTGAGGCTTTGAGCTATCGTTGCATTTATAAGAGTATGTGCAGTCAGTTGAACATACAATAGCACTATTGGTCATGACATACATCGCCCCTGAATATCATCAGTAGTGATACTACATCTAAGTCTCCAACAGCGGCGGGGAAAAGGATGCCGCTCCTCTATTCTCCGCTTATCTGCATTTCCACAAAAAAGGAGGGTGCGGGGTAGGAGCATCAGTACGTTAATAAACGCGGCTTGAGCGGCTTCTAGCCAGCATAGGATTGTGTGTCCTAGAATCTTTCTTTCGTGCAACTTGTATACCTTTCGCCGAGGTACTTTGCTAGTACGGGAACAGCCGTTCTTCTGTTTCGCTCGGTCCAGAGCGCGAAGCCTGTCTCGATGGTGAATTATAGAACTGCTCGTGAACTCACGCAAGCACGATGATGTTGGGAAGACATACCCATATAATATAAGCTCAGAGAAGCATCTCGCGATCGGCCGTTTAAAGTACTCGTCATTCGCTCGGTGCCTGGGGCCGCCGTCATATGCAGACAATTGTGCCAATCAGACTCTCTTTGAACGTATATGGCGCTCCAAGATCTCGGTTTTGTCCGCTGTAAAGAAGTCGAACAAAATTGAACACGCCGATTGAGGCTCGGCGGAGAACACTCATGGATAGCGGTTCGTCAAGTGCACGTAGAGAATACTACGACCGATGGTTCAAGATAGCACTGCTCTGGACGCTGGCCTCAGGGGAGCGGGGTGCCTTCATTTGGATACATAGGAGGTCTGGGCAGTTCGTGCCACTGCAGGGCAATTTCTCGGAAAAACTGATAGTCGGCTAGCAGACAGTGAATGTAGAGAACCGGCCTTAGGACCGGTCTCGCGAGGAGGCTGCTGAGTATGTCGACAGGAGGGGGGCCCAAATAACGGCAGCGCTTTATGAGGCGCTATGCCCAAAATCGGGAAATACGACGAGCGTCAATTGAGGCTTCAACTTTGATATGTTCACGCGGTGATCCTTTTCCTGGAGACCCATAAGTACTCGGGTCAGCAGGCCCAGAGAATATCGATCCAGGCTGAGAGATTGTGCCTGGTGTTTCAAAGACTTGCAATTCAGTATGCCACATAGTAGCCAACTTGTTGGGCAAAAATTAGGACGGGCGATTTAATTGTTCGCTGCAGGGATATACATGGTCACCCCAGAATTTTTTTGCTCCGATGATATCCCAGAACTATATCAGAGAATGTCTACCCACTGGGGAAAATTGACCTGTTTATAGGGAGTCCAGTGTTGAAGATATTCTGGTCTTGAGAAAGCGAGGATGAACGTAGACAGGCCGAGACCTATATGGAAGTGTAAAGCATAAGGAAACACGTTTTTCCCATCCACGAAACCTTCTGTGGACTGGAAATAGAATAAGGAACGACCAGAAGACGCCAAGCGTGCCCCGTCTGCGCATGGGAAGGGCGGTCGCAGTCGGCGAGCTATTGACGATCTTCTTTGCTACGTTAAAGATAGAGAAAATACATTTAGGGATTGAAGTAGACGAATAAGTCTTCTGACATACGAATAAAAACAAAAGTGTCTGCTTTAAAAATTCGACGATGCAGAGATAGTATTTTGCTATTTAAATGTAATGTCAGTGTTCTGAAATCGTGTATGCGCAGTGGGATATACTAGATTTTAATGTAGTAAACCTGGGAAAATATACGACGATCTGGCCTGGAGGCCGACTATTAATGTAGCAATTACCAGTGAGATGCGGGACAAATTTAACGTACACGCAACTGTATAGTATGCAAATGAAGTTATGACGGTGGGACGTCTATGTGTGGAGAACACCGCACACTGATCGTGGGGAAATCGTGCCACTCAGCTGGGTATACAGGCAAGACTCATTTGTCTGCGCATGCCTATTCATTTTAGATATGATAACGCAACTGCGATTTGAAGGAAATCCATGTGGGAAGGGTGTATGGAGACGCAGTTCCCCGGCTACAGAGAACCGGAAAAATTCCCCATCGAAAGCAAAGAGAATTTATGGGATGGAGGTGGGGAGATGACAGCATGTTTGAAGTCTATTTCCGCAGCCTCATGTTAGTGCGCGGTATTAATTTTTTTGGAATGATTCTGTGATAGTCATAGGTCATTCCAGACACCCAATTTCAACGTCCAATTTGTGCCAGAACAGTAAGGCGTGTCCGCTTACTGGCCTTTTCCAGTGATTTGGATCTTCATACCCTTTAGTGGACTTAGACGTTCGAGGGTTAAAGAAGAACTGGATCGTGATCAAAAATATGTCGGAAAGATAAGTGCTTACGCCATTCAAAAACGAGGCTATCGGCGGGTAGTCACTTTGTGATATGACTATGGAAAGAGAAGCTTTCCTGTGAGTGTGAGATGAACTATTTAGAGCGTGTCACTCACATGTTTCAAATTCGTGGGATTGAGGAATGGCAAAACCTTTGCGAGGTTTTTAAGACTGCGGGAGAGATAGTAGTTTTGGAGGCGTATCGTGGAAAACATGTACACATTTCTGCAGAGATAGGCAGAGATGATGTATGACGGACCATTTTGATGATCCTCCGAGAGCGGAAGAAGCACTGATCCCTGTACGGTAATGCGGGTGGCAAGATATAGATAGGAATAAGCGTGTTGTGAACGCCGCCTCGGCCAGAGTACTACAGATTCCTCTGCCGGTTGGAAATATATTGGAGTTCTCGGATGTAAAATGATATCAAAAGGAGAAAAGTTTATCATCGCGATGCTCAGGGCTTTTGTGGTAATTTCTAGCTCTCAGCGATGCGCGTGACGGATCCAAGACTGAAGTTGGACAGAATTTCATACCGAGTGGATAGTGATAGTGGAGTACCCTGGAGTCAGCCTAGATTGAGACATTTCTTGACGGTCATGAGATGTGAAGGGCGTATTCGCATAAAGAGGAGTGAATGGGAGTCAATGAAGACAACTTTGATTCACGAAAATTTGCGCAAGAGATTGCAAGAGACCATGTCACGTCAAGGATGTGTTAGAAGACAAACCGAGAAAATGGAGCAGAAGAAAAACGTTGGCTCTTGGAATAGGACCCGCATGCACGGACTGTTGTGTCAGAGCTTCGGAAACCAGGGTCCGGAGAGTCGTCGGCGAAGACGATGGAGACGACGAAAATGAAAAAAGGAGTAGGAGAAGGAGGGCGACGGCGAGCTCGAGGGCGGGGAGTGTCCGGCGCAGCAAGAAGGATGAGACTCATGACAAGAAACGACCTAGAGGTTCGGTTTGAACAAGACTCGAGCCATAAACGGGCAAAAGCTCGGAGTAACAGAGCGAGATTGCAGATTGGCTAAAAATGGAGTGCATCAAGATCACATATTCCCACGGATGGGACGCGACTTTGAGAGTTGTCCCCATTACGCGGCCTTTCTCAAACTCTTCATCTCTCTTATAACGACCTCACTCACTACTCGGACGCTTTTGCACCTCTCCGCCTCTTCTTCGCATTCTCCACACACGACATGCCAGGCATGGTCTCTACAATGTCCCAACAACCCATCCAGCAGGCCTTCAACCCGTACACTGAGAATGGAGGAACAATCTTGGCCATCGCTGGCGCTGACTTCAGCGTCATCGCCGGTGATACCAGGCAAAGCGAAGGATACAGTATACAAACACGATATGCTCCCAAAGTCTTCAGACTGTGAGTTCTACAGTGGTGTTCGATGTATCTTCGGAGGTCGTCTGCTGATTACGCATTCCACGATCTTTCAATTGCAGGACAGATAAAGCTACACTAGCTGTGAATGGGTTTGCAGCAGACGGAAACATGTTCGTGAAGAAAGTGCGACAGCGCCTAGAGGTGTGTACGGATGACTTGTCCTTGTTGAACCGCCATCTTTAATCGTGATCATCTCCCCACCTATCTAGTGGTATAGACATGCCCATGCGAAGGACATGCCCATACGTGCTATTGCGCGTCTCATCCAAACTATGTTATATGCTCGTCGTTTCTTCCCATACTATGTATACAACATCCTAGGCGGCATTGAAGAGGATGGTGCGTTCATTTACTATAGATTGGTCCCTATAGGTAGCGCCAGCATGTATCACCGGTTCTACTGTCATATTGATTTAGGCAAATCATATGAACACTTTACCTCATATCGCTTTGTTCAAATCACGATGCTAACTTGTCTTTTTTTTAAATTCTTCCTTAGGAACTGGCGCGGTTTACTCCTTTGACCCCGTCGGTTCGTATGAACGTGAAGCATGCCGTGCAGCAGGTGCGGCGCAAGCACTAGTACAACCATTCCTAGACAACCAGGTCAGTTTCATTTTCTTTAACAGATATGAACCGCGGATGACGCGCGAACCGTTCGTTCCCGTGCTCGCTGCCAATCGGTCGGCATCCGATCCTTCACCGATTTCGTACCGTGCTCCCGTTCCAAATCCGTTCAATCCTTTCACCTCCTCGCTTCTATCTTGTTGATTCAGTCACTGACACCGCTAATATTGTTCAGATCTACTTCAAGAACCAAACACCTGCGCCGGGAGCGTCGTTTCCCAAACATTTGCCGCTGTCCACAGTCTTGCCCCTCGTGATCGACTCCTTCACAAGTGCAACAGAACGACACATCGAGGTAAGTTGATGATCTATTTCCCCATACATTTCACGTCGCGTTCGACTCTATTTCCCCATTTTCACGCCCTTAAGCGGGCCTTGTTTACTTCGCCGTGATCTTCACAAACATATATATCTTTGCTTTCCCTCGTTTTATGGTTCCTTCTAGCTATTATTGGCCGTAATCTGTCTCGTGCTGACGAATTCTTTTCCTGATAGGTCGGTGACGGACTTGAGATTTACGTCGTTCTTGCCAAGAACAGCAGCTCCCTCCAGGGCCTTCTGAGTATGCGTGGTATCCAAGAGCTGACTGCCACGACCGACGGCGAGCGAGTGTTCGTGATCAGGAAGGATTTAAAGAGGGACTAAGGGAGTCAATTCGTGTTGCACATGTTGTATTTCACTGGCTTCCGTGTGTCATGATTGTTCCCCTGCTCCCAGAATGAGACGACGACGTGGACTTCAGACCTGTAAATGCGACCGCCACTCTCCTCCGCTATCAATGAAGGAGTCCATGTCAATTGCCCTGCTTGTTTTGATCGATGCTCGCATTCCGTTCAGTCCTTTTCTTTTTTTCTTGTTGGCAGTGAAGATATTTAGAGCACGTACGCAGTCCTGGTTTGCTTTGGCAGGTCGTATATTTACCAACTTGCGGACACCCATGTTATTGAAGTCCTTGACTTTGATTTTGTATTCTACGTTTAGTTTTTTATATATAGACTGTTTATTTCCTCAGATGAACCCCCAAGTCAAACGATTGCCGAAAGTTGGTGACTTGCCAATGTCCCTGCCATATTTACGTACCTCAGAGCCTTGGCAACCGATGTTCACACAAAACTGATTAGACGACGTCGGTGGCAGCCCCCCCTGCTTCTCGTCTTCCTACCGATTCGCACTATTCACCTGATTTTTGTCTTTACGCCACCGCGCTCCTCTAACGGCGATCCATTCGTGCCATTGCGTCCTAGTAGTAGCAGTCACTGCAGGCCCACCGCAGTAAGAGCAAAACCAAACAAAGCCAAATTTTGGAACTCCACTCGTTGCACTCTCACCACCACCGCCGTCATCGTCCTCCTCCTCTCCCTTCACTACCTCCCCCCTTTTCCTCTCGACTGCGCCCCAAAACATTGCCAAGCCACCGCTCAGCGGATTTCATCTCTCGTCTTCCTTTCATCTTTCCTCAGCATGTTTATCTCGACCCTCCTCACGGTGGTGCTTGCATCACTCGTTCGCACCACGTTGGCGCAAGACATCGTCTATGATTCCATACACAATGCCACCACAATCTACGGAACCTGGAGTACAGGGAGCAAGGCTGTTCTGACGGGTTCGGTGCGTTACCTCTGCATTGCTGTTGGGCTTGTTCCACCATTGTCTAACCCTGCAACTCCTTTTTGTTCGCTCAACAGGGCTTTGCAGATCCCGCGAATATGACGTTCATATACCCTAAAAATACTGGCGTCTCTTTTTCATTGTGAGCCTTCTACTACTTGCTCATGCGATTCGGCAATGCTGATAGGCTATCCTAGCTCTCAGGACGGATTTTACGAGATTTCGAGATACCGATTCAACAGCAATGGTGTGTGAAGGAAATCTCTTGGTCATTCATCTTTCTCTAAATCTCTAACTACAGGCTCGGAACCTACATGTATCACCGGTATCATTGGCTGGGTACATGGAACCTATACGTTGAACGCCAATGGATCCATCAGCATGGTTCCAATGGGCGATGGATTCCAACAAATTCAAAATGCATGCACTGCAGTTTCAAACTTCATCGAACTGTACAACCAGACGGAATACTATCAAAGCTGGAGAATTTTCCAAGACCCGACCCAGGGCTTCAAGCTTCACCTTTTCCAATTCGACGGATCCGCTATTGCTCCACAATACCTGATCTCGAAAACTCCAAAGATGCTTCCGACTCAACCGCTGCGGGACGTAGCACCTGCTACTGTCCAGCGTCGCTCCGTCTCAAGTGCACCACAGGCACTAGGACCCCATGGCTTGATGGGTGCGATGGGCGCTGGCGTCCTGGCTCTGCTGTCCTCCACACTATACCTGCTATAGATGAGCAGTAAATGACTGGACCTGCTATCATCTTTTGTTCACCTTTATTTCTTGGATGGTCATTCGTTGACAGAATCATGATCGGATAGTCCTCTCAACATCACCCACTATGATACACACCTCATTGGCATTGGCATTGTCGTATCCACCTTCCCCACCCCCTCACAGGCTCCTCTGCACCGTCGTCACCTCGCCACCCATCCATACCTTGACTTTGGCGGCTCCTCGTTGGACCTTTGGACCTATTTCCGTTCTATACTTATATTTTCTCTCACACCACACCCCGCACACACAACCAACTTGTCGTCATGCCGTCTTCTTCCATTCTTCAACCCGACTTTGTATGTACCGTATGCCCTCGTATGTACAGACTTGCAGGTAGTGCATCATGGCTGCGTATGCACGCGTAGATACCCAACCACAGACAATGTGTATATCCGTACGCCATTCATACAACCACCTTCGCTCCGCATCTGGGAGTCTCACTGACATATGATCAGAGATGGCTATAGGAGGACATGTCTTCAGCTTTACATTCTTTTTCCCTTTCATCTTTCCCAGTTATGCGGGTTGGTTTTTTTATATCTTGTTTATTCATTTCCCCTTCATTTGTCGTTCATTCATTTTTTTGGAGCTACGTCTATGTTATCTCTGCTTTGCCTAATTAACCGTAGATCGGTAACATTTGTCAACGATTTTCATGACGCCTATTTTCTATCAGTGGATTCATGAACTGCAGGCTGTTGGTTAACGTTGATTCTTGAACAAGGTCATATATATATGGCCGTGGGAATACTCGCCAGTAGAAAACCCGTGACCAAAGATTTTGCTGCCGAAAATTTCCTTTTTCTTCTTCCTACCAAAACGTACACCTATGTTGCCGCGATCTTCAGCTTTTTCATTCACTGTTCTGCAGCATGGATCATAGAAGACTACAACATGGCGTCTATATTGAGTTGCAGCATCCATTGCTGAATATCTTGCTGACTGGTTGTCTCCGACTGTGTCGAAGAAGCAACCTCGGAGGAAAATGGTGGGTCATTTTTGAATCAATTCATTGCTTTATTTTTTCTTCAAGATGAATCATTTCGGATGTAAAGCAGTCCACGGACGCGAAATCCGAGAGCGCAAAACCATGTGGATTTTTCCGTTGCCTTCCTTCTGATCCCTGTTATACCCGTGTATTGGCGCAACTTGTTCGAAGCGTGGCGCTAACTGTTCTTTTGCTTCACAATGGTAGACTGCACCATCTCTCTATGAAGAAGGACATGTGCTACTTTTCTACCATGAACGCGATCATCGAAGGGCCATTTACTTGCTATCACTGTGCGTCCGTGAGTACGGCCTTGTTCTACATATACATTTGCATCTGACATGTAACCCCTCCTCGATAGGTAACACTAAATGAATTTTGAGGCTCGAGCCGATTGTCTTCGTTAATTATCAATTGTTCGATCTGGTTTCTAACTAGTGAGTGGGGTTTCTTACACATTTATTTCGCCCTTCTACCTTACTTCCTTGATGAAACCAACTACGGATGTCGAGTACACAGTACTCATAATTCCGAGAGCGCAAAACCCCATGTGGATACTCCCGTTGCCTTCCTTCTGATCCTTATACGCCACTTCGTCCTTCTACATTATCTTTGACGTTGCACCCATGCTGCTCGTACGATCAAGTGCTAATGTAAATCTCAGTTTATAGATTACCTTTACGAATCAACCTGGTTCGCAGTTATTCGTAGGCAAACGACGCCTACCTCTCCGATGAACGACCGCGTTAGCGCGTGCTGATTATCATGTGAGGAAAAGGCTTTCAGCTTGAGGTTGAACCCTGCTGTGAACGGGGACCTGTGTTCGTCGCCTGGCTTCTTCGCATGTTTTTCCTCGAGCTGGTATCCCCAGGTTGTTCGGATTTTCTTTTCGAAACTTTGGATGGTACTGTGACCTCTTGTTGGCATATGGAAACACACTTAACGCGTTCTTCTCATGTTCTTTGAAACATGAAGATAGTGTATGTTCATCATGTGTCGCCTGTACCATTGTCGGATTTAATAACACAGATTTTTGCATTATTTTTGTCGCTCTTTATTCAGGAAGATTGACCGAAGCAGTGGTCTGTACCGTGTCTATTATTCCATCGATTTTTGGAGTACGCCGTTTCCTCCGTTTTATCTTCGTCTTCTTTTGCGATGCTTCTGGAGGATTTGATGCTCCCCGCACTCTTTTTGGCTGTTGGACTTGCCCTATTTGCAACATATAGCGAGCGCATGTGGCATGCATAATTTCTTGCTCCAGGCTGATGTCCACACTCTCGCCGTGATTTAGACGAACCCGATACAACATATCCACGTATTCAAGTCGGATACAAAGACATTTGTTGACGGCTGAAATGCGTCAACTGTCTAATGACGTTACACATTGAATTATCCTGACTTGGAAACACATCAAGATGCTTGAGGTGACGCCGGAGAAATTTCCTTGCCCTCCTACCTTACCTTTTACCGTTCGATATTCTGCTCAAGGTCGTTCTTTCGAGGACAAGTGTGGTCCTTTGGTCCCCTGGTCCGTTATAGCACTGACATTTGGTAACTTGTTGCCGAAACTCCATGTTTCAATCAATTCAGACCATTCCGTGTGTTCATCGATAGTTGGCCTAGCGTACTACCTTTAAAGGTTTTTGCGAGATTTCCGCGCGTTTGTTTGAAGTCACTCGAAAACCCTCGACAATGAGATCTCCGAGTGTCGAGAAGCTGATTTACCATGACGGACGGTCAAGTTACCGCGATTTCTCCGGCAGGAGGTCAATCATCCTGACTTTTTTCAACCGTCGATAATTTGCTATATAATTTCCTTTCGACGACCGACCGACACTTGTCACTTCTCCTTGCTCGTATCGATCACCCAACACATGTCAGTAAATCCATTCAGCGGAATGACTTTTAAGAGGGCGTATTCTCGCCACACTTAGCCTATTCCCGCGACCTCCGCTTCAAACCATGAATACAGGCCCTCTATCTACTCTACAAACGAACCAGGTGGTCGGGCTGGTTGATAGCACGAGTATCACAAAATAGATTACTTGATTTCTTGGAGGTGGTTCAAACGAGAATTCAACTTGGTCCTGTTCTTGTTGTCAACGAACTTTGTCCAGAAACCAGGTTAGGTTCAATTCAGACTGGAAGGAGCTCGATCTAACTGATGAAAGCCTAGACAAGAAAGATATCTTGCTATCGGAGATTAGGGAATGGCCCAGGAGAAGTTATGCAATAAGCGGAGGCCGCTGAAATGTGTCAAGGGCCGCCAGGCCTGTCAGTTCCATGCCCCAAAGTGTTCTCAGGGAAGACAGAAAATTCCATAGTCGCTCCGTGGAAGTCTCCTCTGAGTAGCCCTATAAACCCAGTGTCTCATATTACCATTAAAACCCTCCAGTCTCCCCAAGTAATTCCTGCCAGGCTCTGATATTCAGAGATGAGCACGCTTTTCTTCCTAGTGTACTCGTACTGTACAACACCTCAAATCTGTGAAAACAATTTCAAAGCCTATTTCTTCATATAAACACACCGACGATTGCCCGAAGGCGACGAGCGTGGACTTTTTATAACAGATTGGCTATCGCGCCGTGTCTGTATGTTATCCACAAAGCTAAGTTTAACAGTTGGAACAGCGGCGAGGTATTCAGTATCACACAGGTGTGGTATGTAAAGGAAGGTCTTATTCCTATTGTTGATATCTATGCTCGCGATAACTCTGCGAGAAGGGTTTATTCATGAGAAGTTTGCTCAACGGCGAGTGGTCGGGAGAGTACTATCAAATCGAGATGCGGCAATTGATCTCGTTCAATTCGCAGCCTGTTGTATTTCCCCAGTAGGTTACACTAGAAGAGAGAAAACTCCGCATATCTGACTTGCAACCTGTAGCGAAGGTGCGATAAGAAACGTGCAGGTTAAGACTCCGAGGCCGCTCATGTTACTTGGCAGCCTCGAGCCTTGTCAGCATGTGCATATCCAAGCCTAAACATCTCAGTCTGGACTCCCCTCTGTGCTGTCAGAAATAGAAAGAGGGTGCTTTTTTTCTAAGTATATGAGTATCAATACTCGCCGTGTAATATGTTCAAGCTTATCATCAACTTCGAGCCCAAAACGGGGCCGCGAGGGACATGTTTCGTGTCACAGAAATGGCTACGACATATTACAAATTATTGATTGGCTTAGTTTATATCCCAGCATCTTGCTATCATACTTCAAGACAGTGATGCCCAGTAAGGGTTACTTACCCATTCACCGCGGAGATAAGTTCCACGAAATCGTAATCACTTTAATTCTACATTACTTAAACATCTTAGAACTCCTGTAATATGTGTAATTCTGACTCCCGCCGCGGTGCCTTCCAATTTGATGTATGGAAGGATGAGGGGAACAAGGATATCTATTCGCACCATCTTAAGAATCTCAATAAAGACACTTTCTCGTTAACAAGTTCTTGATAGGTCAGTATTATACAGTTGTGGTTTTATTATTGAAACTATTTAATGTCCTTTGGATATCGTTTTGCATTGAAACAGAGGTTGTATGCTTTGGGCCATGTTTGGGCGCTTAAACAAATGCGTGGGAAATCTTCACGATCAACATGTGTACATGCCCGGAAACTTGCCTTCCATTTATATCAAAGTGGAGATATGATTCTGGGTATTTGCTATATGTGAATAAATTCTGTATATATGTAGGTACAAAGTGCAAACGTTTTAAAGTGATCATAAATTTAAAGGGTCTCAAAGCAGTAGCTAAATATTGTACTGTAGTGTACTACTTACGTCCATCACCAGTTTAGGCGAGTATTCCTTTTTAATAGCCGCTAGTCGGCGCAATGGATACATCTTCTGCAGATTTCTCAGCACTATAATACGAGTCCCCTATTTTTCGAATACGTATCGTAGCATCGTTCAACCAAGTGCTTGTCCCCAAAAGATACACCGTCTGCCTGTCGTCTTCGCCCAGAGGAATGTTGCGATCCACGAGAAACGAATGCCACGCTAAACAGAATTGAGCCATTAGCCCACCAATACAAAGGAAGCCAGCGGTAGGGGCCATCCACGTCGCTAGTCCAAGGAAAGTGAGGAACACGACGATATGCTGAAAACCGTATTCGGAGAAATGAGCGTAGCGTCGAATTCCGTGGAGAGCTTCCAGGTAACCAGTGCGGAAGGTGATGTAGTCCAAGTGGTCCGGGGAGAAGACGAGAGCTCCTCCGACAGCAATACACCATGGCAAGAAACAGATAAGCCTGATTGCAACAACCACCAAAGCTCTGCAAGTTAGATCTTTGATTGCGGGTGCAAGCTTCGCAATCCAAAAACCGGTTCCCAAGTCAGGCTGTTTGACGAGAGGAACAGAATCAGAGTCAATCAATTCTTCTTTGTGTACCTATTGATACAAGGGGTGTTAGGGAACAAATCCTAAAAACTATTTTTCGACCTACATTGGCATTGTTCAAATCTGATTGAATGATAATATGATCATTGGGGAGAGTATACAAACCCTTCGAGAAACAAACTACGTTATGCATTCCATCTGATGGGGTAGAAGACACTCACTGTCGTTAACGGCCGTTGTATGGATTCTGAACTCGAGGAGCTTAGTACTATTGCAGCAACTGCTTGCGAGGAGTCCATGTTACTCGACAACGAAGGGCTCTTGAGATTATTAGAGCAGGTCAGCACAATGGTCCCATAGGGGCGATTGATTTGAACTTACCATATCCTGCGCATCCCCCTCCTTAACATCGCCCAGGCTCTGTTTGCTCTGCTTTATCTCTACCACCTCTCCGATATCGTTCTGCAATATGTGCGTGCCTTTTTCGACTTCGGATACCATTTCCTTGGAGCCGAAATAGCCAAGAATCGTCTCTGCAACGTCGAGACGCCCATGTATTCCTTGATTAGCGAATAAGTCTTCATCCGTTGGAGTAACCAAGCTGGAGCCAAATGGCGAGTCATCTGTTTCGGCGGAGTATATGCGGTCATTCTTTGAGGCTGTCTTCAAAAAAGATGTCAAGGCGAGTCAAGGAATTTACAATAGAGTGCACTCACTAGCTCGGGGGGCGAAGAGGACATGTCGCAGAAATACGAAACGGTAAGGCGCTAGAATCGGATTATAGACAGTGAAAAAACTGGCGGTCAATCCAGATCTGCAGTAGGCGGCTGACTGTTAAAAGAAAGATTGACTGCTTGGCGGAGACGATCACCCAGTTGACCTCGTTATAGAATAGCATGAACAAATAACGGTTCCAATTTTGGAAACTCATACACCAATTTGATGCACAAGCTTGGGATGACTAGGCATGTCCTTGGCCCCGGAAATCTCCCCAAACGCCACTCCGAAAAATCAAACTTGTTCACAGCATTTACATAAATACACACATACAGTGTAATGCGGATAGCTTCAATCCTTACTTAGGGTAGTGACTTGAAAACTTCAAGAAGGCGGGCAAAGTTAGGTGTGCCGACGCCAGTAACTGGGTCCCAACCAGCAGTACTGTGTATCAAAGGACAATCAATTAGATTCGTAAGACACTGCAAATGAAAAGACGCACGCGTTGAATCCAGGGGTACCTATACACGCCCTTGCTTAACCTTGGATAGATTTAGGAAAATAGAAGAAGTACGTACCACATCCACGATTGCCTCCCATCGTGATGTCGTTGAACGCCGGGCGAAATATAGGCGAGTATATCTACAGTCGATCCGTATAAATCTGAGGATTAGTGAAGAGAGGCAATGAGGAAAACGAACGATATGATTTATGAAGCCAACAGGCCCCTTTCCGCTGGCGATTCGAGCGTCGTTGATCAATGTAATCATGGATCCAACTACAGGAGCAGAGGCTGATGTTCCGAATACAAGCCCAAATTGACCGTCAATGCCTATTGCAGGGTTCAATATTTCAGTATCCGTGTTCCGGAAGGCGTTGCTTGTACTGACCAATGATATAGTTTGCACTAGAGGATTCATGGGCCCAGCTTCAGTCAAGGAACTGCCGGGAACAGCGCAAGAACACATACCCATTTGCTGCAATATCTGGAAATGCGCGTGACTAGCAGAAGATACCATAAGATCATTGCAGCATTAATTTTGTTATTCAAGCTTACAACACTGGCGTTGAAGGTGCCAGCAGGATATGGCGAAGGGTTGAGATGGGCATTGACATAGTCACTGACAGCAACTGCTTGATATGATGGCATGCTATAGTATTTGTCAGCGCATGAAAGAGAAATGCGACCAAAAGACGAGACTAACGCGAAGATATTAGAGAATCCTCCTCCTGAAAAGATGACTTGTTCGCATGCTCCTTCGGGGTCGTTTACAGTGGCACCAGGGTTAATTTGGGTAGCACCGACGGCCGTTACGAATGGACAAGTAGCCTATGAATCGCTGGTCAGGCGTCGTAGATGAGCCGTACAAAGTTACGGTAACTTGCTGGGAATTCTGGGTTGAACACTTTGCCACTGGTGCCAACTTCGTTGCCTTCATGGGGTTGTTAGCATCTAAACCCATCCCAAGAAACACAAAGACACGCCGTTTTTATCCAAGCACACATTATTGAAGCCAGCAACACCGTCGTCACCAGTGCTATAAACCACTGTTGTTCCCAACATTCCAAGCTACAAACGGCGTTATGGACAAATCGCCTCTCTAGAAGCCATACTGACTTACTTTAGCATACTCTTGACATTGTCTATTAGCATATGCCGCGCTGGCAGTTGCTTCGTCTTGACCATAAGATATGGACACCACGTTAGGTGGTTTGATAATTCCACAGGATTGCGGTGCTGAAATTAATTAATGAGCTAGCGTTCTGTGTCGTAAACATACATATATAATACTTACATCCAATGGCATCAGGGTAGATTCCGTCCTAAACGTTAAACATTCATGAGAAATACTGCACCGATAATGGAGATAGGCGAATGTAGACTTGATGTAGAGCATACTGACTTGTTCAGGATCGTCTCCACCATCGAATGTACAGAACGATCCATCAATAGCGTCGAGCCAATTGTCAAATCCAGCGCCTAATGAGGTATCGATGAGAATCTGATCCAAACAAAGAGCCACTCGACAAACCTTCGAAAAGATCGCCGGTTTGAAGAAGGGTTACAGGTTGCGGTGCAGTCAATCCCATACCGTATTGGAGATCAAGATCACTTTCTCCGTTGAAGTTGAAGCTTTGCGACGTATTTTGCACAACCGCTGATGACATAGGTAAACCGATTTCCAGCCCTTTGATGGTCGTGAATGTACTGACGTACCTCCATCAATGAGAACGGATATGGGCCTCACGCCAACTAGACCGGGAGTGAAGTTTCTACAATTCAAGCGCATATAGTCAGATTCGAGACCAGCTATCGAGTAAAACTCAAAGGCTCTACCTGAAGAATAGGTCAAGATCGCCAGGTAAGTAAGCTTGAGGCGTAAATTCAACTGGAAAGACGAAATATTAGTAGCGATCCTGTTAATTAAATATGAAAATTTTACCAATTCCGAAAGTATTCTTGTCTGTTGCCACTGGCGTATAATCAATGCTGTACAATGCTCGCAAGCAATCGAGTGTTATCATCTTATTGCAATTTGCTAGGTTCGGAGTGATTGTCACGTCCTGGCCCGTTACCTTTGGACCGCTCACGATGTTAGGCAATGGCTTAATCTTGCGCTCGGCGTTTGCGCCTGCTCGATGATTGAAATGAACAGTAGGCTTGATTAGGTCGACATGTCTTTGGATATGGGCAGGTACGGAATAATTATGGCAACCTTAACAAAGAAGTAAACGACAGTTCAGATTTACTTGTATAAGTTGCACGAAATTAATTACCAATTTGTTCAACACCCGAGGGATGAGTGTATACATGATACTCCGTCTTCAAGAGGTCCTCAGCTTCCGCAGCAGTGGCGTTGAGATGGATCCATCCTTTATTGATAGAGAGGCGAAGTCGGTCGCGGGATATGCCTGAGCTCATGAGCCAATTCGTGACTTCGTCAATCGTCTCCTTACTAGGCGCGAATGTATCGATGATCTCCGCGGTAGAGTAATGATTGCCATAGGTGGGCGATTCGGGGTGCGATACAGCGGCCAACATCTCTTCCACTCTATGCAAGTTCTGCTGGGTCAAGCCGAAACGCATTGGGAGCACCCTATCAGCGTCAAGACGGCGGCTCTTCGTCCATCCCGTGGGTTCCATGGCCCGCTTTTCATGGAGGATATGGGTCAACCGAGGTGATGGTGACGGCACCGCATAAGCGGCGCCGGCGAGAGCGACGATGAATAGAGAAAGCCAGTGCATAATCGACCGCACTCAATAAATGAGTTCGGGTGTTCGCAAGGTCGTGGCGTCGGGCATCCTGCGTTAAA
This sequence comes from Pholiota adiposa, assembly GCA_009935795.1. Classification (NCBI taxonomy): domain Eukaryota; kingdom Fungi; phylum Basidiomycota; class Agaricomycetes; order Agaricales; family Strophariaceae; genus Pholiota; species Pholiota adiposa. The sequence continues at coordinate 89,184 of QEYC01000012.1, forward strand.
TACCAAGAAAGCACAAGGCGCCCCATAACAGACACTTATCGCGTGAGGTTCCACAGAAGCCTGATAGTATTCCTCACAAGCAGAATACTTTCGAGATCTGGCAGGAAGACATCGCGAGCCTTACTGTGAGTGAGTTCAGGGGGGTGAGCATGTGGCTTCTGTGACGTCTGTTAGAAACTGGGAATGGGATGCTAAAAATAAAGATACCTTGTATATGGATTTCGCACACTGCGATTGATTCTCTGGAATATGGAAGAATATGAGCTGCAGACGGCGCAATTCGCGGGACTATCCTACGATGTATTCTCCAGTGCGGAACAGTGGTTTGGTTTGACGGAGGATGCGGTACTTCTCCTGCGGGGATTATCATGATTCAAGGGAGAATCTACGGTCATTCCAATTTCCCAATAGAAGTTCGTACCTTGTATTAAATTTGTGTGCGAATAGACGGTTACATATAGGGTGCCCGATAGCGCGAGGTAATGACCATATGCTAGCACAACCATCCGTTTTATTGCCACTTGAATATAACACGGTAGAGTAAGGCAAGCGTGAGCCAGGAGGTGACATGCATGAGGAGGGTGTGATGGTAAAAAGACTTCTTCCCAATCGACATGAGAATAAGAATCTAGATAGATCATTAGTTAGCAAACATAACAGCGAAGAATATGATATCGAATTTGTGTGTCGGACATCCCATTTATTCCGGATCAGATGAGACGGGCTTCTTTAGGCTGTTGCTTTGGTGTGATATGTTCAAAAAAATATATTGCAGTCGATTCTTATATCATACACCGTGTACACATTAGCCCTCTGAGGAGCGCATATGAACGGAAGTCGTGGAACAAGAAGAACCGAAGACGTACTGTTATTCTCCATAAGACCCTAAATGGACACCCCGACGGTCACTATACCGAGTCCTTCGGCGCCTCCTCCCGAGCTTCCGTTGGGTGCTCTTTTGCCCACCATTCTCTTTCTTTCTTGATGGCTCTTTTGGTCAAGATGTAGGATCCGAGAGCACTAAGACGGGCCCATACAAAAAGTTGACCCAACGTCCAAGCGAAGGCAAAATTCAGCGAGGTAGTCCATGACACTGCGGCAGTGGCGCCACAATAAATTGCTGCTGATAGTGTCCAATAGAGTGTGAGGTGCATCATGAGCTTTTGAAAAGGGACAGACGCATGCCATCTAACAAAATCATTCTGACATTAGCAAAGAAATTGGAAAGATCCTTGTAGAGGAGATACATGCCGATCATGCAGAGCCTGCCTGAATTCCCTTCCATGCTGGAAGTCAACAGCGGCGACGTCTTCTATGAGGTAAAATACTGCGGGTTTCATGCGTTCGCCTGCGGTATCTGATGAACAGCGAAACGGAAGTGTTGGCCGAAAGAGCGACAGGAGTAAATACAAGACCAACAGGTCCCACGAGCATCACAGTTGACATCAGGAAGAAGTTACTGGAAAAGGTTTGAATGTCAGCATGTATCTAAATCCTGTAAGCGGCTTGTTGGCATACAAGAGAGGAATAGCTGGGCCAATGGCAAGTGGGAATGCGAAAATCAACAGGGCTATGGTGTAGATCCACATTGAGAAGTCGAGATACCACCAAGTATCGTTTCCCAAAGGACCATATTGACGACGATAACGAACAACTAGAATTGGTAGAGCCATAAGTGGAAGAAGGCGCAGAAGAGAAGGTTCGACATACGCCGATAGAGTCGCATTGGCGTATCAAAACACGAAGAGATTCCCAGTGCGGCGGATGAGATTCCTATGGCTGCCTTAGGGCTCATTTGAGTGACTATAGGCAAAAATTAATTGGGAACCAGAACGTCAGAATAAAGTTGCAAACTTACGAGAAACGAGTGGATAGAAGAGAATGCATGGGATGACAAGATTGCATAGCAGAAGAAAGCATGCATATAGCAGGATTTTTGTTCTGTTGTAGGTGAAATGGAGCTCGGGAAATGTGGACGATGACTGGGAGCGTGTTGTTGTCGAGCTCGTATCCGAGGCCGCTGCGACATTGACGCTGGCCGTTGTTTTCTCTTGTTTGTCGTCCGACTCCTCACCGCCTCGCCGCTTCCGCTGAAAGCACGACGTCGGGAGAGGTATGCCAACTAAGGCCTTCGATTCCGCGTCGTGAATTTTTTCCTGCATCTCTTGCTTGGGGTCGACGTTGTGAGAGCAGATGGTGAAGAGGATGTCAGTTTTTGGAGCTTTTACTTTTTTTTGAGTACCAATTTTAACGGCACCTCTAGGCTCCCGCTAATAATAGAGGTCGCGATTTCATTGCAGTGGACCCTGGCTCCAGAGGCGGAGAAGGTTGGAGAAGGATCCAATACAAGCCTTTACAGGCCTTCACTGCGAAAATGCCGCCCGTCCTGCGAATACGATAAGAGCAAAATGTAAACGACATCGCATTCGACAATGAGGCAAGAACGATCAAGGAAACATGAAAATTTACATCCTGTGCTATTCATTCCAAAATATCGCAGACTCTGTGCTGCATTGGACATCAGGCTCCATATTGTGTTCTCCTTTAGGAAGCGGTTGGGGGGAGGCCAAAATCACGAGAGCTCGAAGAGCTTCAAAGCGGAATCAGGAAGGCAACTCTCCTCGCTGACTCTCGAATACACCTTCAACTCCCCGTTTCGACAAACAAGACTGAGCCGACCCTTCTTACCATGCTGAACGACAATGTCTTTGATAATGTCTAGAGCGAGACGAACTTTTTTGAAGGCATCCTGCACCTCCCTCTCCACAGCCTGCATCTCATCCGACGTGAGCTTGTTCTTCCTGATTTCAGTGAATCGCCCGCGCTGATGAATGGCCAAGAAGTGGTGTGCAGTCTGCGAGAAGAAGAGCTGGGGATATGCCTCCTTCCAGTTGAAGCCATTCAACTTGATATTCGTCTGTGAGCGGGTCGCAAGTTCCACGACGGCGGTGGGTGACACTTCAGTTCCACCCTCGAGAACCGTCAAGTGCTGGCTCGACCGAGCGACCGACTGGGAAAGGGTGATTGCATTTAAGGAGTTAGTAAGCTCGTCGATGCTCGATATACTTTTGCGAGGATATTTGGCGGGCGGTGGGATGCAAGCATCCACCTCGAAACGGACGACCATCTTCAAGCCATTCAAATCCTGTCGAACGAGAAAATGAGCAATTGAAATAGGAACGAAAGGGGCTCCGCGGCGTACGTAAGTTATCATCCGATGGTGTCCGGTACTATCCTTGCAGCCGGGTGCAGGTATAGTGGACGCTTTCTCGAAGCTAAAGCCATAGGTTCGCCCACTGAATAATTCACGATTACGCTTCTCCCAGCGGTTCATCAAGACTGTGGAGTCTCCCGCTAACTGTAAATCGATGCGGAAATCACGAACTTCTTCGCCGACGACCCATCTTGTGAGCTTCCTTAGACTGTTTCTATCGGTGAGGATGTCCACGGAGCTCCAGTCGAACGGAGGTCTCTTGTGCATTTCTGCTTGCTTGTTGACCGCCATGATGAGGGGCAAGAGAACTGCTTTTGGCATCCTATAGCCATTCTGGTCACTGAAATACACTCCTGTGTCTGGGGGTATCGTGTACGGCGCTGCTCGGTTCTGCCACAATGGGGGCGATCCTTTCATATCGATTGAGCGAAACTGGTCGTTGATAATAGGCAATGAAGTACCTGGGACCAGAATGGTGGGCGCATCGCCCTTAATCCAATTGTACGATCCGATATACTTGCAGTTGGTCACGGCTATATCCTCCTGGTCAGGGTTCGTGTTGGGAATGGCTATGCTTTGGATTGCGGTCTCGTTCAATCCATCCATTATATCCAAGTCAGGGGGTAGGGACTCTTGTGTGATTGGGCTGCGCGAGAACGACACCGATGCGGGCCTTGGGCGGAATCCAGGTGCGCCTTGGCCACCGTAGCTTCGGCCACTTGGTGCCATTACGATGGAGTTTCTCCAAGGTGAGTGATACGTACTGTCTGACATGACCGTACAGAGACTGGGGAAGAGGCAACGTATAATTGGGATGCGCTGTTTATATGGATAGCCTGGAACCTTCTTTGGGCGCTTAAACGTGCGAGTATTCGCTCTACCGTCACGAGTGATATCCAAAAGTGCTCCAGAAGATAAGTATATTCATTTGGCCCCGGAAAATGAAAGGCAGGATCAGATGAGGTACAAAGAAAGTGATGAGGATGAGGATAACGCGCTGAAGAAGAGGAACGAAAAGGTAATAGACGTATCGTTGATGTAAAAAGCGTTGAGCTAGAAATCCTTTCAGAGATTTGGCTTGCTGCCTTGGATGAATAGTGAACGTTTGAACTTTATGTAACAGCTTTAAATCCACCCGACTTGATTTATGGAATGGAGGCCCTCGACTGAGTAAGTACTGGTTAAGTAAAAAATTGTACGCCCAGTTATATTTTTCCTTATTTTTCCTATGCCTGTACCAATGAATTTATGGACAGTACCACGTCTGAATATGTGCTTCAAGCTTCATGTCGTCATCATACTCTGGAAATCCGTCCAGTACAATCTCTCTCCATGCATATAACCAGCAAAAGTGTGAACGAAATGAAGCTGCTCTTTCCCAGTTTGCCAGTACTCCGGCATCCACGCTGCGCACTCCCAGTCGATAAGCCCCGTAGGAATAAATTTCTCGTCAGCCATGATGTTGTGAGGCAGGATGTCGCCATGCGTAAGGCAGATCCTGTAATGCTTGGTAGGGCGTTCAGCCATGAGACGTTCCGTCCGCTCGTCCAACATTGACACTAAAATAGATTGGCGTTCGGATTTAAATATAGCGCAGAATTATTGTACGTGAAACTCCGTGGGGTTGGCGAATGGGCCAACACATTTAGCCAAGTCAATCCTATAGCTAAACAAACTTCCCTCGGTGAAGCCGCAGACTCTTTGTGGATGCGGTGGGGGGATACGGCGCAGTTGGTCGAGCCAGTCAGTGAGGACGTGCATTATGTGGATTCTCTGTTGATCAGTGGCCTTTCCCAGTCGGATTTGATCCCCTTGATTAAAGAGGGCTATCCCAGGCAAGGCAGTCATCACGATGAGCTACGGCCCGGACCCAGAGGAGTCCCATGAACCAAAGATGTGGTCGAGGACAGTGGGCACGGGGATGGCCGTCTTCGAGCGCACGAACTCCATTGCCAGCGCTTCATCCGATGCCCGCCCAATTTTGGCGTAAATTCCGAAGGGAAGCTTGTACACGAAGGGACTACTGGTAGTATCTTTGCCAAAGTAACGAATCAACAGCTTGTAGACGCCACCGCGGAATTTCTGTGGAGCACGAAGCCATATAGACCATAGACAACTGGTAAAGGTGGCGCCTCTTGTACAATATATTAGACATGATAGGAATAATTATCGCGTTCACTTGCCTTCTCGTAAAAGTGGTGGGGATAGTAGACATAATTGTAGGGGTGAGGTAAGAATGTAGTGAATTGGCAGTGAAGGTCAAGTGGAGAGAGTTTGTGAGTTGAGTCGTAGATGATGAACCAAGCTGAACACGTGTTTACATACCTATACTTCCGCCGAAATTTCGCGACCAATTCTCGACTGGATAATAGGATATATAGTTATCGTCAACCCAAAGATGTTATGAGGCATATGCTCTATATCATGTACTGTGGGCGTTCGGCGTTCGGCGCTTAGCAGACAATTTGTTCGTTTATCCTCATGCGAGTGAGGAACTGCCGCGCAGTTGTGGTTATTGCTTGCGGGCAGATAGTAGCATTGGTCTGGATGGTTCTCATATCTCCAATGCCATCAGTTAGAGGTTCATCGAAGATGATGAAACGTGCTTACTGTGTTTTATGCATACCATATGGGTAGTGTCCGCATTATGCGGCGGATTTATGCGAAACCGGCGGCTGAATTTGTATAAAAGCTGATTGTGGATTAAGTAGATGTGATGGTATTCCGTTTCTCCCACCAACAGCTAGTCGAAGAAAAGCGATCTTCCAAAGGTGCCCTCAAAGCTGCAATTCTAGTTTGACAGAGTTCTTAATCACGATCATGGCGACTGGTGCGTGCAAAACGATCGGTGGCGAGGAGCACAGCCACCGCACCCATTCCGATGCTCATTATATCTCGGCAAATTTCCAGTCACTGCGGACAACCAAGTCACTGCTGCCTCTTCTTCCTCGTCCCTCAAGCTCTTGCCCAACGATCAGACTGACCAGCAAAAACACACTACATCTGGCGGTCTTTTCAAATCGTTACCCTCAATGAGTACGCCAACAATTTAGCAATGACCGTGCAGAGTTTTGACGCGATCAAACCTTCTCAGACTCGGAATCTCTGGACGGACGCCTGCTTTTCGCGATACCCAAGAAAGGTACATTCAGATACTTGGAGAGTGAGTCGAGGTGCTTATGAACTATAACCAGGAAGACTATACGAAAAGTGCTTGTCACTTTTGTCCGGTACGCGCTTGATCTCAATCGAAGATCGCACGAAGGCATGTTGACGTTACTTCACAGGTGCGGATATCCAGTTCCGGAGACACCATAGATTAGATGTTTGTGTCTCTCTCAATCACAACATTGCATTGTGCGTGACAAGACCATCCATTTGGCTAATAACTGACACGAGCAGAGTTTTCCTCCCCGCATCCGACATCCCATCCTTCGTTGGCAAAGGAAATGTCGATCTTGGTATTACCGGCCACGATGTGATCCTAGAAGCCAAAATGCAAGATTTCATCGTTGAAGAGCTCCGTCTCGGCTTCGGAAAATGTGCTCTGCAGGTACAGGTGCCCGAAGCCGGCCCTATCAAGACTGTCGATGAACTCGCCGGCAAACGCGTTGTCACCAGCTTTGAAGTCCTAGCTCAGGAATATTTTGACGAGATTGATGAGCGTCTAGGCCTAAAGGGCGAAAGCAAGACGAAGATTGAATACGTTGGAGGCAGTGTGGAGGCAGCTTGCGCTCTTGGGTTGGCAGACGGAATCGGTGCGCATCTCTCATTCAGTACATTTTCAACACGCTTGCTGATATTAAATACTGTGAAAAGTTGATCTGGTCGGTTAGTACCTGTCGCGTCACTGCTTTAATTATCTCTCATTGAATTTCTATTCAGAATCTGGTGACACCATGCGTGCTGCTGGTCTTCAAGCAATTTCCACTGTTCTCGACACAGAAGCTGTGTTAATCCGGTCCTCCAAAATCAAACACCCACAGCTGGTGCCTCTCATTGAACTCATCACCAAACGCATTGCCGGTGTCATTGCAGCCTCGAAATACGTGGTCTGTCAATACAACATCTCTCGCGATAAGCTAAGCAGTGCTTTCAAAATTACCCCGGGCAGGAGGGCACCAACTGTGAGTCCGCTGGAGGAGGATGGCTGGGTCGCGGTCAGCAGTATGGTGGAGAAAAAAGTACTGGCGAAGGCAATGGACGATCTAGTGGCGATTGGTGCTGAGGATGTTTTGGTTTTCAATTTGGACAACTGTAGAGTCTAAGCTGAATGTATGGATCTAGGTGCTGCGGAGTCGCATTAAGCGCGAGCATTGGGAACGACCGTGGATTCAATATCTATTTATTTTCCACCAACTTTATTTATAAGGATAAGCCTCGCGGTCCGTCGTCGGTCATTCCTATTGCAGGCATCCAACCACTTGAACGCCTATTTTCCCCCCTGAAATATCTCAATTCAATCGCTTCAATCCGGAGATATGCACCTCGTTAGTGGGGCCCGCCTCGAAAATAGCTTGTGCTTGCAATTTTGATGCTCTCAACCTGTGAGTTTGCTCTCAGGAAAGCTGTGGTCAAATTGCTGACCCTCCTCTGCAGGTCATTTTGAAATTATGAATTCCATGTTGCCTCAAGGACTGGGCATTGGTGCTCAATCTTGGTATTACATTCAACAAGAGATGCTAAAATCCATTTATTAGACACGCGTGGTTTTTAACCGCCTCTGCAACGAGGAAGGAGCTATGTTTAGTTCTAGTACTTCCCATGAAAGTAATCATATCGCAAGAGACGCATGTCGCGTTTGCGAAATATCGTCCCCATATTGCCTTCTGCAATAGCTTTTCGCTGATAGGCAGAAGCTCTACGAATTGCAAGGGCGGCCCTTTGGATACCGAGCAGGTTGGTTACGACATCACGAGAACGGCTCGCTAATGGACCTCATGGGTAGGACAACTTACAATTCGTTAAAAGGACACACACGACTAGTAACGATGCCTCAGTGGACTGGGCACACTACCCATTTTCTCTCCCACTGCAATGCGTGCTTCTGTATTGTTGGCGTTCCTCGTCGTCTCGTGCACGATTGCTGCGCCTTCTCCGCGAACTACTACGCATATAGTCCATGAGCGGCGCGCCGCCGAACCGCTCGACTGGATCCAGGACCGTCGCCTCGACGCGGTCAAAATCCTCCCCATGCGCTTCGGTCTCGCTCAGCAGAACATGCACCGCTTGGAGGAGCTTCTTTTGGAGGTATCGCATCCCGAGTCCCCCAAGTATGGCCAACATTATTCGGCATCCCAAGTGGTGGATATGTTTGCCCCGAGCGCAGACACTGTCGTCGCCATCACTGAATGGCTGATTGAGTCTGGATTTACTCGCGAGCGCATTCGTCTTGCGCCAAACAAGGCGTGGATCCACCTCAATGCCACCACCGCCGAGGTCGAGGAACTCCTCAAGACTGAATATCACGTCTTTACCCATCCTTCCGGTGATGAACAGCTTAATAAACCTAAACGCCGAATCAACAACTATTATTTTACCTCATATTCATTATTCTCAGGATGCCATGATTATTCGGTCCCTGCCCATATTAAAGATCATATCGAGCTCATCAAACCTACCGTACATTTCAACCACCAACCTAGCCCAAAGGTTTCGCAAAGGCTCAAGAGGAGAGACGGCCCTAACTTGGGCTCACCCTCGGTCCACGGCGGGCCAAAGAAGGCTTCCAAGAATGTCAGGATTACGCCCAACCTGGCAAACTGTGACCAGTTCATCACCCCGGATTGTCTTCGGGCCTTGTACTCAATCAAGTACAAACCTGTGGCAACTCACAAGAATACATACGGTATCGGTGAGCTCACGGACTATACCCAGTTGGGTCTCCGATCCCTCGACTCACGAGATATATTCTTCCAGTCGAATTCACACCGATCAACCCACAAGAAATCACCCTTTTGCAAACAGGCGACCTTGTTGAAGGTATACTTAGGTTTTTCTATCAAGGCATGCGCGCTAATTACAGTGTGATAGGCGCCGGCTTTGACAATTGGCTGGATGCCGTCGATGGCTCATTTTGCACATTTGAAGGCGGAGATGATCCCGAACAGGTATAAAAAATTCTGATTTCAACTCTATGATGTGGCTAATCAGATACAAGGATGGCATCTACCCTGATCCTCTGCCAGGAGGTTTCAACGGTACGCATTTCCCCTTTGGCATATGTTCACAGAAATGATAGACATCACTTGTGTAAAGGACCCGAGTCCTGTGGCATCGTTGCTCCTCCGCATACCGTATCTGTATCATATCTCCAAGACGAGTCTACGGTGACTCCCGCCTTCGCGAACAGACAGTGCTCCGAGTATGCAAAGGTATTGCATAGGTTATTGGTCATTACAATTTGCTGATTCGTCTATAATCTGTCTAGCTTGGACTTATGGGAACGACTGTATTCCACAGTAGTGGCGATAATGGTGTTGCTGGGAATGATGGTATCTGTTTGAATGCAGCTCGTACGTACAAATCAGCTATATCAAAAAAATTTTCCTATCTGACAATCTCTTGCAGATGAACCTGTACGAAACGGCACAGTGTTCAATCCTGGTTTCCCTGTAAGACGCGTCTACATCGACCGCCGAAGCTTATACTTATTTCTCCGTCTGATTGAATAGGCGTCTTGCCCCTTCGTCACCGCCGTCGGCGCCACGCAAGTAAACCCCAACTCAACTGTAAATGACCCAGAGGGCGCATGCGAACAGGTCATCTTCTCTGGCGGAGGCTTCTCCAACATTTTCCCGTAAGCGGTGCTTCTTACAATTCTACTCTTCCAAATAAGCGCCGACCGATTAACTGATTTGTGGAAATATAGACTGCCATCATTCCAGGCCACAGACGTGAAGAGCTTCCTCAAGAATCACCCGCCACCGTTTACGAATGGACAGTTCAATAACAACGGAAATGTAAGTATCTGCGACGCTTCTCTGTATTGAGTTTTATTGATTTCGAACCAACTCCAGGCTCGAGGATTCCCAGATCTCTCCGCGAACGGCGCTAACTACGTCATCGGTAGACATCTCCTTCAGAATCACCTATTTTATCTACATCTCACCGATGCGCTGTAGGCATTGACGGCGAGTTCGAACTCGTCTTTGGCACATCCGCCTCTTCGCCCGTCGTCGGCTCTATCTTTACCCTTGTCAACGATGCCCGCCTGGCAATCGGCAAACGCCCAGTCGGCTTCCTCAACCCTTTGGTATGTATCGTCTATATGCTGCGGTCTGGCTTCATTCTGGCACAGATCTACTCTCCCCTCTTCCGCGTGGCGTTCAATGATATTACCGCAGGCGGCAATCGAGGCTGTGGAACCGGCGGCTTCACTTCGTCAGTTTCGCTCTTGTTTGCTTGTTTTGCCTTTTTGTAGCTAATCTAATTTCGTTTGTACATAGGACAAAGGGATGGGATCCCGTAACGGGCGTCGGCACACCGAATCTGAGCAAGCTGCTCCCTCTGGCACTTTTGTTGCCTTGATTATTCGTTGATTAAGTACTTATGTTTTGATTTTAGCTACTTTTTTGGATATAAGTAGGATTATAAGATTATTGGGAAGGTGAACCAGATCATCTACCTAAACAAAAGGCTACGATCTCACGCACCTCAACAACGTCTTCTTATTGGCTACTTAACGTACACATAAATTTGAAGACAAACGTTAAATCTGATTGGTTGATCGTATAACCGGCTGTAACCGGCCGCGTCTGCCGCCTTAACTTGGAATGCAATGGTATTGTCTCTACATCTCCTCTGCAACGACGAGACCTGTCATGAGCTGGCACGAGAAATACGTGTAGCACATTCACCAGCCACGTTCGATGTCTTGCTTTCATCAAGATTTCATTTTGCGAGCCCGTTCTACGAGCTTACCACCCTGGCACCTCCCCTGTCACGCGAGAGCTGGCAGAAGCTGGCACAAGAAATATATGGAGCATCTTTGCTAAGTTGCTTATGTGTGTAACAGCTCTCAATTGAGGAGCCCATTTTTACGAGCGAGCTTATACGAGTGACCCCTGAAGGCCTGACGAGCGACAACGGCTCTCAGTGCACAAGCATCGAGCAGCATCGAGCTAATACCCATGAGCTTACATACACAAATATCCACCTCCCCTCAACTCCCCTGCTACGAGATTTTGCACAACTTTTCACGATAATATTGCTTTGTTCAATTTGTTGTCTGTGCGCATCTAACGAGCTTCCACGTGCAGGGGTCTTGAGAAATCGACGACGCGAGTCCGACACGAAGATTGTTTCTGGGCCCAGTAGATAACTCATGAGCGAGGATGCGAGGTGCGAAGCTCCGAGCTGACGAGCAAATCTCTCGCATCTTTGTTTTCTATGGGCATCGTGAAAATTTAAATTAGATATAATTCATTGAATAATAATGTCGAAATCCTCCGTGCCAATGGCACGGGTCAATGGGCGATGCGTTGATCGAACAGGAGAAATTTTGTCTGTCTTTTGGACTCTTTTGGATGATATCAGAAGCGCTTAAAAAGATTGTTCCCCTCATCCTGTGTTGTAATCTAAGCGGCATCGCCCTCCAGACTTGCTCCAGAGTCCAGACTGAAAAAAAGAAAATTCTCGTGCGACGTCGGGAGCACGGACCGCGCACGTGCGCTTATATTGGTTGGGGAGAGATTACCGGATTAGGGAATTCGGTCACATCGGAGGAAGGAAGCCTAATAGTAAGATACTCCTCTTTCCCTCTCTCTCTAAATGTCTCGACGGCCATGAGCAGCATCTATTTTCCAGCCCATGTCGTCGTTCTCTTCAGGCGTCTCGTAAACGTTGTCTCCACCCTGTCGATCTCCAACCAATATGCACTGCACATCTCTAATGCAAATGACGCTCCACCAAAGCACACTAATGACACCGCCAACGGGAACGAATCAAATGGCAGTTCACCGAAACACTCTCATGACTACCTCAGAAACATTCAATGGCCTCGATGGTCGTATAGAGAGGATGTAGAATGGGCGGAGGTTAGGAGAAAAGTAGCTGCGGACTACGGAACGATTCTCAAATGTATGCAGTGTTTCATCTGTCTAGCTAAATGGCTGCTAATAAACCCCACAGCTGCCATGGAATTACCGCAGTGGATTCCTGGCAACTGGTCTTGGCCAAGCCTCTTACTGATTCCCAAAAGACAGTGCACTAGTCTCAACTATGATGCTCTACCACCCAACTCTGTTCCTGAGGACGAGCGCCCTCGCAAAGTACCTCCCAGGTTTCCTACCGAGGTTCAACACCCTCCAGATCTCATCCACCAACTCCTTGCAAATCCCGCCCTTCTCGATCCTGTTAGGACCCCTCGGTATCCGATCGTTTTATGTCACGGTATGCATGATCATCCCCTATTAAATGCAGATGATTCAAGTTTTATAGGACTCTATGGATTCGATTCACGCGGTCCCACAACATTTCCGAGCATGCGAATGCACTACTGGTCAAACGTGCTCAGTATTCTTCGCGGAATAGTCGGTGCAGATGTAATAGTCACATCCGTCCCTGGGTCAGTTGCACACCGTTCTGAACATGTAATTCCAGTTTTCTTATTCTCCGAATAGCACAGGTTCGATATACACAAGGGCAAATAAACTAGACGAACAACTTCAACTACGCGCTCATGGACGCGGAATCAATTTTCTTGCGCACTCCATGGGAGGACTCGATTGTCGGCATCTCATCTCGCATATTCGACCTCAAGAATATGCGCCGCTCTCTTTAACTAGTATTAGTACGCCACACAGAGGAAGCCCTTTCATGGACTGGTGCGAAGTAAGTGACAAGATCGCGACAGCAGAGATGTGCTCATTGTCTACAGAGCAACATCGGGATCGGCAAACTTCGTCAACAAGAAGAAGAATTAAGGCAGCGCAATATCGAGAAGTTCACATCTGAAATCGACAAAAAAGGATCATATTCACAGAAATCCAAATCCTCGTCTGACTCCTCATTTGCACTGTCCTTCAGTTCACTTCCATCGTCTTTTACCACCCTCCTGTTATCCGTCGTAGACTCGCCAGCATACGCGAACCTCACATCGAATTACCTGAATGACGTATTCAACCCAAATACTCCCGATAATCCATCTGTTAAATATTGGAGCGTTGCAGGCAGGATGTCCGCGGACAGCGTGAGCGTATGGCATCCTTTCTGGCTACCCAAGATGGTGCTGGACGGGGTCGAGGAGAAGGAAAGAGAAAGGATGAAAACGAGATGGGAGGAACAACACCAAGATAAAGGTTGGGTCGACGAGATACCCTTTTGGGCAGATGAGCGGCAGTGGGGCAATGATGGTCTGGTTACCGTCCAAAGTGCGAAGTGGGGAGAATTCTTAGGGACTATGGAAGGCTGCGATCGTGCGTCTTATTCTTTGCATTTACCTTCCATCCGCTTGCTAACTGATCAATTGACTGTGCAGATTGGGAAATGCGAGGCGCTCGGGGTATCGAATTCGGTGTCGACATTCCTGCTATCCCTGCTATTGGTCTGGGCTCCTTACCACTGGCTTCTTCTCTTTCAAATTTGGCGCGCGTTGGCTCGGACAAAAACGCGCCTACTTCCCATGCGCAAGGCGACGGGTGGGGCTTTGGTGATTGGACACGCTTCGTCGGCGCGTGGAAGACGAAGAAAGACCAGGAGGTCGCTGAGAAGGCGGGCAGTGTGCATAAGCATCATAAACATAATCCGGAAGATGCGAGAGCGCATGATGCGATTCTGAACGATTCGCTATCTTCTGCGTTATCCCCGTCTTCGCTCTCGTCATCGTCTTCCTCTATGACCGTGTCTTCGTCGTCGTCGTCACCTCCATCCTCATCTTCGTTCTCCGAGACGGTGACCACATCCAAAGAATCCTCTTCAGAATCCCAGCCTAGAAACAACATAACCTCCCGACGCACGGAGGGAGAAGATGTCATCTTAAAGATGTCGACTGACACCCTGTCTGTCGTCTTCGACTGGCTCGTCGAGCGTGTTCCCGCGCCTGGTGTCATCCGCCGCGGCTTCCCTGGAGCCAACGGAAATGGCAAGGAGAAAGCAAGAGAGAACGGCAGCGAAGCGACATCGACGCCAGAATCAAGCAATGTAAGCGCGGTGAGCGGCGAGGGTGACAGGAAGGACTTCAGCGCATTCGCTGTGACGCACGTCGGGATCGGCACAAGTTCCACAGCGACGGCTACGATCACTGGCACGTCGCCGTCATCGCCGCCGTCGGAGATGAAGCGCCGGATGGAGAGGGAGGATAAGGACCGGCGGAGGCAGCGCGAGCTCGCGACCAAGGAGGATCTGCAACGCTTTTATATTGCGCTCGCGCGGAAGATGTACGAGGCGGGGCTGTGAACGCTGAGCAGGTGGGCGGCGTTGTCGTTGTCGTTGTGTTAATTACTATTAGGCTGCAGAGACTGGGCGCTGCGGTTCTGCTGGACCCTATTCTTTGCTGAACCTCGAACCTATGAACCTTTCATCTTCCATTTATCATTAATGGATTCAGATGTGTATAACTATCAACAATCAATCATATTTGCATTTTTTATTGTCATTGTTGGGTTGGAGGTGTGTTGTGTAGTCTCAAGGTCGATGTTCAATTTTTGCTTTATTTCGGTTTAGGATGCCCCATCCAAAAGATGCGGCAGCAGGTAATACATGGGTAATGGCAACAGGAAAACGTTGACAACAAGACGAGTGAATTAAGCAAAAGCATGGAAAGCGATGGGCTGGTAATACATTAGCGGGGACAGGGATGCAGTAAGTAAGTAAAATGCAAAATACAATAAATAGGTGATCGACTCGGGGCCTTTTAGGTAAATGGTATTTATTAGGTGTAGCTTGTTGACGGTTGACGTGCAGAGGACTGGGAAGGATGATAATGCAAAAAAAGAGGAGGGAATAAATGCGAGTTTGTTTGTGTCGTGATCATCAAGAAAGAAACCAAAAAAAGAGCAAGAAAACCGAGGTCGTTACAAGATTATGAATCGGAAGAGGGGTTCTTTCCTTTCCTTCTGAATCAATTCCCACTGAGGAGGCGCTTTCCGTCAATTCACCACCACCGGCGCAGCGCTAGCCTTCCGTCCAAGACCAGCAAACAGGCCCTTGACCTTGAACGCCATACGGGACGGCGTCATCGGCGGCGGGGCGGTGTATGCTAGCGTCGAGCGCCTCGACGAGACCGCCTCTCCCACCTGGGCAAGAGAGTTTGAACCAGGAGCGGGCGTATGGGGCGTAAAGGAGTCCGCGATGAACGCGTCCCTCAAGCGCGCTTGCTCTTCTGCATTTGGGATGGGGATGGGGACAGGGAGAGGCGGGAGGGCGCGCGCAGGCGGGGTGCTCGGGGTGTGCCCATGCGCGTGCTGGTGCGCACGATGGTGACGACGACGTGAAGCGCCTCCAGCGGCTGCTGCTGAGGCGGCGTGCGCGGAGCTCGCGAGCTTGAGCGGGGCGGGTCTGCGTCTCGCCTTCCCCCTCGGCTTGGGCCTTCCTCCAAGCTCTGCCACAGCCGCCTCAGTGGGTTGGACATTCTCCTTGCCATGCTCACCACCAGATGCCTCCCCAGGCGGAGACAAAGGCGCGCGAAACGCCTCCCCAACAAGGAACGCACTCGGCTTCGCGAGATGCAACGCCGCGCGCCTAGGCCGCGAGGGCAGGCTGAGCACGCTCATCCCTGGCCCGCCGATGCGGCGCGAGGCGAGAGCGCGGTCGTCTACCGCTGCGCGGGGGTCCTCGTTCTCCGGGAGGGGAAGAAGGTACTGTGGGTCGAGGTCGGAGTCGAGCGAGGAGATGCTTGAGCGGCGGTCGTCGAGCGGGGAAGGGGGAGGGTGGGGATGGGAGGAAGTGTGCGAGGTGCGGAGGGGCGCGGTGCGGAGTGGGTGGGGGATTGAGCGCGAGCGCGTGCCTGAGTTTGAGTTAGAATTTGTATGGAAGTTGAGGAAGGGCGCTAGAGGCTCAGCCGCGGCATCGCCGAACGCTTCCCACTCCCAGCCCATCTCCACATCGCCATCCCCCGCGGGCCCCATCAGCGCATCCTGCGCAACCTCCCCACCCAACAAATGCGCATACTCCATCTCCTCATCCGCGTCCCACCACACGCCTCCCTTCTCATCGCGGTACACATCCGCTATGCCTCCCCCAGCGCCCGCACGCGAACCCGCAGCCAACCTTGCCTGCTCCTCCATCACCCGCTGGATGTGCGTCTCGAGCTTGCCCCCATCCGCGAACTGCATCACCGCGAGCTCCTGCGCGAGCGTGGGGGGCGGACGCACGTAGGCGTATTTAGCGCGTTTGCGCTTCGCGATAGAGGCGGCGCAGATCTCGGCCTTGGACGCGGAGCCGGGGGAGGTGGCCGTTGTTGGGGACGCGATGGCTTTCTTGGACGCCTTGGGGGCCTTGGGGGCGGTAGGCGATGGAGGCGCACCCGACTCGGATTTGGCCTGCTTGGTGCGCGGGCGCAGGATGGAGAGCGAGCGGAAGCGGCGCATCGTGCCCTTGCGTTTCGGCGCTGAGGACTCCAGTGCGGGCGAGGGTGCGGGGGTACGGTGCTTCAGATCGTATTCGCGCAAGAGCGGCGAGGGCGTGGTGGGCGTCTCGGGGATGTGCACGAAGACGGAGGTGTACCCGAGCGCGGTGAGGTCGAATTTATCAGCCGCGGAGGGCGTGCGTGTGTGCGCGGCCGCGCAGGGGCCGAGGAGGGACACGATGGATGGGCGCCTGCTACGGCGGGGCTCGTGCGTGCTGGAGAAGGATCGACTGCGGCTGCTACGGCGAGTAGGCGGAGAGTCGGGGGAGCGAGGCGCAGGGGAGCCGGGCTGGACGGTGGCGGCCCAGGAGAGGATGGCGGCGAACTTGAGTGGGGGTGTTGGGGGAAGTGTGGCGTCGGGTTCCCCAGCACGCTTTTTTGGGGGCGGCGGATGTGCGAGGAAGGCAAAGGGCTGTTGGTTCTTATAGGGAAGCTCGGACATGACGCGGGCGTATCTGGATTCTGAGAATAGATAATTAGTGGATATAAGTAATGTGTAACAGGGTAATGAGCGTGGTGGGCGGCTGGGGGCGTAAAAAAGAAGTCAGAAAAATATGAGACTAGCTCAGATATGGGGTGCTCCCCGCCCACAGCACGCAAACACCTTATACCATCCGCGAACAAAAGCCCTTCCAGACAATAGCCAAACCCCCACCCGCGCCCCCAATTGTCCACAGTCACGGTGGGCGTCACGCAGCGCACTGGCTGGAAAAGGAAACTGTTGTTCTTTCCGTTCCTCGCCCTTGTCCTCTTCTCGGATTGTCGACAATAGCTGCTTCTACGTGCACCCACGAACGCTAATGGAACTTCCCTATTATGGTGCGTTAATATAGGGCTACCGAGCATGTCGACATTGGCGAGCGATCTGCTATCGGCGTGCCTCGACGAAATAGTTGTGCCAGGCGCAGTGATCTGTACCTGCGCTATCGCCTTGCCAGAACTCTCTGCGCTTCTGTGCGCCACTTCATCCCCCTGAGCTCTGTGCACAACAATCTTCTTTGCGCCTACGGTCTTCTCATACCCTAACACATCACGCATCGCAACCGCGCCTGTCCCAACCGCTTCTTCCCATTTGTCTTCCCCAGTAGCACAGTACTTATAATACCCACTACATCATCCCACCACCCACATCTCTCTGGTACTGCAACATGGCCTGTCATGCAGGCATTTGTCTTCCTCGGCTGGCTGGCGACGGTATTGTCTTGTCTGGGCAGCCTTCGCGAATCGCAGCTGGTGTACTATGTACATAAGGGCTTGAATTCTTTGTCCGGGTTTCCTTCTCGCATCGCTCCTCGTCGCTGTCGCTATGCGTCTAGCACCTTCTCCGACGCTAACGATTCTGTGTAGAAATTCTGGAATATCAATGCTATACCTATACTTTCCTCCATCTATTAATTTCGATCTTTTTAGTACAGTCCCAACCTTCCGCTGACGACAGTATTGTCTTGCCTGGAGGCTGCCGTTCCCAAGCTTCGCGTCGATGTAATTTGCATTTTTTTCTGTCGTCCAGAGAAGTATATAAAGGCTGCGAAAAACTTACCCCCTCCTGATGCTCATTCGGTCAGAAGCCGCGATTCGCCCAGGAATTTGTCTTCCGACTCTTGACTTTTCAGACGTGTACAAGTATAAGTATCTTCTTTTTGGGTGTCTGTTGGCATTGGGGGGAGGGGACATATTGCATTCACAAGCACACAGAACAATTCAAAGTTTATACAAAATAGTAGAGATAAGTAGCAAAGACCAAAATCACATTAAGAGACCAGACATTGACACAGCGTGGCGAAGGATATCACAGAAACCCAGAATTGCTCCAGAATCACATTCTTGACGGTCGCATCGGTAACTGTATCATCTTGATAAGTTAGGCCGCCGACTGCGCGACAAAGTGCTTATAGCCGCCCCAAGACGGAAACGCAGGATGGTTGGACGCTCCATAACCCTTGCACTCATTCTCTAGAAGGTCGACATCCGGGCAGGTAATGTACCCATTGTCGTGCAGGACACGGATGGCCTGCCGCCACCACACGCGACAGGTGAACTTGGGCTCGCGGTGGGCATCGATGGCGGGAACGACAGGAATGGGGATGGCCTTGAGGAGATGGAGGATGGCGTTGTAGTCGTTGTCGAAGGTCTGCATGGTAACCTGGCCTATCATGATTCATGACTCAGTAAATTTAAATAACTAAGTACTATGGTCGCGCAGCGGAAGACCAAAAAAAGTGAGGGTAAGTATTAAATATTACTGACCGATCTTGACGTCTGCAGCCAACGTCGCCTCAGACAGAAGCGCCTGGACAGGGGGCGGATCTTCAAAGAACCAGTGCCCACCCCCAACGTCCTTGACGTGCAGCTTTTTGACTTCATTGGGGGAAACAGCGACGCAGATAGACCAGTGAAATGCGTCAGGGTTATGTTGTCCGAATAGCACAGTAGTTATTTCTCCGGGGACTAGGGAAGTTATTTCTCCGGGAACTAGAGAAGGCATTTCCAGAACAGATCAAGATGAGGATTCAGAGGATGCAAAGGGCGGAAGACGAATTGGCTGCCCTGCAGGATTAATCGATTGTCGATTATCGATATCATTGATGCATCCTTTTATACGAGAAGAGCTAGAGTCACGTAGTGACCGGAGCCGACATTTGTCCCGAAGGCCGAAAGTGGTTAAGATTCTGGCCGAAGGCGTTTTATTGGTCTAAATAAGTGCAAAACTGCCAAAAGCTGCCTGAATAGAGCCCAAACCAGTACCAAATTATAACGTTTAGGTTCAACAAGTTCAACATTCGTCGTCCAACTCAACGTTCAACGTCAACGTTACGTTCAATGTTCACAACGTTCAACCCTCAGTGAGTCCAACCTCAGCTCAACCTTCGATACGTTCTATGTCTTCATCTATCATTCCCACAACGTTCGCATATAAAAGGCAAGTAAACGCAATAACAGTCCCACCCTTCCATGTCTCAATATTATCCAGAGGAGCTACCTTTTCCAGTTGGCTATGGTCTATATGGCTTCGTGCTCCAGAGAATAACTTCGCCGCGGCGTCTACAAGCTGTTGATTCATTACTTTGGCAACAAAAGCAATAGTCCCTTCGCATACAAACTTCCCTTCGGAATTTACGCCAAAATTGGCCGGGCATCGGATGAAGTGCTGGCCATGGAGTTCGTGCGCTCGAAGACGACCATCCCCGTGCCCACTGTCCTCGACCACGTCTTTGGTTCATGGGATTCCTCTGCGTCTAAGTCTGAAAGACAATGGCTCACTGTGATGACTGCCTTGCCTGGGAGACCTCTCTTTAATCAAGGGGAGCCAAACCGACCTCGGAACGGCCACTGAACAACAGAGGATCCATATAATGCACGTCCTCACTGACTGGCTCGACCAACTTCTGCGCCGTATCTCCCCACCGCATCCCCAAAGAGTCTGCGGCTTCACCGGGGGAAGTTTGTTTAGCTATAGGATTGACTTGGCTAAATGTGTTGGCCCATTCGCCAACCCCACGTACAATATTTCTGCGCCATACTTCCGAACGCCAATCTATTAGTGTTGGGCGAGCTGACGGAACGTCTCATGGCTGAACGCGCAACCAAGCATTACAGGATCTGCCTTACGCATGGCGACATCCTGCCTCACAACATCATGGCTGACGAGAACTTCATTCCTACGGGGCTTATCGACTGGGAGTGTGCAGCGTGGATGCCGGAGTACTGGGAAAGAGCAGCTTCATTTCGTTCACACTTTTGCTGGTTATATGCATGGAGAGAGATTGTACTGGATGGATATCCAGAGCATGCTGATGACATGAAGCTTGAAGCGCTGAATCAGATGTGGTACTATCCATAATACTCGACATGCATTGGCATTGGTAGAGTACTCTGATCTGTATTTATGTTATCGCCTTCGGGCTCCCTTCTCCTATCGCCTTCCATTTATCTCTGGCTACGCTTCCAGTGCAATTATACGACGTGCAGATGGTGAAAAAGACTCTGTATTGAACTGTTCCATACCAATCCACATATACTGTATAATCATACACAGCTGCTAACTTACAACGTAGGTCCACTCTGAATCCGTGGTCCCAACTTATACGTATTCCCAGACCTACATAGCATTGTCCACCCGGATCGAGACGTCCTCGAGAGCTAGCTCAAGGGAGCCCCAAAAACAAGGGGAGCAGCTTGCTGAAGTTGGGTGTGCCGACACCTATGTTCAATATTCATCCATGGGAGATATCAATTTCATCAGCGCTTCATCCAGAACCCAACGAGAAAATGACGGACCAGTAACAGGATCCCATCCAGCAGTCCTAGATAGAAAAAGAAAGAGGAAACCATCAGCAAGAAAATTTCACGCGTATATATAGCATATGTGAAGAAAGGTCGAGGACAGAGATACATACGCGGTGAATCCGGGAGTGCCTACACAGCGCCGTCGTTGATACGTATTGGATGAATAAGAAGAGAATAAGACAACGAGGAGAAGACATACCGCAGCCCTGGTTGCCGCCCATCGTGATATCGTTGAACGCGTCTGCGAAAGCCGCGCTGTAGATCTACATAGAATTTAAATGCGCCGACGTCAGATTAGATTAGAC
This sequence comes from Pholiota adiposa, assembly GCA_009935795.1. Lineage (NCBI taxonomy): Eukaryota > Fungi > Basidiomycota > Agaricomycetes > Agaricales > Strophariaceae > Pholiota > Pholiota adiposa. Next base: position 110,557 of record QEYC01000012.1, read on the forward strand.
ATCCCCGTTGAAGTATCGTTTTTAAAGGGAAATTGAAATTGAGCGAGGGAGTATGGACAGAGAAAAGGAGTGCGAGGAGTGCAAGGAGCTCTGAAAAAAGAAAGAAAGAGGGAGAGACACACAGAAGGATTGATGAACCCGACAGGGCCCTTGCCCGCTGCGAGGCGCGCGTCGTTGATGAGCGTGATGAGCGAGCCTACCACGGGGGACGAGGCGGAGGTGCCGAACACCAATGCGAACTCGCTGTCGATGCCGATCACGTAGTTGGCGCTGTACAATTAAATTTCCAATCAACTATTCAATGTAGAGTATGAGGGTAAGGAGAGGCGCACGCACCCATTGGCCGACAAATCAGGGAATGCGCGCACCTTGCCGCTGTTGTTGAACTGCGCGGAGGTGAATGGGGGAGGCGTCTTTGTCATGAAGTTGGTCACCGCGTCCGCTTGGTAGTCTGGCATCCTATGTACACCAACCACCGTTGAAAAAAAAACAATCGGCTTTTAAATTAGAATACTTTCGGGATTCGAAATGGGGGACAGAGTGGACGCACGGGAAGATATTGGAGAAGCCTCCACCTGAGAAGATGACCTGCTCGCAGGCGCCCTCCGGGTCGTTGACGGTGCTCCCGGGGTTAACCTGCGTCGCGCCGACGGCGGTGAGGAAAGGACAAGTGACCTGGCCACGTACATTCAGTTCGTGAATTATCTCACAGTTCAACGGGATGGCAGCTTACAGGGAATCCAGGGCTGAAAGTCTTTCCGTTATTCGCAGGCTGACCTACCAGACCCAGTAATTCAGCTTCATAGCGAGAGGAGAAATAAATTAAATGACATACCTCTCGTATTTAAACACACTCCTCCCCCACCCGCAACGCCATCGTCGCCGCTACTGTACAGCACAGTCGTGCCCAACATCCCAAGCTACAGAGCGTGTACAAATCAGCCTCGAGTCCATAGACTGAGATATACAAATAATGTGTGCAAACACAACTTACCTTAGCATACTCGGTACATTGTCGATTGGCGAATGCAGGGGTCACTGTGACCTCGTCCTGGCCGTAGGAGACGGAGACAACGAATGGGGGCGCGACGATCCCGCATGATTCGGGGCCCTTGAAGCCGCCTCTTGCCCTGTCGGGGTAAATGCCGTCCTGAAAGTAGGGTATTGTGAGATAAAACGTGAAAGAATATGGAGATGGGGTTTTGGGTTACCTGGGTAGGATCGTCGCCGCCTTCGAAGGTGCAGAAAGAGCCGTCGACGGCGTCGAGCCAGTTGTCGAAGCCAGCGCCTATACAGAGATATGCATTAGAAAAAGTCATTGACATTTAGAACATTAGAAATTGGGCTAACCCTCAACGATATCTCCGGTTTGCAAAAGTGTAATAGTCTGAGGCGCAGTCAAGCCCATCGCGTATTCAAGATCGAGATCACTCTCTCCGTTGAAGTCGAAGCTTTGTTCGGTAGTTTGAACAACGGCTAGAAAGAAGGTTTAAAACGAAATATGCAAAATTAGACAAATAGAAAGAATACCTCCATCAATCAGAACGTTCACGGGACGAACGCCAACGAGACTTGGTGAGAAGTTCCTGAAGAAAAGGTCGAGATCGGGCCCTAAGAACGCTTGAGGGGTGAATTCGACTGGAAAGCGTCAAGTGTGAGCATATATTCGAATAATCTTCCATGATATCGAGGATGCGCACCAATTCCATAGGTGTTCTTGGCTGTAGCCACAGGAGTATAGTTGACAGCGTACAAAGCGCGAAGGCAATCCAGAGTGATATTCTCGTCGCAGGTATCCAGAGTTGGAATGGCGGTGATGGCCTTGCTGGATTTCTTAGGACCAGTGCGCGCAGAGGGCATTCCGAGACCGCCGCCGCGCTTCCTTAGTGCCGGAGGAGATGGGCGGTGGTTGAATTGGACGGTTGGCCTGATCAGGTCGATGTGCTCGCGCACATGGGCTGGCACGGAGTAGTTGTGGCATCCTAATTTAAAGGCAAGTAAATCGGTATAAATTTACTGAAATGAGTATTAAGACAGGCCTACCAAATTGCTGATCACCACTAGAGGGATGGGTCCAGACGTGGTATTCAGTATTGAGGAGATCTTCAATTTGCGCGGTGGTGGCTTCCAAGGAGATCCATCCCTTGTTCGCAGAAAGGCGCAACTTATCGCGCGCGAAGCCGGCGTCCATGAGCCAATTCGTGACGGCCGAGATGGTTGCGTCGCTAGGTGCGAATAAGTCCACGACTTCCTTGGGGCTGTAGTGCTGGCCAAACCGGGGCGACTCCGGGTGAGCTACCTCCATGAGCAGCTCTTCGACGCGGTTAAGGTTGGACTGGGTCAGGCCAAAACGCATAGGCAGAACCTTGTTCGCGTCCAGACGATGAGATATCTCCCAGTCAAGAGGCTCGGCGGCGCGTTTCTCATGCAGGATATGAGGAGTCGACCTCCGCGAAGGGGCAGCGAGCGCGACGCCGAGAAGCGTCGCACATAGAGAGAGTTTGAAGTACATGATGCCGCGGGGTTTCACGCAGAGGAAACCTCTCCAGGGAGAGCTCGTAGTATCTTTCTCATCCTTTATACTTTACCAATCTATAGGTCGGTGCCGATGTGCCCATAAAAATAATGAGCGGAAAAAAGGAAACTTAAGGAGGTCGAGTTCATCGCCTGTGCAACCAAAAAAGAACCCACATCGCATGGATGATAGCAGAAATAAACCATCTTGGGCACGAACGAGGGAATAGCTGGTCGCATTCTGTGATGCACACGCGATAGCAAATAATCCATAGCGATCGCTTGGGAAGAAAAGAGGTTGTTTTGAGTTAATAATAGCTGGACGCGAATAGGATGGGATTGATAAAACGGGGTCCTGGTGTGCGATTTCCTAAAATGAAGTTTTTGTTGCCAGTTATGAACGACATTTCACTGCGAGGGGGGCATAGCCACTGTACGAGTTCCTGAATCGAGGTTGCGCAGTCGGAGCAGTACCGAAATCTTGGAATAATAAAAGCTCGAAGAGGGATTTTTGACACTTGCTTCGAACATTGATACCCTGCGGCCTCATTGATTGCGTTGAACCTTGGTGACACACATAGAACGCTTGAACATGAACACGGAGAAACATTGATTGCAAGTTAAAAGCAGCTACCTGCCGTTATCAATGATTCAATGAGTGATAGCGGTGCTTCGTGTTCGATGAGAAAAAATTACACCTACTTCGTTCAATTTTAGAGCGACGGATCGAAATGCTCAAAATACGTAGTATCTGAGCTTTACAATGCGAATGAAGCAGAGTTTTCTTCTCAGACTAGAGCCAGGCGTCGCTGGGAATCTGATCCTTCTGAATAGAGTCGGCGAAATTGCGAGCCATCGTGATTCCTGAAGAAGAGAAGAAATTTAACTCTAGTGTGTACAGTCAGAAGAAGAAGAAAATTATGACGTACCGCGTATGGTTTACAGGGAATTAGTGATGTGGGTTTTCTTATTGGCACGAGAGTGCTACATAGCAGCGTAGAAGAAAATTCTCATGACCCAAATCATAGACGAGTGCGACCGTCGGCCAATCATTGAGGTTTAGGGCATTAAGAATATCTTCAACGCGAATCGGCCTCAACCTAGCGAAAGTTTACAGACAGTCCCCCAGAAAATTAGAGAAGCTGCAGTCGCAATGGCCGCAATGGGGGCAGCTGAAAGAAAGGAACCAATAGGAAATTCTCACGCGACATCAGACGCGTCGCGTGAAGTCGCGGAATGACACTACCAACGGACATTGACAACCAGCGGACTTACCTCACGCTCGGACCTTACAGTCAACGAAGTTCTCAGAAGACGCTGCTCATAAAACGGGCCGCTCTGCTCAAAGGGGCCACTTGCATGTAACTCAATATTGTTCGTCAGAAAGGCTATTGTTCAGCCCGGACCTATGCTGGGGATACAGAGGCATGAAGCCCTAAAAATTCGCCTTCAATCAGCCTCAACTTCCATGACTCGAATCAAATCAGCCCAATCCCTTTACTTACTAAGAACAAGCAGCTAATGTCAGCTCATTTGCAGCCTTGCTGGTATGTTACATTCTCGATTCCTTATTCAATGTTCAACAGCATCCTCAACAACCCTGCAAAGTAGAGCGCTTGCCGATGCCAATATTTTAATGGGCGCATCAGCAAATGCCTTGCATTCCACCGTTTCATCTCTCCGACATCCCCAAGTCGATCCCCCCCCTCCCTAGCCCATAGTCGACGATATGGCAAGCAAGCAGCTACGCGTTATTCTCGACGATAACGCTGGAAGCATAACCTACGGCGGGGGGCAGTGGACACTCAGCACGCTAGTTCAGTGGTATCAAGGAACCTCGAATTTCCCTGCTTTTGCTCAAGTTGGAGATGCGTTTGGCTCGCTGAGTATGTCGTTCGAAGGTGAATATAAATACTTCACGATGTTTTCTGCGAGAGAATAGGACTCTGAACACCGTAAATCTCCAGGGACGTCTATTGCTTTCATTGGTAATACCCCTCCGCAAGGATTATCGCAGAATGCTACTGTTTCAATAGATGGCCGGCCAGCCTATGCAACGAACTACGGGTCCGCTACACCACCAGCATACATTCAATGGTATCAGTCTCCAACCTTGACGGATGGAAAACATACAATTACCATGGATCGTTTGGATGGGACAGCGTTGGATATGGTGCTCATCACGGTTGGTCCCAACACACCGCTGGCAGGGACCAAGATTTTTGTGGACAATAACGATCCTGCTCTTCAATATTCTGGCTCGTGGAGCGAAAGCACCGCTGGATTCAACGCTGGCACTCTTCCAGATGGCCTTCCGATTGGAAACTCGACCCAGAGGACTTCGAAAGCAGGAGACACGATGACTTTTCAGTTTTCAGGTGGGTCAGTTATCAGAATACACCATACATTTTTTTTAAAACTGGATTTATAGGGACTTCGATTTCCGTGTATGGGATATTTTCGTGGGCGAACATCGGCAGTATATCTGCGACGTACACACTTGACGGCGTTGACTCTTCTCAGTCATATCCAGTTACTTCGAGTTCTCCTCAGCATGTAAAGGGTGACGACGAAGCCAGCAATTTTCTGTTTTTCGATAAGGATAACCTTTCCTCTGACGCCCACACACTCGTTCTTAAAATCACTGATATCGAAAATCAAATATTCGCCTTGGATTATCTGGTTTACACTCCTTCCTTCTCCTCATTGGCGACGATGCCTGATTTGACAAATGTACCACCGACTACACCCGGAAGTGGATCAAATTCAACGAATTCAACGAATTCAACAGCGCCTACCGGAGGGGCGAAACCAACTACTTCTGGCAATGGAACATCTACCCCCGGAAATGGATCGCCCTCAAGTGATTCTCCCTCAACTATAATTACCACCATCTCCGGCGTCATCACTACTGTCACGCAGACACCTAGCACAGAGACGGCTATTGGAGCTAATCAAGGAACTACGAGCTCAAAATCTGCTCCTGTCGGCGCCATAGTTGGAGGCGTCGTGGGCGGCGTCTTTCTCTTGATTGTGGCTGTCTTTCTATTCTTATACTTGCGCAGACTGCAGCGCTCCAAAGATAGCCAGTCGCCGACTGTCGAACAGAGGCTCGTTGCAAACATCAATAACGGTAAGCCATTCCATCTTCACTTTGAATATGCTGATCTTGATTGTTCGAATCAATCAGTTCCACCTCAAATGTCAGTCATGTCAGCAACGCGCCCGAGCTTTGGCAACTCTGCATCCTCCGCAGATGCTACTCCCTTCCCCACGACTACTACACCTATGGCTTTCGCCTCAATTTCTGACCTCAAAAGAGATCGTTTCGAAAGCGAAAACATGCGCAGAGATGCATGGCCGCTCTCCAACGATACCAGGAGCAATGGGACCTCATTTGACAACTCTCAGCGTAACGTCTCTATGGTGGTAGCTCCAAGTACGGCACAAACGACTGATACTGATGGACTGGAATATGTTGGCTCTGATTCGGTGCCCCCTGCATATGATGCACTTTTGACGAGCCGCTCCTTCCTCAGTCCGGTACGGCGACAATTTTAGACCCCATCACATCACCAACGCATAGATCAGATTGCTTAGCGCCCAGTGCCACCCACAAAGTATTTCATTGACTATCAGTATTTATATTGATGGACGTTGTTCCTTGTTAATTTTATTGATTTGTTCTTAGTTTTTGACTGTTAGGAACATGGACACCCTTAGTCCATCGTATCAATTGCGGGGCAATTGCAGCCTACGAACAATAGCTCCAAGTAATAGTACATGCGAGCCCGGAAATTAAAGTCCCAGCTTCTAGTTGATTCAATGATACGAACCTTCTTGTTTCAAATGCTCGCTGCATAAAATTCTGCCAAGCTGTGAGACGTGACTTTGTGACTTTTTGCGCGGAGCCCTCACTACTAACTAGCATCGAAACTGCTTAGACGCTCAGCGCCCAAACGTACCGTAACGTTGGCCCGCTTGAGCCCAGATGGTGAACCCCTCATAGCCTTGCTGCAGACCAGTACTTAGCCTTCAGGACGACCTCCTCGGAAAGTCTCGATTTCTTGTATGGCGACCTGTTTAACAATGTCCCTAGAAAGTTCGCAAGCCCTTCGAGTCTGTTGAAGTCTTTGATGGTGTTTCAGTGGTGCATAGCAATGGTCTTTCAACATCATCTCGACTCCCGAACCAAAGCAATAGGTCTCTTCTGAACAAGCATAAAGCGATAAACGCCGGTTTCAAATGTAAGCATTGTCCATATTACACCTGGTTGGGCTCTGTTGGGCTACACGAGGCTCGCCGACTGGGACTATAAGTATTCTTCAATACAGCCGGTACAGACTAATCAGAGTGCGCAGTTCAAAAGCTTCAACACGAAGGTGCGGACGTCTGTGTCAACTTCTAGCACCAATCCATCGTTGTTCCTGAACCCGACGTGGCTCAACGATATGGTCGCAGCTGGCAAGCAACTACAAATCATTCTTGACGACCACGCTGGAATATAACGTACGGTGGCGGAGAATGGACTTTCAATGTCCAGGTGCAGTGGTATCGAGGAACCACTACCTACTCTGCTTTTGCTCTGAGTGGAAATGCGACTGGCTCGCTCAGTTTGTCGTTTGAAGGTACGTGGCTTAATAGACTTACCTTCAAGATGAAGGTCGGAGAATATACCTTTTCTAGGAACATCTATTGCATTCATTGGCAATACCCCTCCGGCCACGTCATCTCAGACTGCTGACGTCTCAATAGATGGAGGAAACGCCATTATCTCACCCTACCCAGCCCCAAACACTTATATTCAATGGTATCAATCAGCCGTCCTGTCTGACGGAATGCACACAATTTTGCTAGATCACCTTGCCGTCACAGCAGTCGATATGGCCATTATTAACGTTGGTCCTAACACACCCTTAGCAGGTAAAACAGTGTTCGTGGACAACGATGACCCTGGACTTCAATATGCAGGCTCGTGGATCGATAGTCTTGATGGATTTGATGCTGGTAATCTTCCGGATGGCCGTCCTGTAGGGAACTCCACTAAACGCACCATGACTCCTGGAGATACGATGACCTTTCAATTTTATGGTGAGTCCCCGGTCGATGAGGTTTTCCATACACCTTTCAGAATCACGGACATGCTCTCATTTATAGGGACTTCGATTTCCATCTACGGAATCTTTTCCTGGACAAATATAAGCAGTATCTCTGCGACGTACACTCTGGACGGTGTTCTTTTCTCTCGCTCTTACCCAGTGACAACGGACTCTGATCAACATGTAAACAACGATAGAGAAGCCAGTAATTTTCTTTTCTTCGAAATTGGAACCCTTGCTGCTGGCCCCCACACCCTTGTTTTAAACGTCACTGATATTCAAAATCAAATCTTCATTTTTGATTATCTTGTGTACTCTCCTTCGTTCTCATCTCTGGCAACTATGCCCCAATTTCTGCCTATATCAACCACGACAAACGAGACTTCTGGAGGAGAAACTTCGAGCAAGAAATCTACGCCTATTGGCGCTAAAATCGGAGGAGCTATGGGAGGCGTTGTCTTCTTGGTTTCGGCCGTCCTTCTGTTCGTATATCTGCGCAGACTACACAATAAATTAGCTCAGTATGCGTCAGATGAACAAAGGTTGGCCACGAACAGAAACAATAGTATGTCCTTTCCTTCATCTATCCAATTGATCTGACTTCAATGTCAATCTTTTTCGAAGACGAGTACTTCGCTTCCCCAGCAAATTCAACCCCATTTCCTGTGGTTAATATTACAACGGCTTCAGATTTGAAAAGAAGCAGATTCGACCAGGAACATCGGCAGCACGATGCATTACATTCTGCCCCTTCCAATGAAGCAATGAATAATGCCTCATCTGCTCTGTGCAATGCAAATTCTGCGGAAACGGTGTCCGCATATGAACCTTCTGAATCGCAACCTCCTGCCTATGAAACATTTACTACCAATTCCATTATACCACTCCGGTAGTCTTGTGGTAATTCATGGTCATTATTATGTATCGTACATGGAGAGCTATAAAACAGATTGCCATTGCTTATTCCATTCATACTGTACTAGGAATTCATTTAGGAATTCATTTCATTAAAAAATTCCAACCTGCTGTAGCCTGTGTTTCTACGCCTTGCAAAACTTTGGATAGCAATATACAAATTGTAGCATTTGTGCAGTGTCTATTGTTCCAACATATGCCTGATAGCAGATATTTGCCAATGCAATGTCTGCGTCAATATCGCCTGCCACAAAAGCCCCGCAAGACTCGCGGAGAACGTGTTAAAATGCTCGAGCGGGGGCTCGCTGAATAAATTTCTGCAAAGCTGTGTGACGCGACAATTGTGACACTCTTTTTGCAGAGCCCTCATCTCCATCAATGCACTGGCAATCGCTTAGACGCTCAGCGCTCAGCGCTCAGTGCTAGCGCTCAATTGCATTTCATTGTTGGTTCACTCAAGCCCAATGGAGAACCTCTTGTGGCTTTGCTGCCGAACCAGTAACCCTCAGGATGAGGATGGCTTTTGTTTTCTTGTTTGCAGGCTCATTCAACAATGTCCCTTGAATTTCGCAAATCGCTCGCCTCCACTGGCCTTGTTTTGGTCTTGTTGGTGTCTTTTGATGGAGCATAGCAATTGTCTTTCCACATCATCTCGACTCCCGAACCACAGCAATAGGTCTCTTTTGGAACAAGGCCTCTAAAATGCAGATGGTTGTTATCATCGCTTGGGTGACACAGGCATGTGGACTCCACGACCGGGACGCTTCAAGTTTGAAGTTCAACTGTTCTTTAATACAGCCGGTGCAGATCCTCAGACTGCACTTTATAAAGCTTCAACGAAGTGCGAACTCCCGTGTATTGCTTTTCTAGCGCCAATCCACTATCTCTTCTTGAACCTGACGCGGGTCAACGACATGGCTGCACCTGGCAAGCAATTACAAGTCATTCTTGACGATAATACTGGGAACATCACTTACGGCGGGGGGGACTGGACACTCAATGTTCAAGAGCAATGGTATGGGGGCGCCACTACCTACGCAGAGTTCGCTGAGAGCGGGAATACGACTGGGTCGATAAGCTTGTCATTCGAAGGTGCATACTTTAATGCACTGTTTTGCGAGAAGAAATTCTGACAATATCATATCTTTAGGAACGTCTATTGCGTTCATTGGAAACACCCCTCCAGTTACGTCGTCTCAGACGGCTCTCGTCTCGATAGACGGAGGGAAAGCTATCATCATAACCTACCCAATGGCACAGGCTTATATTCAATGGTATCAATCTGCAATCCTATCCAATGGAAAGCATACAATTACCATAGATCAAATTGACAACACGGCAGTCGATATGGCCGTCATCGCTGTTGGTTCTGACACGCCTTTGACAGGCCAAACGATTTTCGTGGACAATGATGATCCCGCTCTTCAATATTCTGGATCATGGATTGAAAGTCTTGACGGATTTGATGCTGGCAACGTTCGGGACGGTAGTCCTGTTGGGAACTCGACAAAACGCAGCACAACTCCTGGAGATACAATGACTTTTCAATTTACCGGTGCGTTCACATCTGTGACATTGATACCATAACTCTTATATATTCTTTTGTCGTCCGGTAGGGACTTCCATTTCTATCTACGGGATCTTCTCCTGGACAAATCTGAGCAATCTCTCTGCGACATACACCCTGGATGGCGTCGTTTTATCCCGTTCTTATCCAGTGAACACGGATTCTCCTCACCATATAAACAATGACAGAGAAGCGAGCAATTTCCAGTTTTTCAGCAAGGGAGATCTATCTGCTGGCCCCCATACACTCATTCTCAATATAACCGATATTCAAAATCAAGTGTTCTGTTTGGATTATCTTGTTTATTCGCCCTCATTCCCATCGCTGGCAAGTATGCCTAATCTAACGACTGTATCGCCTATGCCTACTTCTGGTGGATCGACATCCAACGAAAATCAACGCACGAAATCCATTCCTACTGGGGTCATAGTTGGAGCCGTCATGGGAGGTATCTTGATCGTGTGTTTGTCAGTTATTCTGTCCTTGTATGTGCGCAGGCTCCGTCGCAAATTAGCAAATCAACAAAGGCTATCAATGGCGGAGAATAATAGTAAGTTTATCTCCCTTCGAAAGCTATGCTTACAGGTAGTTTGAACGCTAACCCCGCTCAAAGCCGAGTCAGGCTTGGAACATCCAATCTCTGCTGGTAGTACTCCAAATTTTACTGTGGTCACCATGTCTACGGCGTCCGATCTAAAAAGAAGCAGGCTCAACGAGGAACATTCACAAAGGGACTTGTTGCTTTTTCCCACTGTTTTGCGCGATGCGACCGTAGCACAACCGATAGTCGCAGATGAACCGTCTGATTCACAGCCTCCTGCCTATGATGCTCTTGCTACGAACTCCCGTATTGATACACTACTACGTCGATAGTTGGTTTGTGCATTACATGCATGACCTACTACAAATAAACTCAAAGCATTAGTTTGCACATATCTTGAGAATATGCAGGATCGACGACACGGAGCACCTCGTGAAGTGTTATGTGGTAGTGTCTAGGTGGCGTCTAATTATTCTATTAGCTTCGGATATTTGCCAAAGCTCATCCAATGCATTACATATTATTCATTCGAAAACATTTCCTAAGGTCCGGGTATAAATAACGTTATACGAGCTTGAGCTCAACTTTGACTCCCTTCCGGTTAATGGTATAACACGACCATCTCCACCGTCACCACCGCCAGCCCAACACTCGTCATAACCAAGATAGGAAGCAAATTCCAAAACGCAAACACCGTTTGCTTTATTGTGATCCCCTTCTGCGTCAATATCGTCTGCCACAAAAGCCCTGCAAGACTCGCGGAGAACGTGAAGCTCACGGCACCGATGTTGCTCGCCACCGCGAGGGCGATGGCCGCTGCGCGCATAGTCCCTGTCGGCATGTCCGCTGCACGCACGACCTTGGTCAAGAGGATCGTCGCGCCGATATTCGTCCCCGCGACGTTGCACAACACCACCCCAAGCACACCAATCAACCATATCGTGGGGATCATCTGGCGATGGGAGGCGCGCACGAGCCATGTCGCGAATACGTCTATCCAGCCCCGCCGTGAGAGCGCCTCGATGAGGATGAATTGCGAGAAGGCGAATGGGATGAGGCCGAAGGGTAGCCGGGGGAGCGCAGTGAAGAAAGTGGGAAAGTGGGCAGCGAGTTTCCGGTGTAGTAGGTTGAATTTATCGCGTTGCGCGGCGAAGAGGCGCGGTTCAGTCATAGTAGAGGTACGAGAAGGGGATTCACTTGTTGGGAGCGCATTCTTTTCGGAGGATTGGGTAAGTGGGGGCTTATCGCTCGAGATGGGCGATGATGCTATGGGTATTTGTAGGGTATCAGCGACTGATTGCTCGAGGTCGGCAGACTGGTCGGGAGGCATTGACATAGCGCGTTGTAGTTCATGAAGCATAGCATCCTCATCAGGATGTTCATCAGCCTCTATTTTCTCGTTAAATTTCGGAATGCGGCCTGTGGAATAACGATAATTGTCCCAAATTATGTCGAAGATGAACTTTGCCACAGCAAATGGCAGAAAACCTTCCATACATCGACATGCAAGAAACTTAGGACAATGATGACGACAAGGCAGCTGATAAGCATGACGGTACCAACAATAGCGCTGACCGGATCTCGAAGCACCTCGCGAGCATTGAGTTTTCCTGTTCTGTTTAATTTCCGAGGTACATGCTTCTCGTCCCGAAATTGAACCATGAGTGCAATATAGCACGCTACGCTGCACGCGAGGAAAGGCAAGATCGTGTACGCAGTAAATGCAGCGTTATTCACCAGGAATCCTTCGCAAATGACGACATTGGTGGGGTTTCCAACGAAGAGGACCATGCTTGCGGTATTAGCGGCAGCGAACTCCGAAATTAACCATGCCGTTGGTTCGAGGTTGGTCGCCGCTGTGTAGTACACCAAGAAAGCTGTACCGGAGAGGATGATGGGGTCGTTGCCAATAATCATGCTGATTCCAGTAAGGAGGATGTAGAAATAAAGATATAGCCTTCGGCCGTGATTGCCTCCTTGGTTGCTCACCCAGAAGGCGGCCGCTTGGAGAGAACCTGTTACGTCGAGTGTAATGGCCATATATGCGAGAGAGATGAAGAGGATGAGGATGTTGTAGGGCTTGATGTCATCTGTACGAGTACAAAGTTGGTGAGATTGGAATTGAATATTCTGAAGAATATAGTGGCACCTGTTCCTACGATTCCATCCCGAATTTGTGAAGCACCAAGACATTGAGCTGCCCATAGGATGGCTATGGCTATTATAGGTGCGCTCATAAGCCCAATGGTCAGCTTTGTCCGTCCAGCAAGAGGAAAGCGAACATGGAATGAGACAGGGCGTATTACGAACACTATTGAGAGGATGAAGAGCACCAGAGTGACAATCGAAAAGCGGTCGATGTCTGACATAATGTGAGGCGTTAACTGAGTAAAAGTCGTGAAATATATCTTCGCAGATTTTGATTCGAGAGGCCAGATGTGAGAGAGTACGGGAGAGGAAGGCCTCAGGTGGTTTCTATTGTGCAAGCCGATATAAAAAAAACTTGGAGCTATAGTTGCAGCATTTATACAGAAACCTGCCGTAAACTGTCAGATCATATTTCACAAAAAAACATATGGCGCTTACCTCGGACATGTAAAGCACTGTGTAACTCTGTAAATGGATGAGTGAGAGCAGTGTCCGAGCCGCCACCAAATGAAAAATCGTGGCGACCCGTTGACCATCAGGGGCGCGTTGTTGTCGGCGTGTGAAAAGCGTATGTCATTGCGGAGGCAGTGCTGCTAATCATCTAATTGATCACACGGCTTATGTTCGGACGCCTGCAACTGTCCTTTCTGGTCCTCGGGCATCATGAACTTGGGCCAAGCTTTACTGCCACATATGCTATTTGGATTATACCCTCATACACACCCTACCACTCTCTTGGCCGCTGGTCTGCAAAGAGAGCTTCGTTCCAACAAGCGCCTGTCGAGTTGAGCTTGGTATGCTAATAGCTTCGTTCTACTGGCCTCAGCTTTTCCACTATCATCGGCAAACTACTCAAGGCTTCTTACGAATCCCCCCTTTTCCGGATATCATCCACTGCGCTATGGCCTCCTCTCATTTACATGTACATGACAGGTATTTCGAAGAAGAATTCAAGCGAGTCGCTCCTCCATCTCACCGGCATGCAGCGCCTTCAGCGCCCTGGCCATGGGTAGACATTGAGGACGGTGCGTGTTTTATGAGGGTGGCTATTATTGGTGTTGTCAAAGCTGTATGCTCAAATGCGCTTTTAGATGTTGATCCAGTGCAGCTTTCTTCTCCCCTTCCGCCCGTACCGGACCCCTGCACCCACGAAGATTGCAATGGATGCTGGAAAGACTATCCACAATCCTTATATCCGAACTGGACGCCGAGTCAAGTAAAGAAAAGCAGAATTACAGCCGCTATAAACGACTACAATCACAAGACTTCATGCGTCATTCACCAAGTCGATGTAACGGAAGGAGGACTGTTCCATGTACCGAATCCTGGAGAAATTATTTCCAGTGATAATATTGTCAATGAAACTTGGGAGCAACTCAAGGATTCTGAGGTCAGTGGGCTACTTGTATCTCAATGGTTGTTATCATATGCTAAACGTACCTCTGTACGCAGGCGCCCGAGAATAACCGAGTACGAATATTATTCATTGAGAACATGTCCGGTCCTGTGATGCAAATGTTGGGTGCAAAGTACATTTTCCTTAGAACTGATTGATGCTGCAGGCTAATGTGTGTGTGTGTGTAGATACAACATCGAACCCTTCTTTTTCTCGTCATCGTTAAATTGGATACCGTCGCGATACGTAGAGGGAGTTCGGCCTGGAGAGGGAGATCGTGAGTTCAAAGTCATTTCTCAGCTCCTACAATAGGGTCGAAACTAAACCTCAATTAGACATCACTGTTTCTCTGACCTTCGTCCGTTCCGTGTCCAATGCCGATTCTCGGTTAGGCGCGTACTCTCCCAATGTCGCAGCACCGCCTACGATGGCTGCTGGCCATAGAACCATGCTGGGTGAGTCCAGCGCATCGCTTTCACAAGTATATATGCATTCTAATTGTCTCCAATTTCCGACAGTCGAGCAAATGATTGATACCCAAGCTCCCTTGGCTCTGGAATCCAGTCAGTGCATTTATTTGTGTCAGGGTGTATGCGTAACCCATATAATATTGACGATTGCCTGTATGCAGATGGGCGCCTACTTGTTTTAGACCTGCTTTCTGTGCATCTCATCCGTAGAAAGCGGGGAAGTGTGATAATTTCATACCATCCGGATAAAGACCTTCCGACGACTACAGCACCATATTTGCATGAGCGTATTCGATTTGCTGGTAAGAAGTTTTGTAGGATGAATTTATTTTCTAGGCCATTTTTCTGAAACGAAGTATTTTATTTCAGGTCAGAGCGTATATTGGCAAAGCATCTTCCAAAAATCTCCAGACCCTACGTTCGTGCTTCTGACCTTCCTATGGCATGCATTATACGCATGGGATGAAGCGCTTGAGAATTTATACGCGCATATATGCCATCTCGTATGCTTTCTATCCATATTTCTATACAATGACCGGCAGCTTTAATTTAAATTATATTGTGCAGGAAACACGGGTGGTAACGACCTCAGAAATGAACCTCACGCAACAGCTACATATAATTCGTGCCCACCACCTGCACTACACCTCCCTGCTCGACGACTTCAGCAAAACCATCATCTTCATCCGCGACACCGTGAACCCCGCCCTGGACTCGCTGACTCCTGAGGGCCGCGAGTTCAACGAGAAGATCATGCACCGTGAATGCTCTAATCTACTGCGCGAGGTCGAGCGCCTCGAGTCGGATCGAGAGATGCAAGAGCGTCGCTTGAAGAATGTGATGAATCTGGTTTTTAGTAGTGTGAATATCTTGGATAGTAGGCGGATGCAGAAGATGACCGAAGCTGCCGCAAAAGATAGTGCAGGTGTGTTGAACTTTGTTCTCGATCAGTATTGTGAAGCTGACAGGATTTTTTGAATAGCTGTAGGTGTTTGACAAAAAGCATACCGCGAAATGACCCTAATCGACGATTATAGATGAAGCAAATCGCGTATCTGACAATGGTATT
Source organism: Pholiota adiposa (assembly GCA_009935795.1). Lineage (NCBI taxonomy): Eukaryota > Fungi > Basidiomycota > Agaricomycetes > Agaricales > Strophariaceae > Pholiota > Pholiota adiposa. The sequence continues at coordinate 126,276 of QEYC01000012.1, forward strand.
CCTCCCAGCGTCCTTCGTAGCCGTAAGCCCACGCCTCCTCGCCACAATAATATTCCAATGCTCATCAACCTCCTTCACACAGGCGGTCTTCGGCATGAACGTCCGAGAAATCGCACCTGACACAAAGGGCACGCTCCCCCACTACGTCGAGACCGCTCTGCCTTTTACGTTGGTCACGGTGTGGGTAATCATTGCGTCCCAGAACCGCTATATATTTCCGCCTGGCATCTCGTTCTGGAGGCGGTTGGCGTGGCCGATTATACTTCTTGGACGGGTGATTGGAATCGATCCATATAGGAAAAGGGTCAGCGCCAGTCGGGCGGAGGTGGAATCTATCACGAACATCACTGTCGAGGAGGTGAAAAAAGATTGAATTAAGAGGTATTTTATTGCCTTTATATTGATGTTCTTCTACGGACGAAGTGCTGAATCATATTTGGAAGGGCTTAATTTTTAGGAAGATTATTATCTTAACTTTCATTTATATACCGATCTCGACATAAATTTATCTCGATAGGACATTATCTCACTCAAGGCCCCGGATTATATTTTTATACCACTTCAAATTCAACACCCAACACCTAACTCGACTGCTTGCTGTCATGCAACCATCCGGAAATGATCACTTCCTGGCGACCGTTTCCTTTTTCTCTGAACGCTGATACCCGAATTCCTATGATACATATATTTATTTATGTGCTAGCATGTAGTTAATAATTTATGCATGCTCTAGGTGAAAACAGGTGCATCTAAACAGTTAATTGTATAGCTGTAAACCTAAACTACAGTGATTCTGCGGCCTTTTTCCCTGAATCGCGGAAAGTGTTGAGGGCGTCCCAAGCTTTCCCCGATGTAACGCTCTCCCGAGCAAGTTTCGTACCCTCAATAAAATCTTTTGCGGTACCAGCCACCACAAGAAGTGCCGATGCATTCATAAGCACGAAGTCGAGGACGGGCACAAGGTGTTCCGGGATATTAGCCCCAGATGTAAGTAGCGTCTTGAACGTCTCGGCATTTTCTTGCGGACTTCCGCCAGCAACGGCACTGAGTGGATGCACTGGAAGGTCAAAATCTTCCGGCCTCAGCGTCTTTGGCGTAACCTTGCCATTGATGAGCTCCCAGGCGTGCGTTGGCCCCGCGCAGCTTATCTCATCGAGCTTCTCGAAGCCGCACACGACCAGCGCGCGCTCTACGCCACCCTCGCTCAGCGAGTGCGCAAAGGTGGGCCCAATCTCGGGCTCAGCGACGCCTAGCACCATCCCGCGTGGGCGAGCCGGGTTGATCAGCGGTCCGAGGACGTTGAACATCGTACGGAAAGGTAGCGCTTTGCGATAAGGTGCAATCGCCGCCATGGCGGGGTGGTAATGTGGTGCCAGGATAAAGGTGAAGGGGATTCGTGGGAGAGGTACGGCTGTCCCTGGTGTAGGAGCAGTGAAGAGACACTCGAGCGACTCGAGAAGATCGGCAGAGCCGGAGGAGGACGTCGATGCGCGACTCCCGTGCTAAGGGGTGCGTCGATAAGATTGTTCATTGAACGCTAGGTGGAGATACCGAAGCGCACCTTGATGACCCTAGCACCCGCTCCAGCAGCGACGACGGCAGCCGTCGTGCTGACATTGAACAGATTATACCCATCCCCACCCGTTCCGACGATATCCACCACAAAATCGCCCTCCACATCCTGCACATCAGCTTTCAACGCCCGCTCACGGAGTACAGCTGCTGCTGCTGCGAGAGACTCTGGCCGCCTTTCCACGCGATGGATGTGTAGTGCAGTTAAGAACGCGCCGATCTGCGAGGGCTGGAGAACGGAAGGCGTGAAGAGATGGTTGAGCGCCTCCTTGAGATCATCGGGCGTGAAATATTCCGGGGTTTGGACGAGCTTGTTCAGCAGTGGGCGAAAGGACTGGATGGTATAGTCTGCCATGGGTGCAGGGTATGGGAATTGACAAGCTTGGTGGGTCAGAAAAGATCAATGCCGTCTATGTAATTAGACGGAATCAATTTTAGTACTCCGGACTGAGTCATTTTGTGGCTCAATCGCGGGTACTCGTCGCGCTATAACAGACGAAGGTAAAAATCATCGGCAGTTGAGTGGTTGTGTGCAGAATGAACCGAATTCTTAGTAAGGTATATAACGTGTATAAGTCGCAAATACGACAAAAGATTGACCAAAAAGTTAACGTGATAATTATCTCCATCAGAGTTCAATACTACAATTGAATGGCATCGTCCACAGAACCACTATTGGCGAAGTACTGAACCAACATGGGAAGTTGCAGAAAACGCTTTATGATATGATTCGTAGGCCGGAGGGCGCGAATTAGACGTTCCATCATTGCGCGAATCCGGGTTGTTGAAGACAATACCAGTTATTGTTTCGCTGGAAGGCAACATATCTCTTCGCTGGTTTTCCTGGTCGAGCCTACTTCTCTTGAGATCTAATATTGACGCAAACCCTGTGGGTGGACCAATAGGGATTATTATTAGGGAAGGGTGTTACACCTGTAAGAGAAGCAGAATTGCCAGAATTTGAATGAGCTAGTGTAGGCATATTAACTGTCATTCAGGTCGAACTAATTGAATAGGAACGAAAGATAGACTCACTATTGGCAGTAGTCGGATTTGATCTGTGTTCAATTGACATATACCGAGCTTGCTTGGACTGCCGCCTACGCTTACAAAAGAACAATGCCAAAATTAAGGCTAACACGCCTCCTGCAACCCCGCCAGCTATGGCACCAATGGAAATGCTGGACCTCGAACTTGAATTACTCTCATCGGTTCCGATTGTTGGCGGGTTCGGTGTGGTCGGGATATCAGTTGATGTCGATCCACCCGTAGTCGTGCCCTGCGCAATGAATGCATTTGGTAATCCAGGCATGGCTGAGAGTGATGAGAACGAAGGAAAGTAAACGAGATAATCCAAAATGAATGTTTGATACTGAATATCAGTGATGTTCAGTACAAGAGTGTGGAGGCCGGAAGAGAGCGTGTCGTTGTCGAAAAACAGAAAATTGCTAGCCTCTCCATCGTTGGATATGTACTGAGGAGAATCCAAGGTGACAGGATAAGACTGCTATGAAAGAATCCCGTCAAGATTATATGTTACGGAAATGCTGCCAATATTTGCCCATGAAAATATTCCATAAACGGAGACGGATGTCCCTGAAGATACACGATAATTAGTTTTGAGGGGAGTAATGAAGGGAAGCAAGGAGACTCGGACGTGCCAAAAAATTGGAAAAACATTAGGGGAGGTCAGAGTGGACGATTCACGACGGTTCTGCGTCGATTCTGATGTCGATTCAGTGGCGATTCAAATGCCGCTTTTGACATCAGAATCGTCGTGAATCTCCCCAGAATCCGATTCTGACTCTGACCTCCCCATAATTTTGAGCCGCGGTAGGAATCGCGAATCAGAGTCGAGACTGGATTTCTGCGGCGAGTTGTAACTTGGCACGCGTTGTAATTGTACTTATCTGCGGAATATACTTGAGTATTGACCATAAAATTACACTCAGCACCACGCCACACTGTACTGATAATTGAACACCAAAAAAAATAAGCCAATAACCTCATTGATAAAATCTTCCTTAATTTCTGCGAGCTGCAACAACAGTAGTATCTACGGGTTCGCGCTAGGCATCAGGACTACAACTTAGACTCACAATGCGCATCTGATACCCACTGAATCAGGCATTTAGTAGTGGTAACAGCATATATTTTACTAGCTAAGTGAATACTAGCCTTAAGTTGTGAGGGAGGGCAGACAGGAAAAAGCTATTCAGAATCGGATTCTGCGTGTTGTTTCTCCTCGGGAGGAGAAACAAAAACGATTCCGATTCATGTGTTTCCCACGATTCTGGGTGAAGCGATTCTGCTTGAATCGTTTTCAGAATCTCCTCGAGAATCGACATGGAATCGTCCACTCTGACCTCCCCTATTGTATCTCCGGCCGTTATAGTGCGTTTAGTGGAGTTTCCTACAGGACGACCATCCGGGAGGGTGCCAGCATCAAACCCGTCAGTGCTCTCAATCCATGCACCAGAATATTGAAGAGTAGGATCGTCATTGTCCACGAAAATCTTGTTTCCCGCGAGAGGTGTATTGGGGCCAACTGTGATAAGCACCATATCCAATGCCGTATTGGACAAACCATCCACGAGAATACTGTGTTTTCCGTTGGATAGAATCGGCGATTGGTACCACAGAACATATGCTGGTGGCTTGACGGAGGAATCGAAAGTCGTAGTGATGACAGTTCCCCCATCTATTGAGACCTTAGTAGTCTGATCAAATGTAGACGGAGGTGTGTTGCCAATGAAAAAACCAATTTCACTCGAAAACTTGAAGTAATGAGATGTTCCTTGATACCATTGTACCAGCGTGCTAAGTGTCCAGGTACCCCCGCCGTAAGTTATATTCCCAGAAATATCATCAAGAATGATTCGTAGCGGTTTGTTGGACATGGCGTCGACTGTTACCTTTGGAATTTCTAGAGGGTTGGCGGCAGAAAATAAACCTTTTAGAATTTGAGGCTCTTAAGGGCAACTTAAGGGAGCTGCATTCTCAATCTCTATGACTGGCGGCGGCTGTTCAGTGGCAGTTGTACCGTCAGCTAATTGCAGCGATTGATGTCAAATGTCAATGCACTAACATATGTAGGTGTGCTCGCAATTTTGGCAGTTGAGTTCCATTTTGTTCGGTTCAGACGCGATAAACTGATTTGATTCGGGAGTTGAGATCTTAAGACCAGTGCCCTAGAATAGGCCAACCACAACAGTACACTTGACTGCGAAAGGTGTACATCCGACATCGTATCCTCCAGGCGATACAGCGTCGGGCAGGCCCAGGGTACTCGTATCTCGTGCAGAGTCCAGAAATACAGAGTCGACCGGGCATTACTAGTAGGAGGGTGCCATTCCTTTCGCTCTTATGAATTCGAGTCTCGAGTGAGCGCTCAGCGAAGGCCTGGAAGAGCATCCAGCGCTGATGGGAGACATCGGAGCACATTACGTTATGATCTTAGAAAAAGACAATCCCGACAACATGACGAGTTGCCATAGAAGATCATCTACTCGGATGAGAGCGGTACTATTCCTTTGGGGATCTGACTCGCACATATGTGCTTTTCATGGCGTCATCTGCGCAGATAGATTAATACAAAACCGATAATGCTACAGCAGATTTTTAGCTGCTGTCTTCGGCGATCCAAGAAAGTCTGAAGCAAGATTAAAAAAATTTGCGTGAATCAACAAATATTAGACATATCAAGCCTTCGAATGATATCAAAATACCGAAATGTTGGGGTGACTGGTCGGCGGTGCATGAAATGGACCGATTTCCAGGCACTGGACTACTGGCGTAGCATCGAAGCAATATGGATATATGCAGAAAGCGCATCATAGGCAGGAGGCTGCGACTCAGATGCACCATCGTTACGCGCAGGGTTATGCAATGGAGTATTAGTCCTCGCTCCGTAGGAAGACGGTAATGCATCTCTTGGCCGATTCTGGTCAAGCCTATTTCTTTTTAGATCGGAGATCGACGCAAAGCCTGCAGACGGAGGAGTAGTAGGGAAAGGAACCACTCTTGCCGAAGAAGTCGGATGACCAAAACCCAGGCGACCTGCAGAAGAGATGGACAACTGAGGTCTTGTTCACATTGATTAGGGGAAATATAAAACTCACTATTAGCAATGTTTGCAGCCGACCTTCGTTCCATCGATCCATAGGAAGTTACTCTGGAGCTTCGTCTGCAAAGACACAGAAATAGAAGGGCCATCGAAACCACGAATAAAACACCTCCCAGAATTCCGCCGATTATGGCGCTGGTAGGAGTGGGTTTGATGCTCGTATGTCCTTGATCAGTTTCCACTGTCGTCTGACTGGGTATAGTAGAAGTATTAGTTGTCGTTGGTCCGCTTGAAGTTAAGGTAGGATTTGCCTTCTTCGTCGTAGTGGGGATTACGGTCGTCACATTGGGCATAGTTGCCAGCGATTCGAACGAAGGAGAGTAGACAATATAATCCAAAATAAACATTTGATTTTGAACATCAGTGATGTTCAGGACAAGAGTGTGGGGGCCAGCAGACAGGTTGTCCTTGTCGAAAAACAAAAAATTGCTATCTTCTCCGTTATTGTTTATATGCTGAGCAGAATTTATGGTGACAGGATAGGATTGCGATGAAACAGTCCCGTCAAGGGTGTATGTCGCAGAGATACTCCCAATGCTTGTCCATGAGAATAGCCCGTAGACGGAAACCGAAGTCCCTGTTAAAATGATGCGTTAGAAAGCATTCCTTGAACGCCAATAGTAAACATACCAAAAAATTGAAAGGTCATTGTGTCTCCTGGGGTCGTGGTGCGCATAGTCGAGTTCCCTATGGGAAGACCATCCGGAAGGAAACCCGAATCGAACCCATCAGTACTCTCAGCCCATGAGCCGGAATATCGGAGAGCAGAATCGTCATTGTCCACGAAAATCTTGTTGCCTGCGAGCGGTGTATTGGGGCCAACTGTGATAAGCGCCATATCCAGCGCCGTGCCTGCCAAACCATCCACGACAATCTTATGTTTTCCGTCGGACAGCTTTGGCGATTGATACCACTGAACGTATGACGGTGGGTTGATGGATGATACATAAGTTATGGTATTGGGTGTTCCTCCGTCAATCGAGACATTAGCCGTCTGAGATAAGGTTAGTGGTGGTATGTTGCCGATGAACGCAATGGAGGACCCTAGAGGTGCGCGTAGATTTTAGACAGAAAACACTTGGAAAACATGGCAAGGATGTACACACCTTCAAACGACAAGCTCATCGAACCAAGGTCATTGCCGCTCGTAGCAAAAGCAGGGTAAAATGAGGTTCCTTGGTACCATTCAGTCAGGGAGCTGATCGACCACTGCCCGCCGCCATAAGTGATGTTCGAAGTGTTATCATCAAGAATAATTCTCAATTGTGTGCTAGCCATGTCAACTGTCTGATTCGACGTTTCGAGGCTTTGAGAGGAGGTAACGAATCGATGACATATAGAGGATTTCCGGAATTCAAACTCTGAAGGTTTTGTAATGCGCACAAGACACTCTGTTTGAATAACTTTCTGTGGCTGTTCAACGGCAGTCGTAGCTTAACTGAATTGTAGTAAACATCAATGCAATAGTATGCCAATATCACTGCTTACCTTTTATCTATGATTGTGGTCCATTTTTGCTTCTTAGGAGGTAACAGATTGGTGGATCCGGGTGTTGAGATACTGAGAGACCATCCGACCCACTACGTATCATGCATCAACTGCAGATGTTGATGTGAAGAGGTTTTGGATAATGCGGACTATCTCATTTTTTGCTGGGATGAAAACGTCTGAAGCAACAGAAGCAGTGAACTTGGGGTTGATCTCTGAGCTCAATGTGACAGAAGGCTGAGATGAGCGCGAAGGTTGAGTGGTACGTGAGAAAGAATTTTCGCGTTATTTAACTGAAACAGGGTCTTCAAAAATGATTGTGTGGCGTCTACGTTTGTTGGCTACGAACTTCCAAGCGCCGATCCTAATGCTCTCTTGCTATGTATGTTTTGATTGAGGATATGCAGCTGGTTTCCGTGACGTTTAATGCCCGATGAATACCTATGGCGGTACTGTCCGCGATTGCGCTCTGATAGGGTCATAAGCAAAACAGAGTCAGAGATAGCATCTGAAATCTGGCCCTCCTAGATAAAAGAAGAACGATTCATCGAAGGCGCAGGGTCATATGCAAGAAAAACTCGTATCAGAGATAACAAGACCATCATTGCGTCGCCGCGTTTGAACCGTAGAGCCGCCGCCATAGAAGCACACCATCGAGGGTCGTCAAACAAGGTCGTAAGGACAGAACTCGGGCGCGTCGACGCGCTAGGAGCAATTACGCGCTCGGGAGTTGGAGCTGAAGAGATCTATTAAGACTCGGTGGTGAGGCCTCGAGCTCCATCAATCGAGCTACCCACGGTACAACAGGGTACAACAGCGGCAGAATACGCCTCTTGGACAACGTCTAAGCAGATTCTAGACAGACGGCGAAACCGAGGAGAAATTAGTGTAGTCCTTTGGTAGTCCTCAGTGTAGGAGCAAGACTCTAGAATCGCGGATAAATGAAAATGAAAACCAGTCATTCGATAAAACGTCCTTGACGGGAGTACTATTTACATTTTCTTTTACATTCGGAGGGTTATAGGTATGCTGATATATATGTACTTGGGTACCTGGTGCTATGTAACAAGACGACAGATCCCCGATCGAGGTCCAACGCAGGGGACCTCTTGTAATTCATACTACACATTATTCAGGGTGTAATAGAGATACAGAGAGCAACAAACGGGTCAAATTAAGATGGAAGAAGGCAGATCCAGAGCTGCTCATTGGAGCGCCTTGAGTCGATCTGAGAGGCCATCCAAGAACGCGAAACCATCCTAGAGGAATTGGAAAGAGTCAGAAATATTCACAAACCTAATAAAAATGGCAAGAACATGCCTTCGTAACCGTCCGTCCAGTGCTTTTGTTCGTCACTTTCGCAAAGTCAGCAACCATGGCGGCCAGCGCCTTGTTGCTCTGACAATAATGCACGTCCATCCTCAACCGAGCTACCACGCTCAACTTGACATGCGGAGGCTGCTTTTCGGGAGCCGTGGCTTGGAACGAGTGCTGCCTCGAAGTCCTATTATGCCAATAAAAGCAACAAGCTCAGCTTTTCTGTTAAAATTAAACAGATGAGATGGAAATACGCACCGCGCAGGCTTGATAAACACAGACGGATCATCCAACTGCTTATACAGAACATCCAAGAAATAAAACGCCTCCCTCGTCAACGTCCTCGAACTATTGATCTGCAGCACATCCTTAAACTCTTTAACAAGCTTAGATAGCGTCGCATTATCCGGCGCATTCGACGCCCGATCTGACAATCTGTTCAATAGTGCCGCCTTGGACTGCTGGTAGCGGATCGCAGGCAGCGCGGCGCTCCCCTCCGAGCCGCTGCTGATGACGACGACGGCGGGTTTGGCGCCAGCGCCTGAGCCCTCGGCGCCAGGAGCAGCAGGCTGCTTGCCCGAATTGAGCTTCGCGTCTGCCTGTGCTTTGCGCATGGCCTGCTGCACATTCGTGCGGTCGCCGAGGATGGGCTTGGCGGCGAGGTTGAGCTTGATAAGGTTATTGAGGATGTCCTCCATTTCGTTGAGTGGGACGGCTGGCGTGCGGGCGCGTAATGGCGTGTTGACAGTCCTTACAGGGGTTGTCTATAGAGTCAATAAGCACGCGTTCTTTATGAGCTTAACGCAGAAAAAATGATGATGACGAACCACAGGTTTTGGAGGAGGCCAAATGAATTGCTCAACATTAGTGAACCCTTCATCGATGGCCAGATCCTTGAATTTCTTCATCCAATGTTGGTAATCTGGATTTTCCTTGAAGCCCAGTTTTCGCGTGTACGCCAGGAATTCCTCAAACTCGATCGGGAGACCCCGACATAGAGCCTCTGGGGTCGCTTTTCGTTTTTCTGCCTTCAACCGACTGTGCGCTTCGTCTGTTTTGGGGACGCCGTTCCTTGTCCAGCTTAAGCCGCGGGGGGTAAGTAGATGGATGAACATCAGTGCTGCTGCTTCGAGGTCGTCGCGTCGAGTTGGTACTACAGAAGGTGAGTAGTACTCTATCAGGCGTTGGAAGGAGATGGCGTACCTTTTCCGCGACAATGGACATTGACTGAGCTGCCGATTCTTTCAGTCCTATTCAAAGCAGACAAGTAAAGGTGAAATACCTGAACCAATAGTTCCCAATGAAGTCGCGCTTGAGCTTACTGTCGGGAATATGCCGGTTGGTGTATGGATCGATATAGCGCTTCGAGAACCCAAAGTCGATCATATACACTGTCTTCTCGTTGGGTGGTAGCCCGATGACACAGTTTCCTAGTTGGATGTCGCGATGCAGCACACCGCGGTGGTGCATAAATTGTAGGCGGGAGATCTGTAAAGATCATAGGTTGGCGACGCGACAGGAAGAGACCATTGCCACTCACGACTTGGATGGCAATCGAGCAAACGCTTCGTAGATCCATCACGTCCTTCCCACTCTTCCTGTACAGACTATCCAGACTTGAACCCAACAGATCAATAGCGAGATAGTCCCATGCACCCTGAACGCCCGAAGCGTAGAGGTTGGGCATTCCAATCCCACCCTGCAACAGCGGGTACAAATGTCTTTCATACCGATTCGTCGGGCATTCGTGGTGCACATACTGAATCTTGAGAGCTACGACTTGGCGAGTGTGAATATGAGTTGCCTTGAAGATCGATCCTGAAATGGAAGGTAGCGCATAAGTATCTGAATCCTGATTGCCTGAGCTGGCGTATATTAATTGCCACCGACCTGAATACCCTGATCCAAGGTTTTCGTTCAGATACCAGTTGGCGATCACTGCAGGGATTGTGGGCGGGGGCAAGTCCTCGCTAAGTTCTGATCCTGACTCTGATAACTCTGAATCGGAGTATTCTTCGGTGCTGGGAGGCAGAGGGTGTGGTTGGGCCATCATTGAGGGAGAATGGATGATATGGCGAGATCCTCAGAAAGTCAAGCAAACAAATGACGCGTCGAATGTGGGAGCGCTATTGCTCTAGAGTGCGAAACAATAGATGGGAAAAATTGGAACGAAGTAGTTAAGATCGTCAAGAATGAAAGGTAAACAAATGGGCTGATTGGCGATAGATGCGAAATTATGTCGGAAGGAGACGTTGGAGGCAGAAAGCCATGGGCGGTTATGTTGTTTGAACTTGGAGGAGGGTTGAATGTTCAAAACGCGTCAACCACGTGCTCTATGCTACACCACGTGCGAAGACGTGATGATCTTATCTTGCCGAGCGTCTAGAGCAGATAAGGCCATCACTTGCCAAAAATAGTACAAAAACGTCATTGATCCAGACAAACCGAGACTCGTCGGAGACAAATGCCATTGATAGCAATATGATTTCCACCAATTGATACTTTAACCCGCGCGTTCAAGTCGTCCTATCTCCCAACTGACATCCTTTCCTCAACACTACTTCCACAACAATGGCTGAAGACAGAGAAGCACTCTCCACCGAGCTCGACCGCATTCGCCTCCAGCTGCAGGCGTTGCAGGTCAAGACCGGGACCCAGGACATCACCATCGGCCAATACCTCTTGACGCGTCTCGCGCAGCTGGGCGTTACAGTCAGTTTCCTTTATCACGTCCGTTAAACAGCGTCTGATCATTTTGTACAGTCAATGTTTGGATTGCCCGGAGATTTCAATTTAGGCTTTCTAGTGCGTCTTGTTCGATCTGATAGCGATGGTAGTTTAATCTAGTTACACTTTCCATGATAGGATTTGGTTGAAGATCACCCAAAAATCAACTGGGTCGGTAACTGGTACGTCATACTTGCTATTCTCATTTCCTGTTGTTCACCTCGACCTTAGCAATGAACTCAACGCCGCCTACGCCGCCGATGGCTACGCTAGAATCAAGGAGGGTGCTTTGGGCGTTATCACCACGACGTACGTCATCTCTGACATGATTGCAATCATATCTTCATCGAATTTCGTCCATTTTTAGCTTTGGTGTTGGTGAATTGTCTGCTATCAATGGCATCGCTGGTGGTAAGCCTCTGGCCAGCGTTCTACGGCTCACTTGCTCATAAATATATGCCAGCTTTCGCGGAGATGGTACCCGTCCTTCATCTCGTCGGCGTTCCCAGCACTGTTCAGTTGAAAACGCGTCCGTTGCTCCACCATACTTTAGGTGATGGCAGGCAAGCCTTTCTACCCTAGATTCGTCAATGATTTTCTAACATAATTAATCAGATTTGATGCATATGAAGTCGCTGTCTCTCCCTTCGTAGCCTACCAAGCTCATATCATGAAGAAATCGGATGCAGCAGCCGAAATCGACAAGGCAATCACTGAATGTATAACCAAAGTAAGAAATTCAGTAATCCAGCACTTTCAATTCTAATACCAAATCCAGAGTCGACCTGTATACATGACCCTTCCGACAGACATGGTATATCAAAAAATATCCTCAGAAAGACTTCAAATCCCCTTGTCCGCCAGATTCCCCCCGAATGACCCCTCGAAGGAAGCATTTGTCATCGACCAAATCTACGACCGAGTGACAGAGGCACAAGGCGACGTTGTCGTCATCGTCGACGCCTGTGTCATCCGGCATTGTGCGCGTAAGGAGGTTGCCGACTTCTTGAAGGCGACCAGCTTCCCCGTTTACGCTACGCCCATGGGCAAAACTGCTGTAGACGAAAACAGCAAACGTTATGGCGGTGTATGTTGTCTTCATTATTTCGGTGTTGCAGATGTTCATTTTTATTTCGTAGATCTACGTTGGAACCCTGACCGATCCTGAGGTCAAAGAAAAGGTCGAGAGCGCCAACCTCATCATTTCCATCGGCTCCCTGCTCAGTGACTTCAACACTGGAAACTTCTCATATAACATCCCAATCCGGCGTCATATCGAAGTGCGTCGCTTTTTTCTTCTATCTGTTGCCCACGATTTATTTTACTTTCGCTGATAGCTCCACTCCGGGCACACTCAAGTACAATATGCGATCTACCAGGACGTCGGCATGAAGCAGATGCTCCCAAAGCTAACCGAAAGGTTGGAGCACTTCCACGCCATTGCGAAGAACATCCCTGTTCCTGCGTTCATCAAACAACTCCCGCGTCAAGACAGCCCAATTATTTCTCATCTTTGGTTCTGGCCTCGCATGGGATATTTCTTCCGCCCCAAGGATGTTATCGTTACCGAGACTGGTACGGCCAACTTTGGAATTTTGGACGTGCCGCTACCCGAAGGCAGTATTTTGGTCAACCAAATTTTGTGGGGCAGTATCGGATGGTCTGTAGGCAGTTGCCTCGGTGCAGCTCTTGCTGCTCGTGATGTCGGGATGGAGCGCGTCATTTTGTTTGTCGGAGATGGAAGCCTGTGAGTATCTGCCAAATTTATACATTTTTCAAGAGCTAATTTTAATTTATCAGCCAACTCACCGTTCAAGAACTCTCGCCCATGATCAAGAGCGGATTGAGGCCCATCATCTTCGTACTTAACAACAAGGGATACTCGATTGAGCGGTATATCCACGGCAAGCACCGGTACGTTTGATCCTTTTCTCCCTCTAGAATCCGTCTTCTGAAATTCCCGAAATAGCAAATACAATGACATCGCAGACTGGAAATGGACCAGCCTCCTCGACACACTCAACGACCACAGCAACTTCGAGGTTGAGAGCTATACCGTCACCAACAAGATGGAGCTCAGCGACCTGCTCGATACCGACTCCTTTGCCAAGGCGAACAAGATGCAGCTGGTCGAGGTCATCATGGACGCTTTGGATGCCCCTGATGCGCTACAGAGGCAGGCGGAGCTGACAGGCAAGGGCAACGCTTATGGCGACAAGTAGATTGCATATTCCGATGTGGTATAGACTTTAGACTTTCTTTGGTTCCGCTTTTTTTCTTTCTTTCTTGGCTTTGGCTCTGGCTCGAGAAAAAAACTCCTATGCAATGGACTGGCGCTATGAATTTGTACTCGTATTTCAGTTGTACTACTTACCAACAGAAATGTTGTATGGCGAAGATGCAACAAAAAACCTCCTTAGACTATCTAGAATATCTGTAAATGCATTTTTGTGCATCAGCGATTGACGTTGGTTGTTCAAGTTGGTCGTTCCTGACTCGTCATCAGCTCATCAGCGCTGATGTGACTCTACTGGACCAGTGCTTTGCCAGGGAGTGCAGAACCTTCACTTAGACCAGAGGGTCCAGCTGAAGCAATGATACATGCCAGATCTCAGAGGGTAGATAGACAAGGAATATTTTGGTGCATTTCTTAGATACAAAATGGGCCTAAAATAGAACCACATCAAGACTGAATCAGATCCACAGATGAGAGGCTATTCCATATCGTGCACTGACTGCGCATGCAAGTGTGTAGTCACTTATATAACGTAGAGCTTGATAAAGTCGAGTGTGCTTGGGTTATTATCGTGGGCGAGCGCCAATAGCAGATAACAGTGGAAAGCCTCAGCATACACCGACTGAGATTGATTCCAATGACTGCTGCTATAAAATGTATGATCTCCGTCAGTTAGAATTCAGTTCGATTGATGCATCATGATACGTGTGTGTGATACTAACATTACCCCCCCTGAGCCACCCCACCCAATGAGCCAGTTGCGAATATCTCAACATTGGCTGGCTCGTTTCCTTTCAAACTTTGTATACACATTATAGACTCGTTCTCTTATCCTCGAGCTCCTGCAAAATTTGGATCGTGTTACGCTAAACGCGCCGGATCATCCCGCAGAATGCATCATCCCACACTCCGGTTTTGGTACATTAAGTGTTCGATTCCCACGCGATAGCAAGAGAAAGCTTTTGTGTGCGCTGTGATTAAATATATTTAACAAAAAGCCCTTCTATGACTATTATATGTTACTTTTCCTCCCAAGTTAATGAATTTGCACCCTCCTGGTCCGCGCAACATATTGCTGCGCTGTGTGAATCTTCCGTGATGCGTCTGATGCGTCGAGCAGCGCTAGCGCTCAATATTCAACTTCCACATTGCGCGCATATCCCTGGTTAATTCATTCTATATAATTGATATCATTTCTGAGCTGGTCTGAGTGGAGGTCATTGTATTTCCGCCAAATTTCCGCCTGGCAATGCTCGCCGACCGTATTGGTCAGTCTTCCTCTTCCCATCTCATTTCATCACCCAATGGCGCAATGCACATTGTCTACAAAGAGAAAATTTATTTATTATAAATTACTAGAACCTGATGAAAAACTAGACGAGTATATGCCATGCACAGCAATGGCCCGCAACACAAGTATAATTAGGTGTTCTTAATACACTCCAAGTGTTTTTTTTCAAAAAAATCAATGTAGGGAGGTGGTTCAACAGACGGTGTCCAGTCACTCTTGCCGACACTTGCCGTTCCGGATCTGTCATCGGCACAAGCACAAGTGATGCCAAGATGGTCATGCAAGCACAGCGCGAAGTTGTCGCGTCGCATTGACGGCCGCGCGCAATGACTGAATTTAACAATGCTAGTGAACATGGAGGCAAATTTACTGCATTAACAATCCTTCCTATGAAGCTCTCGGATCCAAGCAGGAATATCCTGTCAAGTGGTTCATCAATCCCCTAATCTTGTCCACATCCCCTTCTCCAAGCACAAGGGTTTATACTATACCTGTTCTGAGCCTTATAAGTTATAGTTTCTCTCATTAAGCTTTTTATCCTCTACTAACCCTAGTGCCATCCGCTATATCCCGTCGACGGTGAGCGCACCAGGAGCGCACTGACCGTCTCGCTTAATCGGCGTTATCACTGATCAGATCAACGCTTAGCTCTGCGGGGCTTGAACTTACACCGTGACACGTCTGTGACTGGCTCATCGGGTGGGGTGGCTCAGGGGGGGGGTAATGTTAGTATGGTAGCCATTATGAAGATAGTTATGTGAGCTACTTTCAGAGATGTTGATAATGACCAACATATCACAGTTGTCCGCTAAAAACAGCGTAGAATGTCGATAGTGAAAGAACAGAAGGTATACATATATCTGCTGGCAGGAGGCATCAGCGTCAGCACCTAGCGTCGAAAGCAGGAATAGCTAGATTGCGTAGTTCTTATCGAAGTCGAATCCCAAATCAGCGGAGCCATGAATTGAGTAGCAGCGGTCTATTTCAAGTTAGGGGAATGAGTCGAAGCTATAGGCGGTATTTCAGGTAGTAGATGTAGGTCAAGAACCGGAGAATTTATTTCGACCTCCGACAGGAAACGCCCGGCGCATCCGACTGCAGTGTCTGCCGCTCTTTCTCAAAAGTTGATTGATCTCGCAACAGCATAATGGTTTCATCCCACTTCTTGGAACATAGTCACCAATCATCGATGCTTCAGCAGGCTTCAGCCCACAACTGACATGCGTTCAGCGACATTCTTTCCATTGGGATAACACGATCTAGATCGGTGGAATGCCGGAAGACTGCCCGTCAAGTAGTCTGGCTACACAGCCGCCCAATCCCAGGCTTCAGAAAACACTTCATGTGGCTTTTCCGTCTCCAACAATCACTCTGCGTGCAGCGTCGCCGTATATCACAGATGGCTATTCAGAGCTCGATTGAGCGCCCACGCTCATACCTCAGTTCGCAGACTCTTTCAGGGGATAACATACTATGTTTGAAGTGGTCTGGCAAGTTTGGCTACATCACCTGTGCCCAGAGTCCTCTAATCATTCTTCTATGGTCTGCTTCCTTTGTTGTCATCTTTCACATACACCAACCATACGCCAACATCAACCACATTCCTCGAACTTCCGCCTACCGTTGTACGGCCGCAGAACGGAGACACCCAAATACGGTGTTTTTAGCGCGGTTTCCGATCAGCCCGACGACGCATTTGCGCAGCTCGTGGAGAAATTCGACGCCGGTATTGAATCATGATTCGGACCGTGTCATGCCTTATGGCATACTGTAAGCAATTGTATGGTGGCAGACGCAACACCGACAATTGTTTCTCCATCAAAATCATCTTGGGCTTTCCCACACGTGGCGGTTTCAAGAGCCTCTCATCAGCTTTCCTCTCATGCAGTTTCATCCCTCTTATCTCAATGAACTGGCCAGTATGAAGGGTCCCGGATAACGTGTTCGGGTCAACGTACAGCACAAAATACATAATGTGCAGGGATTTCGCACAAACGAGACGCGTTTCTTCAGCGGAATCAGACCTCCATATTTCGCCCCTATCTTGGAAGAATCCAAGGACCATTTCTGTCGGAAAGTCAACCTATTTTAATCTAAATGATGCAGCGATCAAGAAGCAGATGAACCTCTATCTGCTAAGTGCACATCGCGACTTTCCGCTAGCCAATCTTCATAACATACACAGCCAGACAGGTGCCATGACTTGCCCTACGATAGGCTATATCATTCGGTCATGGACGCCCTTGCCCGACACCCTTCTTTCTCCCAGTTTTTACTGGTCGAGACCCCATATTGCTTATCATGCCTCTTCTTTCCCTCCCGTTTGATATTTTGGATGCAATTTGCCGAGTCGTAAGTGTCCAAATTCTTTTGATATCCCCGATTCTAAGCGCGTCGTTATCTACAGGTCGTCCAAGATGCGACCAAGGTTACCTTCTGTCGCTGCACCGACACTGAGCCTCCCGGCTTCCAGCAATTGTACAAGACAAGGCGTCCCAAAGAAGTCACTCCATACTCGGCGCGACTTGCCTGCAAGGATTTCAACGATGTCCTGACCAAATATCTGTTCCGCGATGTTTATATCAGACTGGGATGGGACTGGCTTCATATCAATCCTCCTCTTCGCGAGCTGGCCTCCAATCCCAACAATGTCTTCCGGCAGAACGCGAGAGCCTTGCGCATCGGACCTTTAGTCAAGGACGCCAAAGCCCGGTACTTCCAGCACGATGATATCAACCGAGACGATGAGAGTTTGCTTTATCTCCCTTTGGATATCTACGATGTGTATCCGGATCCCAAGACGGCCGCTCAGAAGCAGGAGAAGTTGCAAAAAGTCGTTCTGGAGGTGCAAACGCATTTGGCGAATGCGATCGCTTCGTTGACGAATGTGGAAGAATTCGCGTGAGTATAGTTTCCCTCTGAAATCTTTGGATCGGTATTGAACGCATCATATAGTTGGGA
Organism: Pholiota adiposa; assembly: GCA_009935795.1. Lineage (NCBI taxonomy): Eukaryota > Fungi > Basidiomycota > Agaricomycetes > Agaricales > Strophariaceae > Pholiota > Pholiota adiposa. The sequence goes on from QEYC01000012.1 coordinate 143,994, forward strand.
ACTACATGAAGCGGAGTACCCGGACTGGTTCCACGACGCTGTGACGGCGGGCCTCTCTGCACTCCAAAAGATCCAACATGTACGAATGTGCCGCAGAAACAATTGGCGTACACGAGACAAGGCCCCTGTTCCATTCTTCCGGGATATGACCAAATTCGCCAAAACCGCCATGCACCATCTTACGCACATTGACGTCAACTTCAATGAGCGGCTGCCTCCCGATTTCGACCAATTCTGGGACTCTCTCAGGGAAGCGCGTATCAAGCTGGTATCTCTGAGGACGAACGCCGTCAGCATGGCCGCTCTCGAATATGTTGCGTCGTATTCGGGAATCGAGATTCTATCTTACGGACACCGCACTTTGGCTTCGTCGGACTCGGTCAATGAAGACATGGCGGCGTATATGTTCGGGACGGTCATCGGGCAGCATTTAGAGACCTTGCAGGTTCTCGAGCTTCCTGTGATATTACAGGATGGCGCGAGCTGGTCTATTTCTGAAGAGAATATCGACGCGATCTCTAAATGTATCCTCTTGCGCAGCCTTTCTGTCGTGTTCCGTGTTTGGTCACAGAACATTGAACAGACGACTGATAATTTTGTAAGCACCGTACAAATTTCTTACACCCCTAATTCTGACGATTTTATCTCTCAGGCCGCTTTGATGAAGGACTTGACGCAGCTTTCCCAGCTCAACGAACTCGAGCTAAACACCGTGAGGGTATACGATGACGTCGACGGCGTTGACGTGCGGAACGTCGGCATCCCGCCAACCATCGACATCATGAACGGTATCTTAAAGGGCTTCCAGTTCAAAGACCTGGCCCGGACGCCCGACATGCTTCGCGTCCACGTTGACACCCTTTCCGACATGCCTATCACGTACAACTTCCATTCGGACAAGAAAAGCACGCGATACCAGCCTCCTCAAATCCCGGCTCTCGAATCGACGCTTGGGTTTATGGCTTGCGGTGGCTTTGTCGAGGGGATGGCAATAGCTCCGGAGTGTAAGATTAAGATACGATCCATTCGAGCCGGTCGACCACGGTTGACGTTGTAAGGTTTTTGTGAGCGCCGCGTTCGTTGTATAGTTAGCACTTCGCCTTTTGTTTCTGTAGCACATGTGGACTTGTATATCGCACGATTACATAGGCAGAATATGGATTTTCTAAAGATTCGAGCAATTTAACCAGTTAAATTATGACATTAAGATTCCCGTAAATATATTGAAGCACATAAAGAAGATAAAAATTGCGGCATTTGAGCATCACTCAAATGACTGCGTTAATGCCGACATGAATGATCCTGATAGAAGTGTATGAATAAATGAATCACTCAAGACGAGTTCTAATACGCACTCGTCGGCAGACGTCAACCAATTCGCAGTCTCAGGGAACATCGTTGCTGGAAGCCCTATTAGTATGTAAAAATGAACCGCTCAAGCAATACATTTTACGCCATACCTAGACGACGGTAGAAGCCTTCGACAAGAAGGGTCCGGAAAGCATTAGCGACAGGCGCCAACCGTCCCGTTCCGACCTTTTTTGACACAACATGATAATGAGGTGCGCTGTTACACGAAGCAGTCGGTCAGTCAAAAAACAAAAACTCGTATCCAAGAAGATAGACAAACATGTGGGTGGCAGAGCGCGAGACAGCGCGGATCTCCTGGATGATCGCCGCAGAGCCTTCTGAATTGAACTGCGCCTCGAGTTGACAGATCTTGTCAATCAGGTCGTCGATCTGCATGCACGCAGCAAATAAGCGACGGTTCAAAAATGTGTCGATAATCGTCGGCTATGAGATAAGCGCTCGCCTTGACGTCAAAGTCGTCTCGGAATCCAATGTAGTACGTTACGCCATAGAATCCTACGAGTGAAAGGTCAGAAAACAATATGTCAAGAAGCAGTTCAAGATATATCCACCTTCGACGGTGCGGACCTTGGTCAAAGCATACCTATCCTCCGCCGGGACGCGTGCGGTCGGGACGATGCACACAGAAAGGAATATCTAAAAGTTGCGCATGAGTACGAGTATTTTGCCAGACTATAATCAATGGCATTGACTTACAACCATGCGCGGTAGAGAAGGCCACTGCCTGATAAATCCTAAACACAAAGTCAATCCGGTCAATACCATCTACAACTTCCAGAGCCGCAATATAATTACCAGTGAAAGTATGCGGTACCCCCGGCCCAGAGGCTAACTTGTGGAAGATAGCACAGGAAGGAATGCGCGTAATTTCCGAGACTTCATGATGGTCAGACGGCTTCTCGTCGACGCTCCCAGTATCTTTGACCATGTAATACGTCGCATCCTTCGTCGTTTCAGTTTCGGACTTCGAATGGGCACCCTTCTGGTGAATGAAGTGCCTAAGGTTCATGCGGTTCTTGCCGTCGAAACGGTCTTCCAGTGCCTATTGAAAGTGCGCGTGGATTAATGATGGGAGCAGATACAAATCAAGGATATGTACCTTGGCCCACACCCAGAGGAACATGACCAACAGAAGAAGAAATCCAATCATGAGAGGAACCCATGCACCATGGGGAACTTTCTTAAGCGCCGCACCCCAGTACAGACCTAAAATGTTTTAAATTAAGTGCCGTTCAAACTAACAGAACATACCCACCATCGAAGAATCCCCAGATAACAAAGTAGCCAATCCCCACAATAATCGGCCAATGCTTGACGTAGTACATCTGGATCGCCAGCAGCCAAGTAGTAGAGAACATGACGGTAGCGACGGCGAACCCATACGCGTTGGTCAATGCGGCCAAGTCTTTGAACGCACCGACGACGATGATGGTAACAATCATCAGAGCCCAATTCGCGGCGGGGATGTATACTTGACCTTGGATGGTCTCGGAGGTGTAGCGCATGCGGAGAGGGGGGAAGGCCTTGGTGTTGATAACTTGTTGGAGCAAGCTGAACGTTGCGGTGATCATAGCTTGAGAGGCAATCAGCTTTACAAACAAGATGTTAGTATGTGGGTATAGGATGAGAGGATGATTTGAATTACCGTTGCGAGGATTCCGAACACAAACACGACCCTGAGCAAAAGAATTAGCATGAAAAACGTGAAAATAATGATCATATTAATTACCAATATAGAGGACCGCTAGTAGGCCCTGGGATGGTAGTGTAAAACACATTAGGAAGAATCTCTGGGCCATTGTCGATTAAACGTGCCCCTTGGCCAAGGTATGCGAGGAGAAGCGCTGGGAAGACGAATCCGCCAAATGAAATCTTAAGGCAGCTATTTTAGCTATACTTCCTCATTGATTTCGGACCCAACTCACCCTGATCGAGGCCGCATTGAATTGTCCGAGGCTAAATACTATTTTAGCAAGTAAATAAATGAAATCGATGCAAACATTGACGCACTTGGCGAAAACAGCTTCGCAACCAGTCACCGCCAGAAGAACACCACTGAGCAAGCTATAGTCTTTAGTCCTGACAAACACTAGAATGCAATTATGTGAATTGCCGACAAAGATATTCGGACAGGACTTACGAAGAACAGCGCGTGAAGGATCGAAAGCACGGAAGATACCCGGGAAGAAGGTGATGTTGTAAATGCCTGTTCCGATGAGAAGGAGGAGCCACACGAAAGAGACTGGAAAAAACATAGGTAAACACACAGGTCCCAATGCGAAAAAAAAGAAGATATTGCTTACCCGGAGCGAACACGAATGCAAGCCTTTGTGTTCCAAATTGTTGCACGAAGAAGAGCACCAACAAGAAGACCTGGTCAACAATTACATGATTATCCGACTGCCATACTATCAGAAATTTCACTTACAATAGATATGGGAATAACATCTTTGCCAACGGATGGTTTTGCGACAGCGATACCGCCAACTGCACTGGTCACTGATACCGCAGGTGTAAAGACACCATCGGCCATGGTCAAACTAGCAGCCAATGAGCCCAAGAATTTCTAGGTGCGGGAGAAGGACTTACGCAGTACCGAACAAGCACTGAAAATAATATACGGGCTTAGTTCGATTTTCAATGAAAGGAAATCGTGAAAAAAAATGCGTACCCATATCAATAGCGGCCAGCGAGCTCTGTCCTTGATGGTTTGCTTTTTAGGCGTTTGCTCCGTAAAGTCGCTGTCTCCCGTTAACGCACGGTCTGCATCTACATTCAATTCTTTGCGAGGATAGAGCCCTTGGTATAGAGCAAATGAACCTCCCTCTCCTGTCAAGAAGAACAAAGTTATAAGATATGGAGAACGTGGCAAATTTAATTGAACGAACCATACCTTCTTTAGTGCCAAAATATAACGAGATAAATGCCTGAATATTGATTAACGCTGCCCATAAAGTTTATGAGCTCGACGTACATATTTGACCAAAGGAAGGAGAGCAAGCGACCAGATAATGGCGCTGATCCCTCCAATGACATCCTCCTTGGATGGAACAGGTCCACCGCCAGGCCAGATACCATTCAGAACATACAGAGGCGACGTCCCGATGTCGGAATAGATGATTCCTGTTATCAGAGTTCAAATTCTGGCTGTGGGACGCGGTTGAGCACACTTACCGAGGGTCTGGAAGGCGAGTCCAAAGAGCGGCAGCCCACTCAGAGAAAGCGCCGTCCGTTTGGCGTTCAGCTGTGGGTTCAGCCCGGATTCAACAGCACATTCGCTAGACATATCGGAGGAGACACGAAAGACAGGGCTTGGATGGTCGTGCAAGGATTATATAGCATAGTATTTACATGATATCCGAGTGGCTTAGCTATGCAGAAAAAGTGTCGGATGGAGCCCATACGGCATAAGACATATTCGTTCCTCAGGATCATCTTATCGTGGAATGGCGAATTTCGCGCAGGACGGCGGTGGAGATGGAAACACTGAGGGATTTCAGCTATAGGGACCCCGTCACGTACTTTGCATGGAGAGTGTGTCCGGTATTGTATACAGATCGCCATATTAGCGCTTGTGTGCTGTGCCCATCATCCTGCGCGACATTGACATTTATTGACACCCATGGGCTTATTTGCTCACTCGACTGCATTCCTCTCCTTCATGTATTTTTGTGGTCTCTCAGCGGGCTTCTTCATGCTATGCATATAGATAGAAACCCTCAGCGGTGACGATCAAGTGTACGACATCTTCGTTATCCGTTTGTTCCCTGAGGAACTTGGCCAACGAAGACGGAAATGGAATCCAATCGAAAGAATTCTCGACATAGCTGATGCCTTCAATCCACCCTGCTTGAGCAGGAGTTTGAAGCAGGAGAGATTCCTTGGGCTATGACATGTCAATCAAAGACCAAGAGTAACATATGCCACTCACCTTCCAAAACGTTATGCTATGTTTACGGGCTTTAAAATTAAAGACATCCAGCAACTCAGCAGCAAATAGGCTTTGACATTGTTGGGACTTGATATTGAAGAGTGAGTGGCGAATGTCGATGGATTGAGGAAGACAGTTGTGCGGATTCGATTTATCGAAGAGAAAGCTTACAGAAACAACAGGCTCCTAGATAGTTAAAGTGGTCTGTGGAGCATTCTCTGCCTGTTCAGCCGCAACCGCTAACCTTCTCTTCAAATTGAAGCGTCTCTCTCGATGGCATGGATAGTGGTTGAGGCCTGAGGCTTGGTTGAGGGCCAAGGCCACCGTTCCATTTGAATTTCAATCAGTAGTTGTAGAACTATTTGATCTTGTTATTTTCCAAAGCTGACGCCCTTTGAATCACCAGCTCATTTCATCAGCAAAAGAGGAAAAAAGTATGCAAGGCCTGACTACCGCCCAATCCTCAATTCGTGCATACCCCAAAATCCCGAACGTTGGAGATTGGCATGGCCTTCTAATGTAATTTTAAAGTTAAACGCGTCTGCGACTGTGAGCGCGAATAGCACGTGATGTGAAATTCGCGTGATGCGACCCTGGTGCCTGATCTCGAAATTCGAACCTCGTTTTATTTAATTTACAGCTTTCCTTTAGCACCATTTCCAGTCAACAGCCGGCCCTCCTCAACTTCCCCCTCGTTCTTCTCACTCCCTGCAAGCACAGTCTCTACTAACAACTCCCGGACTGATTGAATTCAGTACCACCATGTCTTTTTTCAACACCATCAGGTGCGTTGTGCTCGTTCGGTGAGAATATAGTGCTAGCGGTCGTCTGATGATGGATTCAATTGCAGTCGGTCTATGACGCGCGCACCGCGCGCCTCCAAGCGTGCTTCGACACCGACATCCGCGACGTTTCCCCCAAACGATATGCCACCGCCGAGCCCCGTGGTGTCCTCTCCTGTAACACCACCGATACCCAAACCCTTGTATCTTTCTAGCCCCTTTGTCGAAGCAGCGCTCGTGAAGGGAAATTTCAAGACGATAGTTATGCTTCCAAAATATGTCGATATCATGGAATGGGTTGCCATGAATAGTGAGCTTGCCCGATATTTTTTTAGCAATTGCCGAGTGTTGACCCTTGTTCGCAGTCTTCGACTTTTATACCAACTTGAATGAGTTCTACGGGGTCATCACGGAGTGCTGCACCCAACAATCGTGTGTTACAATGTCTGCTGGGCCTACGTGAGTTTACACCGCGTTTCTTCCTTATGTGATACCTCTTACGTCCGATCGTTCAGGTTGAACTACACCTGGATCAACCAAGAACGAAAAAGTGTACACCTGCCAGCTCCAACGTACATCGATTATGTTATGACATGGATACAAAACCTGCTGAATGATGAGGCTACCTTTCCCACCAAGTCAGGTAAGTCGCACCTGATGTCGAAGATGCAGAGCCGTCTGTTAAGATGAAATGATGAACGCAGGCCATGACTTCCCACAATCCTTCCCTTCGACAGTGAAGCACGTATATCGGCAGCTCCTGCGCGTGTTTGCCCACATATACCACGCCCATTTCCATCAGATTCTCCACCTCCGATCAGAACCCCACTTCAACTCGCTCTTTGCCCACTTCCTCGCATTCGGGCGCGAATACGAACTGTTGGACATGAAAGATGTGAAGGGATCATCATCGTCGCCTGTAGGCGTAGGTCAGCTGTGGGAGAAGTGGCGAGAGATGGGCATTTTGGAAGGCTGAGGTGTTCATCTATCTCCGCTTTTCCCTGCAGACCCTGCTTTTGCACTGGACACGCCCTGGAGCTCATTGCCTGCTGCAATTACCTTTATTACGTCTACCATACGCACGTCTATTTCATCTTGGGAAATTCGCGCCGGTGGCAGGCCACATGGCGCGACGGTTGACTAGGGGCGATTAGATTAGATTTGCTGCAGACAGATACACACTATTTTGGAACTCATTTCTGAGGTATGATCGTGCCAGTGTGGAATGCTGCGCTGTCAAATTTTGGGCGCTCCTTGTAAGAAATAAAGGAAGGCAGTGCAATTCCTGGGTCGTGCTGAAGGACTACCAGCAACGTTGAAATACAAAGCCGCAACGGAGACGATCTGATATAAAATCATAAATCAATTAACCCTTTGCCGAAAGTGAAGGCGAAGCTTCGAAAGGTCGCCATGTCTTTCTTTGGGTCTGCCTTCTTCCACTTGATCCACGACTCCTTCAGTCGGACCCGCCATGTTCTCTAACAACCGCAACCGCGCGCCCCGCCCGAGGAGGTCGCCGACCCCGTCTGGCGGCACCGCTCCGCGCAACACCACCAGCCAGCCCCCGTCGCGCTCGCCTTCGCCCTCAAGCCCCGCCAGCTCGAAGCCACTCTACCTGTGCACCCCCTTCGCCGATGCCGCCCTCGTCAAGGGCAACTTCAAGACGATCGTCATGCTTCCCAAGTACACGGACATCATGGAATGGGTCGCGGTGAACAGTGCGTGGTGATTCTCCCTGTTCGACGGTATTTACCCCTGACGGTGGCCTCGCGGCTTGTTTCTATCAGTCTTCGACTTCTACACGAATCTGAACGAATTCTATGGGGTGATTGCGGAGACGTGCACGCAGCACTCGTGCCCGACTATGTCCGGCGGTCCTGCGTGCGTATTTCGCGATTGGCAGGTTATCAGGGGATGTCTTGTTGATACGCTGACTGGCTGCAGGTTGAACTACGTATGGACGCACCAAGGCGGCAAGCAGGCCATGCTTCCCGCCCCGACATACATCGACTATGTCATGACCTCCATCCAAAATCTTATCGATGATGAAAACATCTTCCCGACCAAGTCCAGTACGTGTCCCTGTATCTTTTCCCTATCCTCGCACGCTTAACAACGTTACCGCCCGAAATTCTAGATCAATCCTTCCACCCCTCCTTCCCCGCAACCGTGCGCACGGTCTATCGCCAGCTTCTGCGCGTATTTGCGCACATCTACCATGCGCACTATCCGCAGATCCTTCATCTCCGCTCGGAGCCGCACTTCAACTCGCTCTTCGCGCACTTCCTTGCGTTTGGGCGCGAATACGAGCTGTTGGAGGTGCGCGATATCAAGGGGGAGCCCAATGCGCCTGTTGGTGTTGGCTTGCTCTGGGAGCGCTGGAAGGAGAAGGGCATCTTGGAGAGCTAGGTAATGCGTGTTATCATGATGGAATGATTGAAGGCGTGAATTGGTTATGGGTAGTAATACTAATTTTCTCGATATCTTTTTTATGGAGGATACCCAAAGCATAAATTTCGTTCTCGTGTTGTATATAACTTGGATTCAAAATGTTGTTGTGGTGATATTGAAATAGATCCTCTACAGGGATGTATGAGAGCACTGCCGAGATGCTGGTCATGCCCAACTCAACACTGAGGTCATATAAATAACCTTTGGCGCCAAACTTTAAATTGGGCGTAATATCACCTCCATTGGCAATGCTTAAACTTAAGTCTCATCAAGCAAGATATCACAGAAAGGTGGTCAATTGTTATAGCAAAAACATATGATCAAGGGCACTAAAGGCCCAACCTCTCGAAGGCTCTCGTCAAAGTAAAAAAAGAGCGCGCAAAGACCCTCCCCCCCCCCCCCCCCCAAAAAAAAAAAAGAAAGTGAAATGTGAAAATAGTAGATGCATGCCAGTGCTACACTCATCGCAAACTAAAGAACCAAATGACTTGCCCTGCCTATAGCACCAGAGCAACGGCAACACCGACGGCAGCGAGGAGCGAGCTCGCCGTGCGGGCGGAGAGGCTGAGGGCACCGCTGCCGGCCGCAGTGGTGTCAGTGGTCGTTGAGTTGTCAGTGGTCGTGGTGGTACCACCAGTAGTAGTGCCGGTGCTTGTTGTACCATTGGTGGTGGTGGTGGTGTTGGGGGCAGCACCGGTCGCAGCAGCCTGTGGGGATGGGGCAAAGATGTTAGAACCTCAAAAGAATTGTGAATGGATATGATTTGCATACAAGGAAAGCGGCGAAGGACTTGTCAGCTGTTGGGTTGATGGCGAATACCATTCCTGCTTTGCAATGCCTAGATTTGGGGGGATTTTCTGATTGGTACCTCGCGGATGAGCAATTGCGACGTAGAAATACTTACGCTCCTTGTTCACAGAAGAACCACAATGGTGCGGTTACTAAAGAAATGATATATTCAATTACGAGGCTTAGAGATTTCATTGGCACAAAAACAAACCGTTGTCGATCTGGATAGTCCACTCGGGGAAAGCAGTTGAATTTGCGGCAACTGGTATGTAGCCAGAGTTTACACCACCATCCCTATTGACTGTGTTAATTATTAATTCCCAATGCATTGGACCAGATACATACTTAGGAACACATGGGGCTGGGAATGTTGACTGGGTTACGGTCTATTATATCGAGAGAGAACATGCGTGAGTACGAGCGATACAGACTCTGCCGCTGACGAGCTTCGTACGTGATTTTTCGAAACACTATAAACACAATAAGCATGCATGTTATAAGGTGGAGTCATATGCTGTACTCACAATTTGAACGAAACAAAGTCTCCAGCCTGGACACCGTTAAGGCTATTATGCAATCAACTTCAGCTCCACACAATCCAAACGATATCCAGTGCTATAAATTAAACATACCTAGTAGGTTCGAAAGTAAGCCCGCTATTTTGACCAACAACGACGCTGTGGTTGGTCGCAGAAACGACCGAGGCAAGAGCAGAGACTGCAACAATGGCGGAAGTGAACAAATGCATGATATATTTCAACGAATCGAAAGGATTGGACGGGTTGGAAGATTTTCGAATGGACGATGCGGAACAATGACGAAAGTTGACGAGCCTAGAGCGAAAGGAAACGAAAGAGCCTATACAGACATTGCATTAGAGATTGTTCGCGATTCTGAGCATCTAGGAGATGGACTTACACTGCTCTGCACGAAAAGGATGGGGAAACGGGGCAAAAGACAAGGCACAATTGTCTCTTCGGGCGCATTGATATACATTTCAGCTGCTTGGCCCCTTGGATAGTGATGGTTGGCGGGTAATAAAAATTCTGATTCGAATTGGTTCGAATCCCATGGCGAAATTCTTGGCGTGCCTATCGCAGGCGTTCCACGGCATTCTTGGCGCTCGTCAACGGCCTGCGCGCTCGTTTTTCGTTTGCAGGGCGGGCCGTGGCGCCCTAAATATGTAGATCCAAGGCCTCTCCACCTTGCCTTCCGACATTCAACTGAAGAAACCCATTTTCAACGCTTCGCAATGGCTGGAGGACACTTTAAGTTTAACGCCGAAACATCGCGGTTCTGCTCATACCCATGTGCTGCTAATAACTACCGGAAGCGTCGCCTCCATCAAAGCCTCACTAATTGTGAAGGAATTGCTGAATGCTAATAGAATGAACCTCACTCCCACGCAAGCGGAACAATTGGATCAGCCCTTCCTTGACGAGGCATTTCTTGCTCAAAAATTTGCCGATCAAATCAGTTCGCCAACGTGCTTGAAGTCGTGGCCACGAAAACGTCACTTGAATTCGACACCAAAGATGAAATCGTGAAGGAGGTGCGCGAGTCTGGACGGACGATGACGAATGGACATTCAATAACCTTGTTCGCCTGGATATCCATGAATCATGAACTTGTTGGCTTAGGGAGGGTTCACTATCGAACTTAGACGCTGGGCGGTCGATATCGTGCTCGTCGCGCCATGTTCGGCCAATACGCTCGCGAAAATCGCTCACGGCCTCTGCGATAACTTAGCTGAGTTGGCTTCATTGCTGCTGCACCTCGCTTTTTTTTTCTGACCGGCCGATGGTAGACGTCGCTGATGCGTGCTCTCGCACCTACCACTCCGACAATTATTTTCCCTGCAATGAATACGCTGTAATAAGCATCCGTTGACCGCAGAATACATTCGGATCGTTAAGGACGTTGTTGGGTACAATGTTATTGGCCCGATAGGCAAAAACCTGGCCTGTGGGGATGTTGGTACGTCTGTCATTCCGCAGGTCAAATTCATGACTTTCAATTGTATTGACTCAGCTTCGTATACCAAGTATTGGAGCCATGACAGAGTGAAGGGATATCATTCAGATTGTGGTAGACTGTTCCCATCTCTGCAAACGGAGGCTCGTCTTTTTAACCTCCGTCCATGACATTTTCATTTGCATGTCTGCCTGGATGTTCCCGTAGCGACTTCGGCGAATGGAAGAGTTCAGAATCTTCAGATAGATGGTCGTCACAGGACGGATATAATGACTTATTCAGTCATGCTTGTGTTTTCGCGGATGCTCTTAGCAAAAAAAAATTAAATAAAAGACTGTCATTTTCGCTTTCTAAATGTATAGATTCGGAAGCTACGATGGCTGCATATTGACAAGATGGTGCCAACATTCTGCAGATTCCCTTCTAGGAAGTTTCATAAATGAAGGATGACTTTGTCGACAAAATGCACCTACTTGACCGCGATCTGACGCGTCTTGGGAGGACTCGACATCAATTCTCCTACTTAGCAGAAGCAGGCCCTGGCGCGACTTCAGTCTGGTCAGAGCTCACCTAGAGGGGATCAGCATCTTGTTCAAGAAAAATAAAAGAACAACACACTGGGGACTTTTCACCAGCTTCAGCGGACTCGGCTTCCACGAGGGTAGCAGCCTGTTGCTCAGGCTGGAGTAAAATGTCGCACAGTTAGTTTGAACCATAAGGATCATGGGTGGACTACTCACCTCTTGGGAAGCTTTGGGAACATCGGCTCCCTATAGATATAGAAAGAAGGGGTCATGTTTAACGCGGTTAATGAAGCCAGCCGGAAGAATTGCGGAAGCATATACCTCAGAAACCGCGATCGAAGCACCAACGTCTGCGACAGTGCCCTCGTCATCTGCAACCAGCACCACAGGGGCCTCCTTCACAGGCTCGGGCGCAGCAGGCTCGGGTGTGGTACCCTTCTTCTTGAGCGTAGGGAAGTCGTGCTTGTCATCGTGGGCAAGGTGTTCCTTTTTCCTGGCGGAAGGGGAGACAAGGTAGAGAAACTGAAATGGTCACAGGCGTGAGTGACGTCGCATGGCCACTAGACTGAAATGCAGTGTGCTCACAGCAGGAAGGAAGACGAGAGACGCGCCAATCTATAGATACGAAAAGCATTGAATTGGTTGAGAAGACAACGATAATTAAAAGGAAATATATGCCTCACTATCCAGGGCTTGTCGCTTGATGCAACCTGGGCACCATGTGACGTGGATGACATTGCGCGCCGGGGCACTCTGGCGGACACCGTCTGGGTGCGACGAGCAGCCGATCCAAAGGTTAGACGAGCGAGACGAGCAGACATTGTGTAGAGTCCGGGGAGGGTCGAGTTCGAGGAGCAACTGTAACTACAATGTGAAATCTCGTGGGGAATTCGGGTTAGACCGGCAATAATGACGTCGAACGCCTGTCTCGCATCATATTCACTCTGGTATGGACAAGAAAATACAACACATCTACATAAGTCTAGTATTCCCATTCGAATCCAAGTTTCGAGAGGAGGGCGAGCGCCATGGCGCCTTGGAATGGGTTATTTTTTGCCAGGTTCTCATCCAGCAAGCATTTCTTTACGTTGTCACCTTCTTCATATGCTAGGAGTCGGGCATAAGTTCCCTGTTCGTCCTTGAAGCGATGCAAAATATCAGTCAGGTGTTTGAGGGGAGCCAAAGAAGGGTTTATGGCATCTTTGAGGGAGTCTAGAACCATTGTATCAATTATTTCTGGCAGAGGTTCAATGGGTGCCAATTCAGTTTGTGGCATGTCCTCTTGAGCAGGATGTTGGTCATAGTAAGGTTGGTCATACCCCACATAGTTTGTATAGGCCTGTCGTCGCCGGGGGGTCAAAAAATTTCTGGAGTTCACATATAATCAAAAATTACCGATTCTTCCAAGTATTGATGGGATTCAAGGGCATGAGGAATAACGCCATGATTCGACGACATCGGGACGTTTTCAAATGGCGGCGCATAATTATTCCAGTCAAAGGCCGGCGCGAGAGCCACAATTTGATTATAGAGAACAGCATCGGACTGTTGGGCACGAGAAGCCATTGACTGAGAAGCTTCAGAGACAGGCATAGGATCAGGCATGAAGTCACCCATGCAAAAGGTGTTGAAGGGAGCCGAAGGCAACAAACGCGGCGCAGCGAAGTTTTCTGGGACATTGTTCTGAAACTGAGAATGGAAAGCAGCAGGTGGATTGATGACCTTCTGCGACTTTTGGGTTCGCGCATAGCGCGTTTTGGCCGCGTTATTGTACGCTGCAGCTCCTTGGTCCAAAGCGAAATCACCAGCCGGCATGCGTGCATATATGCTCTCAGGCTGATTGACAGAGAGGTTAGAACGAGCGTTACGAGACCTCAAGCCTATAGTGTTGTTTGGAGCGGTCATAGGAGACCTTTTAGGCGGTGCCACATTCGGTATGAATTGACTGTAAGGCATCGCCATTTTTGCGAGGTCGCTAGAATTATTTCCAGAGAGTACCAGTCGAGTACCAAATTCATCTTCAGTCGATGCGTTATTGATGCGCTCGGATCTTACACCACTTGCTTGTGTATTAGCAGAAGTTGCCAGTTCTTTCCGTTTGTGGCTTCTCAAAGTGCGAGCAGGAGAGTTCCTGTTCTGGGGAGGTCTTCCCCTCCTCTTTCGAGGAGGCTCAGATCCCTCAGACGCTTCCAAGGTTCCAGATGAGGACGCAGATACGGAGGCGTACTCAGAGACACTAGAAACCTCGATTACAGACGAAGATGTAGACATCGCGTCGGCATCCGTGTGTTCTCGTTTGATGCGAAGGAGTTCTTGAGGAGTCATCATAGGATCGGGAGAATATGTTCCAGTGTAAGTTTTGGGGGCAGCTTTAGGCTTGGACTTGTTCGCCTTCGTTCTTTGGCGTCCGAACCAGTTGTGTAGCCATTTCGATGGTCTGATATCCCATCGCAGAGTGAAGCATCGTTAGAAATAGCCGCCAAATGTTGATCAGAATAGCGCATGAGAACGAGCAGATACGTCGAGTTTAAGAAGATTTGTCGGCGAAGAGATCGAACAGAAACGTCAGTCTCGTTACAGAAGCTGACAATAGCAGAGCAAAAGATAGACCACCTACAAGCTTGTTTGGTCGCTTAGAGCTTTAAGTTTCTCCGCAGTAGGCGTATCTGAGATCGCGAACTCTTGCATGAGAATCGCCGTTTGAGCTGGAGTAGCGCGAATGACTGTGAAGTTCCTCATACCGCCGCTGGCTGAAGAAGTCGCCATGGAGAGTTCTGAGAGAAACGAGCAGAGGAATGCAAGAGACCGCGTTTATTCTTCTGAGAAAGGCCAAAGAAAGCAAACAGGAATGTAAGAGTCTCTGAATGGTTCCTCGGCTTTGCGATGCAATTGTGATGTCGACAGGAAAGCGCCTTGATCGGAGGCCAGGAGGGCTGAATATAACAACGCCAGCGTCGAAATGGAGTTTCTTCTGCACTCGGGGTGCGGAGATTTCTCACAGATACAAAGGAGAAAAGCCCAACGAGTTGGTGAAGAGGATGATGGCGGAAAGAGCGTTGGGGATGGAAGATGCCGAAGGATACGAACCCCGTCGATCGTGTTCCGGGTCATACTTTCAAAGCCTCTCATCACGCGTCGTCCTTCATCGACATCGAGCTCGCAATAGCTCAAAGTCCACTTCAATCCTCGCGGCCCCGGTCTCTCCAGCATCTGTATTTCTAGCTTTTCAATTTTCTTGCTTCTCTCGCCTCGTTTCTCGCTCTCGCTTTGCACATTGTACACATACTACTACCCACGGATACCTACCAAGCATGGCCATCATCGAAAGCGCCAACCAGAGCCAGGGCGAACACGACCTCATGCAGCTCTGGGCTATCATCACCGAGCTCGGGGAGCAGCTCAGCCAGAATAGGAGTTTGTCGGTGTCGCTGTATAGCCAGGCGGGGAAGATCAAGGTGCGTCTGCTAGACGCCACTGTTCAGGCAATATTCAAACTGAAGGGATCGTGTGCGATAGCATCAGGCCATCAACTCGCAGACAGGCTTCGTTCTGAGGAGGTACGCCGTGTTTGTTTTCTGCTTTACTAGATATCCCTGATTATCTCCTTAGGTTTAATTTGGACAAAACAAAGGGTGCACTACGATGCTTGCCTCTACCCGTAATTGTCTACTAATCACTGGGCAACATGTACAGAGGAATACGATACCGAGTTGGAACATATGAACGTGACAATGACGCAGGAAAATCAAGCACTACAACACGATAATAAGCAACTTAACGGACTTATCAAGGAATTCGAGCAAACTCTGGAGACACTAATGAGTGAGAGCCTTTCTAAATGCTCTTTCGATTCTTACATGCTGATTCTGTCCGGAAGGTTCATTTAGAAATAGAGCTGTTGGTGTCATCTTTCGTTCCTTCGTCACATAAACGCTAATCAAAATATACAGCAAGACGTACAAGAGCGCGAGCTCTCACTAATCCGTGAATATGAAGCCAAGCTACTTGCACGGGAGGAGGAAAATGCACACAAGGATCTAGATGCATCCACGGCAGTCTCCAACTCCCTCGTCCGACTCTCACACCACCTGCGCCAAGTCATCCGCTCGCTAGCCGGCGAGGACGCTGAAGACCCCGTCACGCGAACGGACGACGAAGAAAACAGGGAGCCATGGACGGCGGCGGCCGCGGCAGATTATGCGTTGGAACGCGATATTGAGCTTGCAAGGTTGGAGAAGGAGAACGAGGAGCTAAGGAGGCTAGCGGGGCTTCTGCCGCCACAACAAAGGAAGGAGTCAAGTGGAGTTGGTGGGAGCGAGTTCAGGCCGATCTTTGAGGCTCCGAATGCAGTGAGGCTACCGACTATGCAGAAGGTAGTCCCACCAGTGCCGATCCCCCGAGAGAAGATAAATCTACTGTGGGTCTCTTTTCTGTGCTCTCGTACAGCCTATTGACAATTTTGATACATCCAGCTACTGAATGCGATTTGTTTGCATTTTGACTGAGAGTTTTTGATTGCTTATCATGAGTGGTGGCGCGCCAGAAGGTTTTGGATCATGAGTCAAACTTCAAAGGATGAATTCTTGACGGCCCAACGCCTGTTGTAGCCTTTATGATAGACGCGATCCGCCGCGACCTCTGGTGGAAGACATCTTTCCGAATTCTGATGCAGGGCCTTGACAAGATAGTTCGACCAGGCTCATCAATTGACCCAAAACGATCCCAACTGATTGTATCATTTGGTCGTGGCAGACACCTTGGGAGAGGTTGCCCTTCGCTTTTATTCGCTGGCTTTTTTTCTGAGCGTTTGAATGTGATTAGAATACGCGGCTTACTTATAACCATCCGAAATGCGACCGACCGATAAAAATGGTCTAGTATCGTCCAGGTATCATCAGAAAAAAAGTCGAGAACTGATCATACATGAGGCCGCTAACAGTGTGAAAACTGCAGAAAAGAGGAAAAGCAATCTAAGAACGCCCAGCCATTAGCTCGTCGCTGATCTTGTATTTGGAGAGCCAGGTAATTTTTTTAGACGGGCGCTGACAGTGCACTCCGTCCTATTCCCCGAGTAATTCTCGTCTCCAAAATGAAGTGGTGCAAAATTCCGGGCCCCGTTATAGGAGAGTTCTGAGGTTAATTAAAGATCAACGGAATAAGGGTCAAGTTGAAGAGGCACACCAATGATATAAACGGATTGTTTCCTAAATTACCGAGCATCAAAACAAAGTAAAGGGGGTTTGTTCACCACCAACCACGACGCCGGCACTGCATAGAGAGCATGGCCACCCCCGCCGACGGCCAGGTTAGTTTTTTTCGCCTCCAGTTTCGGGTTCAGTACTGACCATCACTCCCAGTACATTAATCGTATGCCGCCCATATCTTCCGGGCCTTCTTTCAGCTCTTTTCCCAGGACGACAGCTCTTCCTCCCCGTCGCATAGGTTCTTCACCGCAGGACACTGTGACGATTGAACGGGGTATGAAGCTAGACAAATCGCAGCCTAATGCAGCCAGCAAAGCCCGCACCAACTTCAAGACAAACGAGAAGGGCAAGGAACCAGTGCGCGCGTACAGCATTGGGGACACACCGAACACATCTTTAGGTATGTCCCAGCTGCCTAGCACTCCTCCATCTGCACAGCTATAACCGGAATTCATGGAATCTACAGGAAGAGAACACTACGTACCCCATAATAATGGCAATTCGCCATACACAAACAGCAACGATATTAGGCGCCCCTCAACGTCAGATGGTAGCAACAACAACTTGAACGGCCGGAGCAAATTTAGAGGAAGTCTTCTCGTCGCTGCCTCGGACGCTCTGGGCCTTAGATTTGGTCGCCGCAGACCCTCCGTCCGTCCCCAACCTCCGCCGAATATCCTCTCAGACGTGATTGAAATCACGGCGCATCGTACGGACGTAGAGGACGAGGAGCGCAACCGTTTGCGGGAAATGGCCGCGCATGCGATAGGCGTTGACCCATATATGGCCTCTTCGGACTCACATTCTCGGGGCGGCGAGCATGAAAGCGCCACGGATGAAGACGACGAATTCATTGACCCCCGGCGTGGCTCTGATGCTATCGACGCGCGCCGACTAGGCGGACATCTCAACGGGCGCAATCCCAATTCGGAGTCCGCCTTCTATATTGGTGGGCGAAGGTCTCCCCATGGATCCAGTATATCCGTTTCCATACCACCGTATAATCCCAAACCACCACAACCACCACCCGGCAGTCGCTTTCGTTCAGGTTCGATGGCGGGTACGGGCCATAGTCCATCCAATTCGGTGGCTATCATGCCTATACCAGCTTTTCCTACCACCGTTGCAGCGCTAGCCCAATTTAACGAATCATCGGGTGTGTTTCCTAAATATTATCCACCTTCATCACTGCGCATATTCGCCCTTTCCAAGAACTGGAAGAGCCGGTTTATTCTTCTCTCTATACCCCCCAATTTTGTCACAAAATCTCGCGAGCCTGCGGTCTCATACTTGCACTTGTTCAAGTCGTCTGGCGGGGAGGAGAGGGAACTAGAGCGGCTGGAGATCAACGAGAACAGCGTCGTCTTCGTCTCGGAGGAGGACGTTGGCGGCACGCGCCATGTTATCAAAGTAGGCGGAGTGGATGTAGGTGCCTTGAAGAAGGAATTCACGCACGAAGAGGGGGGGCATATAATGTGGCTTCTGCAGATCTCCGACCAGGCAGTCGCGCAAAAATGGATTACAAACATTAAACATGCTATCCTTGGTCAACGGTGTGTATCTCGTCTATTCGCGTGCTGCCCATCTATCAAACTTGAAAGAATTTTGACTGATTGTTTTTGGCTTTGGGTTTTCTTAGGACCGTTCGTGCTGGCCTTATCCCTCCAGTCTCTCTCGGAAATAACGAGCCCCGAGGCGACATGGACGTGATGCTGTCCGTCATACGTGCACAGGGCACCCCAGCGTCTCCCACCAATGCTACTTTTAAGCAGTCAATGGTTCCCGCCCAGGGTGATTCTAGTGGTGCCGCCAACAACCTGAACTACGCCTCCTCCATTTCGTCTCACTCCGCGCGATCGCAGAGTCCTGCTCCCAAAGCACCTGCGTCGCCGACAAGTGCCGTCTCTGCCCTCAAGGGCCTCTTTTCCACGTCCGTCGGACGACCGCGCTCAGGATCAAGAGCCACGTCCATCAGCTCAGAACGACATACTGACGCCAAAGACGAAGAGAGCTTCACAAGCATAGGAACAAACTTGCTCAGCATGCTGCGCTCAAGCACGCCAGATACCCAGTCTATCAATACGCTGCAGAGCGCGTCGCGGATTTCCACGCTACCATTCGCAACCGCAGTGCCAACACCTCCATTAGAGCGACGCATCGACAGAAGGATTCTTACTGATACGCAGCAGGTTGCCTCTTGGACGTCTGCATCTCCTGAGATGGCGAGCGCATCGTCAAGCAAGGATACTCTGAAGACGAATAAAGGATCCTTGCTTGGCGCTATGTCATTGCAACCGCCTCCGCGCAAGCGGTGGACGTCATCTGGGTTGACAGATTCAACACATCGCGAAGAGAAAGAGCCGGAGTCGGCGCGTCGCATCTGCTTTGCCGCGTCGCGGACGTCAGCAGATCGAATGTCAACCGATAGACGGACACAGGCAGAGTCGCTGACGGGTTTCCAGTTTGGTACGCCCGAACAACGCCCGCGTACCCCATCGCTGCAATCCGTGTCAACTTTTGGGTCTGGTGATAATAGTCTGGTTATGGAGCGGTCGAGTTCAAGCACGAAGCGGAGCTCGGGCACAAGGAGTGCGCGACGGTGGTCGAGGCAGGGTATCCTGCCAAACCGCCTCACACCTCCGTCCGATCCACCTCCAGCTGTGCCGGACCATGCGCGCGGCGTACATCCTTACGCAGCAGCTGAACACAATGGTATTGGGTCTGCTCACGGTTCGGCGCAGAGCAGCGAGAAGGGTGTCGTGTCGAACCTGCCGACTTTCTCGAAGCGCGCGTCGGGATCTTCACAGCGCAGCATCAACTCTTTCAGTACAACTTATTCACATCCCGCATCCGTGGCATCGAGTCTCCATCCTCCGCGCGCGTCCTCGACGCACCGTACGTCCATGCCGCCACCACGTCCAGCGCCTACTTCTGCATTACCATCTGCACCTACCGATAGCTCTACACAAGACACGCTGAAGCCACTAGAACTGAGCCCTGGCTCATCCAAGTCCTCTTTCCGCAACTCTGTCGCTCATCGCACGTTCCGGTTGTCGATGGTCGCTCCAGTGAAACCTCCACCGTCGACGACGCTGCCTCCGCGCCCGGACGAACCCGAATATAAGACACACCGACCGTCATCGAGTGGTAGCAACAATGCTTCGCCCAATGCGTCTTCCCCACAGCCCACAAAGCTCGAACCCATTCCCGCCTCACCCGTACCGCCTGCGAAAACCATCAATCCCTTCCCACCTCCACTAGGTCCTCTTCCCCCGCCTCCTAGTCAATCCAATTCTTCATCTTCTACGCCACCCCCAGCCCCACAGGAACAACCTGCCTCACCTCCCCCCAAGAGATCTGCGTCCATCACTATTAAAGAACGCCTACGGAAACTTAGTGCACCCGTGCCATCTGGAAGCCAGTCCCAGATGAAGGCAGCTCCTCTATCACGATCACAGACGTCAACTACCAATGCCTATACAGCCGCCGCCCCTGTGCAGACCATACTGATGAATTCTTTACCTACCACCACGTCTCAACCTGCCACGCCCATCGCTGAGAAGATTACGCTATTTCAGAACGACCCCAGCTTCCTGCAAATGCATACGCCCGTTATGCCAACCGCACCCCCGCCCTTAGCTATACATTCTCTATATTCTACTGAACAGCCTCAAGATGATCAACTTGATGGCATTGTTTCGCTGCTGCCGCCCCCGCGTCGTGGTTCTAAGCAGCTTCTAGAATCCGACCTGGAGAGGTTTAAGAGCCCACCTCCATCGCACACGCTCGGCACCAAGTTGTCTATTGTAGGCGAGCCTACCGTGGATGCCGCCACGCCTAACGGCAAGATTTTCTCTATTTCTCGTCCCGGGTCTGCGATGTCGGACCACAGCGGACATTCTCAAACATTCCTCGAGATTGATTGGGAAAGTCCCAAGGACGAGGTTGTACCACAGGACGAATATCCACCCGAGAAACTTCAGTCATCTGTAGAACAACTTCATATATCGTTATCGCGCCCTGGATCTGTAGCTTCACTAGGAATAGTGACTATGTAGATACCCTTATTCTTGTCGGTTTTTATTCTTTCTTTCCATCCCACGGATTCCTTGTACTTCCATGCATGTAGAATATGTACCCACATTTTACATACCCAACTCACACACGCTCATCCTTCGCAGTATTTTGAACGTATACTGAGCACATAATCAAGTGGATAACGAAATGAATTATAGCAGGGAAAACTAGTAAAGGAAAAACAAACTACAAATACAACAATCAATATTTAAGATAAAAGAATGAACACGGCAATTATGCAAAACTATTCTCCACATCGGCACTATCCTCGCCTTGCTCAAGATTTGCAAACTAAATGACCATGTCAGTATTGAGTAAAAAGATATAATGTAGGAAACGTACTGTCAAGAAAGCAGCAGGTCGATGCTCTTCTGCCCAGAACAACAGGGGTGTATCTAGCGTCATTGCATAGCTGATATTTGGAGACCACAGCTGAGTAAGACCGATTCCATAATTCCACACCCGTCCCTCTGGTACTAGAGTCATGCCGAGGATACGATCCGATAAAAGTAATTGGACGCGCTCAGACATGTTAGGGTTGAAGCCCTGAATAATGACATCAGCATTTTGTCAGGAAGCTATGATGATCAGACTTACTTGGGGGTTCATGGAGTTGTCTTGATTCTTTCTTCCCCACTCAAAGCCAGGGACTGTCAGAGAGTGTGCAGACAAAGAAACGGAACCTGGGGTGAACGATGCCGTCAAACAAATCGATGATGAACCCCATTCCGGATGTTCAGCCATCAACTTGGCTTGGGCAGAAACATCGGTTGGTGAAAGGTGAGGAATTTCGAGAGCCTGAGTTTTGATCCAGCCAAGTGGCTCCAGATCCTTCAGGAGGAAATCATCTTTGGGAAGTTGAGAAGGAAGTTCAACATCGTTGTTGCTGCCTCGTTGTGGAACCCAAGCGATAGCCTATTAGAGTCAGATTAGTTCACTGTACAATTACCTGGAATAAAAGAACCGACTTTAATTTCCTTGACTTGCTTATTATCAGGTGGTGAGGAGCCGTATAAGAAAGCGGCCACCTGGGTCCGAAGATCTGAAGCAGTGATGAAGGCCCGAAGGACATTTTTGGGTAGGACGTAAGTGAACGAGGCAGCATCATCTTTGACATCATCGTTTGACACGTAGATGTGCTGCAGGCGAAGAGGAAGATGCGTCGCTGAAATCGCACGAACGCGCCAATCAGATTTGCTACTAAAGACCTGTTGCTCGTAGTTTGTCGCTAAACGGAGGCGTCAGATAAAATGCGGTGTGAACTGAATATGGCGTCACTTACTAGTAACGGTTTGGATGGTGTCTCCGTGAACGTTGGTAGTTTTTCTGAAATTTCATAATAAGTAAAATGATTGAAAATTTTGATCTGGCATGACTAACGTTTGTACGGCAGTGATTTGACTTTGAGCTTCAGTACTCTTCTCCAACTCAGCCATTTGTTGGCGTTGAACCGATGGGGCAGCAATTTCTTGACCAAGAATGATATCACGAACTTCGCTAACGGTCAATGATGCGATATTGACGCTATTGCGTTTGCCGAAATCCTGTAAATAAAAGTGAGCACAAGATAACTGTATTGATATGATAGGTGCTCACCGCCAGAATCAGTTCTTTCATGGCAATTTCAACTTTGATCCATTCTTCATCACTTAATGTTGGCCATACAAAGTGAGGCTCCGTTATGGTAGATTTATCGGGGTGAAGAATAATCTTCGCCTTCTCGTTGTTGACATGTAGGCCACGAAGAAGTAGAATCAAGCGAGAGAAGGCAGTATAACTGGATATAGACTTCAACCAATCATCTATGTAAAAGGTGAGAATGAGATATGTGAGGCAAGGATAAACAAGAAACATACCATAAAGACTGAAAAGAACCATTTGTGGTTGTGTAGCCCTCTGAAGTTCGTATACCAAATAAGACACTATTCGACAAGAAAAAAAGGAGAGGGAAACGTACCAGAATCAAATCACCAAACTTCTCCATCTTCATACAAGCCTGGAAAGGCAGTTGGAGTTCGCTTCCTTTGATGACAATATTCGGGAAATCGAGAAGATGGACTTCGAGAGGATCTGAAAGCAAAATAATCAGTGGTGAAATGCATCGTAATCTATACAAGCAACTTACCCAACATGCCCTTCCGTGTAACGATAACCTGTTTAGGTTGTTCTTCGACAGGAAGCGAACGAACTAAAGCAGCCACTTCTTCTGCGGTTTTCCATTTGGCCAACTGTCCAAGACGTTTCTGTCCAGCCCAAACGCTAGTGTGAATGATCTTTAGGAATAACTGGCCTGAACGAGGATTGAAGATGAAAATTGCGCCGTCTACGTGGAAGGGTTAGAAAAAGAAGTACGACAGGTCCGACGACACGAGACGTACTGATGGGTTTGGTGGTCAAATTTCCTTCGAACGTCTTGTGGCTGTTGGAAAATGTGAGTCAGTTATTAGGTATACAAGCAGTTGAGCACGAACATTGTAACACGGTAAACATTGGTATCGTCCACAAACCCTGTATTATTGATTAGATCAACATTATCGACAAAGAAAAAAAGAAATAACTCACAGATAATTTGGTTAGAGAACAATTCAGAATAGTTCTGTTAAAACGCAGTAAGTAGCAATTCTTGACCCCAAGGTAAAATGATACTTACTTGACTGTTGAGGTATGGTTCCGTAGGCTCTGAAGAATACAACTGCAATCCCTTGCGGATACGCTCGCGCAGCACATGGCATGCAGGGTTTGCTTTCATAATCTTTGCCATAGCTTGCTGGATCAGAGGCTTCATACCAGGGAACCAATTGCCGTACGCCGACCATAGATTATAGGCAAGGTCCATGCCAATCATGACACCAGTAGGCGAAGGATAGATACTCATGGAATCAGAGACCTGTTATGAAAATTATTAGCTGCCATCTAAATATCGGGCATGATATGACTCACATAATCCAAGAATTTGGCCCGAGTGTATCGCTCGATGTCGTGAGTATCGAAGTCACCCCATCTCAGTTGCACATCTATCCAGAATTTGTTGCTTGTGGTTCCGTCCAATACGTCTTTGACATCAGTAACCAGCGAAGGTCGGGAGATGTTCCACTGCAGACTGGCTTAGCAAAGTTAGAATATGAAGTGAGATGTATTCTTACCTTGTAGGCCGAGAACAGAAGGATATCCGCGCAAGAAGAATTCATCTTGTAACTCTTACGAGGATGGATGGTTTCTTTTTGCACAGTCTCAATCTGCAAGGGTTCCAGTTCTTGATCGAATACTTGACACTATTGGCCAGATACACGAGTTGAGAAAAATGCAGACAATAGGTCGAAAACACCTACCAGATCCATGACAACACTCTCGTGAACTAGACATCATCATGAGTCACTGTGCAATATAATTTACGGAGAAACATACTTTTCTGCCACAAATGGGCGCGGAATATTTGAATCAAACTGATCTTCAGAGTAGGAATTTTACCATGCCTAAAAAGATCATTAGGACACATGAACGCTGGTCTGGAATATAGAACTCACATGAAAATTCCAGTGAGATCAAGTTGCACTTGGAAACCAACGTAGACGTTTGCACGATTTATAGTAGGACTCCACCAAAGGGTGAAACGACGATTCGGAATCTGGTTCAAACCAGAACGTTGGGCGTTTGTCAACTTCTTATACCGCATAGATTCCTCGAAACCTGAAGCCTTCTCCCAGAATAGACCTAGAGTAAATGTTAGTTGCGTACCGATGTCCAAAGCTGTTGAAACTTACCCTCCCAAGTTGGGAAGTATGTGCCCTTGAACAGAGTATGCTCTAGGATACCTTCCACACCACCAAGGGCAGCAATGACGTCCACGCGATAATTATTGAGCTGCCAAAGTTTTCCATCATGACGTTGTGATGTCCACCAGAAGGGATTGCTGGCAACATATGTCAGACAAGGTGCACTGAGAATGGCACGAACACTTACTGCTTCAGTAATTGATATTGCTTCCAGTCAGTGCGAACTCGCCATCCACGATCATAAGCCAGCCTACATATGGTAAAAATTAGACATATCCGTGACAAAGAATGCGAAACTCACGTATGACGATCCTTCTGGAACAATGTGTTGATACGAGGAATACCACGGTCCCAGCTGTCCTCGAGATCTTCAAGAGTAAGGCGACGATTTTGAGCGTTAGCTTCCTTTCGCTTCATCGAGTATTCCGACCAAACACGTGCAGAGTCCAAGAACTCAGCTTCCCATGGCTGGAGGTAGCGATAGAGGTTAGGAATGAGTTGATCTTCCTCATGGGTCATTCCGGCACGGAAGTGTGTCACTGCAACATCAGTCTGCTTCGACCATCTGAGGTCACTCTGGGGAATCAGAACATGACCCATGGACAACATTCCGAGTCCACCCAGTTCCTAAGAAGTCAGGAGCAATCAGAAAACATGAACAGGAGAAATAAAATACATGCATACTTTTGGAGTATAGAAGACGACCGGTGGGAAACGTGAAGGCATCTTACTGTTCAACCCAATTTTCACGCGCGTTTGAATCTTGTTTTCGGCCTTAACTAAGGAGTCCAAAAGTTCGTTGGTATGAATAACAGCTTCACGGTAATATGTCATGAGACCGATAAGAGCAGTGTTCCATTTGTTGACGATTTTCGAGAATGTCGTGGATCCAGAGCTCATCAGAACTTGTCTTATCCTGTTGTTGAATTGTTGAACACCTAGAGATTTGAATTAGCATATGCCTTTGCATAGAGGAACAAGAAATCAGTCACCTTCGTCTGAGACACGAAGGAATGCCTGGGCAGTCCTTTCCTTGCTCTGCTCATTTGTTAAATTCCAGACTGCATCCTTCAGCGAAAATTGCTCTCCAGACATTGTCCTAATCTTTGGCAAGATGCGAATTTCAAATCCACACATCGAGAACAGGAGTTGGGGATTATTCTGGGAGTAAACACTGACGAAAGTATCCTCCCATTCAATTGTCGTCAAAGATCGAGGCAGGCGTTGCTTGATGTTCCAGAAAACAGCCCGGCCAAGGTTGACATCATGCTTGATCAACCTCATACGGCAATCGCGAGGCCAGCAACGCTTGTTATTATAACCAATCACGTTGTTATTGGTGGGATCAGGATTGGCAGAGAGGTATCGTTGGATGAGGTCACGAGCTTCATCGGCAGTGAATCGGAAGAGAATATGCAAGCGGTCGACGTAGCGCGAGTATAGTCGAATAGGGTGCCGCGTCTCAGTGGCAGAATCACGATATTGCAGGAAGTTATTTGGCATCTGTGGAGGACCAGCCATCTCGCTAGCGCGCTGCAAGCCAAGGATGAGAAGATCCAATACTAGACCGTAGTACTGGAAGACGAAGGCCGAGAATTGTAGGCCACGAATGAGACCGAATGCATTGGTGTGCGCCATATCCTTGTAGGTCAAAGCTAAAAATAGACTGTCAGCGATGGCACCAACCTGCATAAAGGGTTTACAACTTACTCGTATTGTTCTTGGCAGTGATATAATCAGCCAGATTGTGGTCGAGGATGAGACGGAGAAGGCGATTGAGAAGAGTCAAATCAATCTTCTCATAGACCTTTGAAAGGACAGTCTCCATGAGGACATTGCACTCCCCTTCGCTAGTCTCCCAAATATCTGTCAAGTTGTTGATACCTTGACACCACTGCGAAAATTTGTTGTCAGCTCAAATTCAATTGAATACAGTGCATGGTTCTCACCTTATATACAAGAAGTGGTGGTGGCTCGGTGTCCTAATCAAATACATAAGCTCGAGTTCCGAACAGTGACGAAGCAAGACTTACAGCTGGCTTAATCCAGGCAGGGAAAAGACCGCGTTTATCAGCCCTAAATTTTTGATTAGCTTCTATGGTTAATGATAGGCAACACATAACTTACTCAAAGAACAAGAATTGATCAAGATAAGCATCCGTGATCTTCTCGACTGGTTCAATGTCATAGCATGGAATCAGCTTGTCGTAGGTATCGAAGAACTCGATACCGGATTCCTTGAAGGCTCGTTGTGTCAAAAGCAGGCGCTTAATACGAGAAAGACATTCATGAGGGTTGTCATAGGCCTGTTCAATGAGCGCAAGTTCCTCTCGCTGAGATTGATTCAGACGTCCTAAAACGGCTGGTAAGTATGATGTCAAAGTTTGATATGCTATCAAGCTCACCTTTGACGGAATAAGCTTCCTTCAACTTTTCAAGAGCGAGGACGAGAAGTTTCGTGTCGTGCTTATAAGACAGAGGAGGGAAGGGAATAGGAGCAAACTTCCTGCTTTCCAGCCAATGCACCGTCGCAGTGTAGATGGCGACAGCTTCCTCTGCACTGATGTAAGGTCCATCCTTCAGATAACCGTGCTGCCTCTCCTGTTCTGCTTTGAGGTACAAGCCTGTAGAAAAAATGAGTGGTTGTAATCAGATAAGCAGAATGAGGAAACGTACGAGTAAGGCGACCAAGATTCTTCTTGACAACAGCTTTGTCGACAGTGGCACCACGACGAATACGTTCACGATTGTAATGAGCGACACTAAATAAAGTTGTCAAGCAAAATATAAAAATGTGGAACCTTATAGACTTACGAGCACCACCAATCAGCCTTGCTCTTGATGTAACGAAGGATAATGTTCTCGATAGCAGTAGGCATTCCTGGGACCTTCCATGGTACTACAATACAAGTGTTAGCATACAAAATTATATGTTAGAAATTAACGTACTGTTCGCCTTCCAGCAACGCCAGGCTTCAGAAAGATGCTGCAAAATGGTCTTTGATTTGTTTTGCTTGATTGATTCCGGCATCATATCCAAGATATCGTGCATCACAGCGGCACGCAATTCGAGATCATAGTGCGACTCAACACGCTGCTTTGTCACCGTTTTCGCGACGCCCTTGCTATTCCTTCCTTCGAATTGACGCGCAAGCAAATTACCCAGCCATCTTTCCAAGAGAGGAACGATACCGCGCATGAAGAACAGCCAGACACGCCAACCTGGAGCCCAGAAACCATTGCCAGGACCTTTACCAACAGGACCAGTATTGAAGCGGTAGTAGATCAAATGCTTCAGATCCTTAGTCATGCGAACTTGCCTCATCAACTAGCAACCATTATATGTCAGAATGTCTTGCCCATATCAGCAAAAGCAGCAATAACTGACCTTGTACTTGTAACGGTACATTCCCGTCAATGCTCCAACATGCGCGAAGATGTATTGAAGCGCGTCCGCCAATTGGAAAGCATCGACGTTACCAAGGCGGAATTGGACGTGGGCGTCCACAACTAGCTTTGTAAGACGCAGAATTTCTCTGCACAAATGGAATGCATTTCCGAAACGCGATTTCTTGCGCTCCTTGGTAGTTAAAGTCCTGAAAGTATGCTAATTAGCAAAAGAAGGGAAATCATATTTCAAAAAAAAACTAACTTGACAGGTTTCAAGTTCATGTTGTAATCGAGATGAAGGTAGTTCAAGTTCTAATGACAAACAGTTAGCGACATTCAATTAACGTGGATGAAGATACAAACTTTCCGATGAATCAAGAGATTCAACATGTTGTAACCTTGCCTACAAACTTGAAGACCAGCCTCGACCCAATCCAACTTCGTAGTCTGGAAGAACTTGGTCGCCTTGAGCTGGCGGAACAGATTCTTCTTCGACATCGCTTTCTCTGGCCGTGTATGGAGCTCATTCAAAACAAAGCACTTGAGGAGCTTTTGGTAGGATACGCGGACTTTGACTGGCTGGCCAGGAGGACAATGCTCGAGATACCAGTTCTTGACGAGAGGAATATCCTGCGCCCTCCTCATGCGGCCAGAGCGACGTCCATAAGGCTCAGGCGCCCACCAAAGAGCGATACCATCAGCAGTGAGATCATTCTCAAGATCTCTTTCTTCAAGGAAGGGTTCAACGGCTTCTGGTAGGACGAAATCGTCGTCGTCTGCGCCATTCGGTCCAAAAACGGTGTCCTCGTGTGGGACAAGGGGAGTGTTTTTGGCGATGTGGCCGCGGAGAGAGATAGGGTTGATGAGAGGATCGAAATAAAAGGCAGGAAGGTCTGGATCATCGGTGCGAATGTAGACATTCTTAGGATAGTGGTATGGTGAAATGCGAACAGAACGAGGAAGAGAGTTATAAAGATGAGGGAAGGCCACTTTGTACTCGGTCCTGATCTGCTGGCGAATGATAACCTTGTTAATATCGTTGAATTCGTTCCAGTCTTCGTCGAAAGTATCCATGTCACGGTAAAGTGGCTCAAACTTGGGTCCACCTGGAATGGCCATATTGAGTGCTTTGGCAGTAAAGAAAGCTTTTTTGTCGAACAAGTAGCTGGCATTTTTATCCGGTTGATCAGACAGAAGAGTGCGTCCGAGACGGTATAAGTTGGCCATGACAGGCAGCGACAAGTTCCAAAACTTGTAAGAAGGTCCATTTACGGACGGCGTGTCGATGAGCGGCTTGGGATCGTAGAACCAATCAACAATAGCAGAATCTTCTTCCTGGTCAAGATCCAACTGAATGGCTTCTAATGGGTCAACGTCCAAAACATTGTCGCCATAGTCCAGAGGAGGTTCTTCGTCGTCAAAAGGAGGGAAGCGCATGCGCTTGAAATGGCGACGATCCCTTTTCTCCCTTCTCATTGCCAGCCACATCGTACTCCACTGCGCGTGATATACAGGTTCGATGACACGAGGGATTTCGTTGACGAAGGTGATAGCGCCCGTGATATGGTACAGGACTGGAACTTCACGCACTTGTTCCCAAGGATATGGGATGTTTTCGAGTAATTTCATCACAGCATGAGGAACGTACTTGAGAGCACCAAGATGGACACGCTTGTCGTTTCGGAACTTCCTGTTGCTCATATCCCCATGATCTTTGATGATTTTACGAACGTGCTCAGGAGGAAGATCCTGGAAAGTCTATCAGTATTGAAACGCGACGCGAATGTGCCACAAAGCGCACCTGTTTGCCCATATCAACATATCCGCCTTTTCTCTTCTCTCCGTATCTTTTTCGTTGCATTTGGACCCATTTCTGGGACTTCTGCGCGATGACTAGAAAGTTTGTCACAATGTCAGTAATAAATTTACGGCGCATGGGCGGTGATTTTCGTACCTTCCGCAGGTAGACGTGAGCCAGACGCCTCTGCTCTAGGAGGCGCCATGCCCGGTGGCGGAGGCGGCCTAAAGCCTGGAGGAGGAGGAGGAAAACTCATCCTGCGCTGTTGGTGGTATGGGTAAGAGTTGGAAGATGATGTAAGCAGAAAGTGGGATTGATGATTACGTGCACGGACCCTTTCCATCATCTTGCCTCAAACGATGACTAGCAGTCTTCGAACTCTGACTCGATATATAACTTCAAGATATCTCCTTACTCCTTGCATAATAGAACCCCTTTCCGCTGAAAATTGGTACTACAAGTTGACTACAAGAAACAAGTAAAAGACTATCTAATTTAAGTCCTCCATTTATTATGATGTAGGCAAAGCGCTCTTATTCGTTCCTGATAATTCTGCACCCAATTTATACCCCAAGACCTGGAGACATCAAATGAGCAAAAGACTGATATCAGCATCCGAATTGCCTACCTTGTCCCAGTCCAGCTTTTGGCGGGTGAGGGGTAACGCCCTTCGCAATCCCTTGAATGTTTTCTCTCCCATCTCCTGATAGGTATCGTTCAACGAAATTTGATACTTTCCTTCTTCTTCTTCAATCAGCGTCAGGATCTTGGATGCAGCAGAGTTGTTTGGAATGGCGGACACCACATGAGGTGGTAGATCGAAAGAAACGGTGTGTGTTGTTGCAAGTTGAACCTGTTATGCCAATCATCCAGCATATTCATGGTGTAAATGAAGGTGATTACTCACGTTTCCCTGCTCATAATAATGCACATTGATCAAGATCTTTCCCGCAACTTGCTTTGATTCAACGTCTACCGTGTATTCTGATCGCCATCGTCCTGACCTATATTAACTGCGTCAACAAAACTTCAGCATCGAATTCGAATCATGTCACTGACCAGAAATTGGTCGGATTATACTTATTGGCAACAACCTGGATCACATATTGTGTAGAGCCCTCTTTTGGAGAGAATGCGGCGATGACACCGTCGGTAAAATGAGCTTTCAGGTAGTTCAATGACGCTGTCTCGAGCGCTAGACTAAAGGGTGTCTATCTGTCAATACCTTCCCAAATTTCAGCCTAATGGTGTAAAACATACCGAAATGGTTCATGTTCTTCGTTAGGTTCGCAAGGTTGAGAATCAGAAGCTTCCTGATCGCAGAGGGAAGCATGATCAATGCCTTTGCCTGAACGCTCAATGCTACCGTACTCACCAGAGTAAGGTGATCAAACACGAACGATAGTTTTGATCTAGGATCGAGGAACCTCTCCTGGCTATCAACCTCCTCCGACACTGGGCCTATCCGAGCGGCCTCGCTGATAATGGACTGGTAATCAGCGTGTCAAATGAGCTTGCAAAACTCAATTCGGACGGACATACTAGATGGTTCGTCTCCGGTACGTCAACCACTGTGAACTGTTCAATATTGTATTCTCTTAGCGCAGGTTGGATGCCTTCTTGCAGCAGATCATCGTCAGAGATGATATTACGGATATCTGCCAGATTGCAGACGCAGTCAGCAACGATCTTCATGAACCAGAGGCGCTGGAAATCTCAACCCACCATTTAGTACATCGTTGATCTCCCCAGGAGGTGCTTGAAGCAAGAATTGAGATGCGGCTTGAATACGTTCAGTCGCGTCCATGTCGACGTTGATTTTAACGCCGCAGACGCGCTTGGAATTCCCAGGCCAAAACAACGGCAATTGCCGAGCTACTCCTCCAGCCATCATCCACTTCTCACTTTTCTCTCGGCACACCTGTTTTCTTCCCAGTCCCCTTGCTTTGCATTTCAAAAAGCGATATACAATGCATGATGGTCCGTGATCAATATGTATATGCAAATACTTTTACATGTGGTCAATGCTAAACTACCCAAAATTACAGCTTCGAAGTGAATTGCGACTCAGTCACACCAGCACCCATGGCCGATGTCGATGAAACACCACCAGTAACAGTCTTGATGAGATTGTCAGCATAGTCGGCGCCGCTCCACTGTTAGATTTTGTCAGCGACTATATGCGGAACGAGGAAGAAAAAGACAAACCTTTTGATGGGTAAGGACGTCGCAGCCAATCTCGCGCTCCCGGCGTTGTACAAGCTCGACGTAGGCCTTCATGCCGGTCTTGGCGAAGTTTTGGGCGAACACGTCCGAGATGTAGGCGTTGGAGTGAAGTCCAGCGAGCTATGGCATAAAAAGGTCAAAAATCAGAAACTGAGATTTTTACCAAATAAACTCACAGTGATAAATTGCCAGACAAATCCAAGCTTGCCAAGTTCCCAGACGTAGCCCTCCATGTCCTTGTCGGTCAGGCCAGCGGCTTCCCAGTTGAAAGAAGGGCTCAAGTTGTAAGCCAACCAATGGCCTGGGCGGGCAGCGCGAACACCAGCAGCGAACTCTTGCGCTTGCGACAAGATCGGCTTCTTGGTCTCCATCCACAGAAGGTCGGCGTAAGGAGCGAAGGCGATGGCGCGATGGATGGCACATTGGGTTCCACCCTGGTAGCGGTAGAAACCCTCACGGGTCCTGGGACCATCCCAATCCCAGAAAGGCGTGTTCTTCAAGCCAAACTCTTTTTGGGCAATCTCAACGGCAGCGGGATACGAAGCACCAGCAATGCGAGCGTTAAATTTAGCGATTTGAGTCTGGCTGGCGCCCTGCTTAGCAAGAGCCTCAGTAAGAGTGACGGAGAAGAGTTGAAGTTTGGCGGCAGTGATCCAGGCATCTTCAATTGCTTGAAGTTGGTCACCGTTCTTGCCAGCGGCCTCAGCCTCGACCATAACGGTGTTCAAAGGGCGCAGGCTAGGGTTCGTGTTGCCGAGGATAAAGGCATGGTCACGAGCGTCGATGTTGCTGGTGATGAGGGTGGCGGCCTCCGAATCAGTTCGGGCAATGGCCAAGTTATCGACGCCCATAATATCGTACTGGAGACGGATGGCGACAAGACGGTTGATGTGCTCCTGGATGGGCACCAGTACCTTACCGGCCATGTGTCCGCACTTTTTGGTGCCAGGCGCCTGATCTTCGACGTGAATACCAGCAGCACCCTTCTCGACGAACATCTTGGTGAGCTTCATGACGGCAGTCAAACCACCATGTCCAGTATCGGCGTCAGCGACGATTGGGCGCAGGTAGTCGATCTTGGGGGTCTTGGCGAGTTCGGCATCCGACAAACGGGAGCGGAGCTCCTGCTGTTTCCGGTCATGGAAAAGCTGAGCCATGAACAAGTGCTCAACTTTGTTGGGCACGGTGTTGGAGGGGTAATCTTATTCCGAGACGTCAGACGTCAGACGACCATTGCGGGGTGGAGCAGTTAGAGCGGGGCTTACCAGCCAAATCGGGACCAGGTTCATTGGTGCTCGAGGCCGTGCTCGAAGATTGCCATCCAGAAACATAGACGGTCTCGAGGTACTTGGCCATTTGTGTCACCTGGACGGGGTCAAGACTGGAGGGGGGAAACTGTTCAGGTTACATTTCTGATGACGACCTTTGAAGATACATACGCTCCGTAGGTATGCGAGGGCGTTCCGCGCGCGGCATGCTCGCTCAACAACTTCCAAAGCTTCTTGGCTTGGACATTGGAAGGGTATTCGATGGGGAGCGTACCACGCTTTGAAACGACGTCGGCAGCAGAGTAGGGACGGACAACTCGCGCAAAGCGAGGGTTCTGGAAAATTGTCTCATTAGAGACACAAGGAAAGGAACACAAGGAAAGGAGGAGAGAGCGAGTAGATAATTACCTTCCACCACCGCTCGACTTCGGCGACTTCCTCTGCAAAACGTGCTCTCTCGCTGGCCATGTTAGTGAATAAGGATGATGGAGGTGTGAGAGAAGCAGGAGATAGTGGAAGTCAATATATAAGAGTGTTGGAGTCACATATCTCTTGTGCAATCGAGCTCCTACAGTAGCCGGAGATTTGAATGCGGAACCATGTGATTCCGTTCCACCCCGGACCTAGCCATCGCGCCGTGCGGGGCTCGCGACATTTCGCCCGTCGGCTCTCCTACTTTTGCTAAACTCGTCCTCTCTCCGACACCGCCGTCCAGTCCTATACTTAAGCCCGCGATGTCGACTTCCATGAACGACTCATTTTCTGCACTTTACAGACTGTTACACCGGCTTTTACTGCCCAAAACACGCTCTATCTCCTATCACCCACCGCCTGCGTGCGTCGCTGCGGCATCTCGCCCGAATATATAGTGGAGATGCCACCATTTGCAGCGTTCTTATTCGCTGAATGGCGCGATCTAGCCTTCGGACATCGGCCGTCCACGACTCAAAAGGTAATCTTGACCTTGTTTGACCCGCCGATCATCTTGTGAAATTGGGGTCGGAAATCAATAACCTGCTTTTAAGGAAGTTAGGCATTTCACGAGATACCACAAACACGCTCTTCAGCGTCCTGTATATAAGAGGCAATTATTGCCTGAATCCAGGTATTGGAAAACGTATATTTTTGTTTTGAGCACAAGCTATCGACGATCGCCATCATAAACGAGCCAGGCAAGCCCGTACCTTATAAAAAAGGCAAGAATGCTCCCGGCCACCTTGGAACGTGGGGTGTTTAATATTATTCCGCCCCAGTTTTAAAAATAGGTGTGGACGTACTTGGGAACATATTAAAACCTGGACCAAACGCTTCTCGCTCATTGGCCCAAGTCGAAGCAAGAAGACGTTCAGAATTGTAAGATTCGTAGTGTTGACAATCGCACCAGTTGTTGGATCGGTGGTAACCTCAGTGAGCTTCAACGCGGAGAGTATACGGACAACGATTGTCGTCAGCTTCGAAGGAGTAGTCGGGAACTTCTTAGTTGACGCATCTGACTGCTTTGGGACTGCGTGGGATGGATATAGAAGGTTTGTGTCCTTGTTAAATCTGGGAATACGGAAACGTATCCGTTAGCAGTCCACCCCCATATCCGAAGAAATGATGTTCGCCTCACCTCGGTACTCTATGCCGAGGACAGGGAACCAGGCCGAATAATTGAGGACATGACAGGAGGAAGTTGAATATTTGCGGCATGAAGAAGAGTAACAACGTTTTGGAGAAATGCGCTTGAATGCCCACGACAGCGAATGCCATTCCAGTGACATAACATAGCGTGTCACCAGGGAAGACTCGCGCAGGATACCTAGGGGCATAATGAAAAGATGAGTCATTTTAAACAAAGTAGTCACATACCAGTTGTGGTACATGAAGCCTATACAAACAGCCACCAAAGGCAACATGAAGTATAGACTGAATAAATGACGTTCGACCAGTTCCCGACTCCCGTAGGCCATGCCTGCATTCCAAACACCACCGAAGTCCAGTTCTGCTTTATTACCGAGTAAATGAAGGGGTATCCTGAATCCAATTGGCCATGGCAAGTACAACAGGTCGTTGATGATGACTGAAAGCGCGATGATGAGGGCCTGACTGACTTCAGATCCGTTGATCCCAGCAAGGATGTTAATGCTGTTCGTGGAAAACGTCGACAACAATGACATATATACATAGTATAAAGGCCCTACATCGAGGTGTCAGTTTCGGGGTTGAGGTAAAACCTTAACGAGCCTCACCTAAATTAATTAGCTTGCCGAAAATGAAGCGTAACGGAAGCGGGACGACAACATTAGTGTTTCCACGTTCAGCGTAATATACCATCAACAATGGTACAGAGGCTATTATGGGTATAGGGAGTTTATGTCGCCAGCGAATATCAAATACATCGTCGAGGAAACCCAGCATTGTCGCTACCAGGAGAGACAACAGGGAGGATAGATACACAGCAAGCTGATTCAAAGTCCCATTTATATGCGTTGTTCACATAGAAAATATGCAGTTATAACATACCTGATAGTGAGGAAATTCTACGATGGTGATTCCTTCGGCTGCCTTCTTTACATGCGATTGTTCCAAGATAGGCATGGAGAAGGCGAATGGGATGAAGAGTATTAGTGAGAGGACATAGACCGATGCAGCCACAAGTCCAAGGCTTTCAGGTCTATTTTAAAAAATGATTATTCTTGACTTCTTGTACACTGAAGCGGGGACACGTACACAAGTAGATCTTGCTCCGGAATGGATTTATCATAGTATTTAAGTAAGTCCTTTCCACTAAGTCTTGCTTTGACGAAGGTTGGTCCTAGAGCAGGTACAAGGTATATAGTTGCCAGAAATGCGAAGATAGAGAACCCGATAGAGGAATAAAGTGCCGGAATCGAAGGCATAGGGTCGAGCAATGGTCTGACGATAAACCATGATGCTATTGGTAGCAGACCAAAGAAAAGCAAAGACGGAAGTGGGCGAGGTTGCAGAATCAGCATGATGACTCAGGGCGTCGAGTTGATATGAAGTTGAGCGTTGGCGCCCACTAACGAACCATGTGCATGAGAGGGATAATGGTGGAGGTGAAGCAAGTTATTGAGCACCGACCTCAACGTGTGCGCGGCCGACGTGTCTTAACTTTTCGGGAACCGGCCCGCTGATCCGGGACTGATTTAACTGATTTTTGACCGTCGACGAATGCAGTTTGCTTAACCACCACCAACTTTTTTTTCTAATTCCCCTATGGCCTCGGAACCAGAATTCTCTCAAGGTCCCTTACATTTGAATAGCTCGGGATGTGTTATAAAGACAAGGAAGGATAAAGGAAGAGGGGTATATGGTCAGTATTTTTGACATCCTCCACAAAAGGTTCTATAGCGAAAGATCTCATCACAGCATCCTGTTTGATACCTAGAAACACCCTTATAGATGTCAGTCCGGTGCTTCTATTTTCGAAAGATGAATACGATAAATACGGTGACTATATTCAATCCACGGTCTGTGCAAGAAATATTGAAACTTCGCCGTCATCTACAGGCAAATATACTGTTCTCGACCATTATGCGTTCAAATGGACAGAAGGCCGTTTGGCATTGGCCCTTGGACTGGGTTTGCGTTCAGATATATAAATGGCCTCGGTACCCTCACCAACAAACCTTACTAGGATCTATTTTTAATCACTCCAAATATCCCAACACATCATATATCCTTGACACAGCACTGGATTGTATCAAGTACACGACTGTGCGCGACATTCAACCTGACGAAGAACTCTGCATATACTACGGTCAGAATCTTTGGTTCTCTGACGTAAATCCCTCTTCCACTGAGGATACATCAGAATCCGATGACGGTTGGGGTGGACTGACGGCTGTTGTTGAAGACGACGAGGATATGGATGGACTATCTGAAACGAGAAACCCGTATGCTGAGGGCCCTCAAGACGAAATCATTCCAGAAGACGACCTTCCTTTCACGCGATTTAAACTGCCGCCAGAAGAGGAGGACCCTCAGTCAATTCGAACAGGCGAGAAAGATAAAACCTCTTATGCTTTCAACGTCCTGATCTTTGAGATAGTAGAAGCATGGGTCATTGATGTCCCAGAACCACGGCACATTACAACTCTTCTCAAGTACGCCCTCGCTCTTTACCACCACAAAAGGACGTTCCTCTAACCAATCCCAAGGTGGCTAAAGCAAGTCGGCCTAGACGTTCCCGAACTTGGACATCTTAAACGCATTCGAAAACACGATGCCACGACGACCCTTCTTCTAAGTACAGAATCAGAGGCCCCAGAAGTGCCTCATGATCTCAATCTTCCCGCTCCCTATCTTCTTCATGTCCCGACTTCCTCCGCCCTCACCCTTCCATCCTTAACTTTAAAATCAGCTCTATGGCCCACCATGTACACACCGCGCCGAAAAGACGAACCCGAACCGTGGACTCGTGGGAAGCTGAAATGGGCATGGGATGCTATGAAAAGAACAGTTGATGCTGCTATCGAGGCCCAGGCTGGGAGCGAAGTGAGTGTGTTCTTTTTTTAACTGCAGTTTATTGTCTCTTTCCGTCGTGGTTGCAGCCCATTCTGATCCGTGAACCCTTTTAGCTGCCTATCGCTGCCCTAATTCCAGAGCCGTTTAGCATGGCGTGTGAGGACAATACGCAACTCCAGCCTTTCCCATTCATTGCATCCGACACTCGTCGCTCTACCAGTCATCCATTGCGACATGCTGCCATAAACGCAGTTAGAAAGCTCGCAGATTATCAGGCTGCCAACAGCCAAGATTCGGAAGAGTCCACACGCGAAGATTCGATCGAAAGTGAAGAAACTTCAAGCAATGGGTCGAATTATCTGCTTACAGATCGGACGTTATTTATCACCCATGAGCCCTGCATTATGTGTAGCATGGCGCTGCTCCATTCACGGGTGAAAGAGGTGGTTTACTTATATCCCATGGCGAAGACAGGCGGCTGTGGTGGTTGTGCATGTCTTCCTACACTGAAGGGTGTCAATCACCGATTCGCGATCCTGCAGTGGAAAATCGGCGGTAAATACGGTCGTTTTTTGGAGCAGGACTTAGTCGTAGACGACACACTAGATGCATGAAAAATAATTTTATGATTCCGGATATACGTCTGACTAAACTACAAGTCGGTATGAAGAAGATAGAGCATAGTGCATTAGACACTAGGTCCTGTCCATGAGGCGAAGGAAAAATATGATACACTTCAGAACATCATAGACGAGAGATGACAAGGGAATTAATCACAGACGAGGCACGGAATAGGTACCAGTAGGCTGCCATTGCTTCGCCTTGATATATTCAAGGAGAGCATCGTCAGAAAGATTCCGGAAGAGGTTGTTCTCATCAACGTTCTAGATGAGGAGAGATTCCTCAGTCATGCTCGCATTACTGTCAAGGAAAAAGCTACTCACGTCTTTTTGGGCAGCACGGATGACAGCGAGGGCGATCTGGGCGCTAATGTCCCGGATGCGGGTCAGGCGAGGATATACAAGCTCAGCAGCGACCTCATCTGGGGTGAGAGCACCAGCGAGGGCGATGGCAGCTTGCTCTACCATGGCGTCCGTTATATGCCTGGCTTTCGAGAGGATAGACCCCAAGCCGATGCCAGGGAAGATGTACATGTTGTTACCCTGGCCAGGCTCGTAGACGGTACCCTCAAATTCGACGGCGCCGTATGGGCTTCCAGAAGCAAATAGTACAGTGCCATTTGTCCTACAAACGAACGATGATGAGTAAGAAAAAGTACAGAACGACAGATAAACCCTTACCAGTGAATGGCGTCTGTGTAATCAAGCTCACACAGGGATACGGGGTTCGAGAGAGGGAAGATGATCGGGCGGGCATTGAGGGAAGCCATCAGGCGCACAACCTCTTCAGTGAATGCATTCTAGCGACAAAAAGGGATGAGAATGATATTCCCAAGTTACAAAGCTTTCAATACACACCCTGATTGTGCTGAGGCCAAGGAGAGCGGTGGGTTTGACATAGTTGATGATATCGACAAGGGAAGTCAACGCGGGGCCGTCGTAATCGGTGCGAGCGAAGTCTGCGGAAGAGACAAATCAGCTAACGTCGATTGGATGTATTCGAATGGTTACGCACATTTCTTGTGCTCTTGGAGTCCTGCCCTATCGGCGGTAATCAAACCCTTCGAGTCTACGGTCTTTATGGAACAATTGTCAATATCCTTATTGGAAGATAGAAAAAGTGCTTAGAAACTTACATAGATCCGACTTCTCGCCTCTTCCTCGCTCAAGCCGAGGAGAGTAAAGAAAGACACGAGCTGTTTAGCAACACCGACACCAGCCGATCCAGCGCCAAAGAACAGAATTCTTTGGTCAACAAGAGGAGTTTCAGCCGCAGACGAAGACAAGCGGGCAGCATTTAGGAAACCAGAAAGGATCACAGAGCCTTTGGAAATATGATATCAGTATCCCATATTGCGCTGCGTGGGTGATATGCGGACTAACCTGTGCCTTGAATCTGAATCGACGAAAGGTGGTAAGCAATGGAAGCAAAAGCAGCAATTCTAAAAATACCACTCACATCATCGTTGAAACAGCGGTATGTCTTTCTGTATCTGTCGAGATACCGGAAGGCGTTATCGGTCGAAAAGTCCTCAAATTGAACCAAAAGCTGGGGGAAGGTCTCCTTCATAGCCTCCATGAACTCGTCCATGAACTCGTCCATCTACAGATATGTTTCAGATAAATTGTGCTGTCGATGATAGAAGGTCTACGACATACCTCCGGGGTTTGGGGTCTCTTCCGACGCACACCCAAGTAGAGAGGGTCGGTCAGATATTTTTCCGTATTCGTTCCGAGATCGAGGCATATCGGGACAGTGGTGGTGGGCTTGATGCCTGCGGCGCCGATGTAGAGGTCGCTGAATGACGAAAAAAATCGTCAGAAAAACATAGGCTGGCATATGATAGAAATTTCTGAACGAACAGCTTTCCGATGGCAATTGGAAGTCCATTAGCACCAAGATCTCCGAGACCGAGAATACGAGAGCCTGGAAGGGGCCGGCATCAATTTACCGGCAAAAAGGGGTAGCGAGACGAAGAGTGCGCTCACCATCGGTCACGACAGCGATCCTCGCAGCAAGTCCAGACGGCCATGAACGAAGAACCTGGCGAATGTGGCCTTTGTTTCCGATGGTAACGTACAGGCCTTCTGGGCGGCGCCAGATATGCGAATAATTTGAGCATGCATCGCCGACCTGTGCGGATGTCCGACATGAAGATAAGGTCTTACTAACGCGTCCGGATAAATCTTACAGTTGGGGTATAGAGAATGGGAACGATCTCGAGCATGTTGGTGATGAGGACCTCGTAAAATAGGTTGGGGTCGCGTTCTTTCAGACCATTGAGGTAGATGTATTTCTCGAGACCGTTGTGTTTGCCGCGCAGCTGCGCGAGACAGCGCTGACGGTGGTCGGTGTTGAGGAAATACGGGGGGATGCGCACAGAAGTGTTGGGCACTGAGCTCAAGGGGAAGGAAGAGTAGGGCATGGTGGTGTTGGGAGAAAGAGTCTGACTCGAGTCAGTATTTATAGACAGGCGACGAAATACAATTTGTAGTAAAACGATTAATAATATATGGTGTGTGAACGGTGGAACCTAAGGTATGCATGTGAATGCGGCGAGTCATTGAAACCGGGAATACAGAAGGTTTGTCTGAGGAAATGGCGGAAGGACGAGGAACCAATGAGGAACTGAAAGTTGCCTCCATGCTCCATTTCGAGAACGGCCTTCCGCCGATCAATCACGGGACCCCTTCCACTGCTCATTCGACATTCGCTCGACACCCCTCCAACGTCCCTTTCACGCCCTCCATCTACTCACTGTCAGCCCATATGTCGCGAAATAAACACGGTACACGCTTACCCGTTCCCCCCAAAAAGGCCATCCAGTTACCACAGCTCGCGTCGTTTCTTGCTGATCGCCTTCACAATAGAATGCTTTTCGCTCCACTTCTCCCGCCGTACGGCGTGTTTCTCATCTCGCTCTTTGAGTATCGCCTTGCGTTGCGTCGTCTTTAGAGGTGCTATCAATCCGATGAAGTTTTGCGTGCAGTTGAACTTCCTGGCGAGCATCCCTCGCGTGTATTTTTCCGGGTTTGTGGCTCTTAGAAGACGAATCTTCTCGACGACTTCGTCTGAGAGGCGAGGGGGGGCCCCAGCAGGGGTTGAGCGACTGAGAGGGGGTAAAGGTTCACCTGCGTATGGCGTTGGTGGGCGGAGGAGAGGAGAGGCAGGGGATGTAGTAAGAGAGAACGGTGTTGGGGCAGTAGGCGGTGGTCTGTGGATAAATGTCAGGCCATCTTCCTCTAGCTTCGTCACTGCAGCCTTGGGGTTGTTGACAAGAGGGTCTTTGGCATGGTATGCCGGTCGCTCCGAAGTGCCAGGACGTGGCCGAGGGTATTTTGCGGTGGAGCGAGAGAGACTAGAAACGAACTTGAGGACACGGGTCGACTGCATGAAGAAAGGCTGCGGTCGACGTGCTGCACGCCGTCGAAGTGTTCGAGCTCAGCGTTGGTTGTAAGGAAAAAGGAGGACCACAGCCGTTCTCACGATCAGTGTGTCCAAAAATGGTCACAGATCAAAATGAACGCCCGCCGCATCACCACCACCTTCACACTTTCACAATCTGTGCAGTGTTCATTGTACGACCACTACCTGATAACATGGCCGTATTCATCGTAGACAAATGTTTAAAAATATTATGGCGCTATTCAAAAACAAATATTGGAGCTCGTATTTTTACAACGACCTCGCTCCAACTTCCCAGCGGCGCTACTGCTTAGGAATAGAAAGACCTTCCTGGACCTGTTTCCTTTCAGAAATAGTCTCAAACCACCGCTACAATAATGAGGAATAAGCAACCCATCTATCCCAAAAATAAAATCCCACTCGGGCAGAGTCGGAAAGGTCGCAAGACGTGGTAACGTACTTTCAAAGCTGGCCACTTATCCAAGTTCTCTATTCCCGAGAACTTGTGCCCGGCAATCCTGAAACCCAGTAAGGTACGACTTATGGAGCTCCAAGAAGGGGAGAAATGGTACACGCTTACCATGGGAATGCGTTCATATCAGCGATCGTGTATTTTCCCTTCCCGTCACCTGCCAGGAAATCGCGTTCTGCGAGCCGCAGTTGTAGGACACCAAAGAGCCGCTCAGTCTCGTCCAGATAGCCTAGAACAAAGACAGGGTACAGATATGTCAATGCTGTGTCTTCTTATGCGGATATTGAGCGGGATGGGTGATAGCTCAAACCTACGTTTCTTTGCATAAGGAATGTCCACCGGAGCAAAGCTATTGAAGTGGTTGGCTGAACAAATCAGATGATAAAAAGAAGGGCGTTAGTAGGTCTCGTGTTTCAGAAAACGGGAGAAAGAGGGAGTTAGAAGAGACCGACATTGTCCTTGCATCGGACCAAGGCCACCGTGCTGTCCAACAGGCAAAGAAAAAGCATCGTTAATATTACACTCAAGATCTAAATCAAACTCAGAAACAACACACCGCCCAGAAAATCCATTGGAGCATGACGCTATAATCTAAAGGCCGCTCGACGGGGTCAAACCAGAACTGTTTTTCCTTATCGCAAGTGCGAGCGAGGTATAACAGTATCGCCGCTGTCTCGAAAACGACGAAATTATTTTGCGTCCGGTCAACGAGCACAGGTATGCGGCCGTTTGGGTTCATCGCGATGAACCAAGACTCCTTCTGTGTATTCTTCGAGATGTCTATTGGGACGATGCTGTGGTCATCGTTATGTACAAACGTGTGCACGCCGACAATAAATTCAAGGACGCGTCGATTATCCAAGAATAAATTGTGAATTATTCCGTGCATCGATGGGTGCCCAAAATGGAGAGGGGACAAGCAGCAGCAGCAGACAGTCGTCCATGGAGTCAAGCGCAGAAGTGAGGAAGGGATAGGCAAAGAAAAGAAATCAAGGTCAGAGTTACGTCCGAAATCATCACAGATCGCAGGCGGCAACGACGCCACACAAGCAATCTTGAGGCAAAGAACAACAATAAGACGTACTCATAATCGGGCAATCCATAATATGCTCTGAGCTCCTCCAGGAATATAGACACCTTGCGCCCATTAGGTGTCCTTCCTGTGAACAGCTGGAAAGGCGCCTCCGATCCAGCGTTCTTCGTAGATGCATCGCTTGTGAAGGTGGCGGTATCTTTTTTCCTTGTTCTCGAAGATAAGTCGTCTCTTGCAAGCGTCAGCAGAGAGCGCTGCGCATTGGGCGCTCTGCTTATGATCCTCTGAGCGCCGCGAGCGCCATTCCTCTGGAGATGATCCCGCGCAGTGGAGGAGAGCCGAGAGCCTAGTGAGAACATAAATATTAAGTTCTAACTTTGCTGGAGCTTAAGAGTAGGTAGCGAAGAGTCAAAACCGACAGCAATAGGCTCAGTCGACCGATGGCCCGTTCAGAAGGTTGGTGGCGAGAGGCAAAAGCTTGCGCGTCCACCTCAGCCGTGTCGTTATTAAGCACTAAGTAACAACGATGACAAAGTTCAGCCGCACGGTCCTCAGGCTTACTAGTAGCACAGTCGTACAGCAGCTGGGGCCCTCACTCAGCTCGTCGACCCCTAGATCGCGGAAGTGGCGAATGATGCGATGGCAAGCAGAGTGCGGAAGCCCAACCACCCGGCGGTAAGCATAAGGTTCGGTTGACCGTCGGCGTCCCCGCGTCCCCAGCGCCGCTGATGGGCCAAGCGGGACGCAAAGCCCGGACAACGGTCCCGACTCCATAGACGACGCCAA
This sequence comes from Pholiota adiposa, assembly GCA_009935795.1. NCBI lineage: Eukaryota > Fungi > Basidiomycota > Agaricomycetes > Agaricales > Strophariaceae > Pholiota > Pholiota adiposa. The sequence goes on from QEYC01000012.1 coordinate 188,342, forward strand.
CCATTAACCATGACGGCGGCGCATGCCTAAAAGCCTATTCAAACGTGTTTAAATGTCTCCTGCCAAAACGCCGCGTCCTCAACTGTACGCTAACACGGCTTTAACCCAGTCGAGGCCCGAGACAGGCACGCTGGCGATGACAGCTGGGCGCTTGGAATTATCACAAGGATATGGTGGACCCCGCCCTTCGAGATAAATCGGTAAATCAGGCATTGGATATAGAAGTTGCGAGCGGGGGGTATACCAGGGGTATTCTACTAGTACATACAACATACACTGCTGCAAATATTTCTGAGGACAAGGTGCGAAGGTTTGAAGTAGGTGGGTGAAGAAAGGAGGGAAATCAGAGTCAAACCAAAGGGTGTCCGAAAGATCATGAACAACAACGAAGGAACGAATTACATATCTGTACAAAACAAAGACTTGGGCAAGTCAGTAAATATTGGGGCGTTGGGACGAGATCGCCGAGTCGTATCGACAACGGGCAACCTCATGATGGTACAACGAAAAAAAGAACGTAGATGTCCAAAGGAATGTAAGTGTCCAAAGAGCGTTGAGCGGTCGGGCAAACGTAAACCTATAAATCAAGAGGCGACTGGAAGAACTCGCGGAACAGTGACGGTGGGTATGCATATGAATGAATGAACCAAAATGGGTTACAGAGCATTGCACAATATTGAATAGAGAAATCTAGGATGCATGAAGCATTTCAAACAAGGATCACAATTTTCCGAGGGCTTCGAAATAGAAAATATCTCGAAAGGATGTGCAACAACAAGAACGGAAACGCAACCGAAGGGTGAAAGTGATTTTAGGAATGCAGATGAAGGTGAAAAAGACAGAGTAAGAGTAAGGTTGGAGTAAGGAGGGGAGAAACGAAAAAAAAAATCAACACACACTAGAAAGACTAAACAAACACGACCCAAAACAGAGGGAGAAAGGGAAAAAAGAGAAAAGAGAAAAGACGGGTGTTACACACGAAATGCAGCAGCGTAGAAAAAAAATCTGCATATGATACAATACATCGTCCAAGATGTCATCCAAAATCATCACCGTCATCATCGTCAAATATCATCATCCACCGCAATCACCTTCCCGCCAAAGGAAAGGTAAACGCGCAAGGAAGGAGCCACTGCAACCAAATGCCGTATACATATTCATGCACCATGCATCATGCCCCAATCGCGCGGCCCAGGACCGGCGCAGGTTCAACACGCTGGAAATACCCATCGTCATCGCCGGCATCATCGCTGAATGTCAACAGGCAAGCCATCTATCAGGGAGTTGGCCCCGTCCGGATGCATGTTCTGGGCGTTCTGGAAAGGTCTGAGGCGAGGGGGGCCAGGTAGGGGAGGGGCGGCGGTAGGCATGAAAAAGAAATGTGTATGCAAAATAGGATCGAATAGATACATATGTAAGTGACAACAACAACAACAGCAACAACAACAATAATAACATGAAGAACAACAGCAGGACTCGGAGGAGAAGTAGGAGAAGGAAGGCAACAAGCGTCGTCTGAGGGTTTTTGGGATTGGGGGAAAGCAAATGTGAAGCAATTTTACAGGACGCGAAGGATGGGTCGCGGAGAGAAAGGACAGTTGGAGGTAAAGGAAAGGCTAGCCATGGAAGGAACTTGAAGGACATGATTCAATCGACGGCCAAGGGGGGTCAAAGTTGAAGGATTGAAGGATGAGGGTATGGGCATGGAGAGGCAGAACTGACCGAATGAGAAAGAAAGAAGGAATTTGCGGAGGGCAGATGAAGTCAAGAGGAAACGGCCGTGCATCGGGTATTGGTAGTGGCAGTAGCAAGGAGAAAAGACAGATGCCTTGGAAAGTAAAGGCAAAGCAAGCAGTACGCCCTCGCCTTCAACTCTCTTCCTCTTCCTCCTCTTCCGGCGCCGCCATCACTACGGAATTCCGTCTGCTGCCCCGTCCCCTATCTCGATCCCTCTCTCGTTCTCGCTCCCTTTCTCGCTCGCGTTCCCTTTCCCTATCACGCTCTCTTTCGCGCTCTCTCTTCGCATCCCGTTCTCTCAAACTATCCCTCTCTCTTTCCCTAAGCCCCTCTCTATCCCTCTCCCTCTCCATATATTCCCTCTCTCTATCCCTATCCCGTTCCCTCTCTCGATCCGAATTCACAATCACCATCGGCATCTCCCTTCCTTCCCTCGCTGCACCGCTGGATGAACCTTGGCGAGTCACCATAGGTGTCCGTCGAGGCGATCCGCCCTTATCTGTTGGCGCCGCACGCTCTCGGCCACCGCCATCACCGCCCCAATTAGGCGATGAACGCCTGTGAGGCAACTCCGGGCGTTCGGCAATGGACCGTAGGTGCGTATGCGCATTCGCAGGCGACGCGCTCGAACTCGGCCCAGCAGCTGCGTTCGCACTTCCGCTGGCGTCGCCACCACTAGGGCCTGCGCTAGTGGAATGAGCTGGAGGGAACGTATATGCCTCGGGAGAGGCACCATTCACCAACCTCTGTCCCTGGCCTGCAGAGACAGAGGCAGCAGCGGCCGCCTCGAGCTCCTCGACGCGCCTCCTTAGCACGCCCACCTCCTTCATCACACCGCTCATCCTCTTCTCCACGAGACCCTCGACTGTCTCGTTCATCCTGTCCTGCTGCGCGGCGAGCGTCTGGATAAGCTGGCGGCCCTCACGCAGCTGCTCGCCGAGCCACGCTTTCAGCTGACGCGAATCCGACAGCGCGTCGTAGAAAATCTCAAACGGCGCGAGAAACGCAGCCTTGTCGCCCTGGTATCCTGGACGATGAAGCGACGTCGGCGTCGGTGGCACCAGCGTAGAGGCGATCGGGATCGACGCCGGGGGCGAACGCGCAGGGAGCGGCCCCCCACTCGTGCTGGCACCCAGCGCGGAGGGCCCATGCGGAGGATTCAGACCGATCGAATGGGAATGGTGCTGTTGTTGTTGCGAGTGCGGATGCGGCTGCGAATGCAGGTGGATCTGCTGCTGTTGATGTGGCGCGGAGGACCCGAGCTGGACCTGACTTTGTTGTTGTTGGAGCATTGACAGCCGCGTGGGCGTGGGTGGAACATTGCCCGCCACGCGCCTGGGGTTCTCACCTGCGGCGATGGCTGGCAGACGGGGGAGGGCCATGGTGAGGCGCCCCGAGTAGAATTGATTTTGGCCCCCGGCATGGGGGACAGGCGGCGCGCTCTGGATAGACGGCTGGAGCTGCTCGCGGGTGTGTGCCTCTCGCGGACTGATGACGATGTCGGCGGGCTTTCTCTTCCCACCGAGGAGGGCGGCGCGGCGACGAGCGAAGCTTATCGGGGGCGGGGGTAGCGACTGCTGGGGAGGCGGCTGGGACGACTGCTGCTGGGGAGGCTGCGGCTGTTGCAGGGCCTGGGAATGCCCTTGACCTTGCTGTTGTTGCGACTGTTGGGCCTGCTGTTGGTGCTGTTGCTGATGCTGATGCTGCTGTTGGTGCTGATGATGTTGCTGATGCTGATGGTGTTGCTGAATCTGGAGGGAAGAGGGGACGGCCGGGGGTGGAGGGGATGACCGCTGGGTGGCGACACGACGCGCAGCGGAGCCATTGTTGGGGCTGCGGCGCGAGGTGCGAGGGGTAGAGCCCGAGGGAGGGGGATTGGCGACGGCGGCGCCATTGATGCTGTTGCCGGTGGAGGGCGTCTTGAGCGGGGGACGGTCGTCGACGGGGGTGTGGGGCGGGTTGGGGAGGGGCGAGTTGAGACCGGCGGCGGAGCCCCTGCGCTGCTCGATGAGGGCCTTTTGTTTCTGCTTGACGGTGAGCATGTTGCGGACCTGCTCTATGGCGGCGGGGTTGTCGCGGTGGACGGTGAAGCCCATTACGACGGGCGAGATGGGCGTGGAGGCGGGCTGGGTGTCGGCGGGGAGACGGACGTCGATGTGGAGGGGCTGGGGGGCGGTGCCGCTGACGGTGACCCTGCGTTTTTTTGGGGCGGGCATGAGTGCGGAGGGGGGCGGGGCGGCGTCGTGGTCGTTGAGCTCCTGCTTTACGCGGACGGAGTCGTCCTCCTGGGAGCGCTTGCGGGAGGGGGGCATGATGGGGGGGAGGGCATTGGTGGAGGCGATGGCGTCGAGGGAGTGGTTGCTGAAGGCCTGCGCGAAGGACGGCAGCGACTGCGTTGACATGGCGGCGGGGCAACCAGATGGTAGGGATTCAACTTAATTAAAAACAACTAAACAGAACTGCCCCTAGATAGCCTTCTTTTTCCGGCGCACAGCAAGCAATCGCACAGCCGGCCCGGTCACTGGCCCCCGAACTCCCACCGCATTCCGCGTCACCGCCCGCCCGTAGATCCACTCCGTGTACGTCGACGCCGACGCCACCGCCTCCGGGAACGGGTTCGGCGTCACCTCCATCACCACCCCCCGTCGCCGCGGCGGCGTGCACGGCACCTCCAGCCGCCCCCGCTCGCGCGCCGCAGGCACTGGCCCGCCCTCGCACAACCCCCTGATCGCACCCTCCACCGTCTCCGTCGCCCTCGCCGCCCGCTCCGCCGTCGAGAATTCCTCCCCCGCCTGCAGCGTCCCCAGAATGCGCTTGTGGATCTGCCCCGACACTTGCCCCGCCTGCGGGCCCAGCACCGCGGCCGCGGTCGGTGCGCTACTCCCCTCGCCCTCGCCCCGGCCGCCGGTGGAGACCACTAGCGTGAAGAAGCCTGTCACTGCCCCCGCGACACATTCTTGACGAAACGACATGCGCTCCCAGAATTCATCCGGCGTAACCTTGCTGAGCTCGCCAAGCGGACGTTCCCTCTCCTTCTCCTTCTCGGCCACCACGATAATCGGCACACCGCCACCCCCTTCCTCTGTGTTTCGACTACCATCCTCGCCAAGCACGGTCCCAATTGCAGGCAGCGCTGCTTCTGACCCAGATCCAGCAGCAGCTGCCCGTCCAACCACCTCCACCGCCGTCCGCGCACGCTTCCGCTGCGGGCTCTTCACGTCCCCATCCGTCGTGTACGCGATCTCGTCCATGAAGCGCGACTTGGGGTCGTCGTCGAACGACGGAATGATGCACCCCAAATTCAAATTGCCGTACAAGTGCTTGCGCTTCAGTCCATCGCCCTCTTCTTCTTCTTCTGGCTGCACGGGAGGCTGGGGACATGGCAATGGCGTCCCATCCGTTTGCGCATAGGGGTGCCCGTACACCCATTGCAGCCCCGCAGGCAGCGTCGCCTCAGGCGCACCCGCAGGCGCCGCAATCCTCAACGCGTGCTCTGCCTCCAAGGCAGAAAATCCAGGGAGTATATAGTACATCTTCACCTTCAGCTCCTTATCCTCTCCTGCCTTCCCTTTCTCCTTCTCCTTTTCACTCCTCGCCACCACCTCCCCCGCAACGCGCCCCAACACGCGCCTCCACCACGCACACAGGCCCTTATCCCCAAGCGGCTTCTTTCCCGGCCACTCCACCGACGCAGGGAACAAATACTGGCCCTGCGCGCGCGCGAACACATGCACATAGAGGTGCCGCACGAGCTGGCGCGCAGGCGACGGCCGCGTCGCGGGGTCGATGAAGTACGAGAGCACCGCGCGCACCAGGCACGCGGTGGGCGAGGGCGCCGAGGCGTGTCCCGTGGAGTCGACCTTGGAGACGTAGAGGATCCCGCAGGCGGTGCTCGGCACGATGTAGAGCGCGGCCTCGATCGCGGAGACCAGCACGCGTGGGGGCCGCTGGTCTTTGGGCGGTGGGGTGCTAGGCCTTGGGGGTGCGCCGCTTTTGTCTTGGGTGCTTGGTTCTGTGTTGGATACACCGGATAGAGGCTGCTCGGAGAGGAGGACGAGCACGTCTTGCACCCAGACGCGCGGGGGGCGTGGAGTGGCGAAGGGGAAGAGATCGCCGGTGCGGCGCGGTGCGGAGACGAGGGCGTGGACGTGGAACTCGCGGGTGCCGGGGTGCGAGGAGAGGGCTTCGAGGATGTGGTCGCGCAGGTTCTTGGGTGGGGTTGAGGGATCGGACGAGGACATTGTGGGTGGTAGTTGGTTGGTTGAGGTGAGTGAGAGTCTTTTCAGTGCTTGTTGAATGTAGTCGGTTGGATGCTAGTTGGTGTTGGGAGAAGTTGTGCACTGCTATGGGATAGATCTTGAAGCTTGAAGACTTGGTAGTCAATGGTTGAGAAAGAGACAGAGAGCAACGCAACAGGCGCCTAAAAGCCTCAGGTTAAAGTTGAGTGTGAGGCGTTGGTATGCTGGCCTTGCAACTTCCGATCGTGAAAAAGGAATCAGATGAGGCCAAAGTATGGATACAGCAGCTCTGAGACGCAGGTCTTCTCCTCCTATTCGTCGTCGGCGGCGGGCAGGACAAACTCAAGCTCAAGCATGGGCTGCGCCTCAGCTAATTAACGAACAAAGAGTGACCGTGGAAGTCTTCGGTTTTCCGGCACCTCCCTCGGCAGCACGGCACCGGACACAAACCTCCCGCCCCGGAACCTCACCTCCGGACGCCCTCCGCGCCCACCTCCGTCCCACCCTCCGACCCTCATCCGGCGACGGCGGTGGGGTGCACCGTTCCATCTAGATCATGTCAAGATATATTTACGCTCAGATCTCCTCCATCATCAGCGCGTTCCCTTTCTCGTCACAAAGGCAGGGTGTCAGGTTCTTTTTTCATCGGTTTGCGAAACAAGAAAATTCAAAACAGACACAGCGGGGTCAGACGCGATGGGATTCGGATGCGATGCGATGGGTGGGGGTGGGTTGGGGTTGGGTTGGGAATGCATGACACCGCCGCTGGAATCGACTTCTAATCGCGTGCACTCGACTTCGCCGTCCTTCGAAACCCCTTCCCTTCCCTTGCACGCCTTCCCATGATCGCGTCCCTTTCCCTTCTCAATATTCCTTTCTCGTCACAAAGCGATGGGTGTCGTCTGACCCATCGTCCATCGTCCAGGCGTTCGATGGGCTGGGTGAAATCGGTCGACTCGGGTCGCGTATCTGCCTCACTCGACCTGAACAGGACTAGCGCTGGGATCTCGGGAGGGATTGGGCTATCTGATAGGCTTATAGATTCGTTACTCAGCAATCACTCAGCAAGTACTCAGTACTCAGCCTGCACGTATGACTATGAGATTTTTTTTTCGATTCCGGGAGGCTACACCCCGGTCCTTCAAGTTTGGCCTCGATTAAGCTACTCTTTCTCGTCATTCATGCTCTTGAGGCTCGAAATTTACTTGGTCTACGTATACTTATGCTTATCTGTCAGCCAGAAGTCTGAACGTCTGACGGTGCGTTCATGTTCGCGGGCGCCGTGGGTCGAATTTTTCATGCGTACTGGCATACGCGCGCTCGAGGCCTGCGCGGGAAGCGAAGAGACCCGCACTTATTTGTCTTGCAGCGCTGCTGGCGGTGGACGAGGCCTCTGAGGAATGACAATGACAAGCAGGTGCCTGTGGTGTAGTATGTTGGCTGACATACTTGGACGACGAGGGCGAGCGCTCGCACTGGCCTAACCCACCAAGCAGCCCGGCGTGCGTGACGCGCTCAATTATCAATCAACGCGTTAACCGCGCTCAACCAGCGCGCTCGGAGTACTTTTTTTTTGTAACGGCATTCCCTTTCGACTATGTATAACACAGTTGACCTCCGCCGCACAGGCACCCCAATCCCTCCGCTCCGATCCCGAGTCTCCGTCGCCCAAAAATAACTTATAACCCTTCCCCGCCACCAACAGGCACCGATGCGCCATCGGCGTCCAGAGCAAGCGGGGGCGGTGCAACCCCCCCGGTACACATTACATGCAAATGAAAACGCAAAAAATACTCAAAACAGTTAAACAAACCATGCAAATCACGGATTATGGAAGCCGTTATGTGCGCGTTTTGGCGTTTTGGCGTTTGGCGCTAGCGGCACAGCCCCCCACAATTGGCTATTTCTACATTGCCTCGAGGCTCGAGGCGAGGACCCTTTGATGATGATTGAATATTGAATATTGAAGGACCTGTGCTAGCCTCTTACCCCGCCTCTCCGATGGGGTTTGACGTTCCATCCGACGAGGCCTAGTCAGCGAGCGCTTAGATTATGCACGCCCGGCCTCCGACGCGCGTCAGCGTTAGGCTAGGTGATGTGAACTTTGAAAGGTACTGTCATACACCCAGCCTACCCATCCTGTCCAAGTTCCTAATTCCTGCGCACACCCCGCGATAACGCGAAGGGCATAAGCGCACCGCCGCATTAACCTCGGTCCCGCCGTTCAGGCTGATGGGCAAGTACATGCCACGATAGGATACCACTATTATCGGTGCTCGTTATTCAAGGATGATATGCCGGAAATAACTCGTGAGTGCTCGTTCTCCCCCTGGATGCCCTGGGCCTTTATTCTGAAACGGACACAAAGGGACTGATAGAAGCGAGCGAGCGAACTTGGGCGTTTCATGAAGCCTACTATCTTTCGTTTTAACTGGGACCGCGCGGCTGAGCTGCCTCACCACTGTCGAGGTCCCATGAAGAATTCCTACAGGCTACGACGATGGTCACCTGGACTGCTTCAATGTCTGCATTCAGGTTTTTCGGCTCGTCGACTGTACTCACGTTCATAATTTATTGAATTCAGCAGCTCACGAAGCCACGCGCGAAGCACGAGGAAAGCCGATAATTATTCGTCCAATGCCCCGAGTGGGAGATCGTGGAGGGCGTTTTAATTCACCAATTGAATTTTGTGTTCTTTGGGACTCAAGATGAAGACGAGAGCATCGATTATTTGGATGTATGTGACAGTCGCTCTTTGACCGAAGCCAACGTGTTGAGTACGTGTATTCCTGCTCCTGCATTCGACGAGTACAAAGAACGTACTCTTCTCAGTCTCCGCTAAGGCCCTTCCGAATTTAGCGTGCTGTCCGTTCAATTAATCAGGATCCATTTACCCATCCATTTTGCAGCTGCCTATCTCAATCGATTAGTCCATCTGACCACCCTCATTGGTCAAGCCTCCCCAGCTATACCTTAATCTGAAACTCGATTCGCTACTAGAGCGGCTGGCCGGCGGCCTCCTCGTCCTTCCCCACAATCACCCATGGGGCCCTATGATTAGAACTTCGTCCTGCCTCATGTGCGTTGGTTCCTTCAAGTTCGCAGACTGTGCAAGGTGACTTTCACTCCCTGGCAAAACATAGTTCAACGGGCAGGCGTAAATAAGCGCCATGTGCTTTTCTTTCGTTTTATGTCTAAATTGCTTCAAGTTACTGGCGATGATGCCCGTCCTGTGCCGCCCACCCCTCGTCCATGAATTGCGACTTCGCACTCACGTTAATCCATCATGTTCAGGCGCGCTTGCCGCGCCTTAAACGCATTTGTCGCGCGATATATTGGCGGTTTTTATTCGAGTGGATCAGACTCGGATTTTCTAGGGGGCTTGGCTTGACAATTATCATCGTGGACTATGCGCTCTTCACGAGGACACCCCGTTTTGAAGTCGGAAAAAATTCTGTAGAGCAGAGGTACGTCTAGACTTTGTCTTTGAGTTTGAGTACATGCTTTATACTCATTGTAGGAATAGAGTACCACGCGAATTGTCTGCCCGCTTGTGTGTGAGTGAACGGTGCTTCGACTCGGGAGGGGTGGTAAGTTAAACAAACAAACTTATCGATGTCAGTGCAAACTTTAGACATTGTATTCCATGTATGCACTTCTCTTTTTTTGGCGGCTAGATTAATTAGAGCATATATGATATGTGTACCTTGATAACATGTCGAGGATGACATGTTTATAATTGAATCCATTCTTTGGCTGCTGTGATTTCTCGCTGCTTTTGTTCTGCTTCAGGAAGGCGACAGAGGTGTGCACAATATGCCGGCAGGATCAGATAAGTACGCGAGCATTTAACTCGTCAATGTTTGAGTCACAGATTAGCCTATTCGAAAACCTTTATCCCCTACACCCTCAACGAATTATGACCGTGGATGCGAAATACCAGCGTGGTACCCTACATCTAGGTTACAGTTTCTGTCTTCTATAGCTATATCCACTCAAGGTTCTTTAACGGCTCCCGTCTTCGAGCCACGGAAACTGGATCCGGCGGGGACTTTTAGAAGCGCGTTGCCAGAGTGGAGTGGGTACCGTATCCGAGTCGGGGATTGCTCGTATTACTATGAGAATTAAAGTATTCCTGGCCGTGTATTCTAAGTTTTCAGCACCATGGAGCGTCCGCGTCAAGGAACATCGTTCATTCTTCTAGATGACACTAATCTCGAATTCTGCCGCTCTTTGTCTTTGTCTCCTTCCATTCCACAGACCATTATGTCAGTGGTACTAGTAGATCGTTGATTCACCATCCGCAGTGGCCACCACTTAGCATTGGCGCCGACAATCCTGATTTAGCGCTCTGTAAATCATCAAGCATAGCTATCTGGTAGGCCGAGATATTCCTGTATTTTTGAGGAGACTTCATAGGATTCCAGCTCGAAAACACAAACAAATCGATGAAGTCCACCTTCGGTGCATCAATTTGATGGCGACCGTGAGATTCTTTCGTCGGGACTGTTGGTTGGTCCGCTGGCCAGAACTTGATTTGTACCACTGCTCAGCTCAGCTTGACTCCAGCGTCATTCAACATTCTCCATACAGTCTACTCTATTATCCTACGTCTTCTTTTTCCAAATCACGAAAATGTGGAACTCGTGTTTGACCAAATATGTAACGGCATCAAGATGGCGTCCTCAGAATTCATATGCTACTTCAAATCCTAGTCACCCAAAGGCGCTTATTATCGACAGATCCCAAATACACTTTCCAAAGCTGGCTTCCCTTTCCCCGCATGCAATTTAATCTACTACGGTCCTGGGTATATGGGTTTCCAACAATATATCAATGCTGTGGCCCTTCGCGTATTTACGATAAGAATTGGTGTGCAAAATGCACTGCCGCCCGTCATTATGACTCGTCCTAGGATCGCTATTCGGACCTATCGATTTGATGCTTATCGATAGGGCTTCCTGGTCTCTATTAAAGCCAGAGCTTTCCTCTCGTCTTTGGTTTTTTTGCCAGTTGCCTCCCGCCGCAACTGACACTGCTCCCAATCACCACCCATCTAAACCATGCCTCCATTTTATTCAAGCTATGATGACCCTCCTACGGGCTTCATCAACGGATTGACGCCTCTGATAATGCAGATTACTATGATCGGCATTGTTGCCAGGTCGTTCTTCCAGCCTGCGGAATCCATCATAACGACTGTGATTACTCTGCTCAGTGTCGGATTACTCTTCGACATAGGGCAACGTGTACTCAACTTTTTGATCAGCGCGTTGATAAATCGTACGCTTATTCTTGCCTCATTAATGATTTATCCTAAATTCATCTTCAACAGGTCTGAAAACTCAGAAATCATTCGAGGAAGGCACTGTCGAGTACCAATGGATCATGTCATTCCTGGTGAGCCTACAGATCTGGCTACTCTCAATTACGTTTGACTCAGCCTGCGCTACCAGGTTGGCAAGCAAAAATGGCCTGATTCGTGCGGAAGGCCTTTCGATATGGAGAGTGGGAAACATACATCCAGTTTCTGGTGGAGTAGAACTTGGGTCAAAGTTGGCAGATTTGAGGAGAAAGGCGCGTATTACGGTTCCTTTGGCCAACAGAATGAAGGTCCCAAGCCTTACATCGATGTAACGTGAGATTTTCTTGCTGAATCTTAAAAGAGTCTTCACTGATATTCTGATTTAGAATATACGGCCTCAGATCGTCGGCGATGTCGAAACTACTGCAAAAGGCTAAACAACAGTACAACGAAGCCAGGCATCATACCGTAACCGTCTACTCGACGGTGTATATAAATGTACGTGATGCTTCGAAAACTCTAATGGGTAGAGATATTCATACCTTCATACCCTAGCCTGCCATCGGTAACAACCAGCAAAATTGGGCCGACAAAAAGGAAATGCCGGCTCGCTTGCTGGACTCGACGTCCCTCTCTGTTCAGGCTCTGACATCTCTCATTGAGGAAGCCCGTAATTTCTTCGATTCCGAGACATGGCACAACGAAGTTGGTATCCCGTGGCAGAAACGCTACCTCCTGCACGGACCCACTGGATCAGGAAAACGTTAGTAGTTGGTCTTTTTGAAAATTTTTCGTGCTGATTTTCCTTGTTATTTGGTTAGGTGGTGCCGTACTTGCAGTGGTAAGTCTGTTTTTGACTTTCATGCGCAGGATATCATCTAATGATTTAACGTTAGGCAGGAAAGTTGGGTCGCGCTGTTTATTCTATCACCTTGACCAGCACCGGCAATACTGTAGACAACAATTATCTACTCTCTGCCATGGCCTCGGTGCCTAAGGGATCAATATTCCTACTCGAAAATATTGATCTCGCGTTTGAATGGCCAAGTTATCAATGCCAACCCAACCACGGTTTCCAACCATATACGGCATTCCAACTCCCAACGAGCTACGGCGTATTCAAAATGCTGGACATGGCTGCGCGTCAGGAAGGTGTTTTGCTCTTCGCCACCGTGAGCATTGTTTTCTCTAAAATTAACTTGGAATGTTGTTAACTTCCATGCATATAGGCAACCAAGATAAAAGACATTGATGAGGCGATCTTCCAACCTGGTCGTATCGACAAGAAGATCGAGTTTGGACACGTCACCAAGGAGCAAGCCGGCCGGCTTTTCTCTCGATTCTTCGCGAACAACAACTACAGGGATTACGACACCTCCCCCTCCGATAAGAAGTCGATGCAACTGGGCGACCTTGCGGATGCCTTCCGCTCGTGCATCCCAGAGAACGAGCTCACCCTTGCTCAGGTTCGATCCTATCTCCTGAAGCACCAGTCATCGCCCATGGCGGCCGTTGCCAACGTCAGAGACTGCGTCAAGGAAGTACTCGATGAGAAGGCCAAGCGCATCGAACGGGAAGCAGAAGCTGAAAGGATGCGACTTGAGGCAAAAAAAGCCATGGAGCAGCCAGTGATGACGCCTCTACAACCAGCTTACACGCCGCGCTATGCGGTGTATCCGCAGGCCTCAAATTGGGGTTCAGCTCCAGTTCCTATAATTCCACCCATGTCGTGGACTCCGAGTCCACCATCGCCCAGTCCAGTCAAGCTGGAGGGTTCGGAGGACGACATGTCTGAGGTAGATTCGGTTGTTGAAGAAAGTGTTGAGCTTTCCAAGTGAAGAAAGACAACAGAGGAATGTTTGAACTTTGATCAGCAGATGTGAGTATTGGTCTGAATGGCCTCAATTGGTCTGTAGAACATGTAATGTCTGTACGAATGAGAATATCTCTTGATATGATGAGCGCTAATAAATATGATATTGTATTGAGATGTGACTCTCGTTCGTGTCTTCACGATTCTGCCAGCGTGGCCTTACGCAAAGGCGGATTTACTTATGATAGCCGCCCGCTTAGGAGTCTAGTTTCTTCATATGGTATTTTACCTGTAGCTTGGGAAATGAACTCACAGACAAAGGTTAAGCAGTGTGAATGCCTGATAAAAAATAACAATAGATTCTCAACATTGAATCTCTTACACTACAGTCCAAGATTACAGGGTATTTTTGACCTCGATCTGAGATCATTGGTTATATAGTCTAGTAAACGGCACCTGCGCTGGCGTATGATGGAGAATAGGATTGACGTTGAGGTCATTGACAGAATTAATCGGAGCAAGACCTCAGGGTAGTTTCTACATCGCAGTACTTAGTACCGTATGGTAACGATGTCACGCAAAGCTTTGCGTATTTGAGGTCTATAAATCAAAGCTCGAATCAGCCACAAGATCTCTTCGGCGAATGAAACAAAAAGAGGACAGACGTAATCAAACCAAAAAAATGGGTGAGATTAGTATGAATTTCTACTTACCTGTGAGATGAGGTAGCCATAGTCCGTTTTTGATACCGTTTGTGTCTGCACAGTCACCGCCAGCATTGATGGCGTGTCATTGAACCTACTGCCCTCCTTGCCTTTGGCGTCTATCGGACTGCTGGGTTCGCTTTGTTGACCGGACGCAACAGCTCTGAAAGGCGTCAAATGCAAGAATGTTCCATCCTGAGGGAGAACTTGTTCACGGAGAGCGTCTCGACTATTCAAACTATAGAATCTCTCAATATTTCCACCCGAACTTCAAGGAGCAAAAAATACTCAACGCTGCCAATAGAGAGTTGACATAGCCTAAAGGTGTTTGATTGCTGAGCGGTTGTGTGAAATAGGCTGGACGATAGAACACTAACATTTACCAATAAGCCAGAAAAAGCCTAGCCAGATATAATTTGTTGGCATTATTGCGAACTGTGAACGAAAATGGGTAAGCGGATCAGATTTCAGTTTGAAGAACACACAAACCGTGACCACACATATGAATGCAATGATGCTGTACAGATCAGCCTAAGTGAGGAATACATGGCTGGGAAATAATGATTGTTTGAGCTACCTTGTGATTAAACCAGTGGTAAGACTGTACACAATCAGTGTTGTTATCAGAGAGTCCGTTCTAAGGAAATATAATCAGACCGAAGTAGTGGAGTGTGATCCTTGGGAGCTGACCGTGCAAAACCAGTGCGGCTCTTCGTCAAGTAATAGCAAAGCGAGATCGCAATGATGATATCGGCCGCAGCTGCGCTTCCCAGTCCGGTGCTGGTCACCCACTGAATAACCGATGTTAATACTATTGCGTCCGCCTTCAGAGGGATCCCACATACTATAAGCTTCGGGAACTTGGATATATCGACCAGAATAAACCTATAAGCGTATCAGATGGCAAACGCAAATCCGATTATTCGCCTGCATACTCTTCGACTGTGAACACTAGAAGATCTTTAGTTGATATACATAGGGAATGAGAAAATAGTTTACTCACGCACTCCTAGACCTGCGTATCACCGAAAGTTGGTTTCAATGTCAATTGTCGTCATTTTGTCATTGGAATAAGCCATGGTTTACCGAAATGTATACAAGCGAGTACAACCTGTGAAGTTATTTCAGTATGCGCCTCAAAATTCACAAGACCATTCCTCACAATGAGTGCAGTGAGAAGAATGTTTCGTGACACTGTATGATGCATCATAAGAAGGATAGCCGGATTTCATACGGAGTATAAGAAACCCACGCATCCAAACCCGATGAGCGAAGAAGCTACACGATGAATATGTCAGTTGACTGCTCGTGAAGGGCGTAAATTCAATTACCATTCCACGATCAAGCCTATCAAGCCCTATAAGAGCTTGAGTAGATTCTGTGGTCAGAAAATTGCGTTACTTACATTACAGTCCGTTTGAATCTTAAGTTTTACAGGTTGTGATTAGTATAAGTTCAACATCTCGGAACATCGCGCAAATCCTCACGTTCATGCTCCTATAATATGATTAGGACAAATATAATCCGCGACTAGGACACTGAAACAGCTTACCATGTAGAACGATTCAAAGCCGAAGCATTGTTGTAATTTCGGACGAGATATCTAATCGTAATGTTAAAACCGGCGCGTCGATTGTCGATATTGGGTTGTAATTGATACACGTACGTGTAAATGGCGATCGTACACAAGATTAAGTGGGCGGTGTCTAGTATCCAGAGCAGAAATACCTAGAGAGCAGGACTTTAAGAAGACAATTACCAGGTGTAAAAAGGAAATAATATTTACAATTGATTTTGTAAAGCGTGAATCATTAGGGTATTGTCTTGATCGAGATTTAGCATCGCTGCATGTCTGGGTATAATGAGACAGTTACTTGTAGTAAAGGAATCTGTCAAAAAATCAGCGCCAGTCAAATTAGATGGAAATTCAAAAACTTACGTTTGAAGTAGAGTGACACCGTACAGCCTGATCAAGAATTGAGAAGTGAGCAAGCACGCGAGTTGACAGAAAAGGATACACATACACGGCGCTAGCTACAAGGCCAACGAATGCAGCGCCGTACGTGCTGTCCAAGCTCTCCATAATCTGTTGACACGATGCACTATAGGGTTGTGGGGATGCGGCGAAAGAAGGGCCCACCAGCACCTTTGGACTTTCGTGCATATATAAACCAAAGAACCACGACCCAGCGCTAATATTGGAACTCTGACAGTGAGAAACCGCACAACAAACCTTCAAAGCTGAGAGAACCTCTGACCTTTTGCGACTTCTTCGGCAGCAATACTTTCTGAGGAGCTCATGGAAGCGCTTTATTCTTTGAATATGTCGCGGCAGTTCCCAGGTTCTGAGAAACAGGGAAGAATAGGGTGGGACCCAGTATTATACTTCATGTAATTGATTGAATAGACGTACCAGCAAGTTCCTTCCAGTAAGAGCATTGAATCCCAAATGCCTATATCGGGTTGTGTGTTGAAGAGCCGGGGCCACGAGGCATTGCGTCGATCATGGATGCAGAGGGGATGCAGAAGGGATGCAGAAGGGAAAAAATATCACTGGGTCAGTAATCCTTGGATGGGAATACAACTCCGTTAGCTTTACAGACTCCCAGGCAGTGAACAACCCTCCGAGCGATCGTTCCTCGGGTGGTTGATGCCAGAGACGAATAAGAGGCTGACTCACAAGACTAGAATATATATACAGCATGAAAGAAAGACAACAGGGATATTATATGCTACAGAGTCGATGGAAAATGTTGGAGAGGGAAGGTTACGCCACGTAGCTAAATTGGTCTCGCGTGCCATCAACTCGTTCGATGTATTCCTTCTCCAGGAGAGTGTCGATGGCCTGAAATTTCGGAAGTAATTAGCGACGAGAAGGACACCACGACAATGAACATTAATTTACCTTCTTGATGTCCGGAATCTTTGGGGCAAATCTTTGGGAAATCTGTGAAATGACTTCCTGAATAAGAGGTTGGTTCTTCATCGTTTTCCTCGCTTTCATGATGCTAGCGAAGAATCAGTATACGCTCCACACATAGAAACCGCATGTAGACTTACCGGACTATGGTTGCTTGGATGACGTATTTCCTGTCCTCGTCTACAGTTTTCAAGACATCCGTTGATTCTGCCTTCGTTTCGGCCTTGATTGGAAGGTTCAGATTGACACGGATCTTCTTCGATTTGAAGTCTGTACAAGTGCTTAATTGGATGCATAGAAAAGGCATCGGAACGACATACTAGGATTGAGGTCATGCTGATCGCCGCCATCCTCGCTGACCAGAATCTTAGCCTTGACCAAAAGTGCCAGGACCTGGGACAATAATTCCTTTGGGATCGAGGTAGCTGCGACAAGCTCAGCGAGGGACAAGGTATCATAAGTGTTGTATTGGAGAAGGACCGCCATTTGGAAGGAGCTCGTCATCAGGATGTATTTTTGATTCAGGTAATTTGTTCGCAATTCGTTCTTCGAGTAATTCCACAACCAAGTCAATTTACGACCAGAATGCTTCATCTGGTAGTATTTTTGGAATCGATCATATGTGGGCAGAATTTCAGCAGGGATAACAAATTCGTGTGTTGGGGGGTTAAGAGGCCAGAAGTTGGTACCCAAAACCATGATGCTGAAGCTGATGTCCATATCGTCGTGATTTTGTTCCATCCGACTCTTGAAAGAATCGGTAAGATCTTTGCTCAAGCTCATATCTACGCGTTTTCCGATTAGCTGCATAACGGAAAGAATTCAAGATTAACGCACCGGTAAACATGCGTTGCAATTTGTTGGTATATTCGAAGCCACAAGCTTCCTTCAATTTCGAAATCATGCTGGCTTCACTCTCATCTGACGCCGAAACACCATGAATGAGGCGCTTGGATAGTTTCGTCGTGTAGAAGGTCTGGAACACGTCCTTGTCTTCGATATACTTGAACAAGATCATCTGCCGAAAAGGTTAAGAATAAGAAGGGTCGAGTCATTGAGATAGAATTGTAGAATTGGATACATACAACTCGGTTCAGAGCGATTTCCAGATCATCTTCCTCTGCCAGCTTATTGTTCTTTCGGAGAAGAAGATCGGCGTGCTTAGCCAGTAATTCGGGAGATTTCGAATTCGACGTGCCAGTGGCGGCATTCCTGTTGACGAACTCTCTACACGCCTTGTCCAGGCTCGCGACGAATCCTGCCTCTCCACGGAAACTCCTCGTAACGGTCTCCGAGTTCTTCTGGTGAACTTCCAGCAGTGCGTCCACATATGCCTTAGGATCCAACGCCTCTGTCGCGGAACCCGCTTCCCCTACGAGCTTCGCCACTGAAGCTAAGCCAGCCTTCTTAACGTGCTCTTCAAATTTCTTGCGAAGAGGCTCCAGACCTTCCGGTATGCGAGATAGAAGGGAGTACATTCTTTGGAGGTCTTCGTCCTTGTCGAAGTCGAGCAGCCCCTGGAAGCTCTCCCACATCAACACCGAGTGTTCCCGGATGAGTACATGCTCGCATTTGCTGATCAGTGGCTTTCGTGTTTGAGTGTTCAGATAACGTTCAACGCGATCCTCTTCCTCTCGCAGGCGATCTTCGGCTTTCCGGAGGTAATCCGATATACTATTGGAAGCAAGGAATGCCTCAGACTCCTGCTTGTAGTACTTCTCCGTCGCGTCGATAAAAGGAAGCTCAAAGTGCTCCTTGTAGATATCTAAGCAAGCTTTGTTCGTGTCGGTTTCATCTAAACCGAGGGAGACGAAGGAATCCACGACCTTCTTGACCAGACCTTGGTCAATGAGGTTGCCATTTCTTTGATCTTCAATTAGACGGAGTATCGCGCTTGCTAACTTGGTGTGCTTTTGTTGAATAGGAATGAATAGGTTGTTCTTCCATTGGACGAGAGCGAGCTGAAGGAATCATAGGTTGTTTCAGTTTGCTTGTGAGAAGTGATTGGATGATTTACTGTATACACGGGGTAAACCCCCTTCCTGCCCTCGTCGCGTTCTCTTTTCACCCAATGCCGATTCAAATACGTGAACAACCGATTGATGTAGTTCGCACCGGTCGTGTAGCGTGACCACTCGGCGGCGTAGTAGCTCAGAAGCGCTTCGTCTTGCAACGCCTCTGTTTCCTGAAATCGCCTTCAATGTCAGTATATGACAACAAGTATAAGAAATGACTTACATCTCTTAGACACTTCAGATGCGTTACGAAGTAACGAATGAGGTTGTTGTATAGATCGGAGCCCATCAGATTAGCTCCAGCTGCGAAGCTATGTCAGTACCCACACAAGAACATTAATCATGAGCACTCACATCGCCCTGCCATCCCGATAGATTCTGCGGCCGTTCCATGCATCTTTGAAGAGGTGCAATAGTTATATGCTACCGTGTATAGAGACATATACTGCGATTCATGATTATGATTGAGACGAAAAGCGAGATAGCGAATGGAAGATGTTTTATTTACCTTGGAATAAGACACGCCAGTCTGCAGCTTGGTCATAATATGATCCACGCCCTCCTCGAGGAACGCCCACGTCGTTGCGAGGTCTGCGGAAGCAGGGGGCATTGGGGAAGTGGCATTGTTGGACATGGTGTGGCAAGTATAAGGGCAAGCGCGCAGGATGCACGCCGATTTCAAATGATCAGACGTGATCGAGCAAACAAAGGGAAACTCATCAAATCAGCCATGAATAAGGGCCTCGACAACGTTCTTCGTAGTAATTCTCATGCCTATTATATACCTATAATTTAACACCCGTATGCACGCAGGCAATACCACCCCATTGATTCTCCCAAGCACCGCCATCCACGTCTTTCCCTGTCGAGAATCCTGCATCCCTAATCATTTGCGCAAACTGGGCCTGCGGAGGGAACTTGCGAATGGATTCGACCAGGTACTGATACGACTCGCGATCTCCAGCCAAAATCGTTCCCATTAGAGGAATGACCGAGAAAGAGTATTGGTCATAGAGCCTATAAAGACGGGGAGATTAGCTTGGAATCCGAGGACTGTGACAAATGCTCACATTTCTAGCAAAGGATTATTCACCCGGCTGAACTCGAGACAAGCAAATGTCCCTCCTGGCTTAAGGACGCGGTGGGCTTCCTTTAACACCGCGGAAATATCCGTGCAATTTCTGATGCAGAAAGCAATGGTATAAAGGTCGTAGCTGTTGTCTTTGAATTTCTCTGATCCCAATTCTTGTGCGTTGGCTTCATGGAAAGAAATCTGCGGTGCTGGTAGTTTTCAGTACTGCTCCACTCTAGGCAACAGCGCAGGAGAACATACTGTTGTGGTACATGGTCTGTTTGAAGCGCTTGTGGCCCTCTTTCAACATTTGCGCATTGATATCCACAACTTCCACAGTAGTTTCGCGATCATAGTAGTGGTCCTTCGCATAGTCCAGAATACGAAGAGCAATATCGCCAGTTCCTCCTCCAACATCTATGCATTTCATTGGTCCTTTCCGACCCGGCCGCAGAGACGCTACAAACGAGTCTTTCCAGAGGCGATGCACTCCAAAGGAAGTCGCGTCGTTCATGAGGTCATATTTAGATGCCACGGAGTCGAACACATTTTTCACCAGAGATTCTTTCATTTCTTCTGGCACCGTTTTGAAGCCGAACGAGGCCGTTCGAGTTGACGGAGGTGCATCCTCAAGAGGTGCCTGTTGTTGTGAGGCTTTGGCATGGTTAAGACGAGCAAAGCATGAAGTCGGACGAAGTTTCAAGCAGCGACTTGAGCGACTAAGCCGTTGCATTTTTGAGCACTGCAAGGACTCGAAGAGTTGATGGTGGTGGTTGAACGCGTCGCGAACTTGCACGAAAGTCTAATGTTGGCCGGACCGCCCGATCCATATTGCCTATTTGGTAAGCATCCTGATGCCTCTTTCTCAAAAAAAAACCATCATCATGTCTGTTACTTCAGGGAAGGGCAAGGAGAGGGCTATTGGTGAGCCCAAAGACGCTCTTTTTACTCACCTAATCTAAACAATTTGACAGACTTGACGCAGGAAGAGGAAGAAATATCAACATCCGAGTCAAGTTCTTCGGATTCGGATTCTTCTGACGAGTCAGAGAGCGAAGATGAAATCAACCAAGAGTATCTTGATGCCCTCCTGAAGAAAGCTATGCAGAATGCGGAAGAGGCCGAAAAGCTTCTTCAAACACGCACAGAAGAAGGAATTCAGGAGGAGGAAGTCATCACACTAGCCGACGAAAACCAAGTGTATGTGTGGTCATTTGTTTTAAAGTAGAACGAGTTATTGACCATTGTCCAGACCTATACCCTCGCTCGATCCAGGAAATCTCCCCGCTCCGTACATTGTGCTTGGTGCTACACGCTTTGATGGACCATTGTCGATTAGGGACCCAGAGGTGGAGCGCACAGAAAAGGCGACTGCTTTGACTTCAGCTCCTGCACCTCCAATACCACCTGCAGAGTTGACGAAATCTGGGAAATCATTGACCAAGAAGGAAAAGAAAGAGGTCCATCCCGTATTTTTGTCCTCCATACAATCTCTTACGTTCAAACATCCTTAGTTGAGATCCAAAACAGCGGGGAAATCTTGGTTCGACCTGCCAGCACCCCCAGAATCTGAGCTGCCGCGAATGTATCGCGAAGTCGAGGCCCTACGCCTACGAAATCAGCTCGATCCGAAACGCTTCTACAAAAAGGACGAGGGAGAAGGAAAAGGCATTAAGGGATTACCGAAGTATTTCGCAGTATGTCTTCCTCAGTTTCAATTTTCTTTTTGGTTCCTATATTGATTGGCGTACATAGATTGGCACCATCCTTCCAACCAAAACACCGTTTGGGACACCAAGCAGCGACAATCTTACCCGCGCAAACCGCAAACGTACGCTGGTGGACGAACTTGTGGATGACGCGGAGGCCAAACGTTATGCAAAAAAGAAGTTCGAGGACTTGCAGACTACTCGCGGCGCCAAAGGCCGCAATACGATCCGCGCCAAACAAAGGAAGGCCAAGTGGTAGAGAAGCACAAAATTATCTTGTATGTATATACCTTCAGCCAGTCGCTTATTTGATACAGAATCCTATCCTTGGATGTGTAATTATTGTGGAGCCGAATTTGCAGACAACGTCGTCTCTTTCAAATCTCGCCGAAGGTTCTTTGAACATCGAAGGTCCAACCAAGCAATGGTAATTGCCTAGGCTTCATTATCATTCTGGGATCGTGACCATTATCTTCGCTCTCAAGTTTATCGTGCTTCTCACCGCTCCATCATGATCGCTCCGCATCATCTACCTATGAAACGGCCACTTTCCAATTTCTGGGCTTCCTGTCACTGTATGCCGGCTTCTTATATGCAGAAGGCAGCATGGTTCGCGGATGACATGTATATCTCCAACCTATCGGTAGCCGTGGTCTCTGCCCCCGTATCCTTTGTTCGATGCTTTTACTAGTGCTATTGCGCCGAGTGGAAGGTCAATCAGGCTTGCGGTAAGTTAACGATTTATACCGGCTTCTACACTGTGACCCGTGGATGGAGAGTCAAGTACATACCTCTCGCCCTTGCTTGTGGTATTTCCCCAGATACTCCCAAGGCCTACTTCTCGCAGCAAATGCGCTGGTGCTCAGGCTCTACTTCATTGCTGATGAATGCCGACTTTTGGAAATCAAACTTTACTATCATCCAAAAGGTCTACTACCTCAGCGGCATGACATTCTACTTCTTTCCGCCGCCATGGCCATCCTCAACACACTTCCAGGCCTTCTTTTGCTTGCGTTCAACCCCAAGGTTGTTATGTGGTACAACTGTGCCTTTGTCGTCCCTTCGCTCATCTACTCTACCTTCATCTTCCGCATGTGGTCACGCTGGAGCTACAACTTCAATTGCAACTTTGTCTTCACGATCCAGCAGTATGCGAACCTTATGGCGATTAAGGACCGAATTTTCAACACGAAAGCCCTTTAGGTGCCGCCTGGAGACAACAAGGCTCACGAAGGTTCGAAGAAGAAAAGTGGCAACAAATATGGCAATATACACATTTTCTGTGCCATCTGGCTATTGAGCTCAACAGGAGGCATGATCGCGGGCACTCAATTGTCCATGTCGGCTAGGGCTCTCACTGGTTCAACTTCTTCCCTCTCTTGTTACCAGATGGCTTCTCTCTCTTCATCGCTCATCGTTTCATCAAATTTTCATTATTAGTGGTGTGTTCTACATCTCCCTCTATCCCCTGTCTTCTTTCAGTCAGTGTCTTTATTAGTACTATGCTACGCTCGTTGTTCTGTCTCCTATTGTAGGTAATTCAACGGACACTCTTTCTTATACAGTAAATGTTACTTTTTCTTGGATAGTGCAACTCAGCCTAGACTTGTGCGGGAGTTGTCGTTACTACACACTCTTTGCTATTGTATATATCCTTTCATTTGGGGTGATCTTCAAATATTAAATCTTCCCTCACACACTTAGACAATCACGACTACACGCTCAAGACATCGCGGATAGAATATCATGATATTATTGTGTTTGCAATGATACAACACTCATTGTCTGCAAGGAGTATGGAGCGCCAGTAGGGGCGCCTCCATGTTTTTCAGAGCGCAAAACGAGCCGTTGCGAAATTTCTGTAAGGTAAACGCAGAATGCCGAGTATTTAGACTATATCGGTTGATCGAAATACTTTCAAAACCTATTTGACTAACCCGATAGAATCTATCCGGCATGGAAATGGAGTTCCTAAGGATGTCCGACGATGTGTGCAACGCGGCAAGATCAAGTATGAGGATAGGAGTGTACAGTGCGCATAACGGGTACCGGATACAAAAGGATAGAAAACAACAAAATGCATACCCCAAAATTAAATCTATCATCCCAAAGGTACACTCTTGACAACTCTGCTGATACCTGAGCGCTCGCCATCGTATCGGCCTCCTGACTCTGAAAGACCACCTTTGTACACAGCTTTTTGAGACGAGATTTTCTTCTTGGCCTTTTCGAACTTCTGCCTCTTCTTGACTCGGGGATTGCGAACAGCTTTGGGACGATGAGGTGTAAGACCTCTGTTGGCCAAGATGGCTCGTGTGAGGGAACGAGGGCCAGATGCTTCCCCGTCTTCCAATGCGACGCTAGCAGCAAACAGGTCAATTTTATGCAAGAAAGCAAGGGAAAAAGGCCATACCGAGTTCGTCCTGAAGTAGCCTCGTATTCCTCTTTCTTCTTAATCTTCGTTTCCTTAGATTTCTTTTTGACCAATTCATAATAATCATCCGGACTTTCTGCGCCTTCATCATCGTCTTGATCGTCTCTTGACCGTTTCTGTCCAGTCCGGGGTTCCGGTTCTTCGTCGTCCAGAGGCACACCAACCTGATTCTTCGCTCTGATTGCAGCCTCTTTGACAAGTCGGGCCTCCTTGATGCTCTTTCGTTCTCGGTAGGGTATATCGTCGTCGCCACCAGCAGCTTGGTTCCTTGCTCCTTGCCGGCGGGCAGAGGCACTGTCGATTTTGGATGTATGGAAACGCAAAGACTTCTTCCTCGCCGATTTATCGGCAGCATCGACCGAGTGAAGAGCCGTTGCTTCCCCATAAGCATCGACCAAGTCATTATCGGTTTCTTGACGGTGCGAAGATGTCTTGGATTTCGAAGGAACAAATTCTGGCTCGACCAAGTCAAAGACTGGGGTAATCATCTTGGGTGTTTCAATGTCCTTCTCCTTTTGTGTTTTTTGCTTCTTCTTGGGTGGTACGCGAATTTTGGGTTCAACTGATCGCTTAGCATCGTTCAATAACTCGGCGAGTTCATCGGAGTCCAAACCAGCATCTTCACGGTCTATACTCCAGACATTCTCGGCATCAGCAAGGATCTCGTCAAATGTCATGGATTCCTCATCATCCTCGTATTCCCCGTCGTCGTCCTCTTCATCTTCTTCTGAGTCAACTGCGAAGTCGAGGTCTTCCAAAGTTTGCAGAGCTTGTTTTAGAGAGAGAAGGCGCTGCATGATAGGATGTGATTGGAGAAGTGTGGGGCGCTGAGCATATTTCGCGCTAGATCTAAGATGAAGGTAGAAGGCGAGGACAGTGCTATACGATAGGAGGGCCTCTGCATTTCGAAGTGAGAAATTGTTCTTAGAATCTGGAAATATTTTAACTCACGATAATGCATGTGAATCATTCCGAGGCTGAGGGCGTCAGGATCTTTGGATTTCATGCTGTGCAGATATAAATTAAATGAGCGTTCCGTTAATTGAATTTTTGTCATGCACTAACTCGGCGATTTTTTGTTTTGCTTTCTCGAGATTCTGCACGGTATCTTCCCAGTCACGAGCCAGTGCCAGTGCTTCCGGACTTGTCTTTTCCAGGTCCGTAGTAGAGTTTTCTTGTCCGTCGTGGGAGGAGGTATGACAGAAGGCATTGGGTCCTCGACATCACTATTCAGAGGGTTTAGTCGGGTAGACACGTTATTACGAGTAACGAGGACGTACATAGTATCGGCTTTCTCTTCCTGCTCTAATTCGGGATTGTCATTCAAGCCAAAGTCGTCGTCTGCCATTTCTTCGCGCATCTTAGTCTGGAGCCGCTTCGATTCTTGCTCTTCGAGTTCATTCCCCTCTTCATCATCGGATTGGAGTTCATTGGCATTGGAAGAGTAATATGCGCCTCGTCCTTTGCCCCAACTTTCCTCCTCCTCTTCCTCTTCGGCCTCCTCTTCGTCGGAATCCACCTTCTTTCCTTTGGGCTTCTTGCTCTCCTTTGCTTTCTTTTTCTTAGGCGCTGGTGCCTTTTCCTCGGGAATGTCTTCTTCTTCGCCTTCACCGTCTTCATATTGTGCATGACCATGATCATCTTCGTCGTCTTCCGAATCGTCTTCCATGCCCTTCAAGGCAAAGACCTCGTCTTCATCGCCATCGTCGTCATTTCCACCGGCATAATCTCCCTCCAATAGAATCTTATCCCTGTTATGATGGACTAGAAAATTTTCAACATTTCGTTCGTCTAGCATCTGAAAGAAACGCACATTGGTCTTCCTCGTCCATTGGAATATCTTCGATGTTATTCCATTTTTTCAGTTTGCCATCCGATTTCTTCGGTTTGAAGGACCCTTGGCTCTGCTTCTTCTTCGTGATGCGTTTTCTGACCATAATGGCGGCTATGTGCGCCAATAAAGGAGAGGTCCTGAGGTAGTACTAGTCGTTGTTAAAGTGTTGCCTCAAATTGACATCGACAAAAGTTTAGAAATTCACGTAATCAAGCCTTCCGGACCGCGTAGCCGCAACTCGCTCCAGTGGCGTAGGCGTCTCGACTGCAACAACGCTATACATAGAGCTGCTCCAGTATGACTAGCAAGATCGAAAGCCCCTTTCGACTCTCTCGAGTCATTTAGATATGAGTCAGAAGCGGGAAATATATAGTAAAATGTGTGCCTTTTACGCGAAGCAAAACGTACTAAAACGCGCACTGAGATTCAAGGAACGAGGAACATAACCTGTCCATTTATTTGCGACAAACTACTTGATTCGCCGCACGAGTAGGAAAAGGAAAGAACCGCGGTTGATAAGGTCGAATACAATCATCTTATCAGCATTTCCATGTAGAAAGGTTTGAACGCCCGCCGATAGAATAGAGGCCCGAAAGAGATTGAGAAAAAAGAAGTGAAGAAGTGAAATCTCCAGATAGACGTGGGAGGTTGAAAGATTAGTGTCCTCATCTTGCGAAACTTTCGGAGAATGATCAAAGCAAAAACAGGCTATACCGCATCGCACAATGCAATTTTCATTTCCGTGGGGAAAAGGATGGTTTGAGAGAGATGAGTAACGATTAGAATTGAAAAACTACCAATCCATGTGCCCAAATAACCGCCCGGTAGCGCTTCCATGCAGCATGGGTTAACAGTCGGCTGGTGGTATGAATCAAACGTATCGCTCATCGCATCAAACGTATCGCTCATCGCCGATAATATCCTGAGAGACGATGGCATTACTGGAGTTTTGGTGGTATTGGGGATGGTGTGATGGATATAGGATAGTATCTCCGGCGTTCTACGCGCCCGAACATAGCGCAAGCCATACTGAAGTCTGACAATCAGAATTGCATCATGGACAGATCGTACAACAGAAGTCCGTTATCTGGCTTTTCAACAGCGAGATCAGAACACAGTTACGACTCCACCACAACCACTATGAAGAGTCATACCAAAAATAGTGAATGTAATTTTGCTGGACGGTGAAAATTGAAGACCTCTCCCATAGCCTTCACGTACACCACAGATCATGGATCATGGATGCATGCTCAGTTTCCAGACTTGGCTTTCGATTTCCCCTTGGAACTGCTGAGAATCGAGAACGAACAGTAAGTTAGAGGGTAGCCTCATAAGGGAAAGGCAGGTTTTACGAACCCCTCGATGGGTCCTGTGGGTTTCATAAGCGTAAGCTTTCCTGACGATGCTGCAGCCACCATCTGTCGCTCGATGGACTTGTTGATCTTTGCAGTCAGACCCTACGAAGACATCGAGATGGAAAAGATAAGCAAGATTCAATAGCATGCACAGAGTCGGACAGATGCACCTTATGCATGGCGGCCTGTTTCATCAAAAGTGGTTTTTTAGGTGCGATATCGCGCCTGCCCTTCTTCGGGTTGGCAGCTGCTTTGGCCGCATGGCGCCCGCTGCTGGCCTTCGTCGTCAACCCTTTTGTTTTTCCTTGAACCATAGTGCGTGCCTTGAATAAAAGTACAGAAAAAGAGAGAAGGAAAGCAAGAAGATGAGCGTTGCAAATGAACCTTTTCCTCCTCGCCGCTCGAGGACGGCGCTTTCGGGATCACGTGGACCTGCGAACCCAAATCCCGCCATCGACCGAGAGGACAACCTTTTGCACACTGCAGAGAGCAGCAATCCATTATACTGGGCGACGGATGATAGCGTCGACTTCAAACATGTTGCGTCTGCAACGGACTATCGTTGTGGGAAAGGTGCGGTCAAACTTCCCTGCTATGCTGAAAAGCAAGTGTTGAAACATTCCTCCGACAGCGAGCGTACCACGATCTGGTCACTTTGCCAGGTAACCGCCCCGTGGTGTCGTCGGGCCCGCCTGGGTACAGCGCCGTCTCCGGCCACCGCGTCACCGTCTTCGGCTGCACAGGGTTCTTGGGGAGGTATCTTGTATCGAAGCTCGGTGCGTACGCCTTTACAACGCGTCGAAAGATTCAATGCTGAACGGAACTGAACTTTGCTCCCTTGTTCTTGATGTTGTTGTTCCTCGGGTTCCACAGGCAAGATGGGCACGCAGGTCATCGTCCCCTACCGCGAAGAAGATGAAGCGCGCATTTTCAAACCTATGGGAGACCTGGGGCAGATCGTCCGCATGGTCCGTCGCTGCTTGCTCTCTTTTGGAGAGTTATCCTTTTGTACTTATTATTGGATTGGCATGCAGGAATGGGATATGCGGGACGAGAACATGATCGCTGAGTGCCTGCGGCATTCAGACACTGTATATAACCTCGTCGGCAGGGACTACGAGACGAAGTGGGTCCTCTCGTTTATCTTAATCTACGTACGTTGTTGACGATATATTTTTGTGTAGGAATTTCGATTTCAGGTCCACGAACGCTCTGGGTCCCGGGAGGATTGCCAAAATCGCTGCAGAATGTGGTGTAACGCAGTTTATCCAAGTTTCTCATCTGGACGCCTCGAAAACCTCGCCGTCCAAATTCTACCAGGCCAAGGCGGAGGGCGAGGAGCTGGTAAAGGAAGCGTTCCCCACAGCGACGATTGTCCGGCCGGGCCCTATGTTCGGGTACGAGGACAAGCTGTTGACGAACATTGCTGGTGCGTGACGATAAGCTTAACTCAAGCTATATGAACCTGCGAAAAGGCTGACCGCCCATTCTTTCGTTCAGTGTGGCCGATTTGGTGGCAACTGAATAATGCAGAGACTAAAATAAGGCCTGTTCATGTGAGTTTTCGCCCATGTCCATACATCAGCATCCCATTTACTGAATACTGTCATTGTCCTTTTAGGTCTTCGATGTTGCGCAAGCTTTGGCGAACCTGCTGGCGAGCCCCCAGTATTCTAGAACGCTCAATCTCCCTGGCCCCTCTACATTGACCTATGAATACCTGCTGGATCTCGTGTCGTCTGTGACTCTGAACCCACCATCTCGGGCGCCTGTGCTGCCGAAGGCGGTTGCCGTGCTTCTGTCGAAAGTAGCGCAGAACGTGTGGTGGCCGGCGCTTAGCCCAGACGAAGTTACGAGGAGATACATCAACGATTCGGAGGCACCTGGTGATTGGGACTCTGTTGGCGTGCAGCCCGCTGAGATCGAGCAGCATGCAATCACGTATCTGCGCCGATACCGCTCTGCGTACGTGGAAATTAAATCTCTTCCTCTCGTTCGGTTCGGTAGCTGACTTTTTTGGCGCTGCGCCCACACATACAACAGAGAGAACTTTGTCCGCCCCACCGTGTTCCCAGCGCGCCCCGCCTCTGCCGTTGTAAGTCCGCTTACGAGAATATGTTGACGTAGAATGGTGGTACTGACGTGGTATCCTTTCTCTTTCGAAAGATCGACTAGTCATAGTTGAATGCAGCCTGCAACCTGTTATAATTAGAATATTGATTGAACCCCTTTGAACGCAAAGCGCCTGGGAGAGAGTGAGGTCCTGGGTGAACAACTGCAGTGCGCAGCAGATAGGGTACTTGAGTTGCAGACGGGGCGCATGCTAGCACAGCGGATATCTCACACACGAAGCGATTCAGATAGACACACATGGCTAAATGCCCGTGTACGTGTCCAGAAAAGAACAGAGTTGTGGTTTGCGAACTTTTGGGCTCATGGCAGTCATGAGAAAAGAATATACAAAAAAATTATGCAAAGTACGACATAAGTAATGGTGGGGGACTCCGGGTGAAGTGAGACTAGAAGCCTGGTGGTACGAGGCCTTTTGATTCTGAGGGTGCAATCATCTGTGGGAGGTGAGCGAGTGAGACGACTAAAGGAGGGGAGACATACCTGTTGCACGCCCTGCTGCTGCTCGAGCATCTCCTTCTCCTGCGCCTCTGCCTTGGACTCGTCCTCGATGATGAGGGCCAGTGGGAGCCCAATGAGGAGGGTGGAAGTGGTGAGAACCCAAATAATGTTGCCGACGAGCTTGCTGCTGCGCTTGACGAAGGAGGCGGTCTGCGCCACGCGGGTGGAGATGTTGTGACGCGTTGTTGGCGGGACGATGTCGCGGAGGGCGGCGAGGCGGTCGAAGAGAGTTTCGTCACCGGAGGCGGTTGTGTCTATAGACGAGATGGAGACGGAGCTCGATGTGCGGGACGACTCGGAGGAGGCATAGGGGGAGGCATTGGCGTCCTTCTCCTCGACGATTTCGACTTTGACCATGGTTGCGGTGTGAGATGTGTGACCGAAAAAGGGAGTGACTTGCGTGACTTTGGTAGTCGGTACCGGCGGTCAGGGACGTCGGATCCGGGGGGCGCTGACATAATCGTAGTAGCAGATTGTGTTGACCCTGCACTGTGCTTGCCTGTGCTTGGCTCTGGCCATTTATCCTATATATACCGCCCACCCTCCTCTCCCTCACCGCCCACGCCATGCAGCACTACCACCCGCCCCAGCTCCAGCAGCAGCAAGGTCCGTGCGCTCTCCCTCCCCCGCAATCCCCTCCTCACCGCCCCCCAGGTCTCGTCCTCCCCACCCCCTCCATGCAGAACCAGATTCACGAGCTCGCAAAAACCCTCCCGCCCCCCCGGAAGCAGAACACCGCCTGCGATGCATGCAGGTCCGCAGCGCCATTCACACACTATCTATCGCTCTCACATCTCCTTCCTCCAGGTCGCGCAAGGTCAAATGCAACCGTCTTCCTGGCCAAGATAAGGTAGCGTCTATTCTCTCGCCCGTACATTAGTGCTGAGTTTATCATTCCGTCCTTGTTCCACAGTGTCAGGTACGTCTATTATCTCGCCACCATTCCGCTCCATCCCCTCAGTCCTCCCACAACAGCATTGTCTGTCCAAGAATTATCCTTGCACGTGCGGGCCTTTGTTCACCTCCATCCGATCTCTCTTACTCATCCGCCTACTAGCCATTTCGTCCAACAAGCAACAAGCGAGAAGAAGCGCAGTAATACCGTCAACCGTCGTCCGCGGAATCTCTCTACCGCCAGTTCCACTTCTAGGTCTGTGTTCAACTCTCCTCAACTTTCCCCATATCGGGTCCGCCGTGGTGGCGGTGACCGATCTCAACGGTCTAACCCTTTTTATCTCCATTGCTGACCCCGATCTAGTAATAATCCTTCCCCTCCATCAACAGTGAAATAGTCAGTCCTCTCGTTCGCCTTTTGGCTGTTCGTTAGCTGACCTACCATGTCGTCAGTGCATCACCTATCCCCGAGACACCCTCTTCGCCTCCCTCCATTCCCACCCAACAAAATTTACCGCTTATGGTACGCTATGGTTTCTGTCCACCACTCACTCTGTCCACACCTACGCGAGACGTTCTGTGCTTTGTCTTTGCGCCGCCAGACCAACTCAGGTAACTGCATCCTAGATCTCACACCTTACCGCATCCTCACCACATTTAATTTAAAGCACCGACTCGTTCGTGTTTCCTTTCCCTATGGCACATGTACCTTCCCCATACGATGCCTGGGGCGAACTGGCTTCAAAATTAGAGAACGAGCATTTTAGAGCAGAGTACGTTTAAATTTCTTCAAAGTTAAGATGCTTGCTACGACCCTGTGTCCTCCGAGGCTTTACTGCATCATCGGTGAGCATGAATCTAGATCTTGTTCTCGAGCAATAACCTAACCCGTTGTTCGTCCCTGTTTCGACGTACAGCTTATTCCGTTCCATCTGATACCAAACCCTCATCCATCCTAGGTTCGCCCTTGATCTCGTGGAAGTCTTCTTCCAGATCGTGCACACGCGCCTGCCGCTGCTGAATCCAGAACAGTTCCGGAGTCGCCTGCAATTGCAGCAGCCTTCGGTGGGGCCCAATAACGTGGCCCCACTGCACCCTGCATTGGTAGCGACTGTCCTAGCCTGGGGTACCAAGTTCTCTGAGCATCCTCTGCTTGTCGCGGACCGAAGACGACCAGGCGGGCAGAGTCTGCTGGCGAAAACGCTCGTCGATCGCGCGCGAGACCTCGCGGAAGCTCTGAAAGTCCACCGCGTCCCCTCTTCCGATCATGTGGTGATTTCGCTGCTGATTGAAACGCTCCAAAATCGTGCGTGTCTCCCCTCTCCTTTTGTTTTGCTTTGTTCTCCGAATGGCGAAAGTTAATCCCAGACTTGACGCAGAAAACCCGGATGATCCAAATGGTGCGCAGTCCAACGAGAAATTTTTGACGTTGTTCGATCCCTAAACGAGATGTGTAGGGTTCCACGGGTTCTGGCTGACCTCTGCTACGCGGCATCTGCTTGATCTTGGGGTGAATATCTTTCTTTTAATTTCTTTCTCGTGTCATTTTATCACTTTGGTCAAACCTCCTCAAACACACCGTACTAATTATCAATGCCGCACCTATTCAGATCAATCATAAATCCGTGATGGCGAACATACAAGACCCAGAGAGCCGTGGGACGATGATCTTTGCCTGGTGGATGACGTGCATCGCAGATGCGTATGCCTCGGCATACTATCGTCGGAAACCCGTCCTCGACGATGATGATTATGATATCGACTTTTATACCGTGGATCCTGTCCACGCGGACATGCTTGATTCGTCGGCGCCAACGCCCTCGCCGAGGGAGCAGCTTGAGGTGAGCGTTTGGGCATAGCCTATTTCATTTGGACGACATGGACAAGGCAATTAATTGGCTTACCACCCCTCTCTTTCCGCCTTTTTTTTTCTTACTCGCTTCGATTTAGTTTTTGGTAAGTTTGTTCTGGCCGTGTACCCGGGGCACTTTAATTGATCGCGATGGCATGGCTCCTCCCTTTTCTCTCTGCGTACATAGGGATACTATCGAGCCGCGCATTCATTAGCACGGACGGCGCGCCATATGTCCCGTCAGCTCTGGCGGCCTGCGACCGATTCTGATGGCATTTCATTTGACAACTTGTGCACGTTTGCGAATGCGCTGACTGAGTGGCGGGATGAGTTCCTCAACCTTGTTGGGGTGCCTAGTAATTTTGAGGGCGAGTGGGACTTTGTCTCGGTCGGTCTCACGACTTATCTTATAGCTTGGACTCTAACTGATCTTTGTGGATAGGCCGTCTCGTCGTGTGCGAGCGACGCGACGTATCATGTCATGTGGATCATCCTGTTTAACGCGCTGGACGACTTTGGGGTCAAGGAGCTCAATGCGGGTATCAACGTCCATAACATGGCCGAGATTGACGTGGCGAAGCGAAAAATAGCGGACGAAGCTTTGCATGGCGCACTGCGCATTGCGGGCCTCGCGGGGGTGCTGACGTCGAACGGCTATCTGGTGAGTACTGCTGCTGCGAGGAGGCCCAGAGACCCGGCCCAACGTTTTCATTTTGGAGACGCTGGGGTGGTTCTCCGCTCTCATGCCCACGCTCCTACGAACCGAAAGTAACCCATTTGCTGACTGGAACCTTCCTTTCCTTTCCCTTTCATCTCACATCTCATATGCGGGACTGGGCTTATTTTAGCGACTCGACCCAGCGGTAATGCTCATCAGCTGCATCCTCGCGGGGACGCTGCTCGCCCGGCTCGGCCGCCCCGAGGTCACGAACTGCATCGCGGGGCTGAAGCAGTACAGCTATGCCTACGAGGAGGCGGGTGACCAGGCGAACGAGATGAGCAGGCTGTTTAATCGCGTGCGCAATGGCGAGCAGGAGCTCAACCATATGGCGTCGGTCGCACCGCGCGTGGGGTCGACGTCGAATTCGTCGAACTCGTCGCCGCATGGTCAGCATGGACACGGCATGCTGGTGGATGAGCATGGGAGGTCGAATGGGGCTTCATCACACCATGTATGTATTTTTTTTCTTGCTTTCTTTTTCTTTTATGGGGTGGTGCCTTCCTATCGCCACCTCTTCATCTTTCATGGAGCGGCCTGATCTCTATCAGCGTGTCGTGCGATACAGACGGCCTTGGAGTCGTCTCGAGCCGCCGTATTCCCGCCCTTTTTTAATGTATTAGTCGCTGTTCGGTTTAACTGACGTGTATTTTCGTCGTTGCTAGCACTTCTCGGCGACGGCAGGCAGTTTCTCAAAACCTTCCATATACGGACAATGAGTCCACAGTGTCCCTTGGACGACCCTGAGCCGGGATGCTGTGCCCCCCGCTCCCATACCCTTAAAGCAATGGCAGCCTTGAGTCCAAATCGAGGCAGCTTTGTTCTATCCTGGCGGCCGCCATTAATTTACGCCCCTCCCCCTCGACGTGTGTATGTCATGCTCCTCTTCCCGGATGTCCCCTTTGCTCTCGAGTTTCATCATTGCATATCCATACCCCGGTCGCGTTGTTCTGTGTTGTGTCTTTGACGCCCTTATTTTTTTGTATGTGCTTTTTGTTCCCGCTCCACCTTTTTTTTTGTTTAGCGCCACCATTTCAAATTCATTCCATGTTTTTTCTCCCCTTTTTACTTCCGTTTGTTCCTCTTCTTGTCTTGTTACCCTTTCCAGTTGAAATATGCGCCGCATTCGGTACTGTTCTCCCTTTCCTAATCCAATCTGCTTCCTGAAATAGAGGGCCGGTGTCTTCTATGTCCAAGTCTGACATACTGTGAGATTAGATTTGAGCGAGAGTGGCGAGTATGTAATTCCAAAGATGGGAGGGGTGGGCGTTGTTAGGAGAAATTTTGTGACGTGTTGACTACCTACGTATTGTGATACTACAATTATTCATGAAATATATGAACATGTAGTCTAATGGTTTGTATGCAGTAGAAATTCTGCGCGGGACGCAGTTCGAACCTGGCCGAACACCAATTTCTATCCAACATTTGTACCAGGCTTTACGTTCCAACTCAATTTTTATCCAGACTTTTAATCTGGCTTTTCGGTGAAAAAAGCCAATTCCTATCCGGAAATTTCGATCTAGTGCTGTGGCATTTTGCCAAAATTTCTCAGAATCTATCCAGACATGACATCAGGGATTTGGGGGGAATTTCAGGGGTCCTGTTACCCTTTATGGTTATTGTTGCACTTTCGCACCAGCGTCGATCTCGGCATTTCGCGTTGTTTCATGGTGTTGATTCGCGACATCCCGGCAATCTGCGTTGGTCCAGCTCTCCCCCTCAGCCATTTGGCTGTCGGTTATTGGACGATGCGTGCTACTTTGTCGCCTTTTTATCTCAGCTGTCAACCTTTGCAAACTTTGGATTAGCCATCTTTGTCATTTCCATCTTATTGGCTCGTCGCGAGTGCTCCGCCGGCCTTTCTTTTTCTTGGTTTAGTCTACCCCTCCCATACCTACCTACCCTTGCCTCAGCCTTTACCCCCATTTCGACCGGCAGCATAGGACCGACCCGAGGATGTTGGATGTCCATGGACCACGGTTGCACCCATTTCCTTTTTCTATCTATCTATTCATCTTTACCAGTCTTTACCCCGTTTACGCTTTTACCCAATTAAGCTAGGCTGGATGCATTGGACATTCTCTCTCTCTTCCCTCGTCTTGTTCGCTCTACATATGTAGGATAGAAAAAATAGCAAGCAGATCGACGGCTGTATCAACCCTTTTCCTTTTTCCGGTCTTTGCCTGTACTTAGATAGCGGTGTGTATATGTGTATATGCTTGGATGGATCTTGGCTCCTGCAACCCTTATCGAGCACTGTATCTCGAGGTGATTGCCTTGCCCAAGCCTTGCCCATAAATGGCGCGACGACCGTGAGTCATTGGCGAACACAAAAAGAAAACAAGGGAGTTCAATATTCGTTCAATGTTCATCAAGGCATTGATGGATTCCACGCCCCGGATCGCTGCTGCTCGTTCCGTTCCTTGATGAATCATTGATCGGGGGTGTTGCAGCCTCGGGTGGGTACTTCCGGTTTTTTTTGCCTTTTGGGAATTGGGCCCGTACGTACGCCCGTATGTACACTCGTTATAGAATACAAGGAAGAGCATCGAGGGTTACCGGTTAGCGATGTACCGAGGGTGCCAGTCTACGGAAGACGTGGACGATGAGACCTAGGCCTAGGACCATGAGTCAATTCAACGCGCCCTGGTTGGGTGGGTAGGCGGGGCGTGCGCGTGATGAGTAAGGGAGCGACTGAGTTAACGCGTGTGTATTAACTTTATGGCCTGGTAGTAGCGCGACAGTATCAAAACAACATTGGGCGCCCAAGCGTACACGCACACCTTACGTTGATCTCTATGCGTCTACATACAGTTTGAGCGAACGAACTCGAAGAAAACGTGGTGCTGTAAGCGATTCAGAGTCCCACAAGAAAATCATGCGTCATGCGACACGCAGATACGAATTAGCATGAAGCTGTTAGCAGATATGTTTAGTGACTTGTCGATCAACCAATTAATTGAGGCTACAAAAAAAAAGGAACTATGATACGATACATGTCAGTGCAGAAGATCAGAAATACACACCGCAAAAGCCAATGGAATTCGGACAATGTACTTTACATGTTAGGTGCATCGTGCTGTGTGGGCTGTACCACGGTGTGCCAGTGGGGGCTGGGAGATCAGGTCGTCTAGTACACACCTATGAAAGATTAGCGACCATGGTTTTAATTTCTTGTGCCACTTGAAGGAACTTCAATCGGCCCTCCTCCATGATGTTGAAACCCCATCGCTCAATGGGGGCGGTGTCCCGGACTACACCCAATGAATTGACAATTGAGGCCGGGTCGATGGCACCAGTGGCGGGGGTGTACGTATAATACGAAAGCCACTTTCCAAACGCGCTGACCGCGTAAAGCTTCGGGACCTTGACGAGATGCGCTACCTCCCCGAACCGCCGTCGAATCAGATGATCGGCATCTTTGCGCACCCCTACGACTTGAAGATGCGTAGGTGGTCTGATCTCGAGGATGAAGACGACGCTGTCTATGTCTAGCGCCTCGATAACGAAACTTATGGTGAAATCCGACTCTGTATCACCGATATGGTCGGGCGCCATGAGAGTGGAATACTGAGGGCAGATGGAGAACTGATCTCGGGGAAAGCATTCATTGAGAATATCGTCGTATAAGGGATAGAATTTGTTCTCGATATTCTCGGTGTCCAAGAGGCGGTTGGACTTACGGAGGATGTGATCGGGCCAGGACATGATGGTGGTTGGGGTAAGGGAGCAATTCGACTGTCTTTGGACTACATATGCTGCGCCGAAACCAGCACTCCGAGTCTGTGGTTGGTAATCTGTCTAGGACAATGGGCAAAAAAACCAATCGATTGAGGCTACACAAAAAAAGGAACCATGATATTATGATAATACGCCTGCCAGTGCAGAAAATCTGGATCAGAAGAAACACTGCAGACTGCAGAACCTAACGGGACAAGTTCCGAGTACATGCGTTATAGTGTTGGGTGCAACGTGCTGCGATGGGCTATGCAAGGGTTGGAAAAGTCGTGCCATGATTGGCGATTCGCGAGGCTATGAGAAACAGGAGATGGAAGATGGAAGATGGAACTAAGGAAGGAAGGGAGAAACGTGGAAGGGGGGTGGGGGTTGTATAGGACATCGTAAACAAATAAAGGAAGGAAGAAAAGAAGGAAGAGAGAATTTGAGGAATGGAAGAGGGCCGAGAGGAACAGCTGGAAGGCCAGAGTCTGGAAACTGTGATGAATGTGTGCGGTGCGGTATGTGAACGCAGGCCAATATTAGATAGATAGGGAGGTAGGAAAGTAGGTAAGTAGGGGCATATGTAGAGGCGCAGGCAGGGAGGCAGAGAGGTAGTTGTGTATGTAGGAGACTTCAGGAACTAGAGCAGGAGGCAGAACTCGCGTGTATGCGTCGAGGCAAGGCGAGGTGGCATATCCCAAGCCAAGTCGCCGACGCGAAGCACCAAAATTGCAGTACCCGGCGCGTTATCCAAATACCACAAGGGAGAAGATGAATCACTGTGCTTAAGACAGAATGGATCAAACACGAGCTCGAGCAAGGCAAAGCAAAGCATGC
Source organism: Pholiota adiposa (assembly GCA_009935795.1). Taxonomy (NCBI): domain Eukaryota; kingdom Fungi; phylum Basidiomycota; class Agaricomycetes; order Agaricales; family Strophariaceae; genus Pholiota; species Pholiota adiposa. Next base: position 226,133 of record QEYC01000012.1, read on the forward strand.
ATGCTATTTCGTGAGCGGCCAATCAAGCTTACGACCCAGGTCGTACATAGAAAAAGCCAACAAAATGAAAGAACGGGATGGACAAATGGACGAATCAAAAAGAAAGGATTCAGATCGAGGGAAAGCCAATCCGTAAACCAATCAAAAAGTTTCGCAAAACGTAAAAAAAAACAAACCAGAAAGGCAGTATGTAACACAACAAGCAGAAATGAAAAGGGCATATAGAGTAAAAGTATTCCGAAATATCGTAAAAAGTTCGAGTCGGAGCTCGAGCTCATTTTTTTGGCGGGGAGACCTAGCAGACCGTCGTCGGTAGGCGACGGACGGTGGAGGTGGTTCAGTGGTGTCGGGGTGAATCCGAATGCAGTGGACGTGATAATGGAAGTGAAGTGGAAGTGGAAGTGAAGAAAAAAAAAAATTGTGGAGGTGACGATGGGAAGACGGAATGTATCGATACAGAGACGTAGAGACGTGGAAACGTGGAGACGTTGGAGACGAGACGAGGAAAATGGGAAATGCTACATGAGTGGCTGATATGGCTATGGCTATGGCTGCATGGATTATGGGGTCGTGGTTGTGGAATAATTGCTGAAAAAGTTATGGCTGAAAGTGCAGAAGTTGCTCGTGCTGATGCGAGTCGAGTGCTGAGGCGAATCGGGTCGGGTGCTGATGCGATTGCGAATGCTATTGTGCTTGCTGCTACATCGTGCTGTTGCTGTATGGCTGTATGGCTGATGCAAGTAATGCTGATGCAAAAGAACTGGTATCTTCGTCATCGTCATCGTCGTCGGTATGTCCGAGTCATTGCAAATGCAAGTTCAGGCGCTGCCGTTAAATCGTCTGTATGCAGTACGCGGCATAGTTCACAGAAAAAGAAGCGAAAAAAAAAAGAGACAGAGTATGCAAAAAAGGCGAGGAAATGATGAAAGAGCGAGGCGAGCTACGCCCCAGAGGAACTTGTAAATCGGGGTGGATAGGCGTTGAGGTCGAGTCCAGTGTCGTCGGTCGTCCTTATATGCGCGTCGTGGATCAAAGGAAAAGCAAAACCCAGATCCAAACATGTATGTCCGACGCTCAACACCCCTAAGGCCGCACATAAGGCATCCCACTCGCATGCTGGAACAGCGCGCACTTGACATTGGTCAGCGCCTCGCGCTCCTTCGGGGTCAACAGGCCCTCCGGGGCGCAATTATCCACATAGCGAATGACCAACGTCATCGCGTCCTCCGCCTCCTGGAGGCTCGGCGGCGGGTGCTCGCCCACGATCGTGAGCTGCACGTACGCGCCATCGCCGTCCCGCCCGTACACCGTCTGCTGCACGCCGTCCACGAGGGGCTGGTTCATCAGGTGGTGGTGGTGCGACGGCAGCGGCTGCCCGTGCACGTACTGCGCGTCGTACGCCTCGGGCGAGTGCTGGATCGCGGAGGCGTCGAGCGCGAGCTGGGTCTGCACGGGCGTGTGCGCCCCGCCACCACCGCCGCCCGAGCCCGAGGCATGCTGCATGTCGGGAGAGGCGGAGTGCTGCTGCAGCTGGGACTGCGACTCGAGGGAGGGGTCGAGGACGAGGTTGTGCGATGCGGAGGGCCCGGAGCCGGGGCTCGAGTCGCTGCTGCGGGAATCTGGGGAACCCCCAGCGCCAGGCCATTGCTGGTGCTGGTGATGTTGGTGCTGCTGGTGTTGCTGGTGATGGGACTGCGCCTGCGCGTGCCCGTAATCCATGCCCATGCCCATGCCTTGGTCCTGGCTCTGCTGGCTCCTGGTGCCGGGCGGGGGCACGAGGCGTGGGGCAGGGCCGCCGCGCGACATGGGGCCAAAGTGCTCGGCGTTACCCCACTCACCGCGACGGATATCGTGGCGGGCCTTGAAGTTTTCGACCCAGCCCGAGGAGCCCTTGAAGCGGTCGGTGCCGATCCTGTTCTCGCGGGCGATCTCGAGGGCGCGGTTGCGGATGAGATTGTCGGTGATGTTCACGCCGTTCTCGGACCAGACCTGGAGGGTCTTGCGCATCTCCCATTCGATCTCGGGGAACTTGCTGGGGCTGGGGAGAAAGTAGAAAGGTTGGGGGCGGTTATCAGCATGGGGAGATGGATGGCGCGATAGGAATGATACGGACCGATGCCTGGAAGTCTGCTCGTTGGACTCGTCCTCGGGGGAGATGTTGAGCCAGCGCGTCTTCTCTTTGAGGATCTTGGAGATGGTGCTGCGCTCGACGTTGAACTGGGTGCCGATGTCCTCCTGGCGCATCTGGGGGTGGTCGATGTGGAACTGGCAGATGGCCTTGCGGTCGGAGTCGCGGAGACGGTGCTTGGTGTGCTTGGGGGGATCGCGGCGTGGCGGGGGCGGGGGGAGACGCGGGGCATGGGTGCTGGTGCTGGCGCTGGTGGCGCTGCTGTGGGCGAGCGGGGATTGGTGGCGGGCGCGGTCGTCGTCGGAGACGGCGGAGACGGCGGGGGAGGGCGCGCGCGGGGGTTCGAGGGCGGAGATGGAGCGGGGGCGGGAGCGGTGGCGCTGGGGGACGTAGGGTGGGTAGGGTGCGGTGAGGGCGTAGGCGTCGGACTGGTGGCGACGGCGAGCGGGGCCGGATGCTTGGTGGTGGAAGTCTGAGGGAGCGGGGGAGGGATAGGGATGCATGTCGAAGGGCAGCCAGGGGGCTGGGATGAGGACGTGAGCAGGGTCCATGGGTGGCGTGTGGGCCTCATATGGGGGCGCGTATATAAAGGGAAGACTCACTGTAACGGTTACGAGCAGAGTCCCATCCCAGGCGATTCCCTTTTCCGGCCATTTCTTGTACTTGTGGTCCCTCCCTCGGCTCCGTCCCACGGGACACGCCTCATGCAAGGTCTCTATCCCAACTCATTTCCGCGTCTCTCTCCTGGGATCTGCGGCTTCGATTCCAGAAGTTCTTCTTGTTTAGCCCGTCGCGTACCACTGCCTCTCTGCGGTCCTGACATGCGCAATCGATCACAAACCCACCATCGATCCAGTACTCCTTCAAAGTTCCAACTTTGGCGCCTTCGGACGAATACATGCGATGCCATCCACAAGTAAACCTATCCTATAGTACGTATGTAGCGCAGCGGGAGGCTATCCCACCCCCCAATGCAGGCTGCCCACCAGCAAATCAGGACGCAGTCCGTCACCGTCCAAATAACTTTCACAACAACACTTGTTCTTGTTTTAGACAACTAGGGTCCTAGCCCACCTGTTGCTTAACCTCCAAGATTCCTTGGCTGCCCCATCCCATAATCCCATCGCGTCAACTCATCGACAATGCACACACACGACCCATCCGCGCATATTTCTGGCTCCAGCGCGCTAAATATACCCCCCAAACCTAACTCTACCGTACGTACGCTTGACTCTTTGACAGCGTTAACATAATGATAACCTCCGGGGGGTGCCCATGCGTCGCGGAGTGCGAAACCCTGGGAAATCGCCCTCCATCAGCAGATGCGGGGTGATTCCCGACAAAGTGGTGATCAACGAGGGGGGGTGTGCGACTTGAAAGCTTCAACTTGGAACTGTAACGAACTTGGCGGCGCGTATTAGGCGGCCGGCGTGCAAACTCTAATCGATATCGAGGGGCAGATTCGACATTCATTATAAATGTATGCAGTCACTCCCGTGGGCGTCTGGCCAATACCAGCCAGCGAACGCGAGATCTCCATCGGTGTATCTATCTTTGTTCATCGATCCAAGAGCGATGAACTGTATACTGATGTTTTCCCCATTTTCGCGAGTCCATCTCCCCTTCAACGTGCGTCGCTCCACCGCATTATAATATATCCTTGGGGAAATTTCGAGGCCTACTTATACCCTATCTAGTACCCGACACCCAACAAGGCTTCGCGGGAGCGAGTCGACCGCCACCATCATCTTCTAGATCCGGGAGGACGACATCCAGTAACCAGTTACGCTGCCCGTTGCCCCATTATAATCGCACTATCAAACTTACCACATACTTTCCCCAGGGCTTAATATGTCACCTGGAACTCGGGAACACCGTAAGTTCGCAACACCATCGAATCGAATACCGCCGGCCTCACGCAGGCGCCATGGAAATTCGGTAGCTAAAGCTACGATGACGGAAGCGCAACACACTGTGGGTCGGAAGAGGGCACTGGGGGATAGTGTCTATTAATAACCCAACCGCCGTTAATACCCCCAGCGCAGATGCTGTTGACTTACAAGGCAAGAGAACGGCTATGACTAGCTAAAAATAATAATGGGGGCGAGCAGGGGTTGGAGCCGCCGTATTCTTGGACGACGGACAACGGAGGGGCAGGCAGACGGGGAGGCAAGCACCTAGACCCTAGACTTTTTTTTTAAACGGTTAGTGTATTCACTATTTTGTTTTAGCGAAACATTTAACCCGAGAACACGGTCGGAAAGTTAAGTTTCCTTGAACAGTGGGGTTCGTGGAAAGATGTGGGGTAAAAATAGCGGAAAAAAAATAGCAAAAATAGCAAAGATATAGCGCCGTTGTCTGTGCACGCAGCGTAGTGTGTAGCGTGTTGATTCCCAAGTTAACGTTCCTATCAACCACCACCCAAGGAAGCTTTTGAACGTTAACGCAACGCAGCGACGGGGAAGAAGGTGGGATGCACCATGTTCCGGGATAGAACTTCGAGGTTCAAGATAGAGATATCTCGTAAGAATTTGGCATGATATTTTATGTCGACAGATTCGCAAGAAAAACGCGTACGACAATGGAGAACAAGCACACATAATCTACTATAAAATATGATTGGTATTTCAAAGGCAAAAAGTAGAAAACTCTAACAACGTTGATTTACAGGAAAGCAAGATTCGCGCCTCGGCAGACAATTCGAAAACTTGAAAATCCAATGGTGGCCTACTATTATAACACCTATCCTGACAGGCAGAGATCGCCGTGTTCTTGGGCCCTCGAAATGTGGTGAGTTTCTTCACTGTTCTGGTCTGATTACTATAGCATTGTACCCGAGAACACGGTGAGTTCGAAAGGTTAAGTTTCCTTGACTGCGTTCTGTGGAATATGCGGGGTGTGCAGAAACAAAAATACGCGTAGCACGCCCTGCGGCAGCGTACCGTGCCAGACTTGAACGGAGATTAGATTCAGGATTGGGAGAGACCAGAGGTATTCCGTCAATAATTCGCAAAAAATCGATGTCTACGCGTACGTTTACATTTCAAATCAAGAAAAAGGTGTTTGATAGTAAATCCGCCAGAAGGATGGGAATTCGGCCGGTGTTCTTCGGTGTACTCTAACTCAGATGATTTCATGCACCTGTATTGTAATTATTAAATCAATGTTTGCGTTGTTCTACACACCGTGATTCAGCCCGGGAATATGGTGTGTCAGAAAGCTCATTGTACGGTAAAAATACGTCCCACAGCTCGCAGGACGCATCGTAATCTACACCATTCCGAGAAAGGCGAAAATTGAAAGGCCTTCAAACGAAACGCTTCGAATGGGGAGACATTAGAATGGAATGGAGAAACACACGGACGGGCCTTTTGAAACCACAAGCATGTGTAGTCTACACACATACGGCGTACCGTATGTAAGTATCATTCAGTCTGACTTATCAATCAGACTTTAGCTTTAGCTTTCATTTAAATCCTGTCCCTCTACGCAAGGTCATCTCGGACATCAGATATCTGCAGTCCGGCGTTCAAATCTGCTATTCACATCTAACAGCTCCTGTAAACTTCAGGTGGTGGAAGGATAAAATGATATCATCGGAGCTCGTTTATTTCCTTGCGTGTGTCAATGGAGGAACAAGTTTGGGCCTTCAAAAAATTTGGTGCGCTCCATATGGAGTGCATCTTACCTGAACTCGACTGCTTTAAGTGCTTATCTGAATACTGGTTCTTGGTTCTTCGTTGTAATTCGCACCCATCGACAGCTTCCGCCGGGCATCGTTACGATTTACCTTTTGCCACCCGCCCTGGTTCTGTTTCGATTTCGAGTGAATACCCCACCACCCCACCCCCCAAAGAATACCCACCCATTTGGGACTACAGTCGATGGCGCGTCGAGTTCCTGCGACAAGGAAGGAGATTCACTGGTGCGATTTAAATTCAGTATAATCTGAACGTGCGCTATCTGAACGCACCGCCCGGGCTCTAGAATCGAAGCTCGGTGGATGTATGTGTTATATGGGTACCAGCATATTTTCGCTGTGGGTTTGCTGTCTTGTGGACATTGCGACAAGCTGTTTGTGGTACATACACGCGTAGGGTGTGTATTATCGTCGAAGATCTAGTAGTTATGACGTTTTACCGAATGCTTATCGTCTAGAAACTCGAGAAATCGCTCACCTGGTTACAGGTCAGGCGAGAGCTCTCAATGCGCAGCGTCCTCAGTAGTAGTAGTTCGCCAGTGGAATGGTCCATCAGTTGTAGTTGTCAAGAGTCCTTTCTGGAGCATTCTTTTGGCCGACCGCAAGAATCAGGAATAACGTTGATTTGAATGGACAGAACGCTTATCGACTCCCCGAAGTTTGCTTTATCCCCCCGATCGGTCCTGCGCAATCAATAGCAAAATAAGTAGTCCAAGGCACCTGCCCAACTGGGGCTGTTTTTCTCTTCTTCTAATAGGCCCTAAGTACGCGAAGGCGCTGGCACCTGGCATATGTGGTGGGGTATTCTCCTCGTGCGCCGGCGCATGACGCGCGTTCGATCTCCATAACCCTTACCTAAAATTCTCCCTTTCTCCCGCTGCGCACGGCGCGTCGCGATAAGACGGTCGAGGGTGGGTAGGGTGGCAGCCTCGAGGTATTTGCCAACAGGGTTCGAGTTCATGACAGCGAGGTTAAAAAAACCGGCCGTCAGCTGACGGTGCCTGCAGGTAGTACTCAGTAGAGTAAAATGGTCCATAACGGCTGCTGAGTGCTATCTGGTATAGTCGAAAACGCATTTGGGGCGCGTTAGGCCCTATCTTCCTCCTTTCCAGGTGTAGTGTGGGCGCTTGGGGTGATTTCGAAGATTTGAGATGCTGAGCGTGTTTGAGGGTGCTCGGTGCTTACTCGGATGGGGAGGGCGTTGTTCATCGTCCTTCCGTGCGCTGTTTGAGCTGCTTGACAGATTTTTTCTGCCTTCTAGGGTGGTCGACCTCGGCGTGCCTCACCTTGTGGCCGAGCATTTAATTTCTGCTGGGTCATGCGAGTCAATAGCTCGCCGCCTAGATCGTATTTTTCAATTGCTTAACTTTCGCTAATCTCTTGAATGGCTTGGATCTTCAGTAAATATTGACAAGCTGTCTGTGGAACAGCAATGACTCACGTATTCTGTGCTGCTTCTTATCGCTGCTCCATGGCGCGTTCGATTCAGAGAGTCCTTGGGAAAAACATACCAGGCAAAGGCGCGTCAGGGAACACGCTCGAACTCAACCCCGCGATTGTGCGCCGCACGTCAATTTCGCGGAGTTGAAAATCGCGGAGTGCGAATTTGGTGCAATGGATGGCATTTCTTTTAACCTGGTTCGACGTCGTGGCGAGGGCCTCAAGGCGTGCAGGAATGAGCGTAGCGGGGAGTTTCTGGTCATGCGCACTACCGAGGTACTATTTATAAATTGAGAATACCTTATCCATGGCGGATGTGGTAGGCGTTTTGGATGCGCTGTATAAACTGATCGCTGTGGCTGTGCGCTCGCTTCACTGAGGTTTCGCGTTTCTATTAGCCTTCCCTTGCTATCTTTCCAATATCTTTCTATCTGCGTTTTCTGATTTTTATATTTTGTTTGTTCTAGGATCGGGTTTGCCACCCTCCCGGGCATAACGGCTTGAGTGGGAGAGCTTTTCGAAGGCCTGCAGAGCTTTTGCCATCTTGGTTTAAATTGAAGGCTATTCTAGTAATGACTTTCCGTATCAGCACCAACTTGCAATCCGTAATATTACTAGAAACACGTGTACGCCACACTGTCGTCGATTTTTGTATTGCCTGCGAACTTCGGCGCTTATATCTAAATCGCCCGAGCCTCCGTCTATCGATGCCATCCGCTACCGTTTTTGCGACTGGGTATCTTCAGATATCGATTATTTCTACCGGAGCGCTATAAAAACTACAAAGATAAGCAATAAGCAACCTAGAAAATGCCGTGTTCCTCTCTTTCTTGTAGTTATCTAGCCCTTGACCGATATGATAGGGCTACAAAACAGCTGATCAATTCTCGATCTGGACGTGGGGGAGGTGAACATAATATTACGCACAATTATGCGCTGATACTGTCAGCGTAGGCGGCAGGAATAGCCACGCGCGGGGATGCTGAACTCTCCAGGCGCACGTGGGCTACTGACAGATACAGACCGCGGACAATCCTGGAGATCTGCGCACTTCGATCCCTGCAGACTGTAGAACCGCAGAAGTGGGGCTCTCACTACATTCGACGCTCAAGTTTGGTAGACACGTCTGTGGGAGGAACTTGGACTATACAACCAAATTCTGTGTCTGAGCTATTGTTACACTCTCCGAAATATCCTATGGGAGTGTTTGATACGTGTTTCCGCAGATCATTAAACGCTTTCGACGAACAAGATATCGTTCTCGCGTTTCGTAGCTGTTCTCATGATGCGGCAGTATGACATCATACTACTCGATGTATACAGTAAAAAATCTTTTGATAGTATACCGAACCTGCTGAGTCCGCTCCCGGCTCGCTGTTACTCGTCTGACCAACAGGAATTGTCCATTCAAATATTTGAGGGTGAACACGAGTAGAAAAGGACCCCATATCGTTAGATGAATCTGCAGATCGATTCATCTACGCCTATACATTTGCCATGCGAGATTTATATAGTTAATTTTGAATGTTGCCATTGGGTGGAGGTCAGTGGGTTTGTCAAACGGCGGTGCTCAATTCTGATGCTGCGGCTTCTACGTCTTTGGAAGAGAAGTTCTTAGGCTCGTCGTTCTATTTTTTCCAGCAGCTCTCATAGACCTACAATGCACTCGAATAGACATATAAATTCTTTTTAGAATTTGGCCACTCTCACGGAAAGTCCAGCCACGCAGAAGGTTTGTGGGTTCACATCTTTCCCGAAAAGGATCGATACCGAAAAAGGCAATTATGCCCTATAGCTTGGCGGATCGTTCCAGGCCACTCAAGTAAGTTTTGGCGGTGTGTAAATATAGGCATCAGACTGCCCCGTCCAATTGGACCACGGGAAATTGACCTATCATATGGCGACCAATACTCACAGACTTCAAGACTAACAATCCCCTGATTTCCGTGAAAACTTCAGGCATCAGGCATACAGTAGTCGTCGGATTTCGTTGGTGACATACATAAGCTATTCTACGAATGGGATAACCTTCTGCCCGTCTAACTCTCCAGTACTGAGTATTTGTATGATATGATGTAATGGCTGTCAGAGCTATCCGATAGACACAGTACGCCGTTGAACCAGTAATTGAATTCAGTCATTTTAGGGATCCTACTGCCTGATTATCATATGGATTTCCTGGCCTGAAGAGAATACGAATACTTTCATGGAAGCAGGCCTAAGAGAAGGGTGATAGTGTCAGGAATTGCAGTTTTCATCCGCTAAAAATAGTAGCTACAGCGATCACTAGTGCACTGCCATTTTAGATACGAGCTTTCTAGACAGCAGCAACAAGCTAAAATTACTTACCTACGTACATATATTCAAGCGCCATCCCTCTTTATTGAAGGAATATGTGCGGCGATATGTGGCCTTTTGAGGCGTTTTATACGCAGTAGTTGGTTCAGCCGAGAGGTAGTAATGGGATTCGTCGTAGGATTGTTCTAGAATGGCAAAACAGTCACCCGAGTGGCGTACAATATCGCACAATGGCGTACTGACTCGTGTTATGTGTCTTCTTTAACGTCCGGACGAACTCGAAAACGGTCTGGATTCGGGATAGAGCAGCTAAAATTGTCATGATCTCACCGGATGATGTATGTGGGGAACTAATTGACACGATTAGACCTGATTAGACCTGTCATCATTGGATTATTATAAATTATTATGTGCATCCACCTGCTTCTCGCCACCACCGCAATGCATACATCACTTGACGCGCATTTGCCCGAGCCAATTGGAGCGGCTAGTAGTACGGGTTGAATTTCAAATGTGCATCATGTTTTGGTCGTGAATGGAAAACGACGGCGTCTGTACAGCAGAAGAAATAGCAATGATGCAGTGTATGTGTGTTTCTTGTCAGCGAGTGAGCATCTGAATCTCATCCTCCTCAAAAATGTATCTACTTTGTTCAGTTGGTTATGCGAAACATTGTGATGCGCACAGCAAGTTCTCGCCGCTTCGAATGAGTACCCGACAAGTCGAAATGATTACGGATCAAGAACGTGCTATGGGCTAGCCAAGTTCTGCAGAATCCTCTGGTGAATGCAGGTGAATGCCCGGCAGCCTGATCAAAGTTGAGACGCTTTCATTATTTATTTATTCCAAGTCCATGTTCCCACGAGTCACGTGCAGAGAAATGTGATTGCCGGCCGAGCGAGCTCGTCAGGATTCGTCATTTGATAGGAAATCAGAAGTGTTTCTTTGCCTCCTCCTCCTCCCTTTGCGCTCCCCTCCGATGTCTATTCTCGAGCTTTTTCTACTCGTGAAATCCTGAAATCTCCACCTTTTTCGGCGCGCTCTTTTGACGTCTTCAATGTTGCTAGCTAAGCACCTGCAGATATCCCGTGACACTCGGTGCAAACCGGTTTCATGACTCACTAGCCTTGTAGCCTCGGTTAGGATCGGAAAATTGGGCTATGTACAGCTATTGATGGTCCCCGCATATATAAAGAGCGAGGAAGAATGACCACTGGAAAAATTCTTGAGACATTCTATCTTACTGTCAGGCGATCACCATGCTCAGGACAACGTTGATCAAATCAGCCTCTCCTGCTCTGAAGCTGACTTGCTCAGCTGGCTCTTTTGCTGCTTTCTCTTCTCTATCGGTACCAGCAACCCGCGGAAATTTGCTTCTTGGATCCCTGGCAAAGCAAAACACCGCTGCGGGCAGTAGGAATCTCTCTTCGTCCTCCACCCTTTACGACGATACCTTGTCCAAGAAGCAGTCGCACAAGGAAGCCAGCCCAGTGCACAGACGTATGTATGGCGAGCAATTCTTGCTCGTGTTGTTGCTGTTTGCACGCAACTTTTTTTCTTACCGTCGGATGCAGAAGAAAATCCTGGGTCGTCCTCCCCGGCTACATCGCCATTGACAAAACACGACGACGTCAGTACTATTCCGGCGACCAAGGCACCAGATATGATTCGCGGGGATTGGGTGCTTTTCCATCCCGTCTACTCCCAAGAAGAACTCAAAGCTGTCCAGGTATCAGACTTCCTATGAGCCTCTACGGTTTTTCTAATATGCGCAAACATCAGGTCCTTCATCACGAAACAAAGAACCTGGGTGATAAGATTGCTTATAACCTTGTCCAAGTTGCACGAAAAATTTTCGACTTAGTGTCGGGCTATAAGCATATCAAAAAGCCTCCTGCTCCTGGCATGACCATCGACGAGCTGCGGAAAGCAGGTTATCTGCTTACGGATAAGCAATGGCTCGATGTAAGGTTTCCCTCATACATCTTGTCGGACTTTGAATTCTTACCATCATTCACTAGCGTATTCTGTTATTAGAGACCATTGCTGGCTGCCCCGGAATGGTCGCTGCAACCCTTCGTCACTTGCAAAGTTTACGTCTTATGGTGTGCATGACCCTGATTTTCAGTATATCCAAGGCTAATATTTTTTTCCTCAGCGTCGTGACAGCGGTTGGTCAGTATGAATGGACATACTCACATTCAAAAAAGTGTTAATATGTCAATAGGATCCATACCTGTTTGGAAGAAGCCGAAAATGAACGAATGCATCTTATGTATGTCTCTACTTCGTCCGTTTTGTTGTCTATAGTTTAACATTTGTTGTGTTAAGGACCTTCATGACTTTTCGCCAGCCCTCCATGCTGTTTCGCCTCCTGATTCTTGGAGCTCAAGGAGTCTTCTATAACCTTTTCTGTGAGCGAATCGCCCCGGATATCAGAGAATATCTATTAATTAATTTCTTTTTTCTCCAGTCTTCTCCTATTTATTTTCTCCAAGAGTTTGCCATCGTTTTGTCGGCTACCTTGAAGAGGAGGCAGTCATAACTTAGTAAGTGTATTGTTTTCTGTGGTCCTTCCTCACGTTGAATTATCTTTATAGCACACGGTGTATTGCCGACCTGGAAGCTGGTAAAATTCCGGAATGGTGGGTTGTCAATATATTCTTCCATTTCTGCGCACTGATGACCTCCCGACTATAGGACTAACGAACCGGCTCCAGAAATTGCTATTGACTATTGGCGCCTTCCGGAAACCTCCAAGCTCTTGGACGTGATATACGCGGTGAGGTCTGATGAGACCACACATAGATTCGTGAATCACAGTCTTGCCAATTTGGATCATTCAACGGACGTAAATCCTTTCGCTCTTCGTGAACCCGATATGCTAGTCAAGGGCCGAAAGATTGAGTACGTGCATTCGACGATTTATTGCTATCAAATTTGACTAATGCTTTCTGCCCTAGGTTCCAGCGTTCAGAATCAGAAGAGTACGTCAAACAATCGCATGAGCTAATGACAAATCAGCGAAGCAAGGCTGTGGATTCATAGATTGACAGCATGGTTGACCATGCATCGACGATATATCGCAATTTGGTCTTCTATTCCATCAATGTACACTACACCCCCACACCCCCACTCGTAATCTTAGGCAAGCTGGAACATTCTTTGACGTGTTTCATTTAGCATTAGTGTAAACATATAGATTATCTGCTTTGTACTGATTTAAAATCATTTCGCTCTGAATTTTAACATTCAACGTTCAACTCTCGCAGCCCAAATTCCACGGATAACGCGGACATAAATGAAGTCCTCCCATCTTTCGAGTTTTGTAAATTGTGATATTCAACTGAAAGTTGTCGACACTCGCTCGAAATTCCACTCTTCGGCAGGAATTTGTGAACTGTGAGGGTTGGTGCCTGAGACTGGAGCGCTATTTATTTTTGCTGATCCATGGCATCACTGCGACACCTGCTCAGTCTTCAGATTGTCGATGTCCAGTACCCTCTTTCACACCGCATTCATTTTCTGTTTCCTGCACATTGCATTAATCCTATCGCTGCATAAAGGCTTAAACGCCGGATGGCTTCCGCGTCGAGTGGGTTTAACGGCGGAACTCCTTCAACCAACGACATAGTCGAGGAGACACCAGCCCCAATCCACCAACGACCAAGGGATGGCGTCGTTCATCGACGCATCTTCATCGGCCCTATGCCAGAGAGGGTCATTTCGAATAAAGAAGCTCAAGCAACCCATAAAAAGCCTAAAACCACACTAGGCAGCGTCTTTTCCTTGACGTTGGAGCCCGACAAACCGCATGCTGGAGACAAGGTGGAAGATGTTGCTCGGTCGATCAAGGCGCATGCGTTTCGGTTCTTTCTACATGAAGGTGGCGATCCCGAGGACTGGGACGAACAACAGGAAGATAACATCGCCGAAGAAATGACGATTCGTTGGAGAAACAGCGATTGGGGCAAACTCTGGAGTCATCGACATGATCGCCGCAAGAACTTCATTGGCGGTATTACCAACCAGTGGTTCGGGACTAGTTTCGAAGTCGGTAACTTGCTGGGGGTAAATTTGCTAGAGGGACGAGAGCATATACACGAAAGAAATCCAAAACTCTCACTCCCGGAAGCGGACACATCGACACAAGTAGTGGGTTATAGCTCGACAACTTCCAAAGTGTCTGTCATTCCCCCTTCAATGGCTCACACTGATGCTACGTCTAAAGCCAGCCGCTACGATTCTGGTCTAGACGAGCATACTCCTGCGTCTTCAATTACAGGTCTTTTACATGGTAGTCAACCCCTGACATTGGGCCAAGACCAAAAAGTAAAATCCCAGCCTGATTTACGGATTCCACCGAGGCTCCGAGATGTGAATAGGGCACAAACGGATATGCCTCCGCCGGTAGCCAATGTGAAGGGCAAAGCCAAGATGGTTCACTACGATGGCTTAGATGATATCGGTTCTATTTCACTTCCAGACGAACGACCTGCACCACCAGGCGAGTTGTTAAACCGATCAGAGCCTACGATAGAACCAAACGGTAGTTCATCTACAGATGGTTCAGATTTAGCTCTCGGCTCTCCAGTGCGTCCTTCAGACGACGTGAAATGGGGTGATATTCTTTTAAGAGGTGAGTAGAGCTGAGCTTGTCTTCCTTTCTAGTTTACTGACTTTTTGGAGAGATAGGATGCTTATTAGAGCAACCTATACAAAGGACGAAGACATAACGCATTTTGATGAAGAGATAAATAGGACCACTCGAGACCTTAGTTATGAAGACTGGGGCGAATTTCTCGTCGCTTGGCGCAGAGACGGCCTTGAGATCTACAGGGACTATGTATGTGTATTTATATATACGATGCCTCAAACTGATATCTTTCATGCAGAATACTCCTGGAAGAGAATGGATAACAGGCCATAAGCATCTTTCCTACGTTATTCCTCTCAAATCCTCAAGAACGAAGCTATCTTTGTTCTCTTTCGTTGACATGACATTTTGCATCACATGTGCTCCGACAACCAGCAAGCTCAACACAGCGACATCTCGATGGGTCTTCAATCGAGTGAAGGAAGGTACTAACATCTTCATTTTCAAGATTAAAAGCAGATCAAGAGCCTACGACTGGATATGGCAGTTATGGTGTGTATATAACGATACCTTCCTGAATTAAAATATTCACCTCCATATGTAGGCAGTCCATGGGCGGACAAATTCCATCTTTTGTAGACATATATATTCCGCGGCTCAATACCAAAGTTAAGATCGATGTACCCAACGATTCAAGCAACGGATGCTCAACCAAGCAGGTATTTTCGCGCGAAAATGTGGTCCAGCTTTGCATGAATACCCTGCACGATATTCCAGATTGGAAATATGCAATGGAGGACCAGATCAAGCTAGGGAATTCGTTGGCGTTGGCCTGGCGCTCAAAGGCCAACTTAGATTGGATATGGCTAGACAACGATGTGACAGGCAAACTGAGGGAATGGCCCATTTTGTGTGGCCTACCCATGAAGCAGCTGGTTAGTAGTGTCATTGTCTTTATTTTGTGCATTCGATGTTGACATATTTTCCAGTCTTCAGCCCCTCTCTACTTGGAGATCCGCCTTGCATTCCATGGCGCCGATCACATACACTTAAAAGATGGCACCGCTACTCAAGAACCACCATCCGTCGAGGGCTACTTGGACCGAATTCGACCCAACACGCAGACGAAACAGCCTATCTATCTATCTGTTCATCAAGGGAACATATTCTTGCTGAACCCCCTCACAGCTTCACCGCCGACGCCTCCAGGATTGCTCAATATTCAACCGGGAGACCTTGATGCCCAACTTCAGAACCTCCGTCATGTGGAAGCGCGACGCGGGATGAACCAGATCATGGCGGCGACTGCAGTAATGGATCTGCGGACCATCGTCGCTGTGCGAAGGTCCTTCCAGACAGTCCCATCGCATATGCACACTGATGTTGATACCCATGAAGAAGAAAACATGCTCAAGAACTTCGCTTCTGAGCAAAGGACGATGGAGGATGAAGAAGACGAAGGCGGTGATGGCGGCCTTGCTAAAGCGCATAATCGAGTGCATGCGAGAATGAGGCGGTCATTTGAATTATTGCTGAAGACGGGACACGTAATTCGATTCGAGGTTAGTGAAATGAAATATTATTTGTATTCATCTCCCTCACGGTGATTTTCAGGCGCATTCATCTAAGGTTGCAATCGAGTGGATCGACAGACTTCGGGCACTTGTATTTTATTGGAAGCTGCGACATCGTCTGGATGCGAAGGAAGAAATTGAGCTTGCTCAAGCACAGCGCCCTCGACTTACTCCACGGACGAGGGTTCATTTTGACGATGAAGAAGCCCCTCCTGAACCTCCCATTGATTTATCTGCACCTTTTGCTGCGATGGATTCTCTGTACAATTGGTGTGCTTTGGAAGGTTGCAAACCAATGGTCAAGGCTGGTCGCCTATACATGAGAAGGGGTCTGCGTGGACAATATAAGTAAGTTATCAATTGATTCTATCAACCCCAATATCGCTGAGATTGGGACAGACTTGTCCAACTCTATTTGGTAGCTGGACATCTTGTTCACTTCCGCATCACTGGTCATTCATCGCTATATCCAGCCATGCGCAAGAGGATCAATTTGCTGGACGCATATGTCTGTTCGGGTCACCTAGCAGCACAATGCTTACCGCAAGGACAATACAGGCCAGACACTGAGCCAGCTCCACGGCGATATCAGGATGGATTGGAGACCAATGATCGCGAAATGGACATGTTATTCATGATCTGGTATCGTCCACAACCTCTAATGTTCAATGCAGACCAAGATCCAACTGTCACCCCTGTTATCCCGAGGTCTGTTCCAAACATATCCGCTAAAAACAAAATGTTGGTGTTCAAAACAAGAAGCATCCTCGAGCGTGATGCCTGGTGTTGGGCGATAAATTCGGAAATTGAGAAAATCGTCCGGGCACAGAAAGCTCGCGAGGAAATGTTGCGAGAAACAGGCGGTCTGTTGAAATTCACGAAATAATTAATGTTGGGACACTCCTTAGATATTTTCTTGCTTTTCGAATTTGGATAAATTAGTGGATACCATTGTATACAGTATAGTTTACTTTCTCTTGGGCTTCTTAACACTGTAAAGAAATTAATATCGCCGCCGTGGATTATGATTATGTTGGCACTCACCCATATCTACTGCGAGATGTAGCACGGTTGACAACTCCTGCAAAGTCCAGGGCACCACGAACAAGCTTGTAACTGAGGACACACGTGAATTTCGGCCGTAGCAAACATACTGACAACACTCACCCCACACCGGGAAGATCCTTAGTACGACCTCCTCTCACTAGAACGACACTGTGCTCTTGCAAATTGTGACCCTCTCCTTGGATGTACGCCATCAGAGATTTTCCCGTTGACAACTTCACGCGAGCAACTTTTCGCTTGGCCGAGTTAGGCTTCTTGGGTGTGGCAATAATGAGGCGGGTCACGACTCCCTTGCGCTGCGGGCAGGTTTCTAGCAGTGGGGACCTGGATTTGACCTGCTTTTTGGGAACCCTTTTCGCGCGAATCGACTGGTTTATAGTCCGCAGTGCTGCTGGCGTCGCATGGAAGGAGCGGAACGGGATTGGAGATGACAACGAATTATGGGCCAGGAATGGCCTAGCAAGAGAAGGGGCCCATATTGAAGAGCTGCGAGCCAGGGCCCGGAAAGAGGCGAGCATTGAGGAGGACGGTTGCAAGCAGTAGTACCATCCCGGCCAGCGCTAGGTTAGAAATGTCTTTGTTTGGAGGAACGCTCCGTAGCCAAACAATAGAGGCGCGTCCACGCCCAATGAGCCTTTCAACCACTTCAATTACCTCATTCACGCGTTCCATAACATGCCCGTGGCTACCTCTTCGCGTCCAAGGGCTTCACGCCGTCAGAACTCGGAAGAAATTGAAGATGCACGCAACACACAGGTCAAACACAACGACGATGTCAGCGACGACGATCAGCCAGTCGTCAAAGTGAAAAAGGAGAAGAAGGGAAAGAAGAAAGCTGTTGCTGAAGAGGACGATGACGACGCTGTGGATGCTGTCGTAGACGATGATGATGATGACGACGATGATAAGATAGACGTCGCCAATTTCCCTGACCAACCTCTAGCCAAGGCGGATCTACACAAACTGAAGGGTATCTCGCAAGACTGGGAGTCTATGGCTAGTCAGATTGGCCAGCAGTCAAGCATATACAAAGACGTTGCTATTGCTATGGCTGAATCTGGGGAAACTGATACCAATTCTTCGAAGGTATTGCACGCTGTTCTTTCAATTCAGCAATAACTGAACATATTTCCAGGACTTGCAAATGCTGGATCGGGACATGAGAGATTTTCTCGACGTCTGCACCGAGATGACGCTTCATGCTAAAGCACTTGATGCCCTGCATCAACGAATTGCTTCAGGAGAAGTAGTAGTACGTGCATTTAACCTTTCTGACGGCAGCAAACGACTTGATACCTATCATAGACGGATCCCCAAGCGTTATACGAAGAAGGCCTCCAGAAAGGCATGGAAGAATATGCGGGCAAAACAACTCGACAGAAATATGTTAAAGACAAGCGCTATAACGACTTCCAGACGAGTATATGGGTATGTCCAATTTAATCATGCGCGCCTTTGGAACAGTATTGTGATACCACATCCCATAGGATGTGAATCACCCGAACGAGCCAATGCCGCCACTTACTAATTTCATCCCTCGAGGTTAATCTTCTTCGATTGCGATTTTCTTCTTTTTGCTAAATTCACAACACTATCCATCAGAGGATGGAGATGATTCTGACGACGACGATGATCTTGAAATGGGCGGAGCCACCCAAAACTACAACTGCCCTCTCAGCTTGACCATTTTGGTCAACCCAGTAACATCGTATGCTCGTTTATAATTTACCCATCTTTCCTTCCTTTCTAATACGGTCTTGTAGAAGCGTCTGCGGTCACAGTTTCTCTAAGGATTCTATCGTGGAATACTTCAAACATCCTACCCGACCACAGAAATGTCCAGCCTCCGGGTGCAACAAGGCATTTAGGTTAGGCGACTGCGAACCCGACCCGGAACTTGCAAAGAAGGTTAAAGCCCATCAACGACGTATGGCGCTGAATAGAGACGATAGTGACGCTGAAGAAGTCGTCGACTAAGCTACTAACACTGTCATATACGAGCTTAAAGCTGGTACCTGCATAACAAGATCCCCGGCACACCTTATATTCCATACCATATCCCCTCTGGCTCCCTTTGCAATGATTCACATAGCCTTTTTTCATATTCTACTCTATTGAATTAATCAAGCTTGTAGCATGTGCTTGTGCGCTCCGTTGAACCCAATTTCTTGCACTGTTATCATAGAGGAAGGCTCACTTTACCGGTGCTTTGCAGCCCCGATCCTACCACCATGCGGATAGAAGCATGTCAACGATTGCCTGCTAATCCGATGGGAATGGAAGAAAAGGATAGATCTCACCAGTTTCGTCCACACGAAGCTTTGAAGGTTATAGTCTATTGGCGATCAACACGTTCCAGGGGGCAAGGACGCTATCGTGTTCCCCAGGCTTGGTTTACATTAAACCTAGCGCTTGAAAGCCGTAGATTAAAGGCAACCTGCTCGTGTTCAATTGTATACAGCGTCAAATGTGGACATTTCTTCAAACACGCGTGTACTAACCGGAGACTATATTCTCATGATAGCAAAATTTGGATGTGCTTCTATGTATTCCGAATATTTTGCCGTGTCTGCGGCAGGATGTCGTTAACCCAGACCTTTCTGCTGAGTAACCGGAGCTCTATCTGAGATAGAGGGTGATAAGTGTAGCCGTCTGCCCAGAGAGTACTGGACGTATTTCTTCTAGTGTTATCATCAACAAGGATGAGGCTTCCGAGATCCACAAGACGCACTCTTTGTGAAACCAAAATACATTCGGACAAAGTTTCATGAAGAGGTAGAATTTATTACAGAGCGTCAATCGGTATCCATACTGTTGTGTCTCTCCCTATCTGCTTGTTCTTGTATGGCTCTCAAGAAAGGACCGACTCCTGTCCCAGCTTCTTCAGGGAGACCAAGGGTCCGAACAAGACCACCCAAGAGACCTGTTCTTAGGGCTTGATCGAAATTCGAAACTGCGGCCCTAAATTGAGGTGAGCTATAAAAGGGAAAAAGGAGGGTGCTGTCAGTATCTGCTACAAACGAGCTATAGAAGACATACTGGATTATTTGTTGTAGAGCCTCAGCAGAAGGTCGGACCGGCAGATCTGGGGGGAGATGAGGGAATAAAGCTGGAATGAGTTCCGGATGGCTCTCAAAGAGGGGGCCTAATGTTGCAGGTGTCAAGATATCGCTAAGCGATACATCTAGAAAAACCGGAATGAATTGCATTAGCAAGAACAAACTGTGGGAAACCATAAATAGATCTCACCAGGCGTTGAGGCAGCGTCCGGTCTGCCTGACATCGAAGTTAGCATTTGGGAAAGAGTGGCCAATTGTTCAGGAGTCGCTGCGAAGCCTAGTTCCCCACTGGAGGCGGATCTAATTCAGTCGAGTTAGGCAAATTATGTTGGAGGTGTGTTGGGAACGTACGCAGCTGCCGCAGGCTGTGTAGCAGCTGCTGAGGTGGAAGCCTCAGGTGCAGTCGAAGTGATAGGCACGTTCCACCTCATGTCGAATTCGGGGTCCATTAGCAGACCATTGACATTGGAAATGAATTCAGCGTCGCGGGAATCGGAGGCATCCTATCGAACGTTGGTATAAATTAGGCCGCGATTCTTGGGACATAAATTAGAATTCAATTTACCTGCATCCAAAACTGAAAAAATAAAATAGAAAAGATAAATCTGGAGAGAACAGAACGGCCAAATGAAGAAAACTCTCACAAAGTGGCGTTGATTGGAAGAGGAGAACTTCAGGACGTAGACTCGTCCTGGAGATTGAGAGACTTTGATGAAAGATGCATCGAAAGGGAACAATATGAGATCCTATAGAGCATAGATATTATTCGGGGCGATGTCAGGTCATGAAATATTTTGAACAAGGCATGGCGCACCTCTTCGATTGTGTTCGTAACTCGATCCTTCCAAATGAAGTGCAGCAGTCCATCCTCTCCGTTCGTCAGGTAGACAGCGCCCTTAGTGGGGCTGGGAACGACAGTGTTGGTTCCTTCTGTTCTGAAGGCTCTTCCGGCCTTGAACGCAAGGAGTACTTCCGACATATTAATGGTTTGTAGTGCAGTTGCGAGAGAGCAAAGCGCGACGCGTCAGTGCCTGATTGAAAGTCCGCCAAGTCTTGTGATCGCTTGATAAAGACAATCACTGCGTTTCGCCCAAATAATCTTTTGGCCGGATTCCACTGGATTTATCTATAATCTACCACAATCCATCAAAAAGATTTGTCCCCGCGCTCGCTAATCCTTTTCCTGGCACCTACACACATTTTTCTCCGATCTCCATAAAAGATTTACCACCTATCCATTCATGAACATACATAGATTATCGATATTGCCCGCAAATCTTATCCATAGATATACGAGCTCGCCACTCCATCCATTTGACTGATTCTTCATAAATCCTCAAGTATCCAGGGTTTTGGATGTTTTGTGCACCTTCGCATAGTATAGGCAAGTTAATTGATTACAGTATACTAGTGCACAGTACTATATTAGTAGTGAAATGGTATTTAAAAAAATGTAATCCCTTAGGACGTGATCTCAACGGACTGGCAACAGTGCAGCAACCACCGTATCATAACTGCGACATCCAGCTAAGTTTCGCCAAGCCATGCCATCACATACCAACACTTTGAACACATACAAGCTAAGCCGTCAATATAGACTTAGGTTTCTGCATGTCGCTAGTCAGAATGGGGAGACTCGGGAAGAGTGAGGAAACGCACAGTGATCACTAGTGTTGACGCGGCTGCTCCGAATACTGCATGCGGAATGTTGCTGTTGCTGGTATCAGAGGCGCATCCGGGGGAGGACGTAGCAGGATAGTGAATAGAGCTGTAAAGAGTTATGGAATAGATCAGCACGAAGAAATAAAGAAACAAAATTGAGCTTAATATATAAGTACCATCAAGCCTCGCCGCCTTGGTCACCGTACGCGAAGACGACAAAGGTCAATCGAGGGTGAGCATGACGACAACAGCCGTGAATATTTACGCTGTGAGGTGAGTTATACAAGGGCATGGAAGATGGAAGGACATGGACTAGTACTTGCCAGTGATCGATATCTGTTTTGTCGTGGCAGGAGTTCAAGGTGCGATGACTTGTTTACCCCCCAAAAATCTGTCCTAAGTACGTACACCCCAATCCTGTTTAGGATTTCCGTGGATATGTGACAAATCTCGTATACCTCTCTGGAATTGGCGGATGTGCCCTGTAATCTTGCAATGAGATGCTTGATGACAGAGAATTTATGGTTTATGTGGATAGGTGATCTATCTGCACCAGCCTAAATATGGGATACATGAATAAACCCTCCATTATTCATTCCAGGGGATCATTCGCCGTGCCCTGGCGTGTATTGCTCAAGATTGAGCGGGATTAGGGTGGATTATTCGGCGCAGTGAAATTTCCCACAAATCCCGCAAAAGGATAATTTGAGCGAAACGCAGTGAATTAAGAAATCAGATCACCTGTAATTCAGACCGTACCTGTACCAGCCTGTACCATTGGCATTGCTGTACCCAGCCCCAGCTGCTCCTTCCTAAAGGGAGCGCTTCTATTCCAAACTGCAGCTGGTCTTTTGCATAGGAATACTTTCAAATGGACTTCGACGAATTTGACGAACAACCGGCTGCGTGGGGTGTTGCATCTCCACGCGAAGTTGGCGGCGACCTAGGACTTGTACGAGAAACGCTCAAGAAAGAGCAAGTTGTCAGGTACGTCTACTAAATCTACGTCCATGGCTGGACATGTATTCTAATTGTCTGTTACGACAGCGATATCCTAGCTTATCAAGAAGGTTTGAGGGGTGCGTCGACATCTACATGCTGAGAATCACCAAGGAATGACCAACTCTAACAGCCATGCTGGCCAAAGTCGAAAGTGTACAAAAGGAGGTCGATAAATTAGCTTCGGGAAATGAAACTCTCCAGATGTATATCGACAATCTGACAGTTCAAATGGCCAAGCGACGATAATTCCATGCTCATCCATGTATGCTATCCATATACCCACCGCTATCATTATGCAACCCTCATAGCATGTCCATCGAACAGCTGGGAGGAAGTTGGTCATTGAACATCGCCAACCATTCTCATACCCTAGGTCTCGGATTGGAAGAGTTTCTTGCCACTGTGGACCAAGCAACTTGAACGAATGTAAATTCTGGTGGTAAGAGGAAGCCGACGCATGATATACAAAATTAATAATCCCTTATTACTTTACAAGTTACATGATCTAATGGTGAACACGGATGACATACTGCATAGGACAGTCCTGTCGTGGGTATTGAGAAGGAACGCCGCCGAGAGAGACTTGTCAAGTCAGGTTTTGTAGCAGTATTGAGCTAATGGCTCCGTCCTGCAAGCCATTGAAGGACAATGTCGCTATTTTCCAAGTGTAAGTTGCAATACTGATCTCTGTCAGGACAGAACTCACAGGTTGTGCTGACTCTTCATGGAACACTGGGGAATTATGAGATGCTTATCCTAGAGCAAACGAGATAAAAACATTCGTACCGAGTAACACTAAAAAGAATTGGGTCAGTGATACATTCTTGAATGATAATTAGTAAAATGACGTACAGATACCGGCCTGTCCGAAATCTTGTCGAGTTGCCTGGATAAACATACTGATTAGTGAAGCACAGAAAATCCAAAGCTGAAGATCATACAAGTCTTTGATGAGTTCTTTGACTATAGCATGTCCCTCGAGGTCGTTCTTGTTACCAAGCTGTGGCGGTCTTGAGCGTGTAGAATGGTAACAACATGGAAAAAAATATACGTACCACAAGGAGTGGTACACCAACGAGTGTTGGCTGCGCTAACAGCTGGTGCAGTTCAAAGCGCGCCGTATTGAATTTATCTTGCTGCGCACCGACCGACGTCAGAAATTAATGTGCTAAATGTGGAGTAGCGTACTCACATCCACGGAATCAACCACAAAACTAGACAGAATGAGCGCCCGAGTTTATGTTTTGAATGCGAAGGGAGAATCTCACACCATAGCATCCACCCCATGGCAATAGCGTTCCCACATAGAGCGGAATTTAGGTTGACCTGCAAGTTTAAGCAACGGGGGTGAGGTCGACGAAAGAGGTGGCTATATTCTGGAGATCTCACCCGCAACATCCCATATTTTCATAGTGACATTGCCCTTCCTGATCTTCCGAAAGTTAAAGGCGACAGTTGGAACGACGTCCTCACTCCACTGAAAAGGGTCAGTCCCATGGGCGCGACGCGAAGCCTGATAGATTGAAGGCACTGACTTGGCCGGACGTGATGACATTAACGAAAGAGGTCTTCCCAGAAGACTATGAGAGTACTTTGATGAGAAAATCGCACGGAAATCAAGGAAATATACGCACTTGCAGACCGACGACCGCTATTTCTGCTTGCTTGGAGAAGAAGAGACTACAATGCCATTCAAAAGACTACGCCAGTGTCAAAGCAAAGAAGCGTACCCGCTTATCCATTGGAGAAGTGCGGTGAAGATGCCTGGCATGATAGGGATACGGACTCAGAGGGTGGGCACTGGCTACGGTCGAGACTCAGTGAGCTTGGAAGCTTAACGACTTGCCGCGGCGCGGACGCTGAGTTACAGTATTTCCAGGAATGGAAACGGGCACTGCCAGAGCGGGCCGCTACCACGTGACACCACGCCTTTCAGTGACTCGCAAGTTTAAACATGGAGAATTTCAAGTTTGTATTTCGACGACGCCTTGCTCAGGCTCTCTGCCATCCCTCGCCACCGTCTCGCTTAATGATTACCAGCTCGCTATCTCGGCTGGCATCCGCGTCGACGTGTCTCTATGGCGCCAAATCCCCACTCTGTGAACTCGCTGCGACGCGGTCTGAAAATCTCATTCGCTCGTATACGACAGCTGCAACAGCTTCGGACCCGGAATATTCTGGTTCCAAAGACCAGAAGGATGTTCTGCTAGCGCAAAGGCCGCAAGACCCAATTCAAAACGAGCTGCGACCGAAACCGGTACACATCCCGCGACCACTACACTATACTTCTACTCCAGTCGACTTAAGTTCATTAATTGCGAAAAAGAAGAAAACGCAAAAACCGGTTGTCCCATTCCCCGATACAAGCAAACCACAGAAGGATGTTCTTCTAGCACAAAGGCCGCAAGACCCAATTCAAAATGAGCTGCGACCGAAACCGGTACACATCCCGCCACCACTTCACTATACTTCTACTCCAATCGACTTAAGTTCATTAATTGCGAAAAAGAAGAGAACGCATAAACCGGTTATCCCACTCCCCGATACAAGCAAACCACAGCACTCTGCAAGCTCAACGCAGCTCGCTACTCCCGTCAAACGCGAAACTCCTACATTTAAGAAGCGAACAGTTCCAACAGAGAATACCATCACCACCAAGGATGATGAAAAGCCGATGCACGATAACGAAGATCCTCCAATTTCGAACACATGGCCGAAGGAGGTGCCTCTTTTTAGGACTGTGGTCCATGCTGAGAGGATGGTGAAGAAGGAGAGACTGACTGTCATCAGGCATAAGGAGGAGGAGGACTTTATCAGGACTCTGCCGCCAGACATCACAGAAAAGAAACGCCTAGACACCGAGGAATCTTCCTCGAATGCATGGCCGAAGGAGATGCCTATTCTCAGGACAATGGTTCATGCTGAGAGGGTAGTGAAGAAAGAGAAACCGACTGTCATCAGGCAAAAGGAGGAGGAGTACTCTATAAGGACTATGCCGCTAGACATCATTGAAAGGAATCGACTAGACACTGAGGAATCTTCCTCGAAATTTGGGCCTGGGTTTACCGACGAACCTTGGACGCCGGAACAATGGGGTGTGTAGTTCTCAGCTTTCTGCATTTTTGGCTTTGCGTCTGACCTTCTGCGATTGGACACAGAATCGGATGAGGGCAAGAAGCCTCCCCCACATTTTGTGCCCACTATGAATGTGAAGGAAGGAGAAATTGGCCCCGATGTTCAAGACTTGATTGGTGGGTGTTTAGAATCTCTGACAAGACTTCAAGCTCACATATAATTCAGATGTCGCCGCTCCAACGGAACAACTCCCAGTCGCGGCTTTAGCACATGGTCTGGATAGAGTTCTGTTCAAGTACGTGACATTCTTGCACTATCGTAAAGAGTGTGCTCATTTGTGCATCTAGTCCTGGAGTGCACTGGCTACAAGATCCCAGATCTCATGTCTACAATTTCACGCCTTGGCTCGAAAAAATCCCGAAGGTTAACCAATTCGCCTTTGAAAAGCTGACTGGCTTCATTAAGAGTTCTCAAGACAAGGCACGCTCTTTCTAAATTCGAAATAGTTCCGCATAACTTATTCGATTCTCTTGTAATTTCAGGACCTCCGAGTGCTTGCCAAACAGGAGCAAAAGAAATATACCGGTTCTACCTCATCGTTAACTGGGATGTTCAGCCATATATACTTCTTAATTTCGGAACATAAGGATACAGAACTCGAGACTTTAAGCCAGCATTTTTCTTTAGAGGTGCGTTCGATCTTCCGCTCCATGTTTTTGATGCTTATGAATATGATTTTTGTAGCCTGCTGCTTTCACGTCTGGTCAGCGAATGGGATCTGCCGTGACGCTGAACTTGAAAGACGGCATATACTCTGTTGACTCACTGACCTCGGAGTACGACGATCCCGATAAAAATGTCTTGACATGGATGGTATGTTTGCCTCATTTGGCGATTCATACGAGATATTGATTCATCGGCAGGGCACACTTTTAGAAAACTTTTTGACGAAGACCCCAGAAGATTTTAAGAGATTTTTACGGATAGAGTCGGAGCCGGAGGAGACTGCCGAACAGAAGAAGCTGTTGCGGGAGGCCTATCGTTTCTCAAAGGTGTGTAGAATAATCAAACCGTTTTTGAAAATTTCAATTGACAATTTTGTGTTCGCTAGTCGAACAAATTCGTGATGCGCTCTCAACTTGATTGTCGAGATCCCCGACTGCCTGGGACGGGTATATTCGATATCAAGACTCGCGCCTGTATTTCAATTCGTATGGATATTCTGAACTTTGAGGTGTGTTGGGTCTTTTTGCTTCGTCGGCTCTATATTAAATTTGCTGTCTAGGAAAACTCGGGCTACATGATCAAGAGCCAGCACGGTATCATGGAGAGTTTTGAACGGGAATACTACGATCTTGTGCGTTCGGCATTCCTCAAATACAGGTGAGATTTACGTTCAACGTTACGCCCCGACGATCACGCTAACCCATCCAAACAGCTTCCAAGTCCGCATTGGCAACATGGACGGAGTGATGGTCGCGTTCCACAATACTGAACGCATCTTCGGTTTCCAATACATATCTCTTGACGAAATGGACGAGCGCATATATGGTCCTATCCCGGGCATCGGCGACAAGGTTTTCAAGAAGTCGATCAGTCTGCTTGAAGCTATTCTGGATGAAGCTACCACCCATTTCCCTGACCAGGTAAGTTAAATATAAATGAGGGAGCTTTTGAGAGTAGAGGTCCTGACCTGGGTATTTTGCTAGTCCGTTGCGATCATGTTCGAGACACGCCGTCCTGGTAAATTGATGGATGTCTTTATTCAACCCGTCGAGTGGGCAAAACAAGCTCCAAGGCCTATTACGCAACTCATCGTTCAAGTCTCCCATCTTGTCGATGGTCAGCCAGCAAGATCAGCAGTGGCCCTGCGGACGACCAAGGAAGAATGTACGTGTTACTCTTCTTATTTCGTCTGAATATTTCCTCAACAGAATCAATTTGTAGGGACGATGAACTACACAATTGCCAAGGTCGTGCTCCCAGACGACGTCATCCGACACAACCTCGCCAACCTCGAGAAACGCAGAGCCCGCACCCTGACGCTGCCCGAGTCCGTCACCATCGAAAAGGCGAAAGAGTACTGGGAGAACCTCAGCTTCAACCCCCGGATGAAGGCGGTCACGAAAGAGTTCAACCCTTTGGCGTTTACCACGGCGGATCCGGCGATACAGAAGTTCCGGGACGTGTCGAAGGAGGGCAGGGCGTTGTATGAGGAGCTGCAGCGCAGACAGGAGGGGAAGCCGAAGATTGTGCTGGGGCATGGCGCGTATGAGGAGGAGGAGAGTTTGTTCTTCAAGGAACCCTCGCACGCGATAAGGATGGAACGAGCGGCGGAGGCTGCGCCAGTCGAAACTCCGTCGTCCGAGGTTGCGCCGTCCGATGCTGAGCCGCAAACCGAAGCTGCTCTACCTGATGCTGAACCATCCAGCACTGTATCGTCTGAGGCTGAGCCATCCAACGCCGAGCTATCCAACGCTGAGCCAGCTGCGCCATCTGAGGCTGAACCATCCACGACCGAGCCATCCGAAGATGAGGCAGCATCCGAGTCCACCCCAGAAGAGAAAAAAGAGTAGAGGTAGAGCTTTCTTCACGGTATGTCATCTTGTCCACTGTCCAGACAGTTCCTCAGGCCTCATCCTTGATAATCAGAGTTCAACTTCTCGACGAGCGCGCATGCAGTTGCTTCTCGAAAATCCGCCCCTAGAGGAACATCTGAGTACGCTGCTGCAAGCCTTGTGGATGAAGCTGCGTCTACTCCCGACCTAATCAACGACCACTCCTATGTATACCCTCTATCTACACTAGTGTCTGCCTTATAGAGTACAAAATATAATGCAGCGTATTTCCTGTGGCCGAGACATAAAAGGCATTTGTCAGACATGGTTGTGCTCATGGCTGTGCCGAGTTCTAGATCGGGAGATTTGTCAAAGTGATAAGAGTGGTAGCGGTTGATAACTCCTCCTCGAACCAACACGGCTGAGAAAGAAAGAGGGTTTTGGAGACTCGCACAGCAATTTACGGAGATGAGCAGTGTACGTACATGCCAAGCCACAGCCTAAACTTGTATAAGTAACGAATATTCAATTCAACAGCCAACTCAAGAGCACAAGGCCTTACCGGTTTCCCAGGTAAGCTCTCTCATCTTATTTTTATCATCTCCACCTCTTCTCTCGACACATGAGCACCGACGACCATCCCGTCGCACACAAGCGCAGCTGGGCCTCCTTTATTTCCAGACCAAACTCCAGCGGCGGCTCCACTTCATCCGCCGCTGCGTCCTATGCCTCCCTCATAAAGCGTCCGAGCAGCGCATCTGGGTCCAGGACCCCCGTCCTCCCAGCGCCTCCTGAGGGCCAGGAACTCGTTCTCTCGCAGTCCTCGCTCTTCTCTCCAGATTCCATCGTTTCGCCCGCTCCCACCAGGCCCTCATTGTCCGGGCGGTCACGCTCGAGCACCTCTGATACCCAGTCTCCGAATTCACGGCCTTCAACACCGAAACGGTGGTCTTCGAGCTTCTTACTGACGAACTCTTCTTCTTCTTCTCCAAAGACGACCCACCAAGCCCTCGACAACCAAGCCCAGCAGCTCGTACAGAATGCGCTTGAGCGCACCAACTCTAACCAACAGAGCCAAAGCTCGTCGATCAAAACTCCAAGCGATTCAACCAAGAATGCAGGTGGCTCATTTTCGAAGTCTCTCTCATCCATGATGGGTCTTTCCAATCTTTCGCTCACCCGCACGAGCACGCGCGAGAGCACGTCTGAAGACAAGGACCGCGGTCGCAGCATGCTCAAGCTCGGCCGCATGAGATCCTCATCGCAGGCGCCAGTCTTCGACGCACGAGACGATTCGCGCAGCCAGTCGCGTGCCCGCTCGCAATCCCCCTTCACTCTACGGCGGTTCCGCACGCGTGACCCATCCCCCGCACCCCAGCCGGTGCACATGAGCCAGTCCGACGTCGACCTCTCAGACACCTCTTCCGCCATTCTCCCGCAAAGCACCGCATTCACCGACGACGAGTCCCCAGACGAGGGCGCCGAAGAGACGGAGGAAGAATGGTCCAATGAGGAAGACGTCTTCGATCCGATTACGGAGGCCAACACCGAGCGCAACGCACTCATACCGCCGGTTGCGACGGAGGGCATGGGGCCGGGGCTGGAGATTGAAGATCCGGATCCCGTTGGTGAAGGCGTGAATGTAGTCATCGCGCCCGAGCCTTATTTCCCCAGCTCGCTGAACTCACTCGGAACCACTGCTCGTGGTAAACGCAACCCGCGTAGGCGCAAGTCGGTGAAGACACACGAGCCTCTGCCGTTCACCACCTCTCGACCTATCTTCCAGCGCGATAGGTGCACGATCACACTTACGCAGGGCAATCCCGAAGCTACTCTCGGAGAGCGCCGCAAGAGGCGTTATGTTGTTGCCAGCGATTTGAGTCAAGAAAGTAGATATGCAGTGGAATGGGGCATTGGAACTGTGCTACGCGATGGTGATGAAATGCTCATCGTTACCGTTGTGGAAAATGAATCGAAAGGTATGCCACACCTCTGTAACTCGCTTTCTGATTCAACAAAATTGAGAAATGCAGTGGATCCTGCTCTCCCTAATGCTTTAGATCGTGCAGTCAAGCTGAGAAGCCAGCAAGAGGTATCTTATCTATCCTAGTCTCATTATGATCAGTTTGAACTGACTTCACTGTGCAGCGTCAAGGTCTAGCATATATCCTTGTCCGCCAAGTAACAGGTCTGCTTCAGCGCACGAAATTAAACGTTACGATATCTTGTCAGGCCTGGCATGCGAAGAATTCTCGACATATGCTCCTCGGTGAGTATATCGCGCAGCCTTCACATCGTGGCATTTCTGATTTGTTGTATAGATATTGTCGATCATATCGAACCCACCATGTTGATTGTAGGATCTCGTGGTCTCGGACAACTGAATGGGTACGTGTAACCTCGACTTTTCATGACTGAACAATATGTTGATTGCGTAAACGCACGTCCAGAATTCTTCTTGGCTCGACGTCTCATTACCTGATTCAGGTGCGTCCTTCTTTCGCGTGTCTTTTAATTACAATATCTGACCCACTTTCTCAGAAATGCTCTGTTCCTGTCATGGTCCGTATTATCTATACACCCAAGCCAAGTCTTATTCTTATCATATTTTACAAAACAACTAGGTCGCACGCCGTCGCCTCAAGCGCCCACCCAGGAAGAACGCGCATCTCTCCACTCAACGTGTCCACGTCTCGCTCGCCGAGGCAGGCATTGATCGTGTCGCCGCCAAGGTCGACCAGGACGTGCAGGTCATGCGCGACGAGCTTCAAGCCGAGGATGAGAAGCGCCGTGAGGGTGGAAGCAGGAACGAAACCCGGTTCGGCGCTGTCCCTGAGAACGAAGCTCCGGAAGAGGATGAGGTGGAAGATGACAACGATAACGACAATGAGAATGACGACGAACCTCTCGGAGTCAAGGTCGCAGGTTAAGTGGGCTCAGAATATGCTGCACCCATAATCTCGCCTCTTGTTTTCTCACTGGCGCTTATATATATGTAATTTTCCTCGGCTTATCTGGATTAATCACACAGCTCATTACACCCTCACTATATCTTTTCACTTTCCATCTGTATATATTGGCTTCAGGGCCTGAATCATTTATTGGTTTTTCGGTCTTTATCGTATATACACTTACAATCAATGTCCTCTTAGAATGGTATAAACCTCGACGAAGGTGCACTACTCTTTCATGATTGCACTTGTGTCTTCTTTCTGAGTGAAAATGTGTATACATACTATTTGCGAAATTAATGCAAGGTGTTTTGCGTTTTTGAAGTATCGTTTCATGAAGAAGCCGAAGAAGCTCTGGTTTTTACTTTGCAATTGCAATGTTTACTTGTTTTTTTTTTTTGAACAATCTTTCTTTAGTCTTTCCGCTCCGGACTTCGTGCATCAAAAATAGTTGCTTCTTGTTCAAATTATTTCTTACATCACAAGTTAGCAGCAGCCTTAGAGGCCGGCACTGTTCCGAAGAGCTCTTCAAGGAAAGCCTCGCTGTTGGGGGGACGTCCCAAGAAATCCTAAAGGAGATGTTGAGGTCAATGCGAATCCTGAATGCTTCAGCAAAATCCTCACTGTGAGAGAATCAAGTTCTTCTCGACTTCCACCGTAGCGTAGGATTTTATCGCGGTAGAGTTTGCCGCGAGCGGGGTCAAGAGGGTCAGCTTTGAAGACAGTAGCTTTCAAATTTGGTTGAGAAGAAAAGTCAAAAACAATCAGAACTAAAAGAGAGCTTACCATACATATCCGCAGCGAAGACGAGAGAGTAGGTGTAGCTGAAGCAAATATCAGTCCACGTTCACTTACAGATCTTCGTGAACGTACCCGTAGTAGCCTGCATCATATCCGCCAGTAATGTGACCGAAACTGCCTTGGCCAGGAGCGGCCTTGTCGTATTTGACGAGCGAAATCTTCTCGCGCAGGTTGTTCCAGAGTTGTGTATAGTCTTCGGCCACTGTTGGTAGTTTGTCAATCGACCGCCACTAATATGAAACCCTGGAGGGGGGCAGGTACCTTGATCAGTGTGCACTTTGAGATCGAATTTGGCAAAGAATAGTTGGCGTAAGTAGAAAAGTCCGACATTCACATATCGGCTATAGATATTTAGTCATTTCAACGATGCGGAGAATTTCAACACTAGGACAAGCTTACTTACCTCTTGACGATCTTCTCGATGAGCTCGGGAGAAAGAGGCTTCTGTGTTTCGTAGTGGCTAGACATTTGTTCTAAGACTTTAGGTTCCCAGCACCTGCAGTCATTAAAATATTGGTGAAGTCCCGATACTTAAAAAACAACTGAACACACCAATTCTCCAGCATCTGAGACGGAGCTTCGACGAAATCACGCGCAACACTGTGAGGACCATTAGAAATTTCTAGTAGCCAGTGTACAGTATGTTGACTTGCCTAGTACCATGGAATCGAGCGAACTTGGTCTTACTCAGAAGTCCATGGAAGACATGTCCCATTTCGTGGAAGAATGTCACAACATCGTCATGGCGCATAAGAGCCGGCTTTTCGGGAGTGGGTTTGGCAAGGTTGGCGACCATGGCGGCCAACGGGTAGCTGCGCTTGCCATCAGGACGATCGTACCCTGGGAGAAGGGGCCAGACGGCAGCATGCGAATACTTGTTGGCTAAAATGATGATATGTACATGAGCAAAAAGCCCTTCAAATCAATTTTTTGACATACCGCGAGGAAAGAGGTCGAGATAACAGTAACCAACAAAGTCAGATTCATCCTTAGCATCTTTCTCCCAGACCTCGAATGCCTGGACCTCTAAATTTGACATTAGAAAAATTTGACTGACAGCTCGGATAAAACAAACAAACCAGGATGCCATGTGGAAGGTTTCTTGATCTCATGGAACTGGACTCCGAGAAGGTTTTGGTATATGGTCAAGATCGTAGGAACGACCACAGAGACAGGGAAATACTCCTTGACGAGCATATCGTCGAGATCGAGAGATTCTTCAATGTATTTACGGTCGTAGTATCGATAATCCCAGAGGTAGAACTGGCCATCATAGGGGAGACCTTTGGCTTCATGCTCCTTTTTCTTCATTGCAAGGAGAGTTTCCTTGTCCTTTAGTCCCACGGGGAGAAGTTTGCTTTCGAGATCATCAAGGAACTAGATAGAAATTAAGAATTCGTTCTTGGGAAAGGGGAAAAAAGAGCTTACATCTTGGACACCCTTTCCTGTCTTGATCATCTTGACTTCCGTGATAAAATCAGCCCTGATAACGCGACTTTGAGTTTATAAAATGATAGGGCGGAGACTGTAATTACCATGTTTTGTATCCAAGAAGACTGGCAATCTTGCGACGCAATTCCAGGGCTTTGTCAAGCAGCGGCACATTGATGGCAAGGCGGCCTTCATGACCTTCCAACGCACGTTTCCTTGTTTCCGGGTTTTCAGCGAATTTGAACTGAGGAATACGTGAAATTTGCTCCCGAGCACAGTCAATTAGAAGGTACTCACAACGGGGAAGATATCAGGAGTCTTGTAAGTCACATCGAAGAGTTCCTTGTCGCCTTCGGTGCGCTTGGTATATCCGGAAATGACATCTTTTGGGACACCCTTCAGTTCTTCCTCAGTGAAAGAGATGACACCCTATTTGACTGATAAATGAGGTGAGTTCAAAAGAGCGAGTTTGGTAGGCTTACGTTCTCTTCGTTGAAGTTTTTCTAAGGCAGATGGTTAATATGTTGGTAAGTGATAACTACCATATACGCGGACATACGCTGAATTCCAGGCAAACTTGTGACAATTCTTTCTTCAAGGTAGTCAATTCGTTTCGCTTTTCTTCTGACAGTGCCAAACCGGCGCGAGTACCATCCAATACCTATGTAACATAGCGCGTTAATACCGTCACTTCCGATGCTTGTTCGATCCCTCACCATTTTCTCGATGAGGCGACGCTCTTCAGGAGAGAGTTTATCCCATTGACCTGATGCCTTGACATTCTTTTCCGCTGCGACTTTTGCATTGAACACGTCAAGACGCATAGATGACTCTACGCCGAAATCCCGAACGAGGGACTCTGCCTCGTTGGATGCATCACGCAATTCCTTGGTCGGTGATACGTTCTGATAGAAAGCCAGTGGTTCCGTCACGTAGTCGAAGCGTGTGTCTGCTTCTTGAAGGCGCTAATAAGCGATATTCGTTGAGGGGCTATAGTGCATCACTTACGAATACCTGTGCAGAAACGGATGAGATCGTTAATCAATCCGTAAGTACGAGAGGAACTCACGGATTCAAATGTACTGTCCTTCGCCTCAAGGGCGCCAATCTTGTCCATAACCTTGCGGTATTCCTCTATGGACTGCTTGGTCAAGTTGGTAATGTCCTCAGCGGAGTGCTCCCATGTCGGAGCGGGTTGCGGGGGAGTGATGGCCATCGTGGTTGGTTTTGACGATACAGAGAAAAAGAGATAGGAAGTTGTAGTCGAGATGGATCTGAGGGCAGCGCGATATCGTGCATGCATCCCATACCTGCACCGGAAATCTCCAGTCGAGACGTGACTTGAGATTGATCTGAAGCTCACAGCTGCAAGGCCCACAGTGAACGCTCCTCTCCATCCCAGAGTCGCCTTACGACCCGCTACGCGTGGCAGCCACTGCGTGCCTGCGCGAAGGGCCATTTAGTGGCGTTTGACGAGATGATAGGTTGGAATAGAAACTGAAAACAAATTCGTTGGCAACTTTGACCAAGCATTGCAACATTCGACGGTTGACCAGGGTCGGATTTGATGGCCATTTCTGCTCAATCTTATCTTATCTTTCAACCGCCTTGTGTTGACTTCAACCACCTCTTCCTCCGACGTCCACTGTGTGTTTCAATGCTCCTCACCAACTCTGCGCCTTTTCTTCTTCTTCAGCCATTTTTGGAGCACAGCCCTCATGCCTTCCGAAGAAGTCAGGCGACCACCCACCACAAGTTGCATTGGTTTGAATTCCCATCAGGGCAATGCGCTGAGAAGGCCATATGGCAGTAAGTACTATAAGAACCATTCATTTTCGTTACATTGAACCTTCAAGTACACTGCCTTATAGTGATTTTATAGCTTCTCGTGCGTCAGAGCTCGCGGAGTTGCATAGTGCTGCATTCATCAAATGATCAATGACAATGAAGGCAATCTGGACCAACGTGCTTTTTATTTAAGTCGGCAACACCGCAAAGGCAGGTTTAAAATCCTCTATATAGAACATTTTCTACGAAGGCCCGTTCGGACCGACAGACTGTCCAAGACAACCTACTATGGGCAGATAACTCTCTCGCAAATTGAAATCAGCTTATGACGGCCCGCCGTCTGCCTCTTCATATATCTCTGGCTGCTGCTTCCATCCATGTACTGTAATTATCAGTCCACCCTTTTCATTTCGTCTCCTAACGCCCCATCATGTCATCCCCAGCTTTCTATCGCCCGGCAGTGTCAAATGATCTATCTGGGAGGATCGCAGTTGTCACGGGAGGAGGAACAGGCATCGGTCTAATGAACGCACAAGGGATGGCAGCTGCTGGAGCGAAGGTTTACATAACTGGACGCCGTCTAGAAGTGCTGGAGAAGGTGACTGCGGCTTGGGATAAGCAAATCGGAGGCGAGATCATACCGTAAGTGGATTCTCTCTGACCTCCAGTGTTCGAATGACTTCATTGCGAACACGACTACTTTTAGATTACAGATGGATGTCACGGACAAAGCTAGCATCGCAAAAGCAAAACAAGTGATTGAGGAGAGAGAAGGAAAATTGCACATTCTTGTGAACAAGTCAGGCTGTTTCCTTTTTTTTTGTGCACCTTTCTGAACTATCAATGTGTATCATTTAGCGCAGGCCAGGTTGGACCGACTTCTCCTTTTCTCAACAACCCGAACGCTCCAGAAAGAAAGGATGCAGAAACTCTTGGGACGGCGCTGTTTAACAACGAGACCTTTGAAGGATGGGCCAACCTATACAGTATCAACGCCGCTTCCATATTTTTTGTCACCACCGCTTTTACAGGCCTTCTCGCTAAAGGCTCCGCAGATATCGAAGGTTACTGGTCAACCGTTGTTAATATCACAAGTATCAGTGGTGTTATCAAGCTCGCGCAGGAGCATGTGAGTTGGCTGTTGTCTTTGAAACCCTGAAGTTGACCTAATTGCCTTCCTCATCAGTTCTGCTATAATTGTGCCAAAGCTGCCGCTTCACATCTGACAAAGATGTTTGACACAGAATTTGCCCTTAAGGGAATTCCTATTCGTGTCAATGCAATCGCCCCAGGAGTATACGCGTCCGAAATGACCTATGATCACATACCGCCTGAATTGGTAAATAATATTGGGAAAGGTGTGTCGAATGTTCCAGCAAACAGGGCAGGAACGTAAGTGCGATACCCATTCTACCCAAAGATATATTTTCATCTCAAATTTTCGGTTTTTAGAGGCCAGGAGATGGCTGGCACTGTCGTGTATCTCACCTCGCGTGCTGGAGGTTACACTCACGGCCAGGAAATCGTCATTGATGGTGGCTATGTGTCGGTTAATCCTTCGACAGTTTAATCGATCTGGTCATGTTTTTCATTAGGATACTTATACCACCCGCCAATTGAAAAACCAGTGTCTCCCATGTGTGCATGCTGTCTAGCGCTCACAGGTACCCTATTGCACCTATGCGTGGATTCTGGAACTGGGCTTGACGCGCGTTCGGTCTTCGGCCTGGGATGTCCATCCAGCATTGCTTCCTGAACATTTCTCGATGTTGCGGAACGCCAACGGGAATGTTCAAATCGTAGGAGGCATGAGAACGAGGTAATCTTGTCAATTAACGCAGCATTTTTCATTCTGTGAGCGTGTAGTTGTCAGTCAGTGCTGCATGTTGCGTCCACAACCCGCGTATGACTTCAGGCTGAAGCGTATCTGCCGCATGCAGTCGACGGATCCTATACTGGTGCAATGTTCTGAACTCTCCCGAATTGGCGTCAGCTTCTACGAAATCATACGTATAATAAGATATGCGTACCCGTATACGAAAGGAAGACGCATCTTCGCAGGATGAGCTTGGACTTCGTAATCTGCTGCGTATCGTCGGAGCACGACAGAATCACTGCTCGGGGCGAGAGCTGCGGAGATGCGAAAGGCGCTGAAGCGTCCTAATAGTAGCAGTGGCCACGATGGCCCCATGAAACGATTGTCCGTAAGTCCGTTGCGCGGCTCCACGAGGTTGAACGCATGTCTAGCGATTGGCAGATATCCAGATGAACGGGACCACGTAGTCATTGGAGGTGAAGTCTGGTGAAGTAGCACAGCGGCAAGCTGTGAGTCCCAGTGATCGATTCAGAGGAAGCCCTGAGAGCATAGCTTGCCCGTGGTCGCCAGAAAAAAATATTCTATCGGCTTTCCAACGCCAGAGTGTGAATAGGTGTGAATGAAAGGAGATGCCGAGCGTGAGAAGCAGAGCTGATGGAAATCTAAGTTGAAAGTTGGAGAGCCCATTTGCGCGCGAAGCTTCCCCATCTCCCGTAACGTTCACCTCATGTCCCGTCCTACACGTCGCCCAGTCATACATCAACCAACTCCTCAATACGCATCTGTCCCTCTCCAAAGCCCGCCGCGATCAAATTCACAGTCCATATACCAGCAACAACAGTATGCGCAGGCTCCGCCCCCGCAAGTAAGCGGGCCACGGCCCTTTCGATCTGCTTCCGCCAACAGTAATCGGCGCAACAGCAATGGTAAGACACAACAAGGGCGGAACGCGATGGCGATGGGAGTAGCGACGGGCGACATTGGGGCGGGATATGGACCTTATTCAGTGCGCCCTTTACATTTTTTCAACTTCGTTTTTGTATTTCAAACTAATTTATTTCTTAAATAGTACCATCCCGAACAAGTCAGAGAGACTGGCGTCTATGGTACAAATACACGGTTCAGCACGACCCCTTCCTCTGAAAATTCTTTAACAAGAGCGCCCACGCAAGAACAAGCGCCGCCACCAGCGCTGCCAATTCAAGTTGTACCGACGACGACAACTGTGCCACAGTATATGTTCGACAAAGATCCCGATCTTGATGACGCATTTCATCATCCAGACCCCCTTGGCTATATGGATTTCACTATATTCTCCTGGAGAGGATGGGTCAACGCTACCGCTATATTCTGTATTATTCTTGGTCTCTTGGTTCTATTCATTGGATACCCTGTGATATTTTTCGAAACCCACAAAACACCCCATTTCAACGGATTCAACGTGGGCGGCATTAATGGGTCTGGCCAAATACCTGAATTTCCAAATTTACCCGGCCTGATCGACCCCGAAACGCCCTCCAGTGTACTTACGCGTACTGGATCTGACGGAAACCTTTATGATCTCGTGTTTAGCGATGAATTCAATACAGATGGGCGCTCATTTTACCCTGGAGACGATGCGTTCTGGGAAGCTGCTGATCTTAACTACTGGTATGAAATATTATTCAATGTTCTTGCTCATTTTTGTTGATGATTGGGTTTCACGTAGGCCGACTGGAGACTCCGAGTGGTATGACCCTTCGGTAACACATTTTCAACTGTTCTCTGTTTTATAATTTTCTTGATAATTTCTCCACAGGCAATTACAACCCGGGACGGAAAACTAGTGATAACTATGACGGAGCAACGAATTCACGACCTCAACTTCCAGAGTGGTATGTGATTAATTCACTTTTTATGGCGCCAAAATCTGAAGTTCCTACTTATTATTACCTCTGGCTTCTAGGGATGCTCACGTCATGGAATAAATTCTGCTTTACCACGGGCTACGTTGAAGTCTCTATAAGCCTTCCCGGCTCACCTTCAGCTCCTGGCTTGTGGCCTGGTAAGTAATGTCGGTTCTTACATCAAGGAGAAAAGTTCTGACAGCTTCGCTCAGGTGCTTGGTCATTAGGGAATCTGGTATGCATATTCAGGTGCTCGAATTATGTCATTATACTTATACTCACCACCTCTGCAGGGAAGAGCAGGATATGGTGCCACAACTGAGGGAACATGGCCGTTTAGCTACGATACGTGTGATTCAGGGACTTTTCCGGCTCAGCAAAACAAGGATGGTACTCCCATTACATCAGACGGGTTGAGCGAGCAACTAGGGCAAAGGCTATCAGCCTGCACTTGTCCGGGCAGTGATCATCCGGGTCCATCAGTAACTGTTGGTCGAGGAGTGCCAGAAATCGATATTTTGGAAGCACGGATTGATACGAACTTAATGCAAGGTCAAGTTTCGCAAAGTTTCCAATGTGCCCCATACGATTCTGGATACAACTGGAACAAAGCATCGCCTGCGACAACGATATATAACACCAACCTTACTATCGTCAACACCTACCAGGGCGGTCCCTTCCAAGAAGCCGTCTCAGCAGAAACTTACGTCGAAGATCAATTCTATGGCGGGAAGACATTTGCTCCATATGCCTACGAATTTTGGTCAGATCCTAAAAATCGAGATGACGGTTTCATTACTTGGTACAGCAATGGGCAGAAAACCTGGACGATCACCTCTGCGACTGTTGGTCCAAATTCAGAATCACAAGTTTCACAAAGATTAATTCCGGAGGAACCCATGGTATGTTATTCCCGCAACTCTTTCTGTAAAACGAGAATAATTCTCTTTTGTAGTACCTCATCCTCAATCTTGGGATGGCTGATAGCTTCCAACCACCGGACTTTAAGCACCTTGTCTTTCCTGCTGAAATGTTGGTAGATTACGTTCGCGTATATCAACGTCGAGGTATTAAAAACGGAGTTGGTTGTAATCCTCCAAACTACCCCACCACCGATTATATTACCAAGTAAGTATTTCGGTCTTTACTCAAGGTACCTATGTTGATGATTACTTGCACAGGCATATGAACGCCTACACCAACCCGAACCTCACCACCTGGGCATCAGCAGGCCAAACATTCCCCAGAAATTCCAAGTACCATGGATGTACATGATAACGTTTAAAACCACGACATTTTACGTTGAGCCTCTCTTTTTATAGACTAGGGCTACGCCTTTTTATGATAACGATACAGCATTTACCATTAATGACATTCTGAAAGGATTTCTTGTACTCACATTTTGCACTGGCAGCTGTACCACCTCAGCTCTTCTATAAATCCAATCCCTACCCCGGCCTCTACACCTACCCCCTTTTCTTTCTCTCTCTCTACCCTCCCTCTCTCATGACCCCCATTGTTTAGCACAACTCGCATTTTCCTTTCTGTATTTACCACATCATTTCGTTCATTTGAATAACACTGCTATCATCATACAATGCTACATCATGTAGCTTGTTGTAACTTTTGAGTAGTGCTCCGCGACCGAAGGATATCGCTAATATGTACTGAAATTATTGCATCAGTTGAACCCTGAGGCTGGCAATGGGCCGTCATACGATCAGCATGATTTTGTCTGTTTACCCTTGTCGCTGACGTTGGCTCCATTGCGCCCATCGTCCTTGTTGTCTCACTCTCATCACCCATAAGCGCAGATTTCCAAGGACGGAAACAATGTCCAATCGACGTACTGGATTAAAATATACAAGGGTTTTTTGATGCTCAGGAGTCAGAGCGGTCGAGCGGTGAGCGGGAGCCTAGTCCTTGGTGCGTGATATATTGCTTGCTATGAAAGTTTCTTGCCCAGATCTCATTTTTCAGTGAAGCTATACATACATTTGTTTATACATATCAAAAACACGGAAACACTGCTTTACAGACCGATCTATCCCCTCGAATACTCTTGTCGAAGCATATCCCATATCGTTCGGAAGTGCTTGGCGACTTTGAAAATCTACTGTAACACACGCGCCCTTTTGCCGTGCTCCTCGATTCTCCAAATCAAAGCTAGAAATAAAACGGAAGTCTCCACTCCATATCCTATGCACGCACGCCACATACGCCGATTCAGTGCCAACGCTTCTCGAGATAAGACCTGGCCAGACTCGTTCAAAATTGTGACCACAGTTAATTTAGGGCAGCTCCCTGTCCAAATCAAACAGATTCGCCTTGGTCCGGATAGAAATCGGTGCCAATAACCTTTTGACCGTCTTCAAGGCAGATCATGACCGTGGCTCGGAGAAAGTGGGATCTCCCTACTGTGCATGCCCTTCGCGTGGTCCGTCGAATCTTCAAAGTGGACAGCCTTTGCATTCCAACGGCACCGAATAGAGGAACACATACTAAAATACGGTGCGTACGTGATTTTAATGTTTATTCTATTCTGTCAACCGTGAGAAGTGTAAATCCCTAAAGTTGGAGACATGCAGGCAGCTAACTGGCCCATTCTTTAATTTGCTTCTTCCACCTGCGCTTCCCCCTTCCTCATGTCTCGCCTTTCACGGAGACAGATACAGCAACCTACTCCTCAATATGCCTCCGTCCCTCAAAGTCCTACCCGAGCGAACTCGCATATAGTGTACCAACCTCAAGTGTACTATCAACCAAGTCCGTATGCTCCACAGCCACAACCACAACCACAGCTGCAAGTTGGAGGGCCACGACCGTATCGATCCAACTCGGCGAATGCGCATCATGGCAATCGCCTAGTTAAGCAGCAGCAACAACATCAACAATACCAACAAGGTCGCAATGCTATGGCGAGAGGCGTGGCGACTGGGAATATAGGTGCAGGTTATGGGCCTTATTCTGTGCGTAATTATGTCTACTTTTGGTTTTCGTTTAGTTCATTTCTCGAAAAGTATCAACCAGAGCAAGCAAGAGAAACCGGCGTCTATGGAACTAACTCACGTTTTAGTAATCGTTCTTCAGAGCAATCGCATTCTCGACCTCCAACTAGAGAACAGGTACATCCGCCACCTCCAACGATACCATCGACTACAACAGTTCCTCAGTTTATGTGGGACAAAGACCCTGATATTGACGATGCTCTGCATAATCCAGAGCCTCCTAGTTTCTTTGATTTTACCCTATTCTCCTGGCGTGGGTGGGTCAACGCCACGATGCTCTTCATCCTTATACTGGGACTCCTCACACTATTCATTGGATACCCCGTAATATTTTACGAGACCCACAGACCAACAAAGTTCGAAGGTTTTAATGTGGGAGGCATAAACGGAACTGGGCAGATACCTCTACTGAGGCTGCCGAGCTTAATCGACCCCGATACCCCTTCCGACGTCTTCACTCGCACTGGATCCGATGGAAAACTGTACGATATTGTGTTCAGCGATGAATTCAATACAGATGGCCGTTCTTTTTATCCCGGTGACGACGCATTTTGGGAGGCAGCTGATCTTCATTATTGGTATGTAAATCTCAGTTTCCTGTCATTGACCGCCAATCGAACTTCTCATAGGCCTACTGGAGACGCTGAGTGGTATGATCCATCG
This sequence comes from Pholiota adiposa, assembly GCA_009935795.1. Classification (NCBI taxonomy): domain Eukaryota; kingdom Fungi; phylum Basidiomycota; class Agaricomycetes; order Agaricales; family Strophariaceae; genus Pholiota; species Pholiota adiposa. The sequence goes on from QEYC01000012.1 coordinate 268,635, forward strand.
GTAACACGCTATTTACTCCATAAATGCGAAACGCTCATCCAGTGCTTTGGAGACAGGCGGTCACAACGAGAGATGGGAAGCTTGTAATAACCATGACAGAACAACGGGTCCATGACCTTAATTTCCAAAGTGGTATGTGAATAAATATCACTCAAAGACCTCAACTGACACTATCTGATTATTATGTAGGAATGATCACGTCCTGGAATAAATTTTGCTTCACAACAGGCTATGTCGAGGTGTCAGTAAGTCTACCTGGAACGCCTTCAGCGCCTGGTTTATGGCCTGGTAAGCTTATCGACGATATTATATGCACATTGACTGATGGATGTTTTTTCAGGTGCGTGGTCACTAGGAAATCTGGTTTGTTTATTCCCGTTCAAGCGTGAGCTTCTCACTGATGTCGTTTTTAGGGAAGGGCAGGTTACGGTGCTACTACCCAAGGCACATGGCCTTATAGCTACGACACTTGTGATCTAGGGGCACTTCCTAACCAACAAGACACAAGCGGGAACCCTCCTGAAGCAAGTACAGGTGGCGTAAATGGAGCTCCACTGAGTGGACAACCAGGACAAAAACTATCGGCATGCACATGTCCTGGAGAAGACCATCCTGGACCATCTACCAACGTTGGCCGAGGTGTACCGGAAATTGATATCATCGAAGCACGAATCGACACGAGCAGGATGCAAGGCCAAGTCTCGCAAAGCTTCCAATGCGCGCCTTATGATATGGGCTATAATTGGAATCAAGGCTCCTCTGCTACGACCGTCTACAACAAGACTCTCACCTTTCTCAATTCATACAAGGGTGGTCCCCTGCAGGAAGCTGTTTCAGCCGAGACATATATCGAGGATCAATTCTACGGAGGAACAGCATTTGCACCATATGCCTATGAGTTTTGGTCGGACCCCAGCAATCGAGACGACGGCTACATCACCTGGTACAGCAACGGCCAAAAGACATGGACAATCACTGCTGCGACGATAGGACCAAATCAGGAATCTAAAGTCTCACAAAGGCTAATACCAGAGGAGCCTATGGTAAATATGTGACAATTCCTTCTCGTTCTCTGCGTTAATGACTCGTCTAGTACCTCATCCTCAACCTTGCAATGGCCAACAGTTTCCAGCCTCCGGACTTCAAGCATCTCACATTCCCTACTGAGATGCTCGTCGATTATGTACGGGTATATCAACGCCGAGGAATCAAAAATGGAGTCGGGTGCAACCCTCCGAATCGGCCAACCACAGACTACATCAACAGGTGCGTTCTGCATGTACTATGTATGAATCGACTCATTTTATTTAACGTGGTATCTTTAGACATCTTAACGCATATACCAACGCAAATCTGACGACGTGGAAAGACGCGAACTATACATTCCCCCAAAATTCTATGTTGCAAAGTTGCAACTAATTATTATGACTGGCATACCAATCCTTCACGTTTTCGACTCCGTGTCCTTTATTGTATCACCACACTGCATGACTAACGACGCTCACGATGACACCCTCCATTGGACACTGCGCTCTTGCCCATCCGGGCATTGTACATAAACTATGTACATGCCTGTAGCATTCATCTCCTTATCTCTCTGATATACCTTACTGTTCCTACCCTCCACCTTCAACCCTCCACACAATAAAGGTTGTACTTCAGATATTTATCATTTTATTTGCTTTGAGCGCTCTGACACTTTTAGGCTTTCCTCCATCGTGTATTATATTGTATATTAGCAACAATTTACCATCATCTTTGGATTTAACAGCATCAACTTGAACTTCATACGTATTCCAACATCGTCATCGTTTCCTCATAAATTTATTATAATGCTTACGCAGCAATAAGCTACACCACGTATACAAAAAATGGATTCTGGGGTATACATGTATTCTGAATCATGTCAATTTTTAGTATGTTTCCCAATGAATATCAGGCAGTACTTCTCGCATCACTGTAGATATTTTCATCATGAGAAAGAGGAGAGTTTGTAGACGAAATAAATGCCTACCAAGCCAGTGATGTGCTCCTTGCTTCTCCTGCAATGCACCCAAAGGATTATGTTCATCTGTCAACACATATTTGTTGTCCCCTCGAACGTCTCTAAGTAAATCGAGATTTATTTCTCGTGATTCAATGTCTTTCAGGACGTGGCGGCGCAGTGGTGAGCCCAGCCAATCCGAGCGACGCGATTTTCGGAACGTTATTGGCGAAGGTGATTGGGTACAGAACAAAACCTGGATTTTATGTCGCGTTAGCAGAGGATGATTTGCCTTAAGGAGGGACTTGCCATATTGATAAATTCTGTCTCATACTGATTCTCCTCGAGCGAATTAAACATGTCGTGGAAGGCTCGACAATGCTTGAAGTTTTTTTCTAGAGTGTTAATGACTAAACGAGATGATTGAGATTTGAGGACTCCTGCAAAATTCTACATGACGAAGGTCAGCTTAGAAGATAGGATATCGCAATAACTCACAACTACAAGAATTCCTTCTGGCTCCATGACGGTCTTCAAGTCATTCCAGAATTCTGTTGTAAAGATATGTTGCGGTACTCCTCCGCCAGAGAAACAATCGTGAACAACAATATCGAAGTGGGTTGTTTTGTTTCCAGCTTCGACGGCTGCACGCTGATTAGCGACCCAAGTACGTGCATCTTCAAGGAAAACGTTCTTGGGGTCGGGAAGGCCAAAGTAAGTTCTTGCTGCCTTGTAAACAGCGGGATCAATTTCAACGATAGTCGTCGAGATGCCGTGTCGCATGAATGACGTCGTGGAAATTCCAGTTCCAAGGCCGCTGACCAAAGAAAATAAGCAATTAAAATACGAAGAATGAAGAAATTATGTTACATGACAAGAGCGTTCTTCCATGCGCCCGATTTCCCAACCTTTGTGCTGTCAACTAGACGGGCGGCTTCTTGGACGACGAATGTACTGTAGATAGAATCCCCTAGTGGCGTCCCAAACGAGTCTTTCAGGGGAGGTTCGTTGTCCAGAACTCCAACTTTATCGTGCGTCCATACACCGCCAAGGATTGAATGCGAGGCGCGTAAATAACGCGCAGAGTGTAGCTGCTGTTCATTCATTCCTTCACCATTGGGAGGAGGAAGCCAGTCTGCTACTGTTATAAGACCCGTCACAGATTGTTCAGCGAAGAGGATGCGGAGGGGGTATGTTCGATGGGTATATGGATCCAGCAAAGGATGAGGAAGGACAGGACTGACGAGGCGAGGCTTGAGTAATATCCAGATAAATGTGAAAACCATAAATATATAAGATTTAATTTGCAGATCGGAAGTTGTAGGAGAATCTTCGGATTTGAGTTGAGGTTTCTGCGTCTTTGTAGGTTTCTTCGCTGGGCTTTTCAGGAATGAAAGAGAGAAAATCCACCATGTGTAGAATATAGGTGCGCATGTTAGGATCTGGGAGATAAATGTCAGATGAAGCGGAAGGAAAGGGCAAGCGAGCGCACCAACTGGCTGTCCGAAATACCGTACAGAGTTGATGACGTGGACCACAAATATTGGTTCAACAGAGTAGCCACAATAAATACCAGGCATCCTCGGGCGAATCTTAAGACGTTTGGCCTTCCAGTTTTCTTGACATCTTGAGGCTAAACAATGTGGACATGGGAGACATAGACATCAATAAACTCCATGAATACGCACGTTCAAGTCTCTCATTTGCACGATGGACGTCGCGAGAAAAAATACGATGGGACCTAAAGCAGCAATATGCGTAATTGCCGGACCTAGGACAGGATCCTTAAGTCTCGACGTCCAAACACCAATCCAGTACGTTGCATTGGGTGCCAGAGTGAGTCCGAAAGCGGTTAATAAGAGACTCCATTTGAGTGATATATCAATAGGTTGAAGGGCAGAAGCTACAATGACTGCCAGTATCGTTTCGTTCAACCATGACGAGGTTGGTCCTGAACCATAGAGTGGTACCAAGGTCCGTTTATGAGCAAAAATGACCAGCGAGAGGACTGGGGCGACCACGGCGAACTGAGTAGCTTGACGCCCAAGATTAAGAGAGTTGGGCGACATGGTGGCCGAGTGGCACAAGCTGGCACAAGAAACCAATCGGGAAATAAACCGAGTTTGTGACACTCTCTGATATGACCTAATTGCCTTTTCTGAATGCGCTCGACGTTGACCTCAACCCTGTCGTTCTACCGCATGCCTTACTCCTGACACCATTCAACATCTATGCTTGATTCTGTGGAGAGAAAAGCAATGGCAGAAATAAAGGGATTTGCCAATCATAAAGACGCGTCTCAACCTCAAGACCCGCCGTACGTCTGTTTATTTCTCAGTTTTCATACAATTAGTTGTGTACCTTTGTTCCAAACCTTTAGCGCATGGAAATTGCCTCCAACCGTAATCAAAGTTCCGTCGAATGCCGACTTGCGATTTTCACGAAACTCTGACCAAACTAGACAATCGTCAAGCTTTAAGTCTGGGAGTAATCCGTTCAACATCGATAGTCTGCTCGCGAAGAATAAGCGTCAACCAGGAAATCCAACGGCAGGTCGGACCCTGGCTGCAAAACGTCCTACAGAGCGTCCCGTCAAGAAACCAAAACTGCAGCATGATCAGACTTTCTCCTCAGACTTTTCCGCCAGCCACAATCACTCTATGCTTCCGAGCAGCTCCAGAAATGCAGCGCATGGTAAGATATCTCCTTAGCACTGTGACATGCTTCTGAACGATTCATAGATAATCCTCGTCGGTCATCCATAACTTCTGAGCCTGAATATATTAGCATTGAAGACGACGAGTCAACTACGGCGTCTACATCGGCGGGCACGAAACGTACTTATCAAGAGAGGCAATCTTCGGACGAACTTATTCTCAAATCCGATGACTATGTCTCTCCGCAACCCCAGCAGTCAAAATATGGGTTCTCAAGGACAAACGGAATACCTACAGAGAAAAATTCTGAACTCGTTCCCGATGGAAAGAATACAAGGCATGTAGAGAAGAAATATGGAAGCAAGGACAGGAAAGAAACAGATCCAATCGAAAACTGGAGTGATGATATCATGTACTTAACTCAACGTCGGGAGACTCGGAGAAATGTCAAACAAATAGCAGGCCATTACGAACGACTTCAATCAGATTCAGCACCTCTAGGTCCGAAAATCGATCTTTCGAAGCTGCAATCTCAGCCCAAAAAATCAAAGACGATGAAACCCAAAGTAAGTTCTTGTTCTTTATCCTTGAAAACCGCGTTGATTAGTGCAGATTCAAAAGGTTCAACTCAAATTACAGGCCTTGACGCCAAAATCTTCAAAGAAGGGACGACAAGATCCTATCGCCACAAGCACTACCTTGAACAAGCAAGGATCAGTCGCAGTGCGCGAGCTTTATATCGAGCAGAATGAATATAAAGAACGGTCGATGGAGGCCTTCTTCGGTTCCGGTGATTTACTCGTTATTAGAGATGACGCCCAAGTTCTTTTCGACCTATCAAAATGGTCAAAGAAAAAACCGGTACTAGTGGTAATATCGCTTCTCAATTGCAAGTATATATCTCTGATCTGACTTGATCTAATTTCCAGTCCACCATGGGTGTGACTCCTGCAACGATACAAATCACATTTTACGACGATGCTTGCAACCCAAGATTAATAACGGTTATATTAGAGGACGACGAAACGACGATCAAGAATGCAAGGCTTATTGGACACCTCAAAAAGGAAATAACGCAGAATACTGTAGTACGGTATGTTGGGTTCAAGCATTACTGTCCTGCTATTTATATTCGTGCCATAGACATGGCCCAGCATTGTGGGATATGGCAAAGAGGCCATCTGAGCAGGCTACCGAAGAACGAGGCAATAGCGCAAAAGGCAAAGAACCTCAATCCAAGAGAACGGCTGTACCTTCGACCGCTCAAAGCATACCCATCAGGTTTACTCCTTCAAACCGTCACACTTCGCGGAATTCAGATCTCAAGGATGAGAGTTCGGAAGGTATAGTCTCACGATCAACCTCGAAATCCAGATCAAATCCTCCACCCATTCCAAATACCGTCGTTCCTCGACGGTCAACTAGAAATGCGCCCCCAGAAAAGCCAGTCGACCAAGATAAAGTGTGAGTGTGATCTCATCTTTTCGGAATTATGTCAATTCCAAGGCTAATTGTGACTCGACTATCAGGATACTGGTTTACCCCCAGGGAATCCCAGGCGCCGTCAATATTACCAATGGCGACCTTGCTCGACTACAACCTGGAGAATATTTAAATGATACCCTCATAGAATTTGGTTTGAAGTGCGTAGTGATTCGATTTTTTTTTTACTGAGTTGGCGATGCTGAAAATTATATACCCAGGCTCTGGCATAGACAATTGGAAGAAAAACAGCCTGAACTTGCACAGCAAATCCATATCTTTAATTCGTTTTTTTACAAGAAATTGAATAACAAGAAGAAGTGTGTACTACATCGATTCTATCGCAGTGTATTTACCTAAAATATTTTCAGCGAGCTTCAGGCTTTTGAGACTGTGCGGAAATGGACCTCGAAATTCGATATTTTTCAGAAGAAATATATCGTCGTGCCCATAAATGAACAGTGAGTCGATTCCTTAGTACATGTAACATTAATTGATGTGGTCTGCTAGCATGCATTGGTATCTGGCGATCATTTACGAACCTGAGCACGTTCTATCAACAACCGCTCCAGATGAAACCCCAGTTCGAAAGCAAACTCGATTGTCAGTCAAAGCAGCACCGGAAGAATCGATTTCCATACTGGAGAAAGAAACAGAAGAGGTTATTTCCTCCGCGATGTCCGTAACGCCAAGCGAAGCAGAAGTCGCAGAAGTCGAACACAATCTCGGCCTGGAGTTCTCAAGCCAGTGTAACATTGAAGCCACCGTTGTCGTTGATGACCAGGTAGCAGAGAAGCTGGATGTGCAGACAGATGACCATGACAATCTGTCTGACATTTATATGTCCGATCCAGAGGTGCCTTCGCGGCGATCTCCAACCCGGGACGATGCCAAGCGTTCGAAACAAACCTCTGTGGACGTAGATAGCATGGACATGGACAGCCTTTTCGAGGAAATCAAGCCTGCTGGCAAAGGTGGCAACGTCACGGCAAAACAGGCGACAGCATCGACATCGAAGCAAGATCCTGATCGGCTGCAGGCTATTCCACCTTCGAAATTCTATGGATCTGCAAAAAGCAAAGGAAAGCAGAAGGCTGAGGCTGAGGTTGAGATTGATATCGTGGATAGAGATGCTGATGAAGCGCAGAACAATAAGAAGTCAGTATCCTTTCTCTCTAAAGAACACACTGAATTTACTGTGTATTGCAGAACATATATCTTCACTTTTGATTCTCTTGGGACCAACCATCCTCATGCGATCAAGAAACTTGGTCAATACTTGCGCATGGAAGCTAAGGACAAGAAAGGCATCCCGAACGCAGGGATAGCAACAGGGAAGACAGCTCTTGTATGCCCTTTTTTTTTCCAAGGCTTCGATAATTCATGCTGAAAACCCTCCTAGGTGCCTGTTCAACCCAATTTTTGTGATTGTGGTGTATACTTGCTACATTTTGCCCAAACCTTCCTGACAGACCCGAAGAAATATTTTAACGTTATCATGGTAAACTCTTAGTACTGCTATGTTTTTATCTCGTATCTCATATTATTCTAGTCTCAGTCGAAATTTGTCACCAACCCGGAGAAGCAAGAGCAATGGAACGACAAACAAGTAGCAGAAATGCGAGACGAGCTCTCAACACAAATTCGAGATTTGTCCACTGTGTGGATGAAGGAGCGGGCCCTGAAAGAGGAAGAAGCCAAGGCCCAGCAAGGATCCAAGGATCCAAATCAGATTGATGTCGACAGTTCCGATTCAGAAATTGAAATGCCCACACCAGTGAAGAAGACTCGGGCAGCTAGGATACGTGGTTGAGGATAATTATTCGGTCCTCATATCATACATTGCTTACATTTTGTAGCGTATTGTAAACTTATTTTAATTATTACCAACGTTTAGACTCACCATTAATTATTACCAACGTTTAGACTCACCATACGACGTCTTGTAATTGTTTATTACCCAGTTAAATAATTGAATCCCTGCACTTGGCTTATCGGAGAATGAAGGTGACCTTGAGGGTTAAACGGGTTATGGTAGACTCGAGAAAGCCAGGAAGTCATAATTGAATTTTTTGCAAGCGCTCAAATATGTCGATCCACGGGTCTTGAGAATTGACTTTGTTTGAAAATAAATATCCATTGCTCTATGTCTACTTCTTCTTAACACTCTTGATGCGTATTGTTTCGTTCCCAATGAAAACACCCTTGGAATCTATTAGCCAGCGCAACGAAGCAAGAAATATATCACTAGCTTACTTTGCCCTTGTATGGCTCCGGTTTTCTGTATTCACGGATTTTGGCAGCGAATAGTCCCAATAGATGTTTGTCTTTGCAGAACAACACGATCTTCGTAGCGGACGGCACTTCTGCCTTGATATGAGAGGGTACGGGTACGAAGATGGAGTGTGAATGGCCGAGCCTCATGTGTAGCCGTTGACCGTTTCCACCGTCCGTCGTCCCTCGAGGGTCGTCCTCTAGTTGCACACGATATCCAACGCCTACTAGAAAGACGGGCACAGTGAAGCCTTCCGTCATGCCAATAACCGCGTTCGAAATGAGAGTTCGCGTGGTACCCCACATTTGGCGTTGCAGCTTCTCGGAAGACTTGGCCACGCTAATCTTCATAGTATGTTCCGAGGGGAAGTCAATCTTCATGTAGTTCTGTAGCGGAACCGCAGTGGTCCCAAGAGGCCCAGTGATCTTCACCTCGGTTGGTGTGGGGGTAATGGTGACATTGGGAGGGAACTTTAGGGGCTCGCGTCCAATGATGGAAATATTTTTGGAGACCCGCGCTGTTGTGCTGAAGGAGCGCGCGAAGTGGACAATTGGCTGTCTGGATAGCATCGTTTTATGATTCCATGAAACGCGCCAACGGAAGGATGAGAAAATATTCCGGCCGTTATTTGGAATGAACTTCGACGCCAAATACGAAGCACCGCCACTCATTACGGCGCGTCAACGTCGCGAGTTTGCGCGACGTTGACTTCAACACCCGCATCCAATGAACAACTACGCTATCTCATGCTTCAGTTCGCCGGAGAACGTCTCTTGAAACTTGGACAACATTGTATGCGAGAGAGGATTTCACCGGCGCGTTTGTTCTAAGTAAGGATGTTATCAATGACGAAAACCACAAGTTCCCTGCTGGGTTTCCGAGACCATTGACACATTCGAGCTTTCGCCATTTCCCCACAAGATTGTCTAGTTATCCAGGATTCAAGTCGAACATCTGCAGCTCTAAATGTGTCAGGCCTTGAAACAAACCACGGAATGGCTTCCGATCTTTCGTTCACACTGGCTAAATTCTAACCTTGTCTCTTGACCTAATCTTGCCCCAGTCTCGACCGGTAGGGCTCGGTCCGTTGTTCTATCTCTGCTTTAAGAAGAAACATATCTGGGCGGTGATTCTATCGACATTCGCCCCCGCCGAACTGTTGGTTATTTCTTGCAACATCAATGGCAACCCGAAGATACTACGCCGATCCTAAGCTGAGGCCCAAACTCGACCCAAGCCTCTTCAGTCCTCAAGAGGATGAACTGGCTTTTTTCAGAACGCTCACTGGTATTCAAGACGACGATAAGTTGAAAGAGCATATCCTGAAGGTTCAGGCAAAGGCGTATGATGTGAGTTTGCGATGTATCTGCTCTTCGTTCGACGAACCCAATGTTTATCTAGGTCTATGGATATCCTTGTATCCGATCATTCGGTTTTACGAAGTCAGATAACCTCCAAACTTCTCTTGCATGCTATGAAACGTTAAATCTGTGTTTCTTACAGATTGAAGATCGCAAGGATTCAACCAGGATACAGTCAAGCTCTGCAGCTGCTCAAAGAGCGAAAGGATCCTATTTTGCTCGACATCGGATGTTGTTGTGAGTTAGCCCTAATCGTCAGCTCAATTGTTTGAATAATAGACACGCCAAACAGTCGGAAATGATGCAAGGAAAGCAGTTCTGGACGGATGGCCAGTGGAGAACGTCATAGCATCGGATTTACGCCAAGGTACGATACGATCATTTGCCAAGGGTTTGCCTTAACAAGCTGTGTGGCGCATCGTATACTCATCTGCCGAATTCAGGATTCTGGGATGCAGGTCACGACCTGTTCAACTCAACCCCTGAGACATTCCCAGCAGCCTTCGTCGCCGGGGACGTATTCGACCCCGCCATGCTCAAACCGCGCGGCGCCTTCATCACCCAAGAGGACATCTCCAGCATCCCACCCACCGCCCCTCCCCTCAGAGAGCTCACCTCCTTGACACCTCTCCAAGGCAAAATCTCCGCCATCCACGCCTCCTCCTTCTTCCATCTCTTCCCCGAAGACAAGCAGCTCGAGCTCGCGCACCTCGTCGCGTCCTTACTCTCGCCGGAGAAGGGCTCCGTCATCTTCGGGCAGCACGGCTCGCGCCCTGTGAAGGGCTTCCGGACCGAGGCGATCCACAAGCAACTGCTGGAAGACGAGCAGGGTAACCCAATACCCCCAGTGCAGATGTTCTGCCATTCGCCTGACAGCTGGAAGGAACTGTGGACGGAGCAGATCTTTGCGGGTGAGGATGGGAAGGGGAGTGAGAGGATCAAGGTGGATGCGCAGTTGGTGGAGGTCTTCAGGAAGGATCTCCAGAGCGCTTACTTGACGTACACGGAAGACATGAAGTTTTATGTGATGAGTTGGTCCATCACTAGGTTGTGAACAGTCATGGATTTTTCCAGTTGTTCCCCCAATTACCTGAAATGAATCATCGCAACCCATCTTCAATCGGCTTGATAGATCAGTTAGATAATGTGTACTTGGTTGTATTAGTATATTGGTATGAATTCCTTGTACACAAAAGTGAACCATCTATATTGTTAAATCTAAGACAAGGAGGCGCCCACCAGCGTAGGTGCCACGCAAACACCCTTGTCCGAACGAATTTTGTGGACTGATTTTGTTACTGGGTTGACCCACGCTGCCTCCTTCGATTCGAGTGTGATAAATCCTATTTCAACGACCGACTATTTCAGTAAGTGTTTTTTAAGAAGGAAATAAATGACATACCAGGTTGCACGGTCTCGAAAATCTTCTTCTTAGGGTTGAGTTGAGTAAGAGGTGTTGCATCTACGTATAGAAGAAAATGAGCCGACAAGACTCCAACACGCAATGTCTACGCACTCTCGAATTCTGCGCCCTCGAAGTAAACGCGATCGCCAGGCTTTGAGCCAGCTGGGGGTTGGATCAATTCGATACCGCCATCCTTGCCCTCTTTCGACGTAGCCTGCATGATATTTTGAGTAACTTGTGGTATGAGGTATGTGTGGGGATTGTGGGGCGTACACATAGCACCATGGCGAAACTCTTGACTCCGCGCATATTTGCGGGCTTCAAGTTGCACTGTTTGGAGCGTATGGTAATGAGGTGAGAGCGGGCTGAGGAAAAATAATGTCACGTACGACAGCGACGAGATATTTGTCGCGCATCTGCTCGATGGGAATGTAGTTGACAAGGCCAGAGACGACTGTTCGTGGACCGGTTTCTTCGCCAATGTCGATTTGCTATACAGGAAATTAGGCTGGGCTTATTTTATCGGACAGAGAGAAAAAGTACCTCAACATACAGGCCATCCGCGTCAGGATGCTTGATGACTGCACATATAAAATTCAGAAATCTATACAGAGATGAATAGAGGAACAGGCACATACTGTCAACGATATGGCCGACCCGGAGATCAATCATAGAAGGGACGGGCTCGCCATCGTCTGCAGCAGGCGCCTTCGCAGCGGGCTGCTTTCCACCAGCCTTCTTTCCATTCTCCTTGTCACCTTCAACCGCCGCATCCTTCTTCTTATCCTTCTTTTCCTTCTTCTGGGCTTTGTCCGCTGGCTCAGACGTGGGCGTCGCGGGCTGCGCGGGTGTGGCAGACGCCTCGGCAGCAGGGGCGGCAGGCGGCGGCGGCCTTGGGTGCCTTCTCTTTCTTCTTGGGCGCCTCGACTTTGCGCTCGGGCGCAGGCGCGTGTTCGATATCGAGTGCGATGACACCGAACGCGTCGCCTGCGGATGTGCGCACGACGCTCTCAGCTTGGAGGTGGTCGAAGTAGCGGGTCACGGAGGGGACGGCGTAGTATTCAGACGATTGGAGTTTGGCCTGTACAATCATTGCTCAACATTTATTTCTGTTGAATATGCCATCGAACCAGGGTGAATCCGTACATACAACGATTGGGTGCAGTGTTCCATAGAGCGCGATATCGGCGGCGGTCAGGTAGTTTGTCGCGAGGTATGTTTTGGGTATCAGGATGCTGTCCAGGTCCTGGAGACTTTAGAAAATTGCCTCTACCCAATTCGTTGAAGAATGACATACTTTGAGATTGTTCTCGGTCACAAGAGCGCCTTGACTTGTCTTGTCAATCCACCCGATGACCTCTTTTTGGTCGGCGTCGGATTGACCGACAAGATCTTTTCCATCGCGCGTCGCGGCGAGCACCAAGTCCCTGACTGGTGGCTGGAGTTTGGATACGCTTGCTTGGAAGGACATGGTTCGACAAGTCAGTGATATCGGTGATCTGAATGCAGATCGATGGAAAGCCAGTCGAGTCAAATGGAAAGTTGCCATTGAGGGCGTTGTCGCACGTGACTGGCTGCCAGTAAATTGATTTCGAGAAAAACATAGGACCTCCATCACCATTGCGTCATACGAGCAGAGGCATTTCTAGATCCTAACAGGCGCTTCTCCTTGTTTCCGTCCAGAACTGCACTGGGCTCCGCTGCAAGGCGCCTTCCTTCAATGGAAATGAACTTTCGAGCAAACATTCCCTAATTGGAGTGCCGTGCTCGTCATTTCGTAGCATGTCTAGAACATTCTCCAAATACACTCAGACGCTATATAAGACCCCGCCTTCCATGCCTCAGCCCTCCAGTTTACCATCGTTTTCACTCTGCAATCATGTCAATCGCACGCCAATTCTTCCGCGAAATGCGCCCATTCCTCCGAGCGCTCGACGATGTGTCGCTCGCTCGTCGCCCTTCGCCCTTCTTCCCCGCCATAGCGCAGTTCGATCCCTTCCAAGAAATCGCCAGTGCCCGACCTGCGCTTGACCTGTCCGAAGACGGCAACAAATATATCGTCAGTGCTGATCTGCCCGGCATCCCCAAGGAGAACGTGGAGATTCGCATTGGCGACAACGGCCAAAGCATCACTATTGAAGGCAAGGCTTCCGAGACCATTGGCGCGCCTACCGCCAAACCCGGCAAGTCTGCTCCAGCAGGTATGCAACATGTTCTCATCTACCCGGTTGTACGATTCTAAACTTTGGCTTTAGCAAATGAAGACACCACTGCCGTCGCCAAGAAGGACGAAGCCTCCACTCAAATATCAGCGGAGCGTCCGTTTACCAGAAATGTACAGTTCACGCGGACCGTCTGGCTACCCCGGCCAGTCGACGCTGAAAAAGTATCAGCTAGCTTGAAGGACGGAGTGCTCACCATCGAGGTGAACAAGGCTGAAGACAAAGCTAGCACCCGCATCCCTATCAATTAGGATCAATGTGTCGGAATATGGAGGTGTAAAATAGTGTACTAAGCATTCCTGTCCCAATATCATTGTAGCATATTTTGCAATCATTCATTTTTTCCCCTGCTCACTTCTTGATGCACCGATGAACGAAGCAATAGTATTTCAGCTTGGAAAGTTGCGCACGATGAAATATTTTGAGCGCGTCGGATGGACCAAACGTGACCGTGAAGTTGTCAAAATCCCACAGAAAGAAGCGCCTCTTGTCCCGCTCCCCAACCACACAAAACCGGCTCCATCACACGGCCACGTCAAACCCCGCTCATTCTCAGGCTCGCCGTCCCTCTCCTCCACGCATCCATGGCCGCTCCCTACCCCCCTCACGACCTACCGCTCCCCCTCCAGCCAGACCAATACGAGGACTCCGATGTCGAAGCCGAACTCGAGGTCGACCAGCTGGACTCTGATACTGATCCCGAGGCGGAAGGCTCTAAACAGAGCGCGCCGAGGAATGGCAATGCGCTGCGGCCTGGAGAGCGCATTCCGGGGCATACTTTGCTCCCTGGTGTCAGGCTGGAGAATATGATTCAGGCTGACGGTGCGTATTCTCCACTTTGCGGCGCTGGCTGGTAAACTTAGAAGTCTACAGGTGTAACCGGAAATTTGGCATTATCAAAGGAAGGACTATTTGTTCTGTCGATAGCCACCGTACGCAGTTTGATATTTGAGTGTGGTTTTCTTCCCTGAACATGCATATAGGAAGAGTTTATTAAACGATTAATCCAAGCTGCGCACCGCGAAGCCAGCGCTCATCGACGAAATCAGATCAACTACACCGACATGGGTATGTTCACTCAACTGTCCTCATAGTCAACGCAAGAATTGATTATCTCCGCAGCAACCACCACCCAGCAATATCAGGAATTTATGATTCTAGCAGGTCAGTCTGCCTGTATGTAATACTTTTTTTCTTTGTCTAATTGAGGAATCCAGATACCATCCCTATCCCTGTCACCCTCGCCGACGCATTCATGCTACGACAAGAAAAAGAACGAGAGCTGCTCGAAGACAACCCCGCATTAGCCATCCCCTACTCCAACATGCCGTCCACTGTGCCCTCGCCCGACCCCGAACCCATGCTTCCTCACCCCAAACCACAAAAAAAGAGCCGCAGCTCCGCCGCCAACGGCAAAGAGCGAGAAAAGACGAACGGTTCCTCGAGCTCGAAGAGCAGACCCGCGGGCGGCGCGAAAAAACCGTCAAGACACGAGTACGACACGCTCTACCCGGATATCAGTGCGCCGAATGGCCACCTCCAGTGGCCCGAGCACGCCAATGGGCTCAACGGACCCGATGAGGCGTCGATGCACCAACATCACCACCACCGGCGCTCGTCGCGGAATGGGATCTCCTCGGCGTCGACGCCCTCATTGCCTCCCCCTATGCTCAACGGGCACCCGACAAGCCTGATCCAGTCGCAGGCGCCGCAGTACACGCCCGAGGGCGGCTACGACATCGACTCGATACACTCGCCTCCGCGCGACCCTGGCTCGCGCTCCGAGACGCCGCCTTATGGGCCTGGGGGCGGGCCTACCTGGCCCGGCCAGTTTACGGGTCCTGCGAGTGGGTTCCTCGCGCCAGCAGTGCCGTATGGCCCCGGGCGCGCACCGCAAAATCCTGGACGTACGATCTACTCGCAGAATCATCGCCCAGATTGATAGAATTGCGCTCTATACTGCACTGTGTCTACGAGCTTGTATCGCTTTTGTTGTTTCGTGATGTTTTAAGCTGTTTCTTACTTCTTTTTTTCTTCTTTTGCAATGAAATCCATAATCATAATTAATTTTACACCTTTACCTTCTAGATCTTCGAGGTCTTGCGTTTTTGGTCCTCTCTTTGGCTTTCTTTCTAGCATTTTAATTTCCTGTAATTCCTGAAGGTCAGGTATTCGAGCAAGAAAGTCATTCACCCCTGGCCTGAAGTAGTGAGCATCGTCGTCACGATCTTATCTATTTCCTTATTGTGTCCCAACGGGCCGAGACGAGTCGAATTTGATTTACCCCCAGATTGTGTATCCTTGCGAGTCAACCGACCGCTATCCTTATCGCAGCTTAGCTCTCACATTCACTACGCTACGTCCATGAGTTCCGCAGCCCTCTCAAACACGCTTCCCATCATCGACATCGCGCCCTTCCTCAGCGCCAATCCACTAGACGCCGACAAGCGCGCCTCAACCGCAGCGGCTCTCCACATCGCCTGCGTCAACTTCGGCTTCTTCTACCTCAACCTCGACGCGTATGTTGATCGCTCTGAGCCAGAGGAGCTTGCGCGTCTAGCGAAGGTATTCTTTGATCTCCCTCAGGAGGAGAAAGACAAGCTGGCGCTTAAAAATCAGGACCATGCTCGAGGTGCGTTCGTCGTGCGTGTTTGGGGTTATGTATGGTGGTGATAAGGGCAGCATCCGACTCGGATGATCGATAGGCTATGCGAGGCTGAACGAGAATGTGACGAATGGGAAGGCCGATGCGCATGAGGGGTTGGATTTCTATAAGCCGGTGGAGAAGCCTGATAAGACGAAGCCTGTGTGGGGCGAGAATCAGTGGCCGAGCGTTGAGGGATTTAGAGAGAAGTATGAGATTTGGGTGGAGAAGATGAAGGCTTTGGGATTGATAGTCATGGAAGCGTGAGTCTTCTAGTGTATTTGAGTTCCGGCAAGTCGTCCTCTCATCTGTTTCGAAGAATGTCTATAGGATTGGGTATGACGAGGGAAGAGTGGGCTGAGCTTCGGAGCCAGGTGGATGATAGCTTCTGGGTGATGCGGGTCATAGGTTCGTAAATAGAGCCCTCAGAGTAGCACTCAAAATTTATCTTCTGGTCTTTAGGCTACCCCCCGCTCCCTAAAGGACACGATGGCGTCTCTTGCGGTGCTCACAAGTAAGCAAATTAACCTATTAATACGCAGCGGGATCCGGGAGCATAAATTGATGAAATTTACAGAGACTATGGCTGTTTGACGTACGCAATCTCGAGTTTAATTCAATCTTCCTTTGACTAATAAAGTATCTCCTCCAGATTCTTATACACAGACCCAACGCCCTCTGCTCTGCAGGTGTTCTTACGCCGCCCTGGAACGACTGAAGCAGACGTATCTGGGCTTCCTTCAGAACAAGGCTCCGAGGAAGGTATCTGGATCAACGCCGATCCTATCCCGGGTTGCGTCGTTTGCAATATTGGCGAAAGTAAGCTTTTGGCTCGTGCATTTGAGCGTCTCTATTCTGAGCGCTTAATTAGTGTGGGAAATTTGGACTGATGGCCTATACCGATCAACTCTCCATCGCGTCGTCCATCGAGCATCAAATTATCGGTGAGTCAATTCAGTCGCTAAATTCTTGGGATGTTTTCTAACGACGTGTATTTGATTTCGGTAGTGTATCGTGAGCATCCTTTATTTTCCTACCTTGAGGAATGCGGTATTAACATTGTTCTCAAGGGTTCCGTTCTTCTTCGAGCCCAACTTTGATGCGCTTGTCAAACCTCTGGCTGCTATTGCTAGGGCGAAAGAAAAGGAAGGACAGGATCCTGTCCCTACACGAAAGCCAATTGTATATGGAGACTTTCTTGTTAGCAAGGTTGGAAGTAACTTTGCCGTCGAAGGCAAAGGTAGATACGATTCGTAACAGGGAAGTGGTTTTTCAAGAAACCACTTGTCAATTCCAAATCTTTATCATCCCTCTTAAGTTGTCTCAAGTTCTTTGACGTCAAAGTATATCCAGAAAATAAAAAGAATCCTTCGAGTTGGGATCGAATGGTTGTGTTCCCATCCCCATTTTACATCCGTCACTGATTCTGAATTCACTGTTGAAACTTGATGGTTGTTCGGTGACCCCAGCTTCACAAAAAAGATGTCCTTCAAACCGGCATCGATCCGGTGGCCTCGGGATGAGTGCGATTTCAAATTACAGTCCCACGCTCTACCAACTGAGCTATCGAAGGCTTGAGATCGATGGGCGCCTATGGCGCAGCAGCTGAGTATACCTAACCTGTTGCTTCATGTATTACTTCCGAACAGCCTCAATTTGTAACCACCTCAAGGTCGTTCATGCCGGGTCTTTGGAGCGATGTGTGCGCACAACTTTCCGACTGTAGACAGTGAAGGATTCGATAACTTTGTATTGGAAGCATCAAAATTCACCTCCAAAAATACAAGCACAGAGATAATTGTTTCCATTCTAAAATATCTGAACGGCAAGACCGGCCAGAGATGGATGCAGGCTGTGCGCACTGTGAAGATGAGGTTTGGATTCATATAAGCGCCGGACGGTTTTCCCGGTCCGAGGTTGTCAGTGGACATCACGTGGAATATTTTTCTTCAAATCGCGGCAGCAACACTTTAGCACATACTTTCTTCGTTGCCCTCTCTGCAGCAGTCTATATCTGCCTAGTCATTACCTTCCTGACGTCCCTACTCACGGGAATATCATGTCCGACTATGTCATGACCATAGACTCCGACGCAGAGGACGTACCCATCCCCTCTACCTCAAAACCGTCGAAGAAGAAACAGGAACCAGCAGATGACGCGAAGCTTGACCCCGACTTTGTGTTCGACCTTGCTGGGGACCCATATATAGATCTTACAACTCAAAGTTTGGGAGTGCATGATCTCGTCAAAACGGGCAGCAAGCCGGTACGTTTCAATCTCAAAAAATGATGACTTGTCTTCGTCTAAATCATCCGTAGGCACCCATCAATGTGGATGAAATTATTGCGCGCAGAAGATTGAGTTCGAAGCGTAAACGTGCAGTTGAGGAGAGTGAAAGTGAGGAAGACGAGGAAGACAACGAGGACGAAGATGAAGATGAAGAGGGTGAAGGAGACGAACTTGAATCGGATATGGGTGAGGTAGAAGGCCAATCGGGCGAAGAAGAGGATCCTCTGGCAACGTCTGACGAAGAAGAAGAAGAGGCAGAAGAAGACGAAGACGATGCTGAAGACGATTCTTCCGAAGAAAGCGAAGACGAAACACAAGCAGAGAAAGATCGAAAGGCCGCATTCTTTGATTCTGAATCAGGACCAGCAGAGTCCCATGATTCTTTCCTATCCATGAATCTTTCGCGGCCATTGCTAAAGGCAATAACAACACTCGGGTTTGTCAAACCCACGCCTATCCAAGCTGCCACCATCCCCGTTGCTCTGTTAGGAAAAGATGTGGTTGGTAATGCCGTTACTGGTTCAGGAAAAACCGCAGCGTTCATGATTCCAATGCTCGAGCGTCTGCTGTATCGGGACAAGGGCAAGAGGTCTGCTGCAACGCGTTGTGTGGTTCTCGTGCCGACGAGAGAGTTGGGTGTGCAATGTTATGAAGTTGGCATCAAGCTTGCTACACATACAGACATTCAATTCGCCCTTCTTGTTGGTGAGTTATGAAAGTATATTACTGCAACTCTCATTTTTGACTGCTATACTAGGTGGTCTTTCTCTCAAGTCTCAAGAAGCCACTCTGCGGACGCGGCCTGATATCGTAATTGCAACTCCTGGTCGCTTGATCGATCACATCCGAAATTCTCCTTCCTTCAATTTGGACGCGGTCGATGTTCTGGTACTCGATGAAGCCGACAGGATGTTGTCCGACGGTTTCGCCGACGAACTTGCAGAAATTATTCGATCAACGCCGACTTCGCGCCAGACGATGCTCTTCTCAGCTACCATGACGGATTCAGTCGATGAGCTAGTTAAAATGTCGCTTAACAAACCCGTTCGACTGTTCGTGGACCCCAAAAAGACGACAGCGCGAGGCCTGATTCAAGAATTTGTACGGGTGAAGGCAGGCAAGGAAAATGAACGCTCCGCACTCCTCGCCGCCCTCTGCAAACGAACTTTCAAGACAAAAGTTATCGTCTTTTTGAGAAGTAAAAAGTTGGCGCATCAAATGCGAATTGTCTTCGGTCTATTGGGAATGAAGTGCGAGGAATTGCATGGCGACTTGACTCAAGAACAAGTGAGTATCTTTTCAACTAGCTGTATGGTCATAATAACCAATATATCCTCCACAGCGTCTAAACGCTCTTCACTCCTTCCGCGAGGGTAAAGTGGACTATTTGATGGCGACCGATCTAGCTTCGCGTGGTTTGGATATCAAAGGCGTTGACACGGTCATCAATTATGATATGCCCACACAACTTGCCCAATACCTCCATCGTGTTGGTCGTACCGCTCGTGCAGGCCAGAAGGGACGGTAAATATAGTTTTCACCTCCACAAACCATCATCTTCATTAACAATCCAACTCCAGCTCCGTAACTTTGGTTGGCGAAGCCGATCGAAAAATGCTGAAGGCTGCCATCAAACACAGTTCTGGAGAGGATCAAGTCCGTCACCGCATTGTCCCAGCAGAGATCATCCAGACATGGGTAGAGAAGCTGGCAGCACTCAAAGACGACATTTCCGCTATCCTTGCCGAAGAAAAGGAGGAAAAGCATGTGAGTTCATTTGTTCAGCACCACCTTCCCCTCAAATGACTAAACATCTCCTCCAGATGCGTAAAGCAGAGATGGAATTGAAAAAGGGCCAAAACTTGATTGAGCACGAGGCTGAAATTTATTCGCGACCTGCGCGAACTTGGTTCCAAAACACAAAAGATAAGCAAAAGGCTGAAGGTATGTGTTTCATTGTTGAATTTTCATAGGAGGTTGCTTACATGTGTTACCAACTGCTAGACCTGAGCAAAGAACAGTATATCAATGGAGGGAAATTGAAATCGAAAACAGCTGTCGTCGACGAGACCAAGGTAATGCTCTACACCAATTTCCCTGGATTGGTTGATAGCTGACTATAATCCGCAGCCTAAACGCGACAAACTATCTGGTTTATCGCGCAAAGCCAAGCGACGAAAGATGATAATGGAAGAAGACAAGGAATTCAACGACGAAAAGACCATCAATGCTTCAATTCGTTCTGCGAAGAAGGCTGCTCGTCCAGGCAAAATTGGAGAGCCCGAGAAGAAACATAACGGTCCTGCAAAGAAGAAGCGTAAAATGGCGGCCAAGAAGACTCGCACGGGCGGTGGCACATTTGACAGCGATTTCGGCGCAAAATCAAGATCACACGAAGGCATCCGAGCTAAGAAAGACGATGCCGTCAAGGGGGCCAAGAAAGGAGGCAAACCGGGAGGCAAAGCAGGTGGTAGATCAAAAGGCAAGCCCCGTAGAAAGTGAGATTTATCTATTGTTATGCTATTTTTCTGCTTCTCGTTGTCATACTTTGGCTGGAACACAATACGCTGCCAACATACCATGCACTAAATTCATTCACATCCTGAGTTTGTGCATCCTAAGAGCTCCATCCATATATCCGCTACACCCTCTTCTTCACATCCTACTTGCATGCCATTATCTCTTAGGATGTAATACTCTCTTCCGGGTGTTTGCACCGTTGCCAACGCAGGATGGAGATTTCGCCCATTGTTTGAAGTGAAATGGACGCTCTCCACATGATGATGTCTATAGAAATGGTTGTGAGTAGAACGAATTGCGAGAAGAAATTTGGAGCGTTACGCTGGTAAAAATATGTTGATTCTATCCGAATTTGTAGCCATGCTATCGACATATGTCCTGTTAGGAATGCCATTGAACTCTTGCTGCATCTGATTTGATGTTAATCGAGGACCACTGACGCTACAATCCGTGAATGAGTGCGATGTCTGCAGTTATCTTAGGATCAACAAATCACCTATTGCTCACCACGCAAGCGAGGATATAGCGTCGAGCAATGTCCAGTTTCGCAGAACCTAGATCTCCCTCTCGTTCAATGCGTGATAGCCAGACCTTGCTGATACCTCTAGAATACTCTTCATGGTTTGACCATTGGAGATGTTCTAGCAGCCCCAGAGTGTCCTTGCTACTGACAGGGGGCGATGGCAAGTACCGTCCAGCTGTAATGTAGCTGGACCAATCCACGCGAAGTTTACCGGAATCGGGTGAGATACCGGTTGTTTCTTGCTCGCCAATGACTTCGCAAGTAGCTTCGAGGACGTAATAGGTATTCACAGAGGAGGAGGATTGCACAGTAACGGCCCAAATCTCGTGAGGAACAACCTCTTGAGCATTCTGGATAAGTTTATATTGTCCCTCCTCGGGCTCCAACATGTTACCTCCGTGTCCCAAAGACACCCAGAAGAAAAGTCGTGTCAATAGAAATCTGGTAATTGAAGTTAGATACATAAAGACTGTATCTGATTAGGACTGACCGTATCGCGATTGTAATTTGTCTGGGGTCATCTGGGCTTGTCCACAGGTTGTCAGAGATGCCGTATGTCTTTTGTATAGTCCGGCCCAGAAAAGATGCTTCGTATATGCTCTTTCTTTGATTGACTTCATCCATACGATAACGAAGATAGGGCCAGAAATTCGTGACATTTGCAGGGTAGATTGAAAGAACTTTTTGCAGTCTGGTGCCCGAAAAGCTCCTGAGCAACTGATTGTATGCAGCCAGATAGCCTAGAGAGTAAATCAGGGAAGCGGTTGACAAGATAGACGGTCCGGAGTCTACCTGAGTAACGAAACAAGCGCGAAACCAACGTGCAGGTCTTCAAGTCCTGTAAGGAAATGTTGCTGAGCAGTAGGGAAAGTCGCGGCACATGCTTTCGTTGAGCAACCGAAGGCGGCAATGAAATAAGTTGCATTTGTGGTATGAGACTTTCGAGACCAAAATCCAGATATCGGAGTCCAGTTAAAGGTTCGTCGACATGGCGTACCGGTGTTACAGCGGATTTTTTGCCAGTGTCTATGATTAAAGCCTTGAATCGACTTCGCTTTGGAGATACACCAACCGCAAGAGTTTTAGAAGGGCCCGACAAGCTAGCTTCAGTATCGAATACAGATTTATGCACATTTGTTGAGGCTGCTGACTTAGGAGGCAAATTCGGTGGAGGCGCTGAAACGACACCAGGATGGACAAAAGCTTTTTGCACCGTCTTTGGTTTTTTCGAAACCTTCTCAGTGCTTGAATCGTCTGCAACGTGCGGTCTCTTTGTTAGTACAGCAGTTGATTTCACCTTCGTAGCAGAACCTTGGATTTGTTTGTTTCGGGATGCATCTTTCTCAGTATCTTTTTGACCATGAGATGCAACTGCTAGGCTATTCTGTTGTCGAAGCGAAGGCAAGGGGGTAGCAAGGCCATTCCCAAGCGTTGGAATTTCGACAGCGGGGCATGCAGTAGGAGTTCTAGCCAAAAGTACGACTTCTGTAGAGAGGCCAACATTAACAGAAGAACGAGGTTGGCTTAAAATCGGTGGTGGATCCGGGCCTTGAGACACAAGACGACTGGCTTCCAGTACATTAGAAGATGAAGTCTTCGTAGGTCCATCGGTAGCGAGAGCTGGACTCGAAAGCAGCGAGCCATTCTGTTTCTGCCAGTCCAAGAGTCTTGCGATGAGGCCAGGCTTCGGCTGTTTGGAGTAGCCAGTCATGCGTCTCTCCTTGCACATGCTTCTTAACTGTGCAACGGTCATCTTCTTGAGGTCATCCTCTGTGCTTAAGGTTGATGCCATGGATAGAAAGAGTACAGAGGAGAGAAGCGGAGGATGTTGACAGAGGACGAGAAGAGATGATGGCTTGATGATGGCAAGAGTTGAGAGCAATTTGGATCAATGTGGTCGCGCGTCTATAAACTAAAACATATGCCGCCGCCGTAGCCTTTAAATTCAGACACATATATGCGTCAATCATGGAAGTTTGACTAGCATTCCTACTTACTTTCAGGTTCGACGAAAGTGCGAATACTGTAATGATGATTGATTTCGATCTGTATGCGGTAAGAACCGTAAGATAAGTACTTGGTACAATAACACCACAGCTGCCATGAAAACTAGATACAACGAATATTACAATTATTCCTTGAGTTGAGAGATAAAATGAACGTGACGGGAAAAATATACTATAGTATTCCATGCGAGTCCATTGTGCATTAGTTAGTGGAATATATGCGCATTCTGATGTTAAAAGATGGACAGAAAGCAAGTCAGAGGGGTCCAATTAAACATAAATTGGCAGTGGAAGAAGCCTGTGGTAATGGTTAATTGTTTGGAAATGTCTCCAGGCGTGAAACGTGCATACCTATCGGCATTGAATAAGAAATTGTTGGCAATATCTTCGCCTTCTAGGAATCGGGTTGGGTAGAGTACTGAATCGTGCACCGTAAATAAATATACAAAAAAGGTAAGAAAGCGGCATACCAAGTTGGCCATTGAGATCCTCCAGCAATCTCTCCATTTCGTCCCTCTCCCATTTCTCGAAAGGTTCAGATCCCTTCGTCGACCGACGAGGTTTGCTTGGTTCTTCGCTTGGATTGGCCGAGGTTGGGTTGGTTGAATATGTAGAATTTTGCAAAGGGGTGGATGAGGCTTCTTCTCGGTCTTCTTTGCTCATTTCCGATCCAACGTCAGCGCCGTTAGGAGTATCATATGGCTGGAACTCATGTGCTCCTTCGTCGCCCTCCTCGGATGGTATTCGAGCGAGCGGCTCCCCAGTGGTACTACCGCGAGTCTAAAAAGCAGGAAGGTTTCGGGTTCAATACGCATCAGCTAACAGGCCAGCCAAACTTACCGGTTTGCTTAGACGTTCATGCCAGGCAACAAATTCTTTGTACTGTTTCCAAGTGGTGATAAGATCATCTGGTATGGCGTGGAATACCTTCCGGTAAATTTCCGTCTGCGATTAGAGGTTGCGTGATCAGTCCAACATGACCTTTGTAAAAATAGAAAAAGATAGAGGGGTTCGTTACTAACATTATGAACGGCACTGGTCAGCCAAATATTATTCCAAAAGGTGTCCGAAATAGGGTCTTCAAAATTACCGGGGCCAACGCGAGGTTTTCTCGTAGGAACTGTCCAATGATGTCCCTTGTTGGATTTGTTTCCTAAAGTATCTCGAATGGCTTCTCTTGCAGGTTTCGGTTCATCTTCATCTGCGTCGCTCTTCAAAGATTGGCCAGGAGGTTCAATGCTGGTGGTCGAAGACTTCGCCATCGCTGGAGCCCCGAATGAGCCACTGTCATCGGTGCGAGGCTCAAGGTTCAAGTCATGAGAAAGGCTGCTCCTACTAGGTGTATCGTCACTCTTCGTTTGATGGCCATCGTCAGATGCCCGTTCTTGGTTGTTTACAGCAGCGTTCTCAGTGTCTGTCTGCTCTCTGGGTGGTCGCTGTTCTGCAACGACTTTCTCCTCGAGAGTCGGAACAACTGAGCTTGCAAACCCTCTTGCTTTTTGACCATCTGGATTGAAGTCCGTGCGTTCCTCTGCGATGGCATTGCTCTCGGCATGTTTGTTCACTGTCTGGTCTGCCATGCCCATTTTTTGCATAACACGGAGCGTTCCAGTAGCCGTCGCCTCGCCGGTAGCAGTGACAGCTTTGCAGAATGAGCTGACAGAATAATGAGACAGTCCAGCCTACATACCTTGTATCATGCTATCTTTCGCATCCGAAGCCAGATTACCCATGCGAGTCTTCTGTTTCGATCTCTTGATATGGGTAACACCGCCTTCCTGCCCATAGGCCTGCTCGGAATCGGGATCCCAAGCCTCCTGTTCGTGCTCAGGTTTAAGTGAGTCATGGGACATTAAGTCTTCTTCATCCAGGGCGTCCACGTCAATCCCAAGATGTTCTCTCATCAACCGCACTCGTAGTGTATGGGCGAAGCGACCAACTTTAAAAGGCTTTCCAGCCATCGTGCTGTGGCGTAAAATATAAGCAAAACACACCAGAAACGCAGAAATAGAACCGGCGCATGGCCTCTGTTCTTCACAAGTGAATTTACCTGTCTATCATATCAGTGTCTCGTATCACGGCCGCTAATTCCGAGTCCCTATCTCCTCGTTGAGATCGCTCATTTATGTTGGCGCTGCCAATAATTGCCAGCCTGTCATCCACGATACAGACCTTGGCGTGGATATAGACCTAAGTCGAGAGTAGAAGAAGCTCAGTCACATCCATATAATGTCCGCATGTTATTGGTTAACTTACTTGTTCCGTGGTCAACACGTCACCCCGCATCTTGGCCCAATTACGAAGAGAGAACACCGAAATGTAATCATCAGGCTAGTACAAAGTGGCGTTAGTTCAATATCATCCACCAGTGTGCATCAACAGCGACGCACGTCAATACCCTCTTTGCGTAGTCGAGAATAGATAGAATTTGGCCCTCGTGCAATAGTCCGGTTTTGACACTCCAGAATGATGCGGATCTTTCAACAAAGTTTAGGGGTCAGCTTCGACACAAGGGTCAGAATGGACTGCATAAGACATACGGCGCTAGCGTCGCTATGATCGACAGGGAAAGTGAACCCGGGAAGGACAGGTATCATTATACAGCATTTCCAAGGAGTGCCATCCCGGTGCGCCCGAATGATGCGATGGACGATAGCATCACCGATGTTGTTTTCAATCTTAACATCACTGACGACGGTGCTGGAAAACCAGAGGAGATGGTCCGAAAAGGAAGGACAAGAATGAATCAGCACCTCGAAGGTCCTGAGGACGATGTAAAAATATATGCTCACGAGGTAATGAAGAACTGGTTCTCGATATAAACAAAGTGCTCGGACATTTGAATCGCTGTTTGCGTGTCCAACGCGAACCAAACGAACAAACCGAATAAGAACCAAACGCCATCGACAAACGCAAAAAAGCAAAAGAATAAGGTTATTGTGAGAAAAGAAAACCTTGAAAGTAACGAGTATCGCGGAATGCGGACCTTTCAAGTATGCATTCTGAATGGAGTGTTCAATCTTGCCAGGGGTTCCAAGGGACCAAGGCCCTGCAGAACGGCATATTTGCAGTTCACAGGTACCCGTCAATCCCATCTTCGAGAGCTCGCCGGGCCTGAACTCAGGCGGAGGTAATAAGAAAGGCATGATTCGAGAATGGTTCTGTTCGATAATGAACGCAAACGAATCAGTTTCCTATCCAAGCAGTCCGACTTTCCCGGTCGGAGAGGGGGGGATGCAGATACGGACCTTTATTCTCAGCAAATAGTTCCATCTTTAGCCACGACGGACATGAAACGAAACGGTCGATATTATCAGCATTAATTTCACTCTTGAGAAATGCGCAGCACGTAGCCGAACTGCGCTTTTGCAGGCTCACCTCTGTACGAAATGACGGGCGAGGTCTCGCGCAGGTTGCCCGACTATTTGCATCGCAACATCATGCCTTTCCAAGCAAATTCGTCAGTATAAAAATATGGAAAAATCTCAGCGCGCCCACTGCAAAAGGACGTGTTAAAGTCAAGCTTACCAAGGCATTCTTGGCACCTTCGCGCGGTCGTACATGTCCTCCTCATGCTTGTTCAAGTTATAAAAATCAGACAGTCGAGGGTTGCTATAATCTTTGCCTGTGAAATCGCCAAGAACACATAGCTGTCAGCCCTTCGTGCCCGGAGAGCCAAAACAGGCCCCACGTACCAGGCCATATTTCCGGCCTATCACTTCCAGCTGTATCATCTGTCAGTACATGTTGCGGGGTATCCCATCTAGACGTTCGATAACACAAAAAACAGTCAATTAGAAGGGACACTCCATACGACCATGGACACGAGATCATACCTTCCGAAACTGAGATCCAGGCCGCCCATGAAAGCTATCGTCTGGTCGATAACACACATCTTCTCATGCTATAGAATCCCAAGGAATCCAACGTGAAACGGGCGGCGAACATGCGAGCAAGAGCAGATAACGAGGGATGGCACCACAACAATCAGATGAACCCTCAAGGTAACATAGAATGAAATCGACCCACATGAGCCCAATAAAATGTACCCGTCTGGAAATGCGACGGCGACCTCTGCACCATTACATTAGGATGCAATGCTAAAAGTCTCTGCTTCGCATAGCTAAACACACACAAAACAAGGAGTCAGCATGGCCTCGAAAAGACGGGCCTGAGCACCGAGCGACAGGGCGAGGCGGAAAACTCAGATTGACCCGAAAACTTAAAAACATACTTGCTGTCCGTCGGTGTCGTCCGATTGGAAACTTCTTGGCTGTCAAGGAGATCTATAAGTATGCGGGGCTATGGCAAAGCAAAGCATGGCTAAGAAGAGAATCCAACAAAAAGACTCACTAAAGAATAACATATATCTTGACGCCTTCCTTGGCCTTTCTCTCCAGAAGTCGGTCAAGGCGATACTTATCCTTCCCCGGTCGTCTCATGAGGAGCTCTAGATAAAAGCATCGTGATCCAAGTCAGATAAAATCCAAAAAAAGAACTCGCAATTCAATTGAATTGCATGCGCAATGAAAATACGAAAATATATGGGAAAATGAAAAGGAAAATCAACACCCCAACACTTCCAACTCCAATACACAATGCAGATAGAAGCCAAGGAGGAGCGCGAAGAGCACACGAACACCCAACAAAATATGGAAACAACAACGAAGAACAACTCACCCGGAGAAAGCCACCAGTCGTGAATGTATATGCTCTCTTTCGCAAGGAGTATCGCGCGAGAGAGGTTCCAAAAGTAGTCGCGCTGCAGAAAGCAACACATACAACCAAAAGGGGAGAGATTATTCGAGATTCAGATTCAGTAAACGGGCAACACGGAGTTTAGATCGTAAGAAGGGAGTGCTCACGCCATCGACGAGCCACTGAGCCGAAACGTTCAGCCTGATTGGAGCAAAGCTGTTGAACCGGTTGCTGCCTGTATAGTGCGAGGTCGCGGCTGTCTTCTCAAGAGCGGTGATGAACTGGAGCATTTGGCGCTATAAAAAGAAAAATCAATAACAAAATCAAGAGAAAAAGCAAGAAGAAAAAAAAGAGAGAAAAAAAAAAGAAAAACCAAGGCGAGCGAACAGCGAGCAGCAAGACACAAAAACCCAACCCACCTCAGTCTTCGCAAGCAGCTTAAGCCTCATCTGCGAATTGACGACATAGAACGTATGCTTAGACACATCGCTCTCCGGTTTCTTCGAATGCTTCCCCTTCTTCTCCTCCCCTGCCTTCTCTTGCCCCTCCTTACCCTCCCCATCGCCCGCATCATCCCCACTCTCATGCCCAAGCAACGGGTTCGCATTCGTCGACGGATCGAGCATCGGCGTGGGCGGACGCGAGGGACCCCTGGACGACGACCCCGACGAGCTCGTCTCGTCGTCCGAGGAGACGTCCGAGGACACGGTGCCGGTGCCGGTGCCGGTGCCCGGCAGGGGGCTCGCGTGCCGCCGCCGAGGCTCGCTCGTAGAGGCGCGGCTGCTCTTTGACGGGTCGCGATGGAAGATCTTGGACACGCGCGTGCGGATGGAGGAGATGACGGAGCGGCGCTCGTGGTCGTCGGTGGGCGAGGACAGGTGGATTTGCGGTACGGCGGATGCAGGCGCGTGGCCATTGTCGTTGTTATTTGCGTGGTCCTGGTCTTTACCTTCACGTTGGTCCTGTTCTTCCTCGTGTTCGTCAGGTATCCCTGAGGCGTCGTTATCATGATGTCGGTTTCGCGCGTGGGGGTCGGCGCCCTCGTGCGACCGATGATGGAGAGGCTGGTGTACTGTATCATCAAGTTTATCGCCTGCATGCAAAAGGTTTCCAAGCCCTTGACGGTAATACCGTTTCGGCCGCTCGATCTTGAAGTCAGAGTCAAGCAGGAAAACATCCCAAACCGCAAGCTAATTAAATAAGAATTCTCACTTCAGTATACGAGACAATGCAAATGAAAGAGAAATTATACCTCGCCCGGTTCTTCGAGCACAACCAAATAACTCTCGCGCACAGCACACCACCGCTGATTCTTCTTCTCTCGCCAGCCAACCGACTTGCGACCGAATCCGCCACCACTACTGCTGTCGAACTCGATTTTAAGGAGACCAGCCTTGTATTGCGCACCGCCCGACTGCGCAAGCGCAATAGACAGAGCGCTGATCTCAAGAAAACCAGCGAGGCGGTTAGAAGAGGGATGGAACATCTAATAAAACATGCACATCAATATACCCATTAAACGAATGTTGAGAAAAATAAAATCGACATACCACAGCTCGAATGAGCTCAACCAAATAATTCTCCAACGCCTCTCTCTGCAACCTCGCAAAATCAGCGCGATCGACCTTGGTCCCATCGCCCTTCTCCCTAATCTCCTTCTTCAAAAACTTAAAATACGGCAGACTCGTCTTCGGGAACTCCGGCATCTTGTCCACGTTCTGATTATATATATTCGACACCGCATAATGCGTGTGCAGGCTCAGGAAATCCCGCAGTTCTCTATACACCACCCAGCGCGCGGCCCCGTTCGCGTACTCGCACTCGATGCGAAAGACGGCGGAGCCATGCTTCTCCATGGGGTGCAGGGAGTCGGAGATCCGGATGCGCAGCCTGTGGAAGAGAATGGGGATACGCCGCTGGCCCTTCTCGTCGCGGTCGATCCAGAGGCGGAGCATGAGCATCGACAACCCGCCAGTGATCAATTCATCCGTGATATTCACGGACTGCCCGGTGACCTGAGAAGGCCCAGGGAGTGTGCTCTCCTGAGGTTGGGCGGCAATATGAGGCAGCAAAGCGCGCAACTTGCCCCACTTTGCGGTGCTAGTGGTCGCCGCCGCCGACATCGGTGCGCCGCCTTGCTCGCCAGTGTCATCGTGCGTGCGCTCCTTCTCCTTCCCCTGCGAAGGGCTTCGCCGAGGGACATGGGGTGTGGAGAATGCACGGCGCAAGCGCGCGCCCTGTTTGTTGGGCGGCGTTCTAGATGGATCTGCACTGCCGCCGCGGTTGGGGGAACGGCGGCGCAGGAAGAAGCTCCCTGTCCCGCCCCCCTCTGGCTCAGAATGAGAGGCATCCAGGTGCCCCTCGTCGCCCTCTTCGTGCTTGATTTCAGGGGGATGGGCCTCAGAGGCAGCAGGCGGCACAGGTAGATCCAAGCCGGGTTTCTCCTCTTTGGGCGACTCCTGAAACCACTTCCTCGGATTGATGTCCCAGCTGGCAGAGTCCCTGCGATGCTGGTGGCGCTTATGCATGCGCCGCTCGCGCTCCTGTTGATCTCGATACTCGAGGGCGCCGCGGAAGTCCTTCTCGTCCGCAGCGGTGTGGAATGAGTATATATGGTCCGCCTCCAGGTCGGTCAGGAGGGACGTATCCGCGGTGAGCTGGTCGTCTGGGACATGCTGGAAGTACGTTTGGGAGGGTCTAGTAGACATGAGAGAGGGAGATGCGGGGAGGGCATAAGCGAAGGAGAGCGAACGGGGCGGGCCAGTCCTCTGCGCCGGAGTGTTAGGAGAGGACCTATATGGCGCAAGGTCACCATTCCCAGAAAGTCGTCTGCTGAGGGATTTGGATGCTTGTTCTTGGCGTGGCCGCAGCTCATCGTCTGTGTCCACACCGTCGGGTTGAGCGTTATTGCCATCTGCGCTGGGGGGATAAGCTTGGCCGTAGACAGGGTGCTCTGTTTCGCTGAGGTGAAATTTGTGTCCGATGGGCCCAGGTGAGTCGTGTGAGAGGCCTGGAGGGGTTGGCTCGGCGAGCTTCTGCTTGGGGGTCGTTGGGGTGACGGTGTTGGAGGAGTCGTGAGTGTCCTTTCTTAGTGCGTCGTGAAAACCGTCGACG
This sequence comes from Pholiota adiposa, assembly GCA_009935795.1. Lineage (NCBI taxonomy): Eukaryota > Fungi > Basidiomycota > Agaricomycetes > Agaricales > Strophariaceae > Pholiota > Pholiota adiposa. Next base: position 299,816 of record QEYC01000012.1, read on the forward strand.
AGCGCCATGGCTGAGAGGAATAGACAGCAGACGATAAAATGCAACCGAACGACATTTCATTTGACCCCGGTGACGTCACCTTCCCCTCATTTCTGCCGCCGTTGCTCATCATTTTCATCTGCTCCAGTCCGCTGCCCCCAGAATGATGCCGCCATCGCTGCCGCACCTCACAGCACCAGGAATTATCAAGTGCGGAAAGTCTGCACATGCGACACCATGCGACACCCGCCTTCAATTCATTTCCACACGTCCTTTGATTTTCAACGTTCTATTTAGTGAAGTCTTCAATTCCGATTCAACGCATCGAACAACGCCTAAAACTCATCCAGGCTCTTCTCGACTCCAAGTCTCTTTCCCGCACTCTCGCCCGCCTTGCGTCCAAAAACAGCACCCGCCGTCAAGCCACTCCCGCCGGGATAATTCCCATGAAAAAGGGCCCCCACCATCTCTCCCGTACAATACAGCCCCGGAATCACCCTTCCCGCCTCCGACAGTACCCCAGCACTCTCGGCGTCGATCGCCAGCCCCCCAAAGGTAAATGTGATCCCACACGCGACCTTGACCGCCATCAGCGGCGCGTCTTCGATGCTAAGCGCCCAGTTCGTCTTGGGCACCTCCAATTTGACCTCTGCGGACTCGGTCGTCCGCCCATCTTTGATCGCTGGGTTCCACTCCGGGACATGCGGGTCTTTGGCCGCCTCTTTCACCGCACGGTTGAACTCTTGGACAGTGCTGACGAAGGCGGTCTTGCCCTCCAACCCCCACTCGTCCTGGGCCAGCACATCCGCGAGCTCCTCGACGCTCTGCGCCCACGCCTTCTTCACCACTCCCTCCCCATACTCCTCCTCCCTCAGCCTCTCGATCGTCTTCGCGTCCCACACCTGGAACGCGCACCCGCCCGGCTGCTCCAGGATCGCCCGTCCGAACTTGGCGTACGTGTAGTTCCTGAAGTCCTCGCCTTCGTCGACGAAGCGCTTGCCTTGCGTGTTGACCATGATGCCGAGCGGGTATCCTGATTTGGTGTATTGGTTAGTGAGCTCGCGCTCGCCCCCGTCGAATGCTGCATGCGCGTCCCATGCGGTGCTGTGGCATCCTGCCCAGTCGCCTGTCATTTTTGCGCCGACGGCGCGTGCGAGCTCAAAGCCGTCGCCTGTATTATAGGGCGTGCCTCTGACCTTTGAGAAAATCTTGGTTTAGGCCCCCTGCAATGATGCATAACGCGTTCTACTTACTCTCGCATTCGCCCAAGCCTCTCCCAAATACTTGACCCTCATCTCCTTATTCGCCTCAAACCCCCCAGCAGCCAGCACCACCGACTTCGCGCGCACTCTCACATCCTTCCCTCCCCTCTGCACCACAACCCCACACACCTCTCCCTCCTCCATCAACACCTGCACCGCCCGCGCCTCAAACCAAACCTCCACCTCCTCCCTCTCCCAACACCTCCGATGCGCCCCAACCAACCCCTTCCCCCCCTCCTCCACCGCAAGCGCCATCCCACCCCAAAACCTCATCCTCCCCCCAACCTCATACGCCTGCCGATTCGCCGCCAACACAAACGGCACTTCCACTCTCCTCGCAAGCCAGCCCACCGCCACCGCCGAGCCCCCCACCACCGCGCGCACCAGCGCGTCGTCGGCCCGCCCGCCGGAGAGCCGCTGGATGTCGGCGGCGAAGGCGGACGCGGGGTAGGGCGCGACGTCGGTGCGCGCGAGCTGGGCGGGGGTGGGCTGGGTGGAGGGCGAGGCGTGTGTGAGCAGGGGCAGGAGGGAGGCCAACCCGGAGTGGGTGGTGCGGTGCGCGCCGGCGGTGAAGAATCCGTTCCCGCCTGCCCAGGATTCGGGGCATTTGTCGATGATGAGGACTGCATGATGGGGTTGATGGTTGGCGCCGATGGAATTGGATCGGTTGGAGGTGAGGTGAATTGAGGATGTGCATTCGTGAAGGTATTAGGTAGCGTGGCGGCCATGTGCGTCGATGATGATCGAAGGCGCAGTGCGATCGGCGTCGTTCATTCATCCGCAGTGCGCACGTTGTGTTGCCGTCGCAAGGAAGGGAAGTCGGTGGTTCATGTGAGTTATTTGTTAGCGCTAATTGATCATGATGCAGAGCTTGTAGATTGTGAAAGCAAAAAAAAATTAAAGAAAAGGAAATCGGAGGGCGCTGGAGGACCATAATCTAATCTACAAGGGCGCCTATTCTTGAACGGCCCAGGATCAAGGGTCAGCTAAGGCCGGGCAAGCTGAGCGTCCTCTACAAAACCTCTCTATATCACTCTCGAGGCAGCGATATCGAGCATCCCAGTAAACGCAAAAACGGTATCTTGTTATCCGCGTACGCATACTCGATATCACGCCTCCAAGACCACCATCCGAGGAGATGCTTTTAACGGGCCCCAACCCGCACCACAGGTAGGCGATAGCAGAACACCCTTTGCATTTGCATTGACAAGTGAAGATACAAAGCAGCTCATCCGCCTGGACCACTCAGTTTGATCACCCAGACTCAAAACTGCAAAGTCAACGGGGTCGGCCGATAACGTCCTCTACCATCAGTTCTGAATTTAAATCGAAGTAATACCGATCCAAATTCATGCGGACAAACTGGCAATCATGGCTTTGGAAACGGCTCACCTCGAGCACACCCGGCGTCTTTAGCAGCAAGCGCCGCGCAGCTCCCTGCATGCCCAGACCCTACCACAACACAGTCGTATTCGACATCAAAGCCGTCAGCTGGGGTGGGGGATGATTCCGGGTCGGATGCCATATCTAGAGTATGTCGAAGGTGTGGGATCGGCGAGCGTGGGTTGAGCACTTAGTACTGGACGATGGTGTTCAAGCTCAAGAGGTGAAGCGGCCCGCGTTCAGAAACGCCGGCCGGCGGACGCAATTGCGACTTTAAGTAACTCAGTTTCTTCCACGCGAGCGCTGATCCAGTCCTCCTTCCCCGGACCCCAGCCTTCCCCGCACGCATGACCACGATGCCGCTGGGCATGTACATATGTGGCGAGCCCACGCGTTCACGAATCCTGAGAAGAAAGACGTGTCGAAGGAGGGCTTCCGGGCAGTCTTTGATCTCTCAGGCTTGGAAGATGAGCGCACTTCGCACTTGACGAGCATAGGGGCGCAATCGATACCTGCCTTGTATGTACTTTCTTGTATTCGTATTCTCTCACATCATTGAGTCACCTATTGAGTTCTTCTGACAAATCGCGCGACGGAGGAGAGGCATTATCCAGATCATCGCCGGATATTTGTGGCGTGCGCCATGGATGCCGTATTGTCTGGTGGAGTGAGTCGTGTGCACTCATGAGCAGGTCAAGAGGTCGGTAGGTCTATAAATGAAACGTAAAAGGTTGTGTGCATAATAATTTCTACGAGGGGAGCTCATAGACTTGGTGTAAGTACGCTCTAGTATGCAATTAAAACGAATTTTTTTTGGACTGGACACCTTTCGTCTTTTGAGTTAATTCCGAAATCGGAACCAGGTTCTCTGAAGGGTTTTTAGTCTAATAAACCCTTCGCTCATCCCCAGGTTAGAAACTTGAAAATTAGGGCGAATTATACGAAGCGGCCTCATTATTTTTCTAGAAGATTTCATTCATTCAATATGTATTAAGCAATGCAGAAGATGGATTAAACATGCAGTGAAATAAATGCACTGCTATTGCGAGAACACGCCAAACTGTTGTCGCCGATGAGCGGCAGCGTTGGATCAAACACTGGTTGATCGTCGACCACCAACATCGCCCTCTCCCATCCCACCTCTGCATTCAGTGTGGCCTCGGACTTCTCCCACCTTGGCCTCGATGGCGACGACACCGCCTCCAGCATCTCCCCTCCCTACTTCGTCTCCAGGGAGGAGGCCATATTCTACTACGCCGGCATCTCTCCGACCCCGCCCAAGCTCGTGTACCGCACCGGCAGCGACACTCGTCCCTTCGTCAAGCCCAAGGGCTTCGAGGCGTACCGTCATCTCAAGCAGGCGCTCGGCATCTACGGCCACGCCCTCAACAAAGTCTGGAAGACGTCGGTGGGCCCCAAGGTCTGCGACCTGCTCACGATGCTCAAGGTGGCGTGGACCACCGTCGATGGCGTTCGCTTCCTCACCGATAAGGGCAACGGCGAAACCACTCTGGGCCCGGTCGTGATCTGGATCGGTGTTCGCCCGGGCTCGCTCGAGGCCGAGAACGCCTACAACGCCTCCCTCGACATCCTCAGCATCCTTCACGGCTTCGGCATCCACGATGTCGAGGTCGAAATACGCGAGTCGCTCTACCGCCGTTCGGTCGGCCCGCCGCTCCTGAAGTAGGTCACGGACACCAACTACACCGTCGACGTCCGCGGCCCCCTCACTCTCGTCCTCGGGCTGCCCATCGTCGCCGCCGACCGCGCCAACACCCAGGGCACCATGACCGTCTTCTTCGCCGAGGGCGGCCAGAGCACCAAGATGCTCGGCCTCACCTGCCACCACGTCGTCCTCAAGGTCGACGCCGACAACAACGAAGACTACACCCTGCGCGGCGCCGACGCTCCTCGCAAGAACGTCCAGCTTCTCGGCACTCGCGCCTTTGACGCGCTGCTCGACTCCATCCGCCTCCGCATCGGCCGCCACGGCATCATGGTCGAGATACACAAGGCCGATATCGAGAAGCTGAAGAAGAAGCTGGAGAGCGACGACGAAGACGATGTCAAGGAGGCCAGGAAGGGGCTGACCAAGGTCCAGACGCGGCTGGACGAGGCCAACGAGGCCATCGAGGAGCTCGAGGAGTTCTTCAGCACCGTCAAGAAGGACTGGGGCCCCGCCAGCCAGCGCGTCATCGGCCACATTCGCCGCTCCCCGCCTGTCACCTTCAACGTCCAGCACAGCGGCTTCACCGAGGACTGGGCTGCCGTCGAGCTCGACGGGGCCAAGTTCAAGAACTTTAAAGGCAACTTCATCGACCTTGGTGCGTTTTCCCCTTCTTCGTCGTCGTCACCGGTTCTGACGCTTGCCCTCCTCACGTGTCAGGTACGGAGATGGCGAGCGACATCTTCACGCTCAAGATTTACCCGCGCGACGACGGTCGCCCGACTTTCAAGTATCCTTCCGACCGCCTCCTCCCCCTCCGCGACATGATCTCGGAGGAGCTCGCATGAGCTCCCGACATGCTCGACCACGACAACAAGGCCTGCCTCCTCGTCATCAAGAACGGCAACACCACCATCGGTCGCGCCACCGGCATCGAGTCCTTCGTCCGCGACGAGGACCAGGGCGAGGTGTCGATGGAATGGGCGGTATACAATTACGACAGCAAGTCGGGCGTCTTCTCCGCCCCCAGAGACTCCGGCTCGATGGTCGCCGACGGCCTCGGCCGCATGGGTGGCATTCTCACCGGCGGCCCCGGCAAGACGGAGTCTTTCGACGTCACCTACGTCACGCCCATGTGCAGGGTCTGGCCCTGCGTCAAGGCCGAGTTCCCCCACGCCCACCACCATCGTCTAGGTGCCCTCGTCGTCCTCGTCGTCGCCATCGTCGCCATCCACGTTGGTGATGCCGCTCGCGCCTCATCCTGCCCTCCGCGTCTTCTTCAGTTCTCTCCCATCACCGCGCTCCTTGTTTCTCTCTATGCCCCCCCCCCCTCCTGCCCCTTCTTTAAACCAGCGCCTCCCCAATTTGGCCATGATTAAGTACATCCGAATTTGGACGTTGATGGGTATCCCTTGGTATCTACAAGTCTTGGGTGGCGTATTTGGAGTGATACGGAACAGGCCGAGCAGTCAAGGTTCATTGAAAACACGGACGTTCAAGTTCCTACCCGCCACACTTTCAATCATACAGTATCCTTCCTTATACTCTCGTAACATTATAAATTTTAATCTGATTAACACCGAACCAGCATTGGTTCACGAAGGTATTGGCCCGTCGCAAAAATAGCCGAATACACAATTGAATCCGACGACCCTTGTGCACCCTTTGCAAAGGCGCCGACAAGCGCCGACTCCCGAGCGTCAGTAGGGCTCTTAACTGCGCCCATGATCGTTTACTAGTCACTAGCCATTGCCGCATGATCAAAGGGCGGCTTGTTGAGCTACCCTGCTGGAGCGTGACGTTATACATTCAGATAAATTTTTGTTCATCTTTTCCTCGGAGCGCCGGCGGTTATAATCTCGAATTTTCAGGAGGGGCTTTCATCTTTTCGGATAACTTGGGTAAGGACTTTTTTTTACATACGTGACTGTGGTTCCTTGCGTCGAGCGTACACGGGTCAGTCTAAGGTTTCTGCAGCGCTAATAGCAGGACATACACGTAGCAGTCTGTGCTGGCAGGATCAAGGATTAAAGATTCTATTCTTCACTGCCCTCTGAGACCCCCTAAACTGCTCACAAAAGGCGATCCTAGTGAGACTACTACTGCACCGTGGCCATAAGTCTAAGAGATTTACTCGCCCGATGACAATGCCAAAAATAGAAATAGGGGAAACCCAAAAAGAAGATAATATTCTTTTTTAGGCAATATGCCGGCTCGGGCCTCGGAGCCAGGCTTGCAGGCTGAGTACAGTCGAGGAGTTTGGATACATACACACGCCAGACAGAAGAGAGCAACGTTTGAGATTATTTCCGAGAAATCTCCTACATTATTTGTCTCTAATGTCGAACGCTACTGTCCCGCAGGGCACCCGTTGACAAGCCTGGCATGGCAGATGTAATTTTGAAGACGGGAGTAAGGACCGACAATATACATAGGTATGTGCACTTGACTTAAGGTTTCAGGCTGCAGGCCACATGTTTCAGTCGTAAGGAAGCTGGCTTCGACAAAATGCGGTCGTAGTATACCACTTGATTCCAGGCTGTTGATCTTCATGAAAGAGTAAATAATTTCCGCTTGTTGTTCACAATGCTCGTGGAGCTGTAGCTTGTTACGGCGACCCCTTCTTCACTAAATAAGCAGGGTTTTGAAAGGATGTAAATGGACTGGTACTCTAGCGTAGTTGACAAGGGCCCTGAGTCGAAGTACCATATAGTCTGTTTCCCCGTGTATATTGAGTCACCCACACCTAAGCCCTGAGGCCTGACATAGGTAAGAGCTTCTGAAAGAAACCCGAGCGCGTATGGGGAGATAAAACAATTGCCGCCAGGAAAAAGTGCGGATGATTGGTGGGCGGAACAAGCTTAAGTCCTCGAAATGTGGGGGAGCAGATGTCCGCGCTACTACGTCAATAATTGGCAAGTCGGATCTCTGATTCAAAGAGTGTGGGGAAATCGATTGCTGATCTACGCATTTTGACTTCCTGGGACGACAGGCTGGAGAAGGAAGGGTATGTCGCTCGATTGAGGCAGATTGGAATGCCTTGACTCTGGTATTTCCGTAATCAATCCGACAGGTTCAACTGGCAGCGGTAAGCTTTCATGAGGGCCGGGAAAACGTATCGGGACATTCCCGTGATCTTAGGCTATGAAATCATTGATTGACTTCGACAACATACCCCGCAGTGAGATGAGCGGCAAAAGGACGGACATTAGGCTGTACTTTGAGTTGCTGCCTCGGTATAGAGTACGCTGGAAAAGCGGGGTGCCGGATTTAAGCTTGAAATTTACAACTGCTACGTTACTGATTTGAAGTTCGACCTCTTCGGCGAGCGGGAAGCGGGCAGCAGATGTTGAGTAGCTTTGGAACGGACACCGAGGGTCATTGCAGAATATGCTATAAGATTTGGCACAATACAAATCTTGTCCTCAACGCCGCTAGACCAAGTGGAATATCCTCGCTCATATAATTCACAGTCGAACTGCATAGGAAAAAAAATATTTGACAAGTCGACAAAGCCTGAGAAAGATGAGCATCCACGTGTGATAAATTACGAGATTCGCCAACTAGTTCTTCGAAGAAAAACATCGGAAAAATAGCACCTGATAGACGCGAAGAGAGCTTCTTGGGCATCAAACCCAGTCATTGAGCTTAAAACATACACATACCTACGGCACGTCTTCTCGTTTCTTGCTTTTTTGAGTCGACGCTTTCACTGATTCTCCGCAGAACGTGTCAATGTTTTCGAAAGAAGGTCAGGGCCAGCCTACCAAAATTACAAAATGGAACCCGAAGTATCAAGGCATGTTCATGCGGCATACAGTTCCTCCACCTGTACTGCCATCGAACACGAAGAAATTGGCTATTGGAGGCTCGCGGCCGCCAAGCGCTTTTAGAATATCTTGAGCCAGCATTCCTCCAACTATCGCACAGACGGGCGAAAATTCATGGCTCGCGGTTACAGATAAGGAACTATAAAACATCATTAACAGTTCAATTAGATGGGGGGAAAAAGTTTTCATACTGTAAGAGTTCTCGAGGTTCCTTCGCGAGGACTTGTTTGTTTACCTCTGCTTGAGAGATGAGTGAATTTGCAATAGACTCAAGTTCGTCGGTTTGGTCGGCGTCGTTAGGTAAGTTGCCATGCAAGGATTGGAACTGCCATACCGCTGTACGAACTATTCAGCGGTGTGAACGATATGGTGCCAATAAAAGATCAACTCGCCTAGAACAGCGAAAAAAAGTGCCGGGTTGATCTCTTTCGTCTGTCTCTTTGTTAAGCTGCTCCACTGATGGAGAATGGCTGAATCGAGCGGTGTATAGGTGGCAGTAGTTTTTACAGACTTCGGTTGATCTTTAGGAGCAGAACGATCGCTTTCAACGAGGTCAGCAGAGCGAGAATGGTCGTTGGCGAGATGATCTCACGGGGCAAGATATGTGTAGCTCAGGAGATCGCAGAATATGTACCCCACAAGACCGTACGTTCCACCGCTGTAGAATGGTTTCTGATGCTTGCGACATATTTCGTTTATACGAATCTAATAGTCACAAGAAAAAAGATATGAGGCTATACCCAACATAGAAATTGAAGACGAAAAAACTCACAAGACCATCCCTGTTCCAATCCGTTACGCACACAAGGTCGACCGTTTTGATAATGTCTTCAAGAACACCCTCGTTCGAAATTGAACTATCCGTAATTGTCTCCACGGTCACAAGGGGATTGAGGCTTTCAATTCTCGATTTGGCAGCATCAAGTCTCTATACAACACATTGACCGAAAAATTACCATCATATATCCGTTCCGAGTTCGAGCAGCAGCTTACTTTGAGACCAACATCCTCATCTCTAAAGAAGAATCCTGCACCCAGGTCCTCTTCGCTAACATTTTCATCATCGACAATGATTAGTTTGCCAATGCCTGCCAGCACAACATTCTTGATAGTTTCTGTAGCCACACCTTTGAGGCGGACGACCAAAATTGTGGCGTTGCGCATCCTGACGCCCGGGCGTAAGTCCCAATGACACACTTTCCAGAAGGAATAACGGTACCTTTGTTGTGCTTCTATACCCCACAGTCGCATTTGCCTATCGTAACGTGTCGCTTCTTCTTCTGTAAGATCCGTAGAATTGACATTCTGAGTGGGAGGCGCCCCAGATTCTGGAAGGTTAGCCATTGGGAATTTTGCAGAGTGTTTTGACAGGTCACTGAGTGTTGACGAGGTGTAGAAAACTGGAGAGGAGTAGATTCACGACTTTATTGTGGATGAATTGAATGTAGGGATGTCAGCGGGGGTGGAAGCGCGTAAAAGGAGTGTGCCACCAGGTCCAACTTGCGAGACGCGTCCATCATGTATCAACCCTCGGCTAATTCCGATACCTCCAAATTGACGCGCATGTGCCAGTGCCAACTGACATGGCAAACGTCGAATGTTCTTCACAGTTACACACATGGTTGTCACAGCAAAGGCATTTATTCATGAAAGTTCATAGTACATTAAAATCATAAATCAGTGAGTAACTACTCGAGAATTCGTTGGAAAAGCTACATTTTTGAAAACAGCAAGTATACGGTCAGCAATACAGAAGGAGAAGGCGGGTATACTAGGAAAACAAAGCTGGAAACAGATAATTATGTTAAGCTCAAATGAAGAGCAATCCACGTAGGTTGAGAACATAGGCAAAATAAGATAGAATGCAGTCCCGTTAAACCATCATACCATCGCCTGACGACGTGCCATCCCTATCGTCATCCAATCTATAATAAACATGTAAGTTATACTGCTCTTGTGAAGAAGAGATAGGGGCTTACAGATAATTCCTTTCAATTTCTGAGAGAATGCTGAGGAAGTCCCCTAGAAGAACCAACAGTCAACAAAAACTAGTGTGATAGTCGCAAATATCTCTCACATAGATAAGCATGTGCTCGAGCAGCCGAGGCAGGAGCAGTCTCAGCCTTGCGCACTGCGTCCAGTAATGTGGAAGCCACGAATCTGACTTTATGTACCTGGGATGATGATCAGCGTGCTTTCTACTCTGGCACGACGGTTGAGCTCACCAAACTTGGGCCATTGGTGGCAATCGATTGGATTGGAATACTTAAGAAGGCGAATACATCAGCGCTGAGATATTTTGGGCGTTGGGAATAAGTTACCTATGCAGGATGTTCAACAGATCGCTGGCGACAGCCTCGCGGTCTTCAGCCACCTGATGCTCATCAAGGTTTCCTTGAAGCGCGACAAGGAGTTCATCCCGATACTGCTCAATCACAAAGCGTACGAGTTGCTAGGACGAAAAAAAAATAAGTCCGAGGAATCGGACACATCTAAAGGTAGAAACTCACCTGTGTGACGTAGAGGTTGGCCTGCATCACCAGGAACGGGTTGAGAGCATTCGCGCGCGAGGCATTGGGGTTGTCGAAGAAGTCCTTCACTTCCGCGAAGGTTGCCTGTCTAAAACCAGCCCCTCCATATTCAGGCGGCACATTCGGCTGATTCACGGTTTGCTTCAGGCGCAAAGCCTCCGGCGCATGACTGAGAGCAGTCAAAATTCTGGCATGCAAGGATTGGACTTCTTCTAGTCTGGCGGTCGCGAATTGTCCTTGGGGCGGTGACCGCTTGTCAACCCGAATACGGACAAGGATTTCTCCTAGGAGAGCGAATATCCTTGACGTATAGTTAAGACCCGAGACTATTGCGGTCTTTCCGTGAGGCTGCGGCAAATAAGCACTGGGGGTAATACTAGGAAGCGCACAGACAATACGTCATCAGCTCGGGATAACATCGGTTGATATTGAGGAAACAACATACTATTCATCATCCAACTCCTTTGGGAAATGTACTGTACAATCTTCGTCTCGAAGGCAAATCGGCCGACCGAGTAGGATAGACATTGACTTATCGGCTGAAAGGAATGTCATGAGCCGATATGGAAAATAGCAAGAAAAATTTGGAGTATACCTCCAAAAAGGAGCCAGAAAGTGCGTCGTCGTACTTCACACTCGATGGGATCTAGACCATCGTATGACAGCTCTTCATGCATGCGAAGAGTCACAGCGATGTGGGCAGCCTCACCAAAGGCCGCGTGTTGTGTAGCGTCATGACCCTCGCAGAAATGATAAACACAGTCGCTGGAAAAAATTGAATAAGCTTCGGTCGATAATGATTTTCAAAATAGACATACAAGTATCGAATGACGACGTGCATCGACGTCGGTGGGTCATAAGAAGCAATGGTAATATGCCGACTAGCTTCATGCGCAGTCTGAATTGCTATTCAGGAGGAATAACAATGGAAATGTGAAGTTAATGACATACCTGTGCCAATTTTCTGACAACGTTTCGTTCCATGGGCAAATATGACCGAGGAACTTGTACTAGAGTAGATGCGACTGTTGACATTACGAGGGCAAAGAATAAGGGATCCCTCTCCTCCCGGTGAGAGTGCAAATCTGCCATGAAAGAAGGCTTGTGTACGCATGGCGTTAGGGGGTGGACAAAGTCGAAGAAAAGGGCTATAATCAAGGAGATCGTATCTCGGGGAGCAATTTCCTCCAGTCGGCGCGGCCGGTAATAGTATGAAAGAGGGGGTACAGTTGTGGGAACTGGCACCGGAAGTAGCTGGTGTTGTTTATATGACCAATTATACAGTGGGTATGTGCTGAACGAATCTGAAGGGGATCCCGAAAAGGCTTGCTGTTCTTCGACCTTTGGCTGCGGCTGCTGGCCGTGTGAGTGGTGACCAATGTGGCCATTAGATTCCGAAGACCGTTGCCCATTATATGAAGAGGAGGGTACGCTATTTTGTTGTGAGTAGTGATGCTGGCTGTGATAGGTATCCGCAGCGATAGGATAACGTGATGGGGGTATCGGTACAGATGGGATCGCGGGGTGAGGGTTGAGATTGGCCTCCAGGAACGTGGGCGGACTCTTTGAGCCTATGCTGGGGGACACCATGCTCTGAGATGGACTGGCTGCGATTGTTGAGATAGGCGACGCGGCCATCTCCAAATCACGCGGGGGGCTGTCAGAGGGATGCTGCTGGCCAGAGGCGGCGGCGGCGGCTTCCTGGAGGCGTCTCAGATAGCTACGTAGCCTCTGTTAGGTGGATAAATTTTTAGCAAAGTGGCGACGCACAGGTTGGGAGGGCCGCGCTTTTTGGGTTGGTAGTCATAGGTGCAGGGAATACCGAGCGTGATGCAGTGCTTGCAGGACTGCTTGGGGTCGTCTGGGTTCTCCCTGGCGCAGCGGACCTTGCGAGCCCTACATGCATCGCAACCTGGGGAAATGTTAAGAAAACGAGCGGGAAAGCGGCACATTGTGACGCACTTTGGGATTGTCTCCTGTTTGCAACGAAAAAGAGTCAGCATGGATTTACAAGAAAAAGGAAGACAAATAACATGTCGGATTGGATATCAGTAATGGTGGAGAAGAGATGTGGGGAGTGCGGGGCGAAGAGGGCGACGCGGTAGAAAGGAGGCCGGCGAAACGTCGGAGAAAAGAGACTTACTTTCTCTTGCTCTTGCTGTTTTCGGAGAGAGATTCCTTGAGATGACCGTCGTCGGACGGGGGCGTGGCTGAATTGTTCTCTTTCTTTGGTCGTGCTACAGGCATGATCGTGTGGAGGGCGAATTTTAGATACAGAGGGGAGTGTGGGGTACGAAAGGCTTGGTCTGGGGTTGCGAGGCCCTGGTTTTGAGCAGAATGTCTGTTTGTTGTCCCGTGGCAACTTGTTTACTTTCGGGCGCTTTCCAACTCAAAACTTCTTTTCAATAATTTATATCAGAACGACCGCACTCTGGCGCAAAGCCATCGCTCTGCATGGTTGTCCACCATGGATCGATATCACGAGAACATATCCGACTGTTCACACTACATCTACAGTCGGTTAAACTCCGGACCCTGTGGACCCAGCCCGCTGGCGCAGTTCCTCTCTTCGCCTTCCTGCTTGTTTTGATCAGATCAAGCTACTCATCTGAATACTGCCGTAAGCGATCCCGGAGGCTTTTTGTCGAATCTTGAACGATGTTTTGGGAGTGTTCCGCGGATCCTCTTTCGTCGTTCTCATGTTTTCCACCTTGTGCCACGTGAACGAAACGGACGAACCAGCCTCAAAAGTCCTAATAATAAACCAGTATCGTCCGATACTGCTGGCTGCAGCTCGTTGAGGTGGAGTTCTACGAGAAATAGCATTGGTTCTAGCCAAACAGCCCAGCTGCAGATGACGCCTGACCGACGCAATTCACTGGAAATCCGGTTGTATTGCTATTGCTTCAAGAATAGTATCTCTCGAATAATGGCTCCATCGTGGTCCTATGATATGTTTGAGTCATCCAGCCAACAGAACGATGTGAGTGAAATTTCCAGGGCAACCCAGCAGAAAAGACAGCGAACTAGGATTTCTGACGATCCTTTTTTCTAATCGTCCAGGTGAAAGACTAGCAAGCAGAGAAATGCATCCTTCAGGCTATCATACGTTGCCCGTTTGGATAGGGATTCCATGATCTCCGTAAAGTGAACCGCAATGCTTGTGTTATATATAACTCCAAGTTCATCTCGAGGAGGTTTCCCCACCGCCCCTCGAGGAAGATCCTGGGAGCAAAGTCGCTGTCGCGTATATAGAAGACACTGCCACAGAGAGGATATCGGACTGGGGAGCACAACAGGAAAGTCTGGATCTGTGATGGCTTTCGCGCAGACGGTTATACGGTGGCCTACACAAATAATATCAAGTCGACCCTTAGGAGTAAGAAATCCTTTAGATAGTCAGCAGACAAACAACATCGGTCATGGGCCAATCATCAGTTCCATTACCCATATTCTAGAGTGTTCAAGACATAGGTGGATAGTCATTTGAACAACCTGACAGCTGTTGGCCGCTGCGCCCTGAAGGGTAAAAAAAGCATTGTCAATATAGGGGCGAACGGGACTAAAGATCGAACTTGGTCGCGCATTCCTTCAGGAAGTGCCGCGAAGGAAGGCGTCGAATAAAAAGGTAGAAGATCATGGGGGCAACTTGGACTGCCAAATCGAAACCTTAATGCACGAAGACCGCCTAGTTCCATTCCACTATACTACCCAACCTTCCCCAAGGCTCTTGGACAATCCTGATTCTGCTGATTCTAATGATCTTCAGGTGGTTGTATTTTTTTCCGGCCGATTTCGCGGATGGTGGACATGTAATGCCCCACTTGATTCCGTGGCGGGAAGCGATTCAGCAGAGTGAGTGGAAATAAAAAAGCAACCTGAAATATGCCAGATAAACAGAGGCTAATTAGGAATTATTTTATGACCTGGATATGGGTGACTGTAAATGAACTCAAGGGCGCTTAAGACGAATGCAGGGACACATTATTTATGCACTACTAGACCCGGATGGCTATGATTCGGAATTTCGGATGATTATGAAAAATATGTAGACAGTCGAGGGATGTAATTGCGACGATGGATGTTGTCGCAACTTTATCGGAGGTTCAGATCACTCCTTGGGTGTATTACTACAAGGGACCGCTAGAACAGTGGAGGGCCTGCCTTCGAGTGGTATTACTAGCCGGTCATAGATACTTGAATGAAGACCTCTTTTCCTGAAAATAATATTACATTTTAAGGTTAACCTTGTAAACTCTGCATTGTGGAAGAGATTTTGAAGATGGAATCAGTGAGATAATTCTAAACCGCGGAAGAAAGACTTGTACAATTACTTCGGGAATTTGACTTTCCTATTTAGGCAATTGTATGCGCCGCACGTGCTGGGTATTTCCCTAAATAACGTGACTTCAGCGCGTCCGGACTCCGTTGCCGCTGCGGCGCTGTTGCTTGTCATCGACGATTACATTCATTTCACCATTTAGAATCTGCACCTCGGTGTCTGGTGGACCCAAATCCTCTTCGCTCTTTCTTCTAATTCACCATGGGCGCTGGACAGTCCACCTCGCAGTATGAAACCCCTCATCAAGGCCTCCACGTACTCAGAGTTACACCGTCATCTCCTGCGTTCCACGCCAATATCGAGCCGTTCTTCGACTTTGTTGTTGGTTTCGAAGGAGATTCACTATCATCCGACCATGCCATTGACGCCTCTGAGCTTGAAAAGATCGTAGAAAGTCACGAAAACAGGACGTTGAACCTTTTGGTGTGGAATAGCAAAAGTAAACAGACCAGAGGTGCGTAATAACAACTTCCTCGACAATTTCAGGTGATCCAAGATTCATAACAGTCGTTCCAATAATCCCTTCCCGCATCTGGTCTCAGCAGACTATAAGTCCGAATGATTTGCAATCGCCCTCGAGCGCGCAGCCTTCTCTACTTGGCTGAGTATGCGCCTATGCCAACTGGAGACAGCGACGGATAATGTATGGCATGTTTTGGACGTACTAGAGGGAAGTCCTGCCGAAAGTGCAGGTCTCGTTCCCATGGGAGATTGGATACTTGGTTGCGTATGATTGTTTTGACTTGTGCTATATACACTAATGGGTCTGTCTATACAGGCTGGTCAGGAGGCGTGTTAAGCGCCGAAAACGACTTCTACGATCTTGTCGATGCGGTATGTCTCTCTCATGGCCAGAATTCTATATAAGTATGTTCATTCTGATTAATCACAGCACGTTGACAAACCTTTAAGAGTTTATGTGTATTCATATGATTTCGAGTATGTCATACATTTTCTTAAAACCCCTCGCTATATAAATTCTCACAATACGCCCGATTTGCTATCAGCACTTTAAGGGAGGTGGTTCTGATCCCAAATAGACACTGGGGAGGCGAAGGACTTCTGGGTTGCGTTTTCGGGTGAGTCTATTTAATCGAATACCCGATCCTTGACATTTCTTTAAAACGGCCCGGTTACCACTTGTCAGGTTTGGTTTGCTGCACAGGATTCCCCCTCAGCCAGAAAACCGAGCACCGGGGACCCTTCCAGCCGAACTACAAGCAGAGGACGATGGCGACGAATATGGTAGCCAAGAATTATTTGTGCCCGCCGATGTGGAAGCGGACGAAGGCGTGCATAGCTCCGCTCAACTTTCTCAATGGCGTCAGCAGGAACAGGAGCAATGGAATCGTGAACAAGTTAGATCCATGCATTCTGCATCTCATCTACCAACTACAGCTCACGCTCATGACCATGCTCCCAAATCTCCCCGAAGCTCGTCCAGTCTGGAGTCTATACCAAGGGCTGCTGGCCCAGGCATCGTTCGGTCTCCACCAACGAACGGACATTCTACTCCAACGCATACTCAGAGCCCTCTTGGAAATTTGATGAATGGTAATTCATCAACGCAATCTTGATCTTGCCTCCCAGTTAATGGAATCTCTTACACCAAGGCCAACCGAAATCGTTGTCACCTCTACTACCAGATTTTTCTCCTCGCCTTCTGGGTCAGACTGGATATTTAAATTCGCGATCACCTACAAATCAGTCCCGCGCATCTCTCGCTCAGGGTAGCCACGACACGCCCGAAAACCACGAGGAGGAGGAAGCCAGTGTCGCAGATACTGAAGACACCTATAGCTCTCTCACGAGTGTCGAGTAGCCCGATGATCGGGTGAATGAAAGTTGTAGCTTTCATATTCATGCGGAATAGATGATATTCTACTATATCATACCTGCCTCTCGCTTGACTGAAAATGTTCACCCTCGTCACAGTATGGATAATGCCGCTGGTCATTAATCATGACACTTTGAATGGCGGCCCGTCTTTGGTCGTCAAACTCCACTTGCACATGAGAGAGAACATCTGAACTACGTCTCTGCGACTTTGTGACTCTGCTGGACGTGCTGATTTCTCTTCGTTCCGAGCACGGGTTCAACCTGTTTATAACACATGACTGATCCGTTTGCAGAAACTATGTACGACAGTGATCAGCACTTATGACGCCTGCAAGAACTTGGACTTTTTCTACTGCGGTTCGGATAATCAACGGGAAGAGATTGCCCCCTTGCCCATCCTTTATTAACAAATTTCGCAATCTTGCAGGCAATACCAATGATGATTTCAATATTTCCTCTTGCGCTTCGCTAAGTATGTCTTGCTTGCGGATGCTGAACCAAAAATGACACTGCCTTCTTCTAAAGTTGCAACGTTGCATATATACTTCTCCGGTGCCGATAAATTCCCTGGAAGATCAAGTGGAAAGAATTTTTTGTGTATAGCTCTTGGGGTATAAGTAGGAAGGTAAGAATTGGATTACCGCAACCTCTCGATATATATGTATTCTATGTGGCTACTCGCTACTGTCGGGCTCTTAGCCTGGGTTTCTGCCGCTTTTGCTGCGTTTGGGGTCGCCACCTCTGGCTCCAACATGGTGGTTGACTCTGGAGCAGGGCTAGTCACAACTAGTCAGTCTTTCTTCGACAGGTCGTTGGCTTGCGCTTACAAAAATATTACAGTCAACACTGCAAATGGCGACATCACCTCCCTTGTCTTCAATGGCAAACAATTACAGGATTCTTCGAAATTTACTCAACTTAGCTCAGGATTAGGTATGAATCCTATAAGAAACCGGCGCAAGAAATGTTCGTGTTGAAATTGATATCAGGATCTGCTACTGTTTCATCTTCAGTTGCGAACAACATCGCGATAGTCACAATCAAGACAAGCACTATCGTAAGTGGTCGATATCTCCCAGAGTTCCCATTCAATAATAAATCTATTGAAAACACCCTTATTTGATCAGACACACTATTACGTTGTGAAATCAGGCATCAATACATTATATATTGGAACCTACGCATCCGCCGAACCTACTGTTGGAGAATTGCGCTTCATTGCCCGCCTTTCTAAATCTGCGCTACCTAATGGCGTAGCAATAAATGGAGAACAAGTATCTGAAGTCAACGGCGCGACAGCCATTGAAGGCTCGGATGTCTTCCTCATCAATGGACAGACACGGTCAAAGTTCTATTCGAGTGTAAGCTGTCGCGACTTTTTTGACACGGATTTATATCTCATGGCTGCCACCATCAGGTTCGGTTCATTGAAGATCAGGTCCATGGTGTGACCGGCTCTGGCGTAGGCGTTTACATGATTATTCCTGGTGCAGGCTACGAAAGCTCTTCAGGTGGCCCATTCTTCCGTGGTGAGATAACCATCCAACTTCTTTGGGATGACGACGTGCTGACTGCTCTGCTTGTCAGACATAAATAATCAGGGAACGGCTCAGCAGGAGTTATACTTCTACATGAATTCAAATCACGAACAGACCGAGACCTACAGGACTGGATTCTTTGGACCGTAAGAATACTTTCCATTCGATGATGCTTATCGTTAATATTGTGATGCAAGGTATGCAATGGCTGTCACGACCGGTTCTGCTCCTTCTGCGTCCCTTGATACGTCGTTCATGGACAACCTTGGGCTCCAGGGCAATGTCCCAGCATCAGGCCGTGGCACAGTTACAGGCTCATACTCTGGTACACTTTCTGGACAACCAGTGACAATCGGGTTCAATGTATGTCTTCGTTACCTTTCTGCAGTCGAGCATTTACTGAATGATTTACTACAGAATTCAGCTGCTCAGTATTGGATTGCTGGGTCCGGGTTAGTTGAATATTCAGTCAGATTATTTGCCGCATCTGACCCTTTTTTTTTTCAGCGGAAGCTTCACTCGAAACATGATGAAGCCTGGAACTTATGGTGTAACCCTGTATCAAGGTGAAATCACAGCAGGGTCTGGTACTGCCACTGTTAGCGCCGGGAAGACGTCTTCTATCACATTGTCTACGACATTAAGCAAACTTTCAACGATCTGGTCAATCGGTATAAGCTTGATTTGAAGCTTGTTAGATTTTAACTCAACTAAACTCAACTATCCTGCTTTTTAGGGATTGTCGATGGAACTCCAGCTGGGTTGGCTATATCCAATTAAAAGTTCATTAATGATAATTACTTACGCTTCATATGCTAGGTTTCTGAATGCCGATAAAATCCAAACTATGCATCCGTAAGTGAAATTAAGAGTAACATGTTCACGCTGCTCATCATCATATAGATCGGATACTAGAATGAGTAACTGGGGGCCTGTGACTTTCACCATTGGCTCAAGCTCTGTATCGTCCTTCCCTATGGCTCAGTTCAAAACGGTATGATGGATCAACAGCAGGCACGACAAAAACATTCATCGCTGAGAAAATCAACAGGTCAACAACCCAACCACCATTAAATGGACCGCATCATCCTCTCAAATCGGTATGCTTAAACTTTAGTTCTCATTGATTTTATTTGCCCAATTGTCCTGGTAGGTACTCGAACTTTGCGCATCCGAACCACCTCCGCATTCGCGGGTGGCAGGCCACAGATCACCGTTAACTCTTGGACATCATCTGCTCCTCCAGGTACGCCATCTTTCTTCAATTACTTCGCAATTTCATTGAATTCTATTCTGTACTAGCACCTCCTGGTGTTAACTCTCGAGGGTAAAAATTACTCGACTCATCGTTGTCTGTTTATCTTATTTAAACTTGCTTAATTAGTGTTACTCGTGGAACATGGCGTGGCTTCAACCAAGTTTGTATGTATAGATTCATTCTCTGTATTTCTCTCTACTGACGCAGCTTGATCAACCAAGACGATTTTGCCATCCCTTCCGGTGAGCAGTTAGCTCATTCAGTGTTTGGAAACGTCTCACTGGACTTTTAGGAGCATTGGTGGCCGGCTCCAACACTATCACAATCAACGTTATCAGTGGAAGCTCTGGCGACACCTTCCTCAGTCCAAACATCGTCTACGATTCCGTTGAGCTTTACTAGTACGTGAAATATCGTTCAATAATTGTAAAATCGTGGAAATACAAAACATATGCACAAATTGGAACATCTACATATTGATTCAGGATGAGGGTGATACATAAGTCCGTGAGGATTCGTCGTTGTTGCAGCAGTATTACATTCGAAAAGGGGAAAGTCATTTATTGTTCACCATTCTTCACAGATGCTGGTGCCTTGGAAGGCTTGAACTCCAGGCTTTGGACAATAACAGGCCACACTGAAAGAATAAATGATCAGGTATTGCGAAGTGGAATAAAGAAAGAATCCCGACCTTCTTCAAACCCAGGATGACGCCCGTTGCGGATTTGCACCCATACATGTTTCATTGTATCGGAGGCACGGATTTCTTGCCAATGACCCAAAAAGAAGTCGATCTCCACCTGCAACAGGATTTGAGATTTTACAATTGACGAAGATATGAATACACCAACCTTCCGAATTGCTTCAAATGCAGCAGCGAAGGGAGAGAAAACTTCGTAAGCAATATTCTCCACAGTCAGCGACTTCGTAATATGCTAAAATCGCTATTTGGTCAGTAACGAGCCTCAAGGACTTAGAATATGGTACAGACCTCTGCAGCACGTTCCTTCAAATCCGCTAAATCCAAACCTACCAGTAATCAGATCGAATCAGTCCATGCAAATTGAGGATACTACCGCACTCACGATCTGCAATACGATATATTGATTTGGCAGAACATGGAGCAGGTCTGCCGGGGTTGACTCGCATCCATTCTCTAATCCAGTCTGCTCGAGTAAGCATCGGAACCATATCGTGATGAGAGAAACGTTTTCCGCTTGGTAGCTGTGATCCCTCGGACGGTGTTAATGGGACAGTTGTATCTGCAGGAATCACAGTGGTGCCATCACCGGACAACCCAATAAAAGATGAAGACAGCGGAGCAAAAACAATATTATCTGTGTAAATCTAATGGCAAGCCTGATTATGAAGTGTTTTCTACAATACTGATTGTGCACTCACGTAGTATAGCATAGCACGATATGTTGTATATGCGGCATCTTTAACCACAATCGTTAATTTGGATGGGTCTTCCAGAGTGTCTGATTGCTGAATGTCAGGGTTTGGAGGCATGGGGGCAATTTGTGGACTTGAATCCCGAGAATCTGTTGATTGGACTGCTTCATCAAGTCTATCCCAATCTACTGAATGGGAATCCGTCGAATGAGAATCCAGCATAAGCATAGACACGTCTTCGTGCCCGGTCGTCGAATTCTCCAATCTATCGGCCGTGGTCTCAGACACGTCTCCGTCGTCAAATTCGTTGTCCGAATCCTCAAATTCATCAAGCAGGTTATTTGATTGAAGCGGACTTTCTTTGATATCCCGTGTCGTTGTTCTGGGTGTCTGATCGATATCCTTGAACTGGTTTGAACCTTCGGCGAAGTTCGAGCTGAACACTGACAGGAGATGTTAGAAAATACTGATTGAAATATGTAAAGTACACACTTGTTTGAAAATAATCAGCACGTTTGAGCAATTTCTTTGACGCCCATATTCTCCGACCATTGCTAACGCTTTGACCGCGTTTCGGGATAATAAATTGCACATCAGAATATAATGGATCGTCCAAGAGTGATCCGACTGTATCAAGGAGTGCTCGTGGAACAGGTTGACGTGGAATTGTGAATGCTGGCGGTTTAGTTGGCGAGGATGTGATTGTACATATAATAACAAATGAGTCGTTGTTTTTCACTGGCATGGATTGATAATATACAGTGTCTCGGCGTGCAAATTGGGCCCTATGGATAGAATAGTCAGTGGATAATTGCTGTGGCTATTGAACAGGAACATACCACCCCCAATTTGCGGTCTGTAGGAACAAATTGAGTGATGATAAGGATTAGAAATTGGACATGAAAAATCACCTTCCAGGTAAATGAATGGTTGTGGGCCTCCTTTGAATTATACGATGCTCCGCCATTGTTCACGCTGAAAATGAACATGTTTAGCTATTAATTATGGTTAGGTGATACTTATATGACTATAATTACTTGCGAAGCTCGAAGCTGAACTTGTAGACGCCTTCTCGGACCCATCTAGATATTTAAGCGCTGGTCAACCCCAGACGTGTTATCGAGGGCAACTTTCCCTACTTTCCGAAGTGAGGCAGCGCAGCCTCCTTTTCTTCAGGTGTCGGCTGAATTGAACAAATAATATTTATCGTCCTGCGTTGGATTCGAAGAATAATGACGCACTTCGCACGAGAGGTACAAGCTAACGAAACCACTGTTCTCAGTACCATCCTTAGTTTGACCCGCGTTTGCATAGAACAAGATCTGTTGCGCCGATCGGTAGATAAACAGTAAGAAAAGTAGATCTCAGTGTCGAATTACCTGCCAGCGATTGTTTCCAAAGCGAATTGACTTCGTAACCTTCGACTTCTTGTCTCCTTTTGTGGAATCAAACAGATTCTTGAGGCCTTTAAGAGTCCACTCAAAGATGAGCGTAGATGATTCAGAGTATTCTGATGCGGTATCGTTTGTGTCTAGCATTGTGCGTAACATGCCTCAGGGAGCCTCATGTATCTCGTGGAAGTAAAGTGAGGGTATGAAGTCAAGAATCATTAAGTTGACATCCGATTCGGAGTCCGGAGTCCGGACGTTCTAAACGAGTATCACGTGATATGATTTAAGTCACGGAGTACTAATTTTAAATTATGGCAATCATGGCCATGAGCTTGCCAGAGTACTCTGTACGGTATCCTGCAGATGCAGGTTGGAACCTTAGGTGTATGTATGGAGAAACAGGTAGCTGTCAGGTCCCAGCAACCCCAATTCCTCAATAAAACATAGGAATAAATAGTATACAAGGGACGAAGTATTGCCTTTGTTACTTTTTTTCGAGCATCTTACGGAAATCATCTTGCCCTTTGCCTTTCGAGGATGTTGCCACGGGTGTCGGTTGGGCAGCCGAGGGTGCATCTGGTCGACCGAGATTCCCGGATTTCTTGAATCCTAACCCAGCTTTCGGTTTCGACGGACCAAGTCGTCTTGGTTTGAACAATGTCGAACCTTCACTTTGATGGGAAGCTCCAGATGAGCGCACTGTGGGTATGTCCTCGCTCAGATCAAGGGTATTGCCACCAAAGACTATTGGCTCCGTACGGAGCAATAGTCGACCCGCATCCTAATCGAAGGCTATCAAGACATTACACGCCAAGAAGAGAAAAGACAAAGGCGTACCGCGGGGTTTTCTAGTTCGACAACAGCCTCTTGCTTGTCATTAAAGACTTCGACCCGTTTGATGGGAATGATCTTTTCCAGCACTTGCTGCAATAGGCCTTCTTGGGTGGCAGCTGGAAGGTTTTTGACACGAACGGACCGGTTACGCGCCTCCGCCACTCGGCTCAGTCCAATCTCTGACCTTGTGAACAGTCAGCTGGAATCTAGGTTCGACAAATTGTGGAGTCCTACTTGTGACGCGCTCGTACACGGGGATCAGCGAGTGTAACTGCAATTCTTCTTTTCTTGAGTTCGTGATTATTAGCCGCGAGAGAGGTTTGTGCATCTTTCTATATTTGGTACCCATGATGAGCTGCGGGCGCATGGGGGAAAAAAAAAAACAAACCGGCTCTTCAAATTCAATGAAGGCGAAGCCCTTGGCGTGTCCATTGTCTTCAAGAGCTATTCTTACATCTTTCACAGGGCCATACTAGAGAATTTGCCATATTTAGTGGTACTCAAAATAGTATAAATGAGATCATACCGTGGAGAACAACTTTTCCAGGTCGGCCTTGGTGGTGAACCTGCTCAATCCAGCAACATAAACTTCTCGTTCGTTTGCATCCTGGTCCGTCCGTTCTTTTTTACGTTCTGGGTTTGACAGATAGACGTTGAGAGGCAGATTAGGTTCCAGTTCGCGTCCATGCAGTTCAAGAGATCGCTGCGCCGCCTCCTGAAATGCAACTTCAATAACCGAACAACCTCTAGTAAGACTGGTACAAACTGGCGAAGTAAATTGGACATAGCAGAATCGACGTGTAGTTTTGAATTTTTTACTTGGCCATCGAATATCGAAGATAGTTCCATACTGTAGAGCAGCAGACTCATCAGACTGAGGAGCAGACTAAAATTTGCGCAAAGTTACGTACCTTGCCAAATAACTCGCGCATGAATGCGTCGTCCGCCGACTCCGGAAAATTGGTAACATATAGGGTCGATCTCCAAGCCAGATGCACTGAGATTTCCTGATCATGCAGTCGCTTTTTGTCTTTTGTAAGAGCAGCGGGTACACTGTCCTATTTTCAATCCATTAGCATAGGAGGTTCGGACATTACGGCCACACTCACTCTGTCGAAGAATTCTACAGTTGCCACCAGAGCCTGGGATAGCTGGGTAATTTTGATTTCTCGCACATTGCCACACTGACCGGAATTTAAGGAGTGTTGCTCAACGAAGTTATTTCAGAACTTACATCTTTAAACAGAGTTTTGAGATCATCGTCGGTTACACCGTTAGGGAGATCAGCAACAAAGACAGTCGAATTTTCTCGGTCCCTAGATTGAACCAGTTATTCAACGGGAACCATCAGAACATCCACTAAATATTACCGTTTGAGTGGAGGTGGCTTTTGTTCTATATGCAGGATACTCAATAGCGGAATGATACCATTATAACAAACAAATTTACCTATCCTTGGTCTCTTGTGGGCATCGGACTGAGGTTCTTCTTCCAGGCCACGCTTAGTTCCACGCTCTGGAGCAGGTTGGTCGACTTCCATAGGTGCTTCTGCAACAGCTGTTGATGCGGGAGCGGTTGGTGCAACAGTTTCTGTAGCCGACACGTCCATTTGCACAGAAGCTGCAGCTGCATAGGCAGCCTTCGCAGCATTTTCAGCGTCCTAACAAGAAGCATGAATATACACAAGGTGCCATGAGAAAACTCGGATTTACCTTTGCCCTCCTCATGTTGGTCTGATATTGAGCGCTCTCAATTTTATCTAGGGTGACTTCGATTTCTTCGACAGATCCATGTAGATGTTCGAAAGTCAACCAAGCTTCCCAAATTGCCTCAGGCCAATCAAGTTGTTTGGTATGGATATCCAGGAATACTTGACGTGCTTGGTCGAATCTTTGGTGCTTTCTACATCCACAAGTCGGTCAGTGGACGAACAAGAAGATAAGCTGCTGAGCGCACATAAGGGCATCGGCATAATTCAGCCAAACTACATAACTAGATTTCGAGTGCTTCGCAGCAGCTTTCCATATTTCGAATACGCTGTCTACCAGCTCTGCGCTTTCATACTATATGACCAATTGTTAGCTGATTGATGCGAATGACATAGCGGGAGACGTACGATGGCGGCTAGAAATTTCTCAAGGCGAACTTTAGGATCAATCGTCTTCGAAGCTTATTTCCCAAACAAGTCAGAAATTGTATCAAGGAAACAATATACAAAACACTATACCTTGATACGCCAGCGCAATTCCGTTTTCTAAAATGGTAACCAAAGTTGGTAGAGTGTCTTCATCTACAATCAAATTGATGAGTAGAAAATAAGTATGACCAGAACCAATACCGACCACCCTTGCCTGCCTCCAAGCGCCGCTTCTCATAACCAGCTCGAGCGAGAACAAGGGGCGCAAGTTGTTCGATGTCAGTTTGGACAAGCTTTGCTTCGAGGGCGCGGTCATAAATTTCTGCAAAACATAGAATGAGAATCAGAGGTCGTAAAAGTAACAAAATATCTACCATGTACAGTTTCCAGCCCCTCTGGCGGCTCTTCGATGCGTTCCTTGAGGATCCTTAGAATGGTGTGTGTATTATTGAAAACTAGACTCACCAAAAATCGAATGTATCTCGCCCACACCTCCCCTGAGCCAGGAACACTTCGTACAGCCCTACGATAAACTTCCAATTCTTCGTCCATACCCACGTCAAGTATTCGCTAGATGTTCACACAATGATTATTGAGGTCAATAGAATAATACCAGAACTTGCCAATACATCAAGATAACTTGTCCAGAACATGCGTAGCGCATCCTCTGCCCCGGACTCCTCTGCAAATCGTCTTTTCGCTGCTTCGGCGATTGCGCGTTCGTGGACTCCCCGTGTAACGAAGACATCGGGATATTTCGCTCGACGCTCATATCCAATGTATTGATGGTATGATTCCAAAGATCCGCCCGAATTGGTCTAACAAATCATTGTATGTAAGGTTTACGTGGAAGCTATTAACGATTGTAACTTACAATATTCGTTTCCAGTCTGTCTCTGCGATCAAGGTTCCGTATACTCTGCCCACGGACTTTGGAAGCGGAAATGAGGATGGATTCATAATCTTGCGGAGGAAGGTAGTTCGTGGTGAAGGAAGAATACGTCTGGAAGCTTTCTTCGATGTCTAGAAGAGATATTTAGCAGAAACTGACAACCAATGATAGATGGTATGTACTTGGATGAGGTTGCTGCAGACGCGTCAGAAGGAAGTCCTTAACGCGTTCCACCAACGCAGGCCTATATAATATGAGGAAACGTAAGATATGGATGTAGATAATTGGCTCATACCGTTCAGATTTGGGAGATGCCTCGAGCATCTCCATTTCCCAGTCCCTTTGCACGTCCCACAGTTTGGAACTCTGAACAGACAGTCAGTCCATTATACGTATATTCGAAAACATATATTACCTGCATAAGATGGCCCACTCCTTTCTTAACGACACTGTCAATTGCTTCTCTGGTCCATGCAGTGCTGAAGATCTCTCCTAGAGCGTCGAGCTTAACTGCGTCCTCGGAAGCATACATCGCGTGCCGTTCTACGAGGAAATTCAGATGCTTCTGCAGAATAGGGATGGCTAAATATGAATCAGCACAATGGACAAGCAAAGGCAGCAGGACATACACAAGTAATCGTTTTCAGCTTGAGCATACAACGCCAATAATTCTTGGACACCCTCTTCCGTCTCTAGGTCGACTGCTTGCTCTTTCGCAGTCAGAAGTGGTAGCCACACCTCATCCCCAGCAGCCATTATCTGGACCATCATCTCCATAGCAGATTGTGCCTCGCTTTCCATTCCTTCCAGAGACTGGGCCAATCGAATATGCCGGCTGTGGGCGGAGACATCATAGGGCTTTTCAGCTAGTGTAGTGAGAATAGTGGCAAGAGCATCCAATGAATCCGCTTCATTCATAGAGGTGACTATTCAGTTTGGCAGAAAGTCGAGGTTTTGGCGGTATGCGGTGCCGTTGTAGTGGTCCAAGTCAAGTTACAATTGAACCGAGGAGGTGGATGATGTAATCCATTGGTGCGCGTCGCGTCGAAGCGCGGTATCTGCACAGCCACATGATAGCGCGCCACCCATAGTAGTGACGTTCCACTGGCATTTACTTACCCGCCAGATAGAAATACGGCTGGTTCTTGAAGCACACGGAATATTTGTTTCAAAAGCAATTTTACTTGATAAATTTCCTATTAATATGCATTAAGTACTCTATGAGTATTAGTGACTAGTACTCTGGAATTATTCATTGTAAAGTGATCTTCCATCCAATTATCCGGTAACTCAAGAGACAGTTTCCTTCGCCATAAAATTAAACATACAACGCCGTAGCTCCTTGAGGCAAGCAACGATCATGGACTGGCAATTGTACCGACTCAAAGATCGAAAATATTAAACGGACACCTGGAATTGGAATATGTCAAATTTTGGGAGTACGCAGCTTCTTTATAAAATACAATGGCTATCAAACGCATTGCACACGAACATTCTGCAGAATATTTAATGAGAGGTGTGCACTGTGGCCGACGACAACCGTATTGGCTATGAGTCAGCATGTCCGCCTTACAAACGTCGCCGACCATTTCGAGTCTCTTCCGCACCGCCACTTAGAATGAATGCTCGACTTCCGTAACTCATCTGCGTCGCCTCCAATTGTCTCTCTGGCTTCATCTGACTAGATTCTCGCTCAGTCTTTGTGAACTTCGCTTCATTAACGCAAATAGATAGAATGGAGTCTCTCTGCTTTCATGAATGACCGTGGAACGATCCTTTTGTCTTTGTGTCTCGGTTGTCCACCTGTACTTGGAAAGCCAACACAGCTCTATCCCTACGTTTCGGTCAACCCTGGGCGTGGTTCTCCGACTATACTATTCTCCGATATTTCGGGTAATATGGCATTCCAGCGGCAACATGACACCTGTTTCGGCGACCATATAAGATGCGCAGTGTGCAAGCTTCCAGCTACGGCACCACTGTGATTAATTCTCTCTATTCCCTCTCAAATGCAATAACTCATGTCACTGTCAATCCCACCTCAACAACAACGGCGTGGACATTCATTCACTCATTCTTTGGCGACGCTTCTTTCGACGCTCTCATGTTGTTTGTAAGTAGCCATTCAATCATTGACGCTCTGACAGTCCCTTAGTCCCAGCCATCAGATTCACGAAATCTCAAGTTATAGCCTCTCCAATACACCAGCAGCAAGGTTACTCTCCTGTGAACCAATGCAGGCCTATTGGTCGTCCCAGGCAACTTCGACGCAATGCTGCGATTAATCGTAACGATTTTTACATCCATCCCATCAACGAAGTCCCTGTCGAAATTTTATGCCTCATTTTTGAGTGTGGTACAGAGACGGACATCTTCTTTCCTGTGACGGTCTCCCATGTCTGCAGGGAATGGCGTCAAATCGTATTACATACCCCATCACTCTGGCATCGCATCGAACTAGGTCCCGAAGATCGTATGTGGCGGGAACGAATTCGTCGTGCTCAGAGTTTTCCCTTGGACATTCAGTTATTACCATCAAGACGACTTCGCTTCGGTACTCAACGTACTCAAGATTTGAATCCGTACACGGTGAATTGGTACATGCACATCGTCCAACCCTATATCCGGCAATGGCGTTCCCTTAATATTCATTTCTCGGAATACTCTCCTTATCTATGGAAGGCTTCTCTTTTTGCGTGCAACACTGTGGCTCACACGTTGGAAGAATTGTCACTTGTCTATCGACATAATGACGACATTCAAGAATTCGTTCTGTTCGATGGCCACGCGCCACGCCTACGTCGGGTAACAGTTGACGGCATTCGTCTCGCATGGATCCCTTCACTGTATGCCAACCTGACCTATCTCGATTATACCCACCATGGATTCACAAGTGGATATCAAGCCGTTCAGGATGTCATTTTCATCCTTTCTGTATCATCAAGGTTGATCGAGGTGCACATTCTCTTCCCTCGAGGACAGATCGCCCGGATACCATCTCGCCATGATTCTTTCACGCAACACGTCGTCCTGCCTTATTTGAGAGTACTGCATCTCATATCAAATGGATCCGATATTCCTTTTGAATTAGCCCATTTCGTCACTCTCGTCTCGACCCCTTCCCTCACGACTTTACGGCTCATTGATCTGACCCGTTCGCATCACTCGTTCCCCAGCCTCAAATCCTTCTTCTACGTATACGCACTACCACAAACATTGCGCTTCGTGTGCGTCGGACACGGATGGTACAATTCGAGAATGATACAGGCGATGTCGCGTTCGTTACCACGGCTCATAAGGATACACGTTAAGAGACCACGTAGTCCGGAACATGTGGTCAATCTGAAGCCTCAAGCACGAGAGATACCGTCCTACGGATCTAGTGGGAAGTCCCATGTATTTGTACGCGCATCTGACAGACTTTATTGCGTCGATCATCTTGATATACAATACTTTCCGGGCTATAGAGCCTCTTAATTTTCTATTTTTGCCACGACTTTTACGGACTATCTATCGGCAATACGCCCACATTGTAGCGTTATACTATAATTTCTTGTCCTCTTATCTTATGTATTACTTCTGTATTTACTGTCGAGTATATTCTAGTTTTCCAAAAATAAGCGCCCAGATTACTCGAGTCACGATAATCATGTGACCATGCCACTTGATCAAGCCGGCCGAAATTCGATAAAAACCAACCTTGACTTGGAACCAAGCTTTGACTTTTCTTTAACCTTCTAACGCGAGAGTTTTCGCTTTCAAAATGGCTTCACCAACGATCTTCTCTCTCCATGGCAAAGGCCTCAAACTCGATACTCGCGCAGACCTCGAACCATACTTGAAGGACGTCGATCCCACCATCATCGAAGAGATTCATTTCGGAGGCAACACAATTGGTGTTGACGCGTCGGAGGCTCTTGCAGAGTTCATCGCAAAGACTACCGTGCTCAAGGTGCGTAATCTGACAATCTCCTCTCATATCAGCACTGATCAGTGTAATTCAGGTGGCCGACTTCGCAGATATCTTTACTGGTCGTCTGATCTCTGAAATCCCTCAAGCTCTCTCCTCGATATGCGACGCACTGAAAGATAAGACGTCCCTGGTGGAGATAAACCTCAGTGACAATGCATTTGGAGGACGCTCAGTAGAACCCATGGTGCCTTTCCTCATCCACAATCGGAGCTTCCAGATCTTGAGGCTGAACAACAACGGACTGGGCCCAGCGGGTGGTTCGGTCATTGCCAACGCCCTGCTGGAATCCGCAAAGTTAACTAAAGCCGAAGGAAAGACATCTAACCTTCGGGTCGTCATCTGCGGTCGCAATCGTCTGGAGAATACGTCTGCGCCGTTTTGGGCTGAAGCTTTTGCAGCGCACGGCACTCTAGAGGAAGTCCGCATGGTGCAGAATGGTATCCGGATGGAGGGTATTACTGCGTTGGCGAAAGGGCTGGCTCAAAACCCTAAAATCCAACACATCGATCTGCAGGACAACACTTTCACCGTGGACGGACTGCGAACCGGTGTAGAGGCCTGGACAGAAGCACTCACGTCTTGGCCACATCTCCACACTCTAAATCTTTCCGACTGTGTTCTTTCCTCCGAAGGCGAAATCCCCACTCTCATCGCAGCTTTGGCTGAAGGTTCAAATCCCAAATTGCACACCCTGCAACTGCAAAACAACAATCTCGAATCTGCAACATTCGAAGTGCTCGCCAGCGCAATTTCTACCGGCCTGAAGAGTTTGATGACTCTCGAGTTACAGTGGAACGACGTTGAAGAGGACGACGAACATTTAGAGAACATCTCTCTGAGCCTGAAGCAGAGAGGAGGGCGATTGTTCGCGTCGGACGAAGAAGAGGAGAGTTCAGAAGAAGAAGAGAAGGAAGAACAAGAGTTGGAGAAAGAGGAAGAAGTGGAGAAGGTTGCCAAGGAAGAGGAGGCAGCAGCGGTGGCGGCAGTGCAGGGTATCTCCCTTGTACCTGCCAAACCACAGGATTCCGCAGACGATCTTGCTGATATGCTCAGCAAGGTCGCACTCCGGTGATACGCCTACTCTTGCATATATTCCTTACGACGTTTTCGTTTTCTTTTTCGCGATATGTTGTTTTAATATACCAAACAACAGGAGGGCCTATTTTAGAAAGTAGATATCACATATACCATTATACATCATCGTTTTTACATTCCACGCATTCTATCGTGCTTTACAAACAATCCATCTTCCGTCGGTACCTTCTTTTCTCCGAAGATGTCCGAGGGATGCTCTTTCTTCGAGCCAAGATTCGATATTGAATTGCCCACCATCTGGGCCGACGGGCTCGAGAGTCAAAGTTCTTTGCAGCCAAACTTTAGTTTCCGCATAGGTTTGATCACACCAAAGCTCTCGATAAGCAGAACGGAGAATTTCCCATGAAGTGTCGCTAGCTTTCTGCCGCAAGGTGTTGATAAGAAATAATACGGCACTCGTAGCGAGGCCATTGTCTTTGGACCGTGCTATTGATTTTGCTGATGTGATGTTCGTTTTGTTCTGGTCGCCAGAACCGTCAAGCAGTTTGGTGATGGTAGATTTTCGCGAGAGAATAGCAAAACGAGCATAATCACGCCTTCGCAATGCCTTTGTGATGGAAAGCAACCAAGATGAGACGTCAGAAGTTCTAGGTAAACATTTCTCGGGGACGGAGGCCAAGTGTTGGTGGTACATGCTCTGAGATGGATAAGAAGCAACAAGAAAGTGCAGCAGGGAGCCCAAAGCGCTGTAGATGGAGGGAGAGGGCCAAGTCTTATCGCCCGATTTCAGGTCCTTTGTAGATCTTGACGGAAATAGGTGTGAAAGGATAGATGTCGTTTGCTTTGGAGAGTTGAAGATAATCGAGTAATAGAGAGATGTTTCATAGACTACAAGCCATCAATGAAATGGAATTTTTTGATAGAGTAGTATCTCATACCTTCCAATGCGAAGTCATCTTGACGCGACGAAGAGCTCACACCCTCTCTCAGCTTTCCTGCATATTTTCGTATTGAGAGGCACTCCCTATAATAAGATATCACGACATACGGAACAGGATCAAAAGATTCTCTTGCTTATCTACCCTCTGTTTTCGTTCTTGTTCGGATTCCGATGCTCGTCGAGCGAACATTCCAACGACTTCGTCAGTCTGGAGGTAAAAAGTTCGTCAAAAAGGTCCACAGCATGTGCCACGTAGAAGTAACCTTTTCCTGAATAAAATTTCGATATTCTTCCTGGATACCACTGTTTTTGAGACTGCAAAATGGATGCTTTAGATCTGAATTCGATTTCAAAAAGCTCAATGCGCTCACTCATCGCCACCCTTTTCTAAGCCGCTACTTCGGCTAACGGACGCCATGAGATCCATTCGACGCTGTGGTTTTGATACTCCCGATGCCGTCGACCGTAAAGCGCTCGGATTAGATTCAGACGTACGAGGTGCCGAATCCAAGGGCGTCGCTGATCCCCTCCTCCTTCCTCTTCCTCGTCGAGACGATTGCCCTCTACCAAAATCTCCATATGAGCCTCTCCCTGAGCCTGGCTGAGAAGACATCAAGAATTTAGATCGTCAAAGGGTGTTGTGTACGTAGAATCCGAAGGAAATGGTGGCGCAGATGAAAGAGACGACTCGGAGTAGCGGCCAAATTCCTTATATGGGAGTTTGATGGGAATTCACATAAGCGGCTCGAGCCGCACTGCTGTCATTATTCCAAAAACGAATATTCACGACGCAACCACAGTCCATCTTGAAGCACCCCCTTTCGCGCGTAAAGGCCTCTTCTAGCTTTATTGGCTCAGATCTTGCACCTCGGAACAATTCGAGCTTCAGCTTTATCTCCAGCTTCTTTAAAATTCCAGTTTACACTAAGTCTGCTATCGAAAGCAAATCATCACCACCTTTTCTCCGTGGACGCATTTAACAGGCAACTGTCGCGTCAGTCCATCGAGATGACCGAATCCGCTCGCCCCGACTTTTCAAGGTTGACAGCGGCCGAAGTGCCCCTTCGGACTGGACCACCAACAAAGGAAGAACTCGTTGTGCATTACCCAGCGAAGTTTACATGGAACCAGTTGAAGACATTCGTAAATTCAGGGTAAGTCCCACAACTCCCTGCATTATTCCCCAAAAAACTCAAATATAGGCCTTAGTGATCTCGGAATGTTGAAGCGTGACCGAAAGCTGCAAAAGAGATACGACGAGTGGGCGCTCGGAGTAAAACACGACTACGGCTCTATCGGTAAGCATTAGCCACAAGGAAAATATTCTCTCAACACCTTTCCAATACAGCAATGCAGTGAACTACCTCACGAATCACCGCTTGCGATGGGGTCAGCCAGACACCTTATCGCTTCTTAAGTCTTCGCTCGAAGTCGATCCACTTCTCCCTGTGATAGGGCACCCCACAGCCGGCGCAAAATTGTCTCAACTTTCACCTGCGTACTTCTCGTGTGAAACGCCGTCAGAATATATCAGTATAATTCAGAACGACTGGCCCTACTCGGGTGAGAGCCTACCGCCACAAACATATGACCTTATTTATCCATCTCATCTTTACGATATGCTGCAGTCCCCGCAGAAATTGAGCATACTTTGATTTGGACGAAGATGCCTATTTATCACCCTGACCTAGTTGATGAATCTGTCGAAGCGAGAATTAATCAAGACGGGCTCTGGGGCTTCACAGGGAACGATTTTCCTCCGCCTTCGCCGTCTAGCCTTGCTTCTTCAATAGGTGCTCTGTCTGAGTGGGGGATTACCCTCGACAAAATGATAAAATCTGCACCTCCTACTCGCGAAGAAGCTGTTCTTATTGAAAGAGCTGGTGAAGAGGTTCATCGATACGTCAAGACGCGATGGGTGGAATCAGACTGGGAAACAGCATGGTTTGTCAACCCTCCTGTAAGCCGCCTTTTCTACAGTGATGGGAATTTAATCTGATATTTCTAGCAGAGATTGCAGAGCGTGCCAGGATTGGCTCACATACATGTCTTTGCCAGACGCAAATAAGTTGGCAGACATTCTTTGCCTCCAATGCCGCGGACCGAGATCGGGGTAATCACATAGATACACGGATAATCATAGATTGTAAAGGACTCGTGCGCCCTCTGGTGCATGGTGGTATACATACGCGGATCATAGAAGATAGATGCGGCTGTAATAATTGTGCGGTAACTTGAGAAACACTTTTTGAATCGATTTCCTGATGAATAATATTTATCCCATTCACAGCTTTGATAAAGATGTCCAAAAATACACTCTCTTACAAAGTACACAATGGCAAGTCTTTTCTGGCCCTCCAGGCGATAACAGACTTGCTGAGAGAACCGAGTACGATACGACGATGTAGGATGGGATCTTCAGATGGCGTCATGTCAACGAACTGCTCAAGCCGATCATCATCGATCAACATTAAAAGTGATCGATCACGTATAGTTACCATAATAGGGAATACTTTCTTGATTTACGAGATCAGGAACAGTCCCTTACTGTATCTAATCTGGGGACCGTCATGGACTTGTGTATTGAATATATCTGCAGGACCTTCACAATGCCGGCACCCTCAGCCTAGACGCAGAGTCCAATTGCGATTCCGTCATGAGTGACAAGTGATAGATAGCTCATAGTGGGCGGCCGCGTAAGTAATGGGGCAGCGATCTGTTCGGGACTGCAAACGTGAAGGGCCTTGTGAAGTACAATTGAATGGGGAAAAACCTAGCTCGGCACGTCGACTGCAGTACAATGGAGAGGCATTATACAGAAATTATTCGCACTTGTTGGGCCCAACCTCCTCTATTAGTATTTAATCTCGCATGCAGTCACTACGGATAAAGCGAATTTGTTTGTCAACTCAGCGCCGATGATTTGATAGACAATCGGCATTATTGTCCGGATCGAAGGTTGAAAGTGTTCTTTGTCAAAGGTGGTGTCTATAATATACTGCTTCCTCGGCAGCTATTGGCTAGTCCTTGACCTCCATTCGGGATAAAGCAGATAAAACTCGCGAATGGCTCGAGTTGTTTACCATTAAAATAGAAAGAGTTGAAAAATTGACACTTGTGCACCTTTCTAATTCTGATTCCTCCGCTGTTGATCACCCATAATTCCAATGGCCAACCCAGACGGCACCACCTCCGCGTTCAGTGTCAGAAAACGACGTGTTGTTAATGCGCTAGTGCACTACCTGAAGTGCGCAAATTTTTACCACCGCCGATCTTTGTATCCTAACAATGCAGTAGCTCAGAAACTGAGGAAGTGGGCTCTCTTGTTCTCAATTGGAATGCTCTGGAAGACCAGATTGGCAAAGAGGCCCAGCAAGAGGCGCTAGACGAGGCCCTCGAGTATTTTCAAGACCCGTTGGCCTCCTACGCGCGCGATGACGAATATCTACGAAATGAAATCGAGCGAGTGCTCTCTGACATCATGGTAAGGATCATCGACTCGTGTTTGAACGCCCTTCTCTTCGGTCAAAAGATCGACATACCTGACTATTATTACGCCTAGGACAACAAGCTACCGAATCCGATAGCGACACCTGGGACTACGCCAGAGAGTAGCTCCAGCTCGCACAGCGGGGATGGCAGAGATGAGACCAGTGAGGCGGAGTCAGCGACTACTAGGGACGAGGCTGGCTCCGAGACTCAGACGGTCCAACTCGACGGCGACAGTGATGAAGACGAAGATGAAAATCTCCGGGCCGTTAGAGACGAGGAGGAAGAGGATGCGGACGACGAAGGCGAGGACTAGGTGGCCATACTTCAAGTTAGATAGAATAATTGCATTGTTGGTTAAGGAAGCCCGAATTGGACCCTGCGCCGGAGGCCCGGAACACGTGCGGAGCTGCAAATTGGGTGACACGGCCGTGACGAACGCGTCCGATTCGGAGTCCAACTTACGAGCATGTCAGATAAACCGGAGCCTCTACCCCAAGTCCAAACGCTACCGTCCAGACTACCCCCGCCAACAGGAAACATCTTCGTTGACTCATTTCAGGTGTGTCATTCCGTCGCTGAGCTTCGTTTTCCTTGATGTATCGTTCCAATTACAGAGCGCCATACATATTACGGATGTCCCTTGTGCCCGGAATGCGTTTCTGACAGGAATTGCTGGGGGGTTAGGAGTTGGAATCATACGCGGTCTATCTACAAGTATGTTGTCTTATTTCCCAAGTGGAGCGTTCACATAACCGCCTCGCAGATGCTCTGAGGGCAGGCCATTGGGCGATGGGAACATTTTTATTTCTGTCCGCGAGTTCATGGTGCGCATTATTTTATCATACTTGACCTCAGATTCTCATCTTATCCGAAGGCATGTCTGTCAATGGCGGTTCGATCAAGAAAGAAAACAACTGAAGAAAATGATGGAGACCATGCGGAAACGGCCAGTCAAGGACAACAGCGATGACCAACCAGAGTCGAAGAGCACCTCAGCATCTTGATTCCCAAAATCATGGATTCGTACATATGGGATAGAAAAAAACCGGTCTGCATCACCTTGACCTTCAACTCCACTCTGCCGCCCACACTTCCTTGTCCCAATTCTCCACAAGCACGGGATCGTTCTGGTGCACAGTTCAGGCACAAAGGCTGGGAACTGGCAATGGGACGATGCGTACCTTGTATTTTACCTGGAATTGGGAGAAGCCATCCCGAAGGATGGCGACCTCGTGAGGGACGTCTTGTCCTTCGAGGATATTTCGCCTTGTTTCTGAATAGATCTAAATGACATTTCAGCCTGATATATTACTTTGAACTGAATGGAGACGTACTCTAGCAGCTTTTGGTCCACTGTCGTCTTTCTCAGAATTCCAAATACGGATCTAGTCAACTTCAACGCTCACCGAACTTGCGACAAACTACAGTGGAAGATGATCAAAGGCACTTCCTTGGTCTGCTTGACGAGTCCATCGACATGCATCAAAAATTCATTCGAGGGGATGTTTGTGCAGTGCTTGATATTCCCTCCCACAAAATCGTCATCTCGAACATCCACGACGATAAAATCACGCTTAGGAATCTTATCGCTCTTCATAAGTTCAGCAAGCTCCTACATGAAAAGCTGAGTCAGAAATAGGGCAATTTGTTAGTGAGCGCTTAGCGTACATCGTGGTGGATGTATCGAATGGTTTGTTGTGGCATGGGTGATTTTAAGGTGTGGGATGAGGTCAACGAAGAAAGTCTACGGATATAAGGAACGGGAACCGATAGGACTCGACGCTGCAGGAAGGCTTGTCGAACCCGGAGGCTGATCATGAAAGAAGGCTGAGATTATGTCATCTTCTAGTCATTTTTGCGGACCGGCAACCTTGATGCCATCAAGGCATCAAACTGTGGCATTCTTGCACTAGTAATTGACCTCAAGTAACGCGAAAACACAGACGTGATAATAGGAATACAGATACAGAAGCATAAAGTACATATACACCCGATAAAGAAGATGAAGTCGTTATTAAGTTGGATCATGACTGCATTAAATTTAAACATTCGACTGAGTACCGACTGTCTCAATCCCTGCGGGCATGTGAGATCGTTGCTCAGGTGCGGCATGGAGGTGGCTTCGACGCGCTTGCTTGTTACTGAGAAGAAACTATCGATTAATTAATCAAACGGCGTGAACTGCGCTTTTACTTACGGTTTGTTCAATATACTCTCGTCACCCGTGTACAAGCACACATCGTAAATGAATGTGGCACAAAGAGCACCCAGGAAGGGTGCGATTACTGGACACCAGAGCCAATAGTGACTATAAAAGCCATGTCAGCAGACAAACATTAGCTCTCCAGGAGTCAACTTACTTCCGGAAGGTGAACACTTGTGACCCATAGCCTACCATCGCCGTTAATATTCTCGGTCCTAAGTCGCGTGCCGGGTTGATCGCGTAGCCTATTCAACAGAACTGTAAGACACTACTCATCCTGCATCGATAAGAGGTGAACGCACCAGTCTCCATTCCGAGCGATGTTCCGATACCCAGGATAAGAATGAAGAGTACCAGCGGTGCGAGTCCCGATGGTGGGGGCGAGTTTTTCTTGTCGTTGATCGCCAAAACGACAAAGAGCAGAACCATTGTGCCTAGGAATTCATCGAAGAAGCAGGACACGTTTGTCATGTAAGGCAGCTGGACATGGGCGAGACCAATTATTTCGGACAATACTTGACCGTCACAGAAGGACCTACTGAATAAGTTGAAAATAGACCTGCGGTGGACAGGGTGCGTACGCCCTGCCCTTCGAAAAGGTCAATCGCGTGGAAATAATTTGCGTATACAACGGCCGCGCCGACTATACCACCCAAAAGTTGTGCAAAAATGTAAATCTAAGTAAGGACGAAATATGAATGATCAGATGCTTTATAAGTATTATAATCTCATGAATCAGATACATACTGGGACTTTCTTCCATGGGAATCCCCTGAAAACCGCCAAAGCCAAGGTCACCTGGACAAATTATGTATGTCAGTTGTTGCCTAAAACCTATTCCGAGATGCACACACCGCTGGATTGATATGCCCCCCAGAAATCCCCCCCGAAACCCACACTCCCATAGCTGTGCCAACTGCCCATCCAATGTTTATGGAAAGATAATCCTGAATGATGCTAGTAATATTTTGGAGCCTCTAATATGAAAGCGACTCACTCCTTTTGGTGATGACGCCACGGCAGTGTTTCCACTCAAAACGACTTGACAGTCAACCCCGTTTCCGAATATTATCAGAATCGCGACACCCAAAAATTCGGCAAAAGGTTCCCTGATCATTTCACTGGAGCATATTTTGGAAGCTTGTAAGCGTCTACTTCCTGGTATGGCGAAAGTAAGAAAAAAAATACCGGTAACGGGACCAGGCATTCGGATACATCGTTTCTGAGTCTGCAGGCTCCACCACATACTCGTTGTGAGATAGAGATTCTTTTGATTTGCGCTTGTGCGCCGAAGAATCGGATGGTATAGATGAACCAACATCGTTAAGCTTGTCGGAAGAACCCATCTAAAAGGTCGCCGAAGGTCAGAAAGGTTGAAAACGAGGGATGGACGGGTGGAAATTATTAAGTGTGGGGAAATGTGGAGTTCTTTAATAGTTGTGGTACGGAGGTCGGGTGGTCATCCGTGATGAGAAGTAATGGAGCATAAGAACATCCAGAGGCCCTGGGATGCAAGATGAGAAGAGGAATAAAAATAGCCGGGATGCCAAATATATCGAAGCGATACATGGTCATCCTACTGCGGCATGGCCGATGACTTGAATTATATAGGCCAGATGTCCGCATAAAAATGCAGTGTCCTATAAATAAGTCGTCATATCAGTCTACAAAACCTTAAAAAGAGATCCGTACTTGCTCTCATGGCGCCATCGTACTCAATAAGTTGTTCTTGAACGCTCTCTATCCTATGATTGCCAAGGAAGAACCTACGCACAAGGCGCCTCCAATGCATGTGCAGATTGCTATTCACACTGCACGAGTGCATCTCGTGAGAATTTACAGCCTTTTGGCTCAAGTAAAATCAGATGAAGGTCGCTGCGAAAGAGAAGCAAGGGAGTCAGATGATGCTCTGCGAGCATTAAGCAATGAGAAGAGGCCTGGGCGGCCTGAAGGATGACGTCCGCAAAAAGATGCTTTTCGTGCCATTAATAAGCCCTGGCCTTGTTAAACCTATTAAGCCCTGCTGCAAGCGTATGAGGTTGGCCATATGATGCTCAGCTTGAGAGGTTTTGAATGAATTGGAACTCAATTTCTTTGAGACTTGCTCTTCTTGGACGAGTAGAGGCCGTCTTACATTCATCACTTTGTCTGTTCCCGAACCTAAGACTGTTCATCGAATATCCGGACTGGCAAAAGTTATAGATGGATTAGGACCATGGACGAGGAAGAAAGACATGGAAGTTTGGACTAGAATGACGATGGAAACTTTGTGGAGATGGGCAGAATGTCAGACAACGGAACGAGCCACTCGCAGAGAGGAACGATCGATATGATCCTTCTGTGAGGGTCATTTAGGTTTCTAATATCGATTTTCGAGGGGCTTTAAAAGATGGCAGCGTGATGGACGCTCTAGAAAGCATCTGCGCATGCCATCTTGAAAATAATGGGCCAGGTCTCGATTAGAAGAGTACTCAGCTTGATGTTTCTGAATTTTCAACTGCGGTGAAATGTATATGGCAGATAACCGGCACGAAAGGCACCGTAATGATTTCAAATTGATCAAGTGGCTCGGAGTTTTCGTAACGAAAACGGTATGAGATCCTCTGGTAGCATTTTAGCAACCTGAAGAAATGGACAAAAACAAGCATTGAATCAACATCTGACCCATGTATGTTGATAGGTGTGGCACTCACCTTTTGCGCAACTTCCTGACCACCGACTTCCCATCCACTCTCTGCAACGTTGACAATACTCCGTTCAACCAACCGTCCAATAAGGATCCCAACTCCAAAGCGCTCCCCAGTATATTTCCGAAAACGAAGGAGGTTATTCAATAGCTTCACGCGACGATTCAAGAACCGCTTCCGAGCAGGTATGCCTGCTGGATTAAATCCAACTCGCGATTGGTGTCCGGAAGAATATTCAACAATGGATGCCTCAGTGGCCGAAACGGCGTTCTCAAAGGCGTTTATCACGGACTTAAGCAAAATCTATCCGCGAGAATGAGAACAATAGGGATAGTTTGACAAACACTACATACCTGGAACTTTCCGCCTTCTGCTTGAACGCTGGCTTCAATTTCTTCAGCTAA
The DNA here is from genome assembly GCA_009935795.1 of Pholiota adiposa. Classification (NCBI taxonomy): domain Eukaryota; kingdom Fungi; phylum Basidiomycota; class Agaricomycetes; order Agaricales; family Strophariaceae; genus Pholiota; species Pholiota adiposa. The sequence goes on from QEYC01000012.1 coordinate 340,827, forward strand.
GTCAATCATTCGACGAATGTCTTTCTGAGAATAGACATCTAAGACCCCGTTATCGAGCATCCTGCATATCATGGGAATGACAGCACTCGATATCATAGATGCGACCAAATCGCCATCCGGACCAAGCTCTCGCTCTTCTACAACAGATCCTGACCCAGGTCGGGAATATTCATAGAGGCCTTTGTACCACTTGAAACTGTCCAGACTTCGTGGAGTCTATATATAAATTGATATTAGCCGTATGTCACGGAGAAGAAAATTCGAGGAGGCTTACTTCGATGCAATTCCAACCAATGCTTTCCAGGCGTACCCAAAATTCCCAAACACTCACTACGCCCAAGCCACCCCACGCACCAACGTAGCTGTCTGAGTATTTCTCCCTCCAAGTACTCCAACGTCCCTTTCCAGGATCCCTAAACTCTTCCGCTTTGACATCAGCGAGAACCTCTTTCTTTCTTGAGACCAGTGATTTCATGGCATCCGAATAGGCCAAAGAATCGGCAGCCACTAAAGAAGAATCAGTGGAATACCCTTCTTCCTCTTGAATAAGTGGACGTCGCGATGACCTCAACTGTCGACGAGCAATTCTGTCCACGCGTCTTTGGGGCCGTTGATCAGCAGATTGTTCATCTTCCTCTCTGGTCCCTACTGTCGATACGAGTAACGGCCCATAGAAGGCAGCGAGATCGTCTTCATCGTCGTCTTTTCTTCTTTTGGCGATCATATCATGACGTTCCTTGAATAATGAAAGTTCCTCTTCCTCCAGTTTTTCAAGTGCAGGATACTGAGATGGATCGGTCAAGATAAGTCAAAGTTGAAATTTGAAGAGATACCTTCTCGTCCAAGAAACCAGCAACGCTCTCGGTCCAATCTTTGAAATCACCAAACCATGCCCTTTTGGCTTCAGCCTTCTCCACCATTTCACGCATTTCCTTTTCTCGGTCATCGACTTGTATTCGTTCTTGCGCAAGTGAATTGAGTGCGGCGGAATTATTTGCATGTGAGAGAGTTAGTTGGGTCAACTGTTCCGATAGTCGCGAAATAGAAGGTCCCAAAGATGGTAACGGCGTAGATAGTGGAACTTCAAGTAGATTGTTACATTTTATCAGTGATAACGATGAGTGAGATATTTGACTCACTAGGAGCTGCCTTGTAGACCTTCTTGACCGCAGCCGACGGTTCAGGTGTTCTATGCCCACCTCGTCGAAGTTGTTCTTGTTCCCATTCAATTGTTTCTTCGTCTTCTTCATCGCTAAGGTATAGAAATAAGTACAAGAAATGACATAAGGGTCCACACGCACGCTTCTGCAATCAACTCTTTCATGGCATCTCTCCGCTGAGCAGCTTCAACCTTTCTAGATTTCTTGCCCAAAGCTATGCGTTCTTGGGCGCTTGTATATTCGGCAAACTCTAGAGAAGCCAAATTAGAAATGACCATGTATGCAAGTGCAAATTAGACAAACCGTCCTCGCCTTCCCCAAGCTCGTCTTCTTCCCTCATGAGTCTGCTTTCAGGATGCGGTCCTTGTGGTCCTTCATCTCTTCGAGCAACGGATAATGATATAAAATCATCCTCTCCGACAGCTTGGACCTTTCGAACTCGTTCGCGCCTCTCTTTCGCGACTCGTATTGATGATTCGGAAGGGATTATGGTAGACGATTTTTCTGTTTCGAAGCATTGTTATAACACAGTAACTAGGTTTGCAATAAATCATTGAACATACCAATATCAATGACCATGCTTTGTGAGGAGATATCATCTACGTCCATTGACACATCGACGTCATATATATCCGTATCTGAGGGCTGGGGCGGTCTTGCGTTTGGAGTTGCGGCTTTGAGTTCTTTGAGATAGGCAGCATCATATTTGGGCCCAGTAGCTGATATAGTCGCTTGCTCTAGAGTGGGGGAAACAGTTCTGTTCATTATGTTACATGGTTGCGGAGAAATGCTGGATGCGCAGTGACTCACGCTGGATGTGTTCCCGAAGCTACCTTCAGGCTGAGACTGGACTTCTTGACTTTGAAGATTTCGCCATCTCCTTCCTGTTATAAAAGATGAGATAGAATATGAATTAGTAGAACTCGACCGAACCTCTTCATCTCCTCCAAAACTGAGACGCGACTTGGTTTTGGTCTTCTTGACCTTATTCTTGAGTTTGGCAGCCAATGTAATCGGAGATTCCTCCGCTGTCTGCGAAGCAGCTGAATCCGCGTTAGCTTCAGGAGAGACAGGTCTTGCTCTTCCCGCAGGCTTTGCTTTGGACCGTTTGAAGATGACTGGAGCGTCCAAAGACATGGTGATGGTGTATTGAATGAAATCCAAGTACGGTGTTGTTGACTTGTTGTCGATATTCTCACATCACGTGACGTCACTATAACTCTCGGAGAAATCACTACTTTCCCACGAGCAATAACCTGCTTTTAGCCATAGATGGCAGAACCAACCGCTAATCCCCCACGACCCCGCCCACGTCCAAGGCCCGTTGTAAAACATGCGAGTGCCCCCTCAGCGCCCGACGCGTCGTCCTCCTCAAGCTCCGCGATACCAGACGCGGCGCGACGCGTCGTTCAAGTCCACGATACCGATGAGATGTTTATGCGGAACCGAAATCGCTCAATCCAAACGTGGCACAAGTTAGACGAGATAGACAGAGGTGAGTACTTGCATGTGGCTCCGGGATACATAAGCTTATAAATTCTAGCTGTTACCAAGCCTGACAAGGAGGGCTCAAGTGGCAGCGATGACGATGATTCACCGAGAAAATCCAAACACAAGCGAAAGAAGAGAGAAATTAGCGCCGTACCTGCATGGCAGAAGCACAAAAATTTCACGCGGTGAGTGTGGCGGACTACTATGAAGCCGAGCCACAAGAACGCTTTTGACGAATTGTGAGATAATATATGCTAATGTTCAATGCTTCAGATTACTTTCGAAAGACCTTTCTTCTGGCTCCGACTCCGACTCTGACATCGAAGTTGTTGGTGGCTCTTCGACACCTAGTGGGAAACGGAAACGGAAACAGCGCAGTCGTTCCCGGTCAATCACACCACCACCTGCTCTCCCTGAATACCAGATACAAGCCGCAAAGAATGTCGTCCGGTGAGCACACTCTCTTCTCCGCAACACTGCTCCATTCAAACCCAACTCCTAGTCAAACTCTCGGTGCCTCATTAATACGCGCCCCATCTCCCACTTATTTCGATCCGGACGAATCAACCGACACAATTGTATTCCAACCAGAACTCGACGCTATTGATCAAGAAATAAATGCTCACCGCGAGAGTAGTCAGGCACCCGAGGCCACGGATGGTGTGCAAGACCACGTCGTTTTGACTGTTATTTGGCATCCTCACCCGCTGAATCCCCACGCCCAGAAGGCAGAGTGGCAATACCGAATTAATAGAGTGCGTTTCTGTCTTGTCCAAATTTCTTTGGCGATCTCTTATGAAAATGTACCTTCTAGCACGACAACTTTCGCGAACTTTTTGACGCGACTGCTGATGATGCCAATATTATGGTGGACAACCTCGTCATAACATATCAAGGGAAACGATTATTCCCTTCGGTATCTCCAGCATTTCTTAAAATATATGCTGATACTGCAGAGTTGGGTAAGTTTTCTTTTTTGACCTCATAAATGCTTCATTTCTATATTATTATTATTTTCTAGCGGCATATGAGAAGCAAGCTTATGACTATATTCACAAGAATATCAATGCTCTACAACATGCCAATGCTCCAGCGAGCCCAGATCACGTCCAGCCCGATGGAACTATCGAAATTGGGTCAGGCGAAGAAGCAGAAGATGATTCCTACGTTCCCCAGACTCAAACGCAAACACAGGATTCAGAAGCCGAATCGGAAGCGGAGGGCGAGACAGAGACATTCAAACTCATCTTGCGCTCTGCTGGCAACAAGGATATTTCCTTGACCGTACGACCCACGACGAAGTGCGGTGCTATCGTCAAGGCTTTCTTGAAGAAACTTGGCATAGATGAGCAATACCCTGAGGTATTTGCGGATGCTCCTGCGAAGCCTGCTGCTAAGAAGCGGGGCAGGCAGACAAAGGCCGCCGCGACTGCGGCTGCGGCTGCTGCTGCAAAGGATCCTCGGTTATGCATTGACGGTGACAAAATGGACAACCAAACGCCGATTGGTGACATGGATTTAGAAGACGGTGACATGGTTGAGGTTGTAGGCCTTTAATCGATTCATCGGAATGATTTTGCCTTATATCACGGTTTCAGTTTTCATACATTCTTTATGGGTTTTTCTTTCGTTTGTTATCGCTACTGAATATTTTGAACATTCGAGCTAATTCCGGTACTTACTTGCCTTGCATTCCTCTGTCGGGTTGATTGTTGTACGAAGTAGTATTCTCTCATATGCTAGCATGATTTTATTGGCCCAGCGAAAGCCATGATTAAAAGCAGGTACAGATAAGAACACCAGCATAGTGTAAGAAGGCTATTGCCAGCCATCGCTCGCATTGCGCACTAAAATTCGGGCGTTGTTCACGAATGCCCGGATAAGTTCGTCAAATGCGCTTTGTTCATGTTCTGACACGCTGGGATCGCCTCTTTTCAGAGCGGTTGCTAGCAGGAAGTCTGGCCGTGCAATTTCGACCTCGAGTTCGTGTAGGATTTGGGGCTGTTGTCGAACGTTAATAGAATACGAGACGGAGATAATAGATAACTGACAGCAGCGTTAGGTGATAGCATCGAGGTGACTTGTGTTAGGTCAATTTTAAACTCTTCATGAGAGTAGCTTAATCTGTCTTTTTTCCGAGTGAATGATGAGGCTCCAATAGGATGAGGCACTGGTGGAAGAGGTACTGCATGGATCAAATTATTCAGGCTATTCTAGAGAGAACAATCACGCACCTGGTACTTCCAGGTTGACGCTGACTCTCCAATCAGCATTCTGTTTTGGACTGTAGATATTTAGGTCTCCCAGCCTTATTTTCTTCATGGTCTCGAGAACAGTCCCCGACTTGTCGTCTCGAGTGACTCTAACTTTGTCGCGGTCATTTCCATCGGGTGCATAGAACGTGTCGGTTAGATGTAGATGACTGTAATCTATTGCGCTTCCGACGTAGTTGGGTTGTGAGGAGGAGGTTTTGAGCTGGTTGAGGATATTGTTGTAGTGTTTGTGTTGTTGCTGATAGAGGCCACGGGGAATAAGACGGAAATGAAGATACGCCAAGGGAATGCACGCACGATGGTCATGTTCGACTCGAATCGCGAGTCAGTTCCATTTGGCGCCAGTACTAAAACGTCAAAAGCAAGTCAAGATGAAAAATAAAAAAGAGATAAAATTCATAGTCAATAATCTGTGTACAATCCATAGGAAAATAGCAGGTACTTGTCTCCACAAGAACAGGCAATCCTAACCTCTGCCCCGAGCCACGGTCCCTCAACACGCCAACCTTTGCTTCCACCTCCACCTTGCCATTTGGATAATCCGGACGCGTCTTAATCATATGATGCACGAAATCCGCGATCTCCTTGATGAATTCGTCTAGCGGCTCGACGCCAAGAATCGACAAAGATAGTGGCTGGAGGTGTTGGCCAGAGCCCGAAGCGTGTCCGTTTGAAGCGTCCTGTGATGTAGGAGAGGCCGCACGTCGTGAGCGCTTCAGAGGTGGTGGTGAGGAAGAGCGTGCCTGCATCGTAGGTTCAAGAGAAGAAAAGAGATACGCAGAGGAATTGCGTATTGCAGCACACCAATGACGGCGTCGTTCAAGCTTTGAACGTTCCAGTGACCGCTCTGGATTTGCTGATGTAAAGTGCATGTGGCGGCAGCCGCCAGCCAATCACCTCGTTCGTCAGCAAGCGCCCGTCTCAAACCCATTTATTCATTGATTTCAAACTGAGGCTCATTCTGCGTGATGGACATCGGAGTCTCTAGGCTGAGAACAACCTATCAAGTTCTTTTCATGCCGTCTAAATTGAAGAAAAGAATAATTACCTTGCTCAAATAATCCCAAGTTCCAACAACGTGCGGTGACTTCTCTGTCCGTGCCTCATACCAAAATTACGAGCAGCTAGTATTTATTCATCTTGTCAGCTGCAGTCTTTCTTTTTGTTAAATTGAAAGGCGTGATATAACATGTATAGCCCATACCGAAAGCTTTGTCCGAGTCGAAGCATCGCCTTCATGTTCCTCGAAATAGGTCTGAATCTGTGTGTAGCATTTATTCGCAAGTCATTACTTATAAGAGGACTAGCATTTGGGCTGCCATCCACTGGGCATTGTAAGAAGGATATCCGGATCCGAGACGCAAAACAATAGTTAATGATCATATAATTTGGCGAGTTTTTTGGAGCAGAAGCTGAGAAATGGCTCACATCGAATTCACAGAGATAAGAGCTAGCTCCACTCCATGTTCTGCTTCAAGAGTGGGAAAGAGGTGAAGAACAAACAAAACAAAAAAAATCATCACCTTTTGTAGCTGCCTTATTGTGCGCGCAACGTTATTGCCAGCCACGATGAACACAATGAACGCAAAAAGATGCATCGTCGTGAAGACAAGAACGCCAGGAACACTTGGAAGATAAATCCGCCGACAACCGCATAGCCCCATGTCTACAAAAGGCTCTTCAACCCTGAGAGAGGGACCCACATGACGGCCGTGATCAAATACAAGCAGCGCTTAGCGCTCTTCCCTGACCCACTAAATCCTCAAAATGGTACGGATCATTCGGGAGGGAGAAACATCTCTGGAACCGATAACAGACACGCTGCAGCCATGTTCCCCTCCCGTTCCACAGTACGGTGCTCTAGTTTGGTGCGGGAGCGGTCACAGGACGGTGCGCGATGCGCGCCAAACCAAAGACTGAACGGATTTACGAGATGGGTGTTGAGATATCGAGACGCACGTTATCTTATTAGTAATATAGTTACATAAGCGTAAATTTTCTTCGCGCAACTTCTTTACTCACACCTCATCCGTGAATATCATCACGTCGAGGTGTAAGTCTTTTGTTATCTTACTTTCTAAGTTTCCTATGACACTTGTACTTATTTTTATCTAGTTTACATTCTTACAGTGTCATTAGGTATCCGTGAATATCATCACGTCGAGGTTTTACATTCTTACAGTGTCATTAGATTCCCTGCGCTCAACAGGTTATGGGCCCCGGCGGAGACAGTAATACGACGACGCTTTCAACGCTCAAGGTATTAGATATACCGAAGTTAGCGGAAGACGGAGCAAACTGGGGAACTTACAAAGAACGAGTTTGAACATCTCACGTCGAAATCGCTCGCTCGCCACATCCGTGGTACTGCTCGAAAACCCGTCGGATTAATTCTATACAATGGCAAATATTACAAGGCAAACGTAGACCTCAATTCATCGGATAAAACCCCATTAGACGAGGACGCAATTGAGCAAGTCGAGACGGATATTGACACTTGGGAAACCAAACAAGCCAAGCACGCGAAATTATCTATGCGACCATCTCGAAAACTGCCTACAGCCAGATTAAATCAGCCGCAACAGTTCACGAACTCTGGGAAAAGCTAAAGTCAATCCACGAAATTGAGAAAGGACCGCTGGTACACACCGACATCCTTGCAAAGCTCCAAACAAGTCGATACACCGGGAAAAACATGCGCGCTCACATCACGAAAATGAGAGAGCTGCGTGAACAACTCGACGACATTGGTCACCGATTGACGACGCCTCATTTTCAGCCTATGTCCGTGTCTCACTAGGACCAACTTGGCGCCCCTTCCTATCCGCGCTCCAAGCCGGCGCTTCTGCCGCTGGTCGACCTATGGAGCTTGAGACCTTCCTTAATGCACTCTATGCTGAAGCCGATAATATTCAAGCTGAAAAGAATATTAGTTCAACCTCTGAAACAGCAATGGCAGCCGAGTCCAAGAAAGGAAAGGGCAAAAAGGGAAAAGGCAAGGAGAAGTCAGACAAGCACTGCGATAACTGCAATAAGGATGGACATACAAGCAGGACTGCTTCGCTAAAGGTGGAGGAAAGGAGGATAGTGCCCCAGACTGGTGGAAGAACAAAGTCGCGAAAAAGGACAAGGATTCCGAGTCCAAAAAGGAGAAAGAGAAGGGAAATGCAAATGTTAGCACTCATAATGAGGACAAATATGCCTTCCTATCTCAAGATTTCGAAGTAGATGAGGAATCTCAATACAATCCAACCCCGAAACCCAATATGCCTTCGTCGTAACCTCCGATTTCTCGGAATACGCTCAATCTGCAAATAAGGTTCATACGGGTATCATCGTCGACTGCGGAGCATCTACACACTTCACTCCTGATCGCGCAAGCCTCCAGAACTTCACCGAAACAGGCTCAGTCCCTATCCGTGCTGCCGACGGTCGTATTTTTCAGGCTACTGGCAAGGGAGACCTCCCAATCGAGATACCAAATGGTCCAGGTATACAGCCAACACGCGTCTTATTGACTGACGTGTACTACTCTCCAAACATGGCATTTACTTTGGTCTCTGTCTCAAGAATGACCCGCGCCGCCTATAAAGTCCTGTTCCTAGATGATCTTGCGGTTATCAAAAGCCCAAAAGGCAAAATAATTGGACGTGTACCTCATGTCCGTGGCCTATATCGCATCCGCGACACCACCAAACCTCTCAAACAAACCACCGAGCACTCCGCAAATGCAGCTTCTATGTCAATCAATGAGCTCCACCGTAAAATGGGTCACATTAATCATGATGACTTACGGGATATGGTGCGAAAATGTATGGTCACTGGAATAGACCTAGACCTTGACTCAAAGCCGGAGTTCTGCGAAGTTTGCGTCAAAGCCAAAGCGCCGCGAAAACCTTTCCCGAAATTCTCGAAGAGCCCACCTCCAAAGAAATATGGAGATAAGATTGTCGCTGACATCTGGGGACCTGCGAAAAAGGAATCACTCGGACGAAACCGGTACTACTCATTATTTCAAGACCGGCACTCACATGAAGAGAAAGTTTACTTCGTACGAGAGAAATCCGATGCCATAGACAAGTACAAGAAGTACCGGGCCTGGGTTAAGGTTCAGCGTGATGCGGAAATTAAAATATTGGGCACTGACCGAGGGGGAGAGTTTACGAGCATCGAGTTCACTGATCTCATTGAAAATCACGGAACAGTTCGACATCTCACTGTCCATGATTCTCCCGCATCAAACGGCGCCGCGGAACGAAGTAATCGCACGCACCTCGAGGCTGCGAGAGCCATGTTAATTCAGTCGCAACTACCCCCGGCGTTATGGGCAGAAGCCGTCCGTCACAGCGTCTGGCTGCGCAACCGCGCTCCTACACGTGCCCTTGGTGGAAATAAAACACCCCATGAGGTCGCTACTGGCGAAAAACCTGACTTGAGTGATCTTCGTGAGTGGGGATCTGTTGTTTGGGTCAAAATACTTCACGCCGGAAAGCTGGAGCCGCATGCCGAAAAAGCGCGATTTGTGGGATATGACGAGGAGTCCAAGGGCTACAGGGTGTACTGGCCAGAGAAACACAAAATTGGCATTGAGAGAGATGTCTATTTCAACAAAGATGAAGCTCTACTGCCAGATGTGCAGATTGAGGGGGAGAATGAGGAAGATGAGGTCAATCCGACCCATCCGGCCGCAGATTTCGCCCCAAAACCAACCGAAAATGATCCTAGTACGTCTAGCAATGATCCTGAGCGAAATCAAACGCAATCAGACCCCGAAAAATCGCAAAACGAGCCAGACAACGCACCTGAACAGCCCAACACCTCACAGACACCTCCCAGTCAATTTCCTCATGAAAACATCCCTCCAACAGCCAGAAACGATGCAGTGGATGCACCCCGACGTTCAGTACGATCCAACCGACCTACAGCAGGTTTCTATAATGAAAGAAATCAGCAAAAACGAGGTGAAACTGCACAACTTACAGAAAATGCATATTTTGCAACTCTGGAGGACTGGCTTGAGGATGGAGGCTTCCTGGTCAAGGAAGAGGTCGCAAATATCATGGAGGAGTGTCAAGCAATGGCTGCCTTCACTGAGGACGAGCCCACGGCTGACGATGCGCTGGCAGGAGCAGAGAAAAGCGAGTGGACTGAGTCCATGAGAGCCGAACTTCAACACATCGAAAAAGTTCACACGTACGACATCATTCGCCGGCCGCCAGAGCCCATCAATGTCATTCCCTCGCGCTGGGTCCTTCGTCGAAAACGCGACTCAAAGAACAAGATAGCCCGCTATAAATCACGGCTAGTCGCTAAAGGATTCAAGCAGCGTCCAGGAGACTACGAGGACACATTTGCGCCTACTGTGCGCCCAGCAACTCTACGTATGATTTTATCAACTGGCGCCAGTAAGAAAGCTGTCATTCATCAAGCCGATGCGAAAAATGCATACCTTCATGGCCATAACAGTCCGGGAGAAATTTTCTACATGGATCTAGCACCATTTTACGTAAAGCTTCTTCCTCTCCCTGCCGATCTCGCCAATGTCCCACTTGATCAACTTGTCTGTATTGTTTGGCGACCACTCTATGGCAGTAAACAAGGTGCATGCCGGTTTTACAAATACATCTCTGATTTTCTGGAAGAGCTCGGCTACATCATCTGCCAAGTTGACGAGGCTGTCTTCTACAAATTTGACGATGATGGCTCCTACCGCATAATCGCAGCAGCAACAGATGATTTTACCTTGGTTGCTGACTCTGATAAATCCATGGCTGCGCTGAAGGCCGACCTCTCATCAAAGTTGGAGCTTGTAGACCTTGGGAAAATTCACTGGCTCTTAGGAATGAGCGTGAACTATGAATATGAGGCTGCAACTATCTCTCTTGGGCAAGAAGCATACATTGATCAGCTCCTAATCAAATTTGGACTTATGGATGCTCGTACATGTGAAACACCTCTTCAACCTGGCGTCGATCTCTCTCCTGGATCTCCTCATGTCTCAGATATCAAACTCACACCAAAACAACAATCCGATTACCGTGGACGTGTAGGATCTCTCATGTATCTCGCTGAAATGACTCGAGGTGATATCCGATATGCTGTTTCACATCTATCCCAATATTTCGAGTGCGCAAATCACACCCATATGCAAGCCGTCACCCGTGTTCTTCGCTACCTCAAAGGGACCAAGAATCTCAGACTCAAGCTAGGCGGACCTACCCCAAATTTATCATCCTACTCTGATGCAGATTTTGCTCAACAACTACACCGTCACTCTATTTCTGGTTACGTATCCTTTATTGGTCAAGGAGCAATTTCTTGGAGCTCGAAAAAGCAATCTCTTGTTACACTATCAAGCACTGAAGCCGAATATGTTGCCCTCACTCAAGCAGCAAAAGATGTCATATGGATTCAACATTTCTTCAAAGAACTTCACGTCTTGAACCCTTCACTAAAAACACCAACAACTCTGTTCTGTGACAATCAAAGTGCAATCCGACTCTGCAAAGATTCTACCTTCCATGCTCGCACTAAACATATTGACGTTCAATTCCATTTTATTCGTCAAACTGTCACTCGAGAACTAATAAAAGTCGACTATATTTCGACAAGCGACATGATTGCGGATATGTTCACCAAATCACTCGACCGCATCAAATTAGCTAAATTCCGTTCACTTTTTGGACTTCATCCTTCATAGACATGCCACGCTTGTCTCGAGGGGGAGTGTTGAGATATCGAGACGCACGTTATCTTATTAGTAATATAGTTACATAAGCGTAAATTTTCTTCGCGCAACTTCTTTACTCACACCTCATCCGTGAATATCATCACGTCGAGGTGTAAGTCTTTTGTTATCTTACTTTCTAAGTTTCCTATGACACTTGTACTTATTTTTATCTAGTTTACATTCTTACAGTGTCATTAGGTATCCGTGAATATCATCACGTCGAGGTTTTACATTCTTACAGTGTCATTAGATTCCCTGCGCTCAACAATGGGGGTATCATATCACAGCGCATAAAGATGTCCCGCCGATGGAATGGGTCTGTGTGTATGCCTTGAGGCGTGAAGGGTGTACACCCAGTGTACAGCGCTATGACGGAATTCAGAATTGCTGGGACGCACCTGTTAAATATAGACAATCGGGTCGGCCACGATGCAGACCCACAGACTTCCTTTGGAGGAGGCAGAATCTGTTTAGAAGGCCGATATCATCATCTGCCACTCTATGGGTTAGGCGACCTCCACCAGACAGGTTTACGTGCAAGTGGAAGTCGCTTCCTTCGCCATCTGCGGGGGCCGCGAGTAATACAGATAACATACAGTCAACACATCGCGCAAATACAGCATCTGTGCTGACTTGCCGAGCAGGGTGTACGACAGAACATAGGAAGACGCCAGAGCAGAATGACTGGATCCCTCTACGCCTCATGTCGAGATAATCGCGTATCTCTGCAATGTGAGAGTCCGGGTGCATGAACTGCGGCCCCGCGTGATATAACAATCATCCCGGCAAACCAAAAGAAAACAATGTAACTGTCTTCCTGCAAGCGTCCTAAAGCAATCCAGGCGGCCAGCCTCCCAGAGGAGAAATCGAGGAATAACGGATGGCCCTTGTGGGATTTGGATGAACATATAAAAAAGGTGTCATTCTGCTTTTGAGAAGTCAAATACCCACTGACCTGATTACCCACCCTTCACACCAGCGAAAGGCTCTCTGATTTCCTCGCTAGTATGTCGCTAGCAAAAATACCAGCTATCTTCCTCATTGGATTGGCGTTCAATGTATCGCTCACCCCGCCTACACCGGCGACTGCGAAAAAGGATCGCGTTATGGGCGATGGGCCGGTGGATATGCACTACGCCATGTTCCTAGTCAAGGTATATGCTCAGATCATCGTCCAATATTATTAAACAAGATAGCTCACATTAATTTTTCCGACGATAGGCTTCCTACTGGATCCACGCCGCCATCGAGCTCGCTATCATCCTCACCGCGCACACCGCGCCACACACGCCGCTTGCCCAGCAGCTCACCCGCTTCCTCATGCCCAGCGTCGCAGATCCCTCGCACCACATCTTCCTCTCCCCACGCGCCGCGCTCGGCACGCTCTCCCTCGTCCTCGGGGCCGGTATCCGCTGGCTCTCTTACCGCGAGATGGGGCGGCACTTCACCTTCCACGTTAGCATCCTCAAGGATCACCGTCTGATCACGACAGGACCCTACGCTGTCGTGCGGCACCCAGGCTATACCGGCGGCGCGCTCTCTTTCCTGGGGATGGTGCTGTGGTACACCGCGCCCGGCGCATGGATGCGCGAGAGCGGGATCTGGGGTGTGCGCCTGGCCTGGCCCTTCCTCGTGCCCGTATTCAGTGTGCTGTGTATTCCTTTCTTGTCGATGTGGCGCAGGATGCCCAAGGAGGACGCGATCCTTCGTGCGGAGTTTGGCAAGGAGTGGGATTTGTGGGCAAGTAATGTGCGCTATCGGATTATTCCCTATGTATATTAGCATGTTGTTTTGTGTGCCATTTTATTGACCTGTTGTATGTTTGTATCTTTATGACGCTATGAATTTGATGATGTTGTAATGACAAACTTGTGCTTTGTGAATTGGAATGTGCTTGAACCTTCGAATGCTGCAAGGGAAGGCAGTAAATCTAGCAACGTTTGACATCCCGATGTCCTGTAAATTGCAACTATACTGTTCAGTTGAGGGAATTACTCAAGCTAAGTAACTACACACCTTGCCAAAGAATCATAGGACTGGCTGACAGTTAAGAAGATCAAGAACAGGTCTCTGCAAAGGCAAGAAGCGGAACAATCAAAAGCCAACAAAGATACCGCTCGTTCATAGGCCATCGTATAATTTCTGACGTCGTTAAATGTTTTCATAAGTGAAATTTTCATTCTAATGGAGCAAAAGAATTGCGAATCGTGAATAAAGTAATTAACGTATCACCACTTTCAACCTCCAAAATACTCCCTTTCATGAGTCGAAGATGAATTGGACACCAACCTGGAAACAAAGAGTCAGTGATGGAAACGAGCTGCTTTCAAGCATAGGACGTACCTTGTGGGATGGGCCAACGGGGTTAGCATCGTTGAGCTTTTGGGTGTCAAGAGCGAGACCGAAGGAAGCCTTAACACCTGGGCGGAGAGTCTGAGTGTAACCTGAAAGGAACCATGTTAGCTTTATTCACGCAATGGACAATGAGCGGCATCAGTCCGGAGGTGCTGGTCTGCTTAGCGCTAGAAACACAAGGTCCTATGCCAGTTCAATATGGTTCGCTTTCTAGGTAGCATTTCATAGCAGACCATAGTGTCATTTCAATGCACGGATAACCTGATTTTGCTGATGGGCCTATTAACAAGGAAGACTCACCGAGAGCAATAGTACCAGTGCTGTTGATCTTGGCCTTGATGAAGGCGGAAGAGTCAAGGTAGGTCTTGGTTCCAACCTCAAGAGCAACGCCACCGTGGGTAGCCTTGGCATCGTAGACAGCCTTAGCACCGGCCTCGACATCGCGGCTGACACGGTGGTAGTAGCTGGCGGAGAAGGTGTTGAGGTTGTTCAAGGCGTGAAGGGTGACAGCATATTGAGGGGCGTTGTAGCCGACAGCAGTAGCGTAACGGGTGATGTTTCCACTGCTGACGTTGTAGGAAGCCTCGGCACCAATGAGGAAGCCATCGCGTCCAACAACAGCATCAGCGGTGAAGGTGGGCCCCTGGAAAAGAATATGAGCAAACAGGTAGGATAAACACGTCATCGACGTGTCGGACGGACCTTGAAGACGTCGAGGGCGGCGCGGGTGTGGAGACCAGACTGCTTGTAGGCGGTGTTGAGGACAGCGGTTTTGGCACCCTTCTCTGGGGAGAGGGAGGTGGCAAGGTCGAGCTTGAGGCCCTTGGCAATGAGGTTGTCGACCTCGATCTGGTTGCGGAGGATGTTGGAGGTGGTCCAGGTCTGGGTAAGAGTGAGTCCGTGGACTTTGTCGGTCCACTTGCCCTCGATGTCGCCGGTGATGAGGTCGGACTTGTTGTCGCGGTTGCCGGCGACCTTGAAGGCGACGTTGGAGGGGGTCTGGGTCTTGACCTCAAGGGAGGTGCCGTTGAAATTGTAGTCCTTTCCGAGGAGGTCGTTGGAGGACTTGCCGAGATCCTGGAATGGAGTCAGCGGGGGGACGCGAACAACGGCGGCGACGGACATACCTTCCATGAGGGGGGAACAGGTTGGGGAAGAGACATGGTTGCGTATGGGACTGATGTGCGCAAGGGCCCGTCACTGAAATTATGAGGGGAAGACCGTGGGAATCTGGGAGGAACCGGCACGCACGTTGATGGCACCATCTCCCAAAATCTTTCACCAGTCGAGCTCGGTTGAGTTCCCACAAACACCCGTCCAATGAGTCTCCTCCAATTCGGCCACAAATCGACGTGAAGTAATGGGTGTAAAACATGCCGATGCAACTCCAGTAGATCTGTTTGACATTTCTTCGCAGTATTTGTCCTAACTACATACACCCTTTGACCACCTTCGATTGGTGTAGCGACCACACATTGGCGCCAACTCGAAGACGCCAATTTGTTGAATTTGTCGTTCGAAATAATTTATCTAGCGTAGCAAGCGAGCGCTCACCTAAAGTCCTGCAGCTCATTCATTTCTTGCCATGTTTTATTTATTGCCTCTAGGATGAATCTCATCCGTGTTATCGCCGACGCGCGTTAGGCCAACGCGGTCACGTTGACACGCAAGCGGGTGAAAAAAACAGACGGCGAGCTGGCTGGCTGAACGTTGTCCATTGGGGGGGAGGCAAATGATGACGATATTTAATATATAATCGACAAATTCGGGAACGTACCCGACATTCCATTCGCTACCTGCCATACATCGTCAGCGCTAACTAAGAGTGCACCCTCTGGGAGAACGAGCAAATGCCTCATGGCGGGCGCATGTGTGATGCAGAAGCTACGCGACGCGTCTTTTTCTCACCAAGTCGCGTTGTTGTGCTTTGTTGTGGCAAGGTTCAAGATGAATGAACGCCCCTGGGCACCCACCTGGTCCTCTCTCCCACTCCGCACTGTACTTCTAGGTCCCAGCTATCCCCTCACCACCACCAAGGCTGGAGTCGCCACCATGGACACCGACACCGTTCAGCTGCAGAATCTCCCAGCAGAATCGACCGACATCTTCTCTTTGACTGACCAAGTCCTCTCTGACCGTCTTGAATTTATTGAAGAGGTGCGTAAACCGTTGCTTCGTGCGGGCCACAATGGGCGCTAACCTGCGGGCCACGTAGATTGGCTTTGGCAACTGGGGCAGCGTGTGGCTATGCAAGCCGAAGCCAGTCACTACTCCAGACGGCGTTGTCAAGCCCGTTGGACAGAAGCTCGCAGTGAAGCTTGTCCATCGATCCAAGACTTCCACAACAGCTGCTCGGGTTCGCTCACTGTATGATACAATCTACAAATCTTGGTGTTCAAGCTATTGACGCGTTTGAACCTAGATGGAACGAAATGAAAATCGTCCGCAACTTCAGGCTTGATCCCCATCCCTCTATCATCCCTTTCCATTCATTCATCATCACGCCCTCTTATGCGCTCATTACGATGTGAGTGCCCATTCTGTCTTTTCCTCCACCGCCCGTAAACTATTGCTACCGCGTTTGGGCGCGCTAAGTAATGTTGGCGCATCCCTTGACAACAACAACAAAAACAAGGAAGTCTACATTCATGCTAACGTCTATTTCTCAGGACATATCACCCGACGTTGATCCCTGTAGAAGTGGAAGAATCAAAAGCGCGCGAATGGTTCCGATTCTTACTCTCAGCAGTCGAATTCCTCCACAAACGCGGTGTGGTACATAACGATATCAAGTTTGTGTTTTTGTTCTTCGCGTGATGCCAAAACATGCTAATAAAGAAATTGGACTTCTAGGCCTGCTAATATTCTGATTTCAAGCAAGAACGTCCCCGTTCTTGTTGATTTTGGTTTTGCCGAGAAGTATGATATGGAATCAGATACCGCGTTCCACAGTAATCTATCATATGGGACTCCAGAGGTAAATATTTACAGTCCTCTTTTGTATATCTTGTGCTAATTACGTTGATGATAGTATCTCTCGCCTGAGCGCGCTCGTGGTCTACCCCACGATACGCGTAAATCCGATGTATGGTCTCTTGGAGTAACATTCTTTGAGATCCTGGTCGGACGGACGCCATTTGAACATTCCGATGGTGAACAATTCAGTACGAGTGAAGATTTGGAGAAATATTGGTCTCGTACGGTGAGGAATTTATATTGTCATTTGTTTCTGGGAATAGTATTGATGTGCATTCATCTAGCTACGAGGTAAATGGGTCGGCACTTGGAAGTTCTCCAAGGGCATGGAGAAACTTCTTCAGCGGATGGTTTCTCCAAACGCGGATTTGCGATGCACCGCTATGCAAGCTATGGCTGACTCGTTCTGGAAAGACGCGGCGGTTACTACACACAGTGAGTCGCAAATTTTCGACTTCGTTGCCCAAGTATATTTATGACACTGGTTCATCCAGAACGTGCTTCGAGCTACAACACATCCATCGTTTTCGAGAAGGATATTGATATCCTACTCAGTATGACACCGCCTGCATGGAAGAATAAGAATAAGGAGAATGTGCAATCGCCTTCTGAGCTTGACACTTCCGACGTTTTAAGAGACAGCACTTCTAAACGTCCAGCCCTTGCTAAATCGAAGTCGCAGCCTAAAGTTGCCGCAACCAAAAGTGAGGACATTCGAACCTTCCATTAATTTATTTAATATTGACGTTTAATGCTATTAAGTGATGCAACCTCGCAGACGTGCGGCACCTGTCGTCGACCTATCGCCCATCAAAGCTTCGCCGACACCGTCGACATACACAGGAACGACCACAGCGAAAGAGAACATTCTCGCCTTCAATCGCCTCGCCGCAACGGTGAACGTCGATAAGAAGAAGAACCGTTACGAGAATAAAGAACAGAATCCCGCTAATGTCAGCGTCACGAGCAACGCACGGCGCCCCTTCGGCGCCCTCACGCGCGAAAACCAGGCGCGGCCAGTGTCGATGATCTCCAAGAAACCCTCGGGGCACTCGCATGGGGCGAAGGCGGTGAAGATCCTGGGCGATATCCGGAATACGAGCCTGGACGAGCGGGAACAGAGCAGGGAGTCGACGAGCGCGAAGGACCGCGTGAAGGAGTGGGAGAGGGAAAGGGAGCGCATGCGCGAGATGCGCAAGCTAGAGGAGATGGAGAAAGAGCGTGATGAGATATACGAGAACCAGAAGGCGAGGAAGACGATGGAGAGGAGCGAGGAGGGTCAGACTAGGCGGAAGTCGGATGAGGGAGAGAAGGAGAAAGAGAAGAAGAATGCGTCGATTTTGGCGATTAATATCCCGGACTCTAGACGTAAGGATTCGGACAAGGAGAATGTGGGTTCGATGTCGCGGTCGCCGATTCTGCCTATGTTCAATGCGGGCACGCCGCTCACTAAACAAGGTGTGCCTCTTGATTTAATGGAAATTGACAATTCCTGACTTGCATCTTTGATTTTTTTTGTCAGTTCTTAACCTCGTCCGTGATGGCACACCGCCGCCTTCAACCTATGGCCGCGTGACGAAAGACAAGAACACCTTGAAGCATAGTATCAAGGCGTCTATTGGTAAGTATTTTTCTATTCCGTTAAATTTGATGTTCCTTTGCCCAGTTTGTTTGCCTTTTCGACGTAATTAATATTTTATCATTTAGACAAAACGGTCCAGTTTTACAAGTCATCAACACTGGCGCAGGTTGCTTCTGGAAGGTCGACGCCTGCGCGAGGATTCTCGCTTGACGTAATCCGCCCCAATCATGAACCCAAAGCGACAACGAAGGATGGCAAGGAAGCTTGGGAAATCGCTGCAGAGGAGTCCCTTCCTGAAAGTAAGTCATTTCTTTCTGTTTTTCTATCTCGTTCTCGAGTGTGTCTGGGGTATAAATATGCGCGATTTTTAGCGTTTCAACCCGTCGAACCTTTACTGATTACAAAATGCGTACAGTTTCTCCTTTGCCTATCGTCAAGAACGCTGCTGAGGCAGAGAAGATGGCCGCTGATGCCAGGAATGACCGGATGGCGATTTGGATGCGCAACGTCGAAAGTAAGCCCGAATTGGTTGATGATAGTGTTTCATTTTGCTTATCACCTCGTTTATTAACTGCAGAGGTCGTCGAGGATGCGAAGCAAAATTTCGCCAATGCATCTGCACCACAGGAGATCCCTCTTCATCCACTTCCTCCACCACTCGCCCGCGATCGCTCCCAAACCCGTCCATCTCGCCTTCCGCGCCGTGTCCTCGCTGCTTCTCAGATCTTCCACGCAGATGAGAACGGCAACATCAGCCCACTGATGGACCAAACGATGAACTCTAGCTACCTCACAGCGACGGACATATCGAAGGGCAGTATCCAGCCTCCTAAAACACCGAAAACACCGGCGCCCATCCAGCTAGCGACGCCAGAAATACAGACATCACCATTACCCTCGGAGGGGCCCAGCCAGCTGCAAATTCCGGAAATTTACACGCCTTCGAGGCAGCGCCGCGCGACTGTGTCGACGCGCTCGCCAGAGCCGGCTGCGCCGGCTGAAACGACTTTTGATCTCGAGATTGAGGGTGGATCCCCATCGAAGAGAAAGGAGAAGTCTAAATCTCACGGAAACTTATTCGCGTTCCAGAGACATATTGCACCTATTTCGTTCTTGGAGGCCGAAATTCACAAAGGTGCGCTGAGATTTTTTTCTAGTATTTGAAATGGGCATTAATTATATTCTTGCTCAGTTCCTCCTCCTGTACCTACACCCCGCCTCTCACAAGTTATCGACCGTAGTCTGATTATTGCACCCCCGCTGACGTCGCGCGACAACCTCCTGGATTACGACAGCATTGAATATGACCGCTCGCGATCCTTCGATGAACTGACCTCTTCGCCTTTGCATGTTGAACCGTACCCTCAACGCCCTCGCACAAGTCAAGATGCCGTTATTCCAGACACACCCAGCCGCCATCGCATTGAGGGCGTCTACGACCGATTCCTGATGGCCACTTCTGGCGTCAAGCGCCTCGGCAAAGGGTATCAGTCTGACAATGTCGGTCCCATCAGCGCCAGTAGCCAGACACTCGGTGCTGCAGCAACACAACACAAAGGACGCATCTTCCATTCGACAAGGAGGCCGATGCCTCCGCCAGTGTCAAGTGAGGACCAGCTTAGGCCTAACTCAGTTGACGAACTGGGTGTTATGGTGTACGCCGACTTGCCTACCAAGGACGAGGGCAATGCGACCGTCTCTCTTGTCCGAAAGGCTATTAAGCTCATGGTTCCGAAAGCTTCTGCCTCGAGACGCGTGTCTCGCATGGGCTGAAGGTTGTAATTTGTTCTGTGGTCACGATTTTTTCCGTCCCGTTTTTATCTTCTCGTCATTATCATGTTCCCAAATCAAGGTTCAAGAAACCTATCATCTTTCTGCATTTTTTGTTCCTTTCCCCAATGCTCGACGCTATTCCGCTCGTTACATTCCCTTCTTTTGTTCTTGGTCTCCTCTTTGCACTTGCTCTGGACCCTGCTATATGCATGCACATCGCTATCTACTTTCGCTATCTCAATGCTCTGCTTTGCTACTCACGAATATCACGCACGCTCTGTTCTTTTTCATTCCCACTTCCATGTGTTCAGCGCTTTTGGACGACCGCTTCTAAACGACATCATTTTCCTAATTATTAGACTTTCCAGGCTGACGACGCGTCGCCTGGTCTGTCAGTGATGACTATCTATTCTACATTTACAGTTATCTACGTTGCACAATACGATGTATTTTATGAGTTCAAGGTTTCAATCGAAGTGAACTTGCACTGCGCTTGCACTCGATTTCGGAGTCATGTTTGGTCACAGCGTGTGATCCAAATATCTTTACGTGCGTAAACTTTTGTTTTGTAGACTGAGTGAGACTCAGAGGCTAGAGCAGCACCAGCGCCTTCACAAGCGCCTACATCCCTCAATACCTGCGGTCTTCTGTCTGCAATTCTTGATATCTGAAGGGCACACGACACAAACTTTCCTCATTTTGCACTCGATCCTCAACTCTAAGATCCTTACCATGGACGACGCTTTGGAAACGCCGACCGCACTTCTGCAGGCACCCCTTGGAGATAATGCTCTGGACGAAAGTGACGCGCAGTCATCCGACGAAGAAGAAGGTGGTTTGGATTGGACAAAACTTCTGTGAGACAAATAAGATATGCACTTTCCAGAGCTTTTGGCTTATTCTGCGATCGGCAAGTCCTGCTTCAGCGCGCCCTGTAATCCCAAGACGAGGCGAAAAAGAATTCGAACCGCGCGCAGGAGGCGGCACAAATCTCCAGCTGCATGTCCTAGACCGCTCAAGGTCTGCTATGTTTGATACCCTGCGAGCAACAAGGACGATCTCGAGGTACGCACGCGCTATGTAAGAGTTGTGGCATCAACTAACCTTCGTGACGCATAGCAAAGCTATCAGTTACGCGACATGGCATCCTGATACGTCTAGAACGCATGTTACAGTTGCTCGCGGCATTCATTTCTCCAACATGGGACACTCAGCGCCTAGGGAAGTCGTTGGGGAAGATGGCATCGCAAAAATACAGAAACGATTGGAACTCCTTCCTGAGGAAGCAATCTATCTGATAGAGAGAGGATCTTTATTTTGTTGGAAGCAGACCAATCTGCCTCTTGGGCAAACACCCAGTCTACATGATATGGCTGGAACCCCGATGACTGTACAACAAGCATTCAGCGAAATGATTGGGAAGGAGGACCTTACTCTGGAGAAATTTCAGGTGAGTAACGAATTAATTTTTCGTTCTGTCTATCATATAAACTGGTCGTAGGTCTATGCGTATCTGAAGCGATTGGGTTATGTCGTCACTCGTACTGATCCACCCGATGATTATTACCCTATTCCACCAAGTTTTGCCATTTCAAAGCCAATCACATCCCTCTTCCAAAAGATCACTTCATTATTTCCTATGTGGACATCCCTTATCTCTCGTATATTCCGCCCTTTTAATTGGTGGCACCCAGTTGGCATCCCTCATTGGATTCATCACGACAAAAATTATGGTGAGTCGAACTAATACCGTGCGCATACTCAATGGGCTGACTCCTCGGCTTTATAGCGTCTCTATTTCGTTCTATGAGATTTATGCCAGCGGGTCATAGTATTTCACTAAAGCCTTCAGCGTCAATTCAAGAAGCACGCTTGGCATCACCATATCGCATCTTCTTCAATGTTTACAAGCCCTCGACCCCATTTAAGAAATCATCACCACAACCTCCGGATTTTCAGCTAGTAGTGGTGAAGTACGTTCAATTTTTTGCTTATCTTTTCTTTGAAGTAACTCAAGATATCTTTTGATCCGATAGCGCTAGAAAGACACCAATGCCGTCACTGCAAGAGCTTACTGATCTTTTTGATATCGCGCCCGAAGCCCCCATTCCTCCCCCACGACAAAGGCGACCACAGCAAGCGACCGCTAATGTCCATCCGGTAACTCCGCAAGCACCAACCCTATCACCCAGTACGCCATCGAGATCGGATATGAGCTTCATTCGCCGAACGTTCCCATGGTTCTTCCCGTCATCGTCAAGAACGTTGACGCCTCCAGCGCCTGTCCGCAAGACTAATCCATTTGTAGCTTTGAAAACTGGAAAAAAGATTGTCATCGTTGCCGCGGTGGATTCAGGCAACACCAGTTTCTTTAGATTTGGGCAAGGAGAATTTACGGAGTGGCCTATGGTGGGATGATGGGTATTTCGCATGTACAAAAATGATATGCACCATGAATATTCCCAGCTATTTTAATTCTTATTAGTATCGTTATGTGGTGAACAGTGAACACGCTCCACAGTCCGGCGGAAATTCCGCCAGATTTTCTCCCAGAGGATATTATTTCTTGGCTCCACGATTCACGAGCTCAGTCTATATGATCATCCCAGCTGTTATGCTTTTCGATGAATTCCTCTTGATGTGTAATGTTGGCAGATGATTCATTTTTGTACGCAAGTACGCACTGGAGTATAAATACATTGGCTGGCTATTGATAGTACATAGATGGTAGAGTGTATATCTATAGTGTCTGTAATGTCCAAACAGATCTAATCTATGCATTAAATATAAAACGAAAGCAAAATGGCGACGTGGATCAAGACAGGCAGGTAATTGTTGGAATGCTGTGCGTTCGAATGATTGGCAGCGACCGGGGCTTCTTGCTGGAGTGTAGCGTCAACAATGTTATTGCCCTCTATCACTTTAGCAGCGACATTTAGCGGGCCGATGTCACCTAATACGCCGCCGAGGGATCGTACATAGGGATGTTGAATGGGTATTTTTGAATGCATAGCTTAGGTATGCGTACTGTTAACGTTCATCCCTAATTGGATGGCATCCCGGACAGCATCTTGTAGGAGTACGCCAGCATTAGTTGGTACTTTTGATAGAAAACCGATTCGCGGTGGGTCCACTGAAGGATGAGTTAGATTTCCGTAGTGGAAGGCCACAAAATTCCTAGATAATCGATTAGGCACCCATGCCATAAAAATAATCATGTCAAGCATACGACTTGAAAAAGGGTGTTCCCAAACTCCAACGAAATAGAGAACCATATGCGGGAGGGTCAGCTGGGACAAGGTTGTCCGCCCGACAATCAACAGCGTTTCCTGGATCCAGCTGGCTGATAAAATCTCGAGGGTCAATAGAAAACATCTGGCTCGCGATTAATCCAGAGAAAGAAAGTTGAACATTTATACGACTTACCTGACCGCCAATTTGAAACGAAAGCGTTCGTGCTACGTTGCAAGCCACTGTAGGTACCGAGCCCTCCACATCAGGATTGAAACCAGGAGAAATATTTTTCAAGAGGTTAACGACCACGTCCTCAGGACCTCGAAGTAAAGAGTTTCCCTTAAAATGAAAAATTAATACGTGGTTTGCAGAAAAAGCAAAAACTAACAGTACCGTATCAATGAGGGCTGATATCCTTGTCGAATCCACTCCGTTAGCTGGGATGGTCGTATCTGGAAGCTTTTCTCCGTCAAGAAACACGCCGTCGATGTCTATTTCCCAGCGACTGAGAAGAAAATGAGTCAACAGTTGCAATTCGAAGGAAACCGGGACATACTAAGGATAAATCTGCGAATCCGACAAAAAATTATGAGCGTCGATTGTTTGGTGTTGTGCGAGTGATCATACCTCGTCAGGAGCGAATGATGGTGGACCCATTCCTCCGTCCTCTGCCGCGTACAAACGAACCGGCACCCAGGTCAACGACGAATTGTCTACGCCATCTGGCAACCTTCCAAGAGTAAGAGCGCTAGTAGCTTCTACACTGCCTAATGCATCACGTTCAAGGGAAAGCTAAAGACAACAAAAAATGTTCAGCCTTAATTTTGCAAAAGAAAGTAAGAAGCCATACACTGAACATGGGTGCATCTAGAAGGCCCATCATTGCTATTCGAGATATCAAGGGACCGTATGAAACCATCGATTCAACAAATTTATCAATGTCAACATCTGAATCTATCTATATCAAGAGCGAAGTCAGAATTGATACAAATAAGAAGGCAAATAGAACGTACTGTAGTTTCAAGAAGCGATCCTTGAATGCTACTTTACGACCGGAATGGACTTTAGCCCACATTTCGCCATAAAATAGGGAAAACAAAATACCTCGCAGTTGGAAAACCGAGACCAAATATCCCGCTGGCTCCAAATTGTGCGATAAGGTTGCTGGTCTCTTCGATTAAAGCGAAAGGTTGCTGCGCTATAAAAATATCCGCAATGCCAGCAGTATCGAACCCTACGGTTCCTCGGGCAAATGTACCAGTTTTCGAGTCTCCGTACAGCAATTCAACACCGATATCAGCCGTTTTGAACGAGGACATAGGATACTGTCTGACACTTGACCCGTTGCATGCGTTTATCTGACAATTATCAGAGATGACCCATAAGTCACTAGAGCCTGTGTCTGTAGAAGATGGCAGCTTATGTCAACAAATTACTAGGACGACAAGTTTGAGTCGCTAACCAAGATTGACAGAGAAGACATGGTCTCCAATCGTGATAGGGACCGTGAATAGACTACCAATGCCAACCTGATTTTAAAACTCATTTTGAGGAGGGAAACAAAAGAACAACTTACTGGTCGAGGTGCTTGCCTATTCCTATTATCCCACTGCCGCCGTCTCCTGTACCCTTCAAATTATTGTATTTTGGGGCGTCAATTGTTGTGACCAAAACATCGTGGCCGACATGCTGCCTAGTTGGTCCGGGATGAAAGTGTCGTTGGGTGCCAGTGGCAGCTGTGGTAGAGAGTGCGATAAAAATTAAGGCATGTACAACCGGTGATTTAGCAATGATCATTCCACTGCGTCAGCGCTGCGTGTAATTTAAGGGGAAAAATTGAAGATTGTGTCGAGGGTTGAAGTCGCAATTATGCCGCTTGATGTGGGCGGGGAAAAATTAGACAGAGAACGCTCCGCGTAATATATGGAAGATGTTGAGGGAAAAAATATGCCTGAGAGGGGGGAAGGGGAGAGTGAGGAGGCGCAGTTGCTATCATGGGTGGTCTTTAATTGAAAAGAGAACATCAACTGCTTTTCTATTCTTAGGCCACAGTTTGCCTCATTGACGCGGCTCCGCCGGTTGCAGATCAATATGGTGACGCCCGAGATAGGTAAGTACCAAGTACCATCGTGTGCGTATCCTGTTCCCAGATTGAATAAGTTGCCATGCACATTACCGCCTAGCCGTGTTACCATTCATCATCCACTGGTCTTCGTTAGATCTTCCACAATGGCACTGCAAAGAAGAAGCTTTCGCAAGTATTATTCATACAGGCTCACGAAGAATCGCTAATGCAGTAGCTCCCAGCATAGTTATTAGAGCGCTCTATAAGTCACCAATGCCGACAATGATATTGGACTGCCGAACGTACTCTTTTATAGCTCTGAGGAACAGTATTTCAATCTGTTCTTAGACCTAGAGGCGGTGTACGAATAGCATAAATAGTCATTTTTCAGTCTTGCAACTTGCAAATTCGATGAAGGGGTTGGGTGTCGACATGATTCTTGGAGTATCATTGAAGCAGGTTTTTACGGAAGCCTGAAAGAACGTCGAGACGGTTACTACAACGCACATTAACCCGCAGAAAACGTTACAGCATAATTTATAAGTAGCAAGAAAAGCGCTCTGATTGGGGCTTCCATCCAACTATTTCAAAGCGGTGAGTGCGATGCGTCGCATAAAGCACACAAAAACACAACTTACCACAATGCCAGCAGTCAAGCAGATGATCTGGATCGCTGTGAATATGATGTCAGAAGCGTTCGGCGTGCCTATTTTAGGAGAAAGGCATACTATTTCTGTTTGATACGCAGTAGCTCTGGGTAGTGAGAACCCCAAAAGGCAACTGGAATGTATAAGGATTGATCAACGAGATACAAAAAGCCATGGAAGAAGAGAACCTTTATAGTTGGGCTCATAAACGTCTGCTTCATTCTGCCGGGAAATTTTGGATATCAGGACATAGAGTACCTGAAGCGATGAAAGAGTGCTCACGAAATAGGCCGCATCTGGTGTAAATTTGCGCAGGTTATCTATAGAGGCACTGGCATTTTTATAATGGGACTTTTTCTCCTCCTTGGTTGCATTCCAGCTCCAAGGAGAAATGACCGTGACATGATATAGACTGGATCGCCATGCCTCATTCACGCTTGTCAAACCCAAGGACGGTGTCGATGCTGGAGTCGTCAGGAGTATGACAAGCCCTGGAGTAGCAGCATCTGCGGCCAACAGCCCAGAGACAAGCGCCTTCCTCCTTCGAGCTGTTGCAAAATTAAACTTGCTAACGAGGCGAGACGCCAATGCCAGGCCGACTCCAGTAGTCTGACGAGGTGTATTAGCGAAATAATTTTTCTTCTCCTGGATATAGCGAACTCACGCCTACGGGTCCTTTGATGAACACTTCAAAGAAGGAGTACCAAGACGAGAATTCGGTAAAGACCATTTGGAAGCCCGGAAGATTGTTACGCTCCAAACGATCTCCGAAACTAAATAGGTCTGCGAGACTTTCACGGGCTTCTTGCTTCGATAGCTTGGGATTAACGAGAACTAGATTGTGAGCGTTAGAGTATCCTCCCCATGCATCATCAGCCCACTTGAGGCCATTGGCAGCCATGATTGACCACATCTCCTCTGTTATAGTGGTATTTGGACTGAACGTTAGAATCATACCCTGAAGGGTGATACGAGGAGAAGCTAAAATAGAAGCTTCCATCACAACGCCGAATGTTCCTCCGCCACCTACAGTACATAAGAAAATTAAAGTCAGACAAAAAAAAACCGACTTGGATACAGGCAAGATTTACCTCCTCGAAGAGCGTAGAAAAGATCCTCATTTTGACATTCGTTGGCAATCCTGTATTGACCGTCTGGCGTTATAATCTTAAATTGCAGCTGATGAAGGGGATCAGAAGTGATTGGAGTAAGCTTGGCGGGACACGTACGACTCGATCAA
Source organism: Pholiota adiposa (assembly GCA_009935795.1). NCBI lineage: Eukaryota > Fungi > Basidiomycota > Agaricomycetes > Agaricales > Strophariaceae > Pholiota > Pholiota adiposa. The sequence goes on from QEYC01000012.1 coordinate 368,353, forward strand.
CGCCCATGCCCATTGTATTCGAGAGCGCACCATGACCACCGCCCTTGTCAAATCAGCCCGATAAAATGAAAAATTGATATAACTTTCATACCTGGAGCCAGCCGCCTACAACACCAACACCCTGGTCGGCTCCTAAGTATGGTCAGGTTTTCGCTTACTTTTGAGATACCGAGAACGACTTACCACCCACGATGGTAAAATTATGAGCATCAGCAAATCTGTAGGCTTCTGCCCATTGAACACCTGCCTGTGTTAATTAAGCATCCGTACTTGCGGCCGATTTATGAGACCTACTCCAACTCTCATAGCAGGTTGTCCGTATGATTGCATACATCCTTTAGGCAAAAATGCTGGATCAAAGGACATCTAGGTCGGCAACGTCGTCATTATATCGCTGATTGTAGTTTTATAAGTGCATACATGTTTGAGATTATGAGTCTAGGACGTTGGAGAAAATTATCGTTTTATGAATCAAATATGTCGACTTGAAGAAGGTACTTACCCAGAGAGCTAGAGATCCTGGAGCGCTGCTACGTCCGCTGTAATCATGCTGATTGTATGACTTCAGCTCTAAGCAGTATGACTGTCCAATGCTACTCACGCCGGTATTCTTAATGACCAAAGGAATTTTCGTCCTTTTCGAAAAGTTGAACGCGGCGATAATATCGCTTGGCTTTAAAACGTCGATCTGAAGATTCAGACAATGAGAATCTTGGTAGTCTTATTGAACATTAACAAACTCACAAAATACCACGGCACACTTCCCTGTGAGCATTTTTTCGCTCGAATTTCCGAAGACATGGTACTGGGTGAGGTTGGATCAATCAAACAATCTTCGTTCGTGGCCTGACATGTTTCCCATTGCGTCGCAGTATATCCAGCTGGATATTGCGTTCGCGCAGCTATATCGTCAAAAGTAAGACTAGAAATGGGCAAGAAAATAGTTAATTTATCATCACCTGTATAATTTTCTCGAACTGCATCGCATTCCGCAGAAGGAAGAGAGCCCGAAAAACAGGGGTAGGCCAACGGTTTCAACTGGTGTAATCTCCCTTCTACTTGCTCTTGCAAAAAATCCCATTCGCTTCGTGGAGGAGCTGGGGCCATAAAGTAGTTCTTTGAGTTGAAAAGAGCATAAGCGTCCAGAGCATAGCGAAAGAGGTTTTGCAGAAGCATTTTCGATCGACCCTTGAGTAGGCTGGAGAATATGCGCATGAAGGCCACCTTTTATACATCTCTATCATTGCACCGGATTCCTCGGACTGTCTTGAAGGCGTGGAGTTAAACGAGATGGAAGCTAAAAAGAAGGTACGTTTGAGGTGCTTGTTCAACAGGCAATCAGTGGCTTTCAGCGGAACAGTCCTTTGCATTGGAGCTTTTTTTGGTTCGGAGGGTCATGAGCACTCCTCCGGGATAGGAATGGCAAAAGTTTGCGGTCGCGATCGGTGATTCATTCCAAAAGTGTTTACTAGGGACGGAAATGTGTCGAATTCTGGAAAATCGAAGACAAGGATCAATGCGAGTTGGAAGTCAAGGGTAAAGAGTGGCGCTTGGGTGACGTTGCCTAAATTCGGCTCATCTCGGACTCAGGGGGGCTGACGCCCGCGGCTACGTGCAAGCGCTCAGTCTCGCTCTTTGTCGGTACACATCGCATATATGTACATGTACTCTAAGCAAATTGGTTTATTAGACCTTTTGTTGAACCCTAAAATTGCACTTTGACAATTGGTCGCAACGCACGTATACAGCCCGTTGACGCGTTATCAAAAACACGAACTCGCGTTTAGTGTAGTATTCTGCAGCATTCTGATCTTTCGCTAAGAATCTTTGTTCGCAAACCCAGTAATCAAAGGAGAGTAAACTGGAAACAATTCAATTGTGTGACCGTCCTGCAAGCAAATGAAAAGGCGATCGTGCTGGCATATAGAGTGACATCACTTCTTTGGGGACTTGAATGTATGCGCCGACCTGTGCAAGTCAAGGCATCTCTTCCAAATGCACCACTTCTTTGCGCAAACGTCTCGTCAAGGTGATGCCATTGTACCTCGTTCGAGCGAATTGCGCGGTAGAGAGCACCTGGAAGTCACCCCTGTCTTGGACCGCAAGATACACCCAGACATCAATCTACTCGCAGAAGAAATCGCAGCGTCATACGATGCAAGGGAAATCGTAATCGAAGCGAAGAAAGAGAATTCAAGTATACCGCCCTTAGAGTTGGCGGGCTTTGTGGGGCTCGAACCAAGTGTACGAAATCGGCTTCCAATAAAAGGCATCCACAAAAAGGACAATAGTAAGCCTAAAGTACTTCATCATTGTGATTAGTCTCGCTCAACAAAATCGCTGCATGCAGAGCTTGATAAAGCTGATGCAGAGCTCTATAAGGCGGATGATGATAGTCCAATTTACACCTCCACCTCCCAACCGATTCAGCAGCGCCAGGATTTTCAGTCGTCGAGCTCTATCATGAGATGGTCGACATTCGGAAGGTACTCGCGTACCCATACGAGGCAGAAAACCCCAACCCAAGAAATTCCAAGCACAGCAAGTCATTTCGTTTCAAAATCAGCAAGTCAGTCCAGCCTGGAGCAATCTCAATGTTTTGGTACTTGTCGTCATCACTCTAGTCCAGAGAGAGTGATATAAATTAATTTCCTCGAACTCTAGGATCTGAAACAGATTCTCAACAGCACTCCACTCCTTCACATCTTGTACATTCCTCAGTGAAAATGACCACTTTACCATCGCCACACATATTTGGCCCCCAAACTCCGAGTCGTTCAGAGTCCGACCTTGACGAATCATACTTCACCCCCAAAGAGGTTCCTCCCCCACTACCGCCTCTCGACCACCCTGCTTTTCGGAAGGGTCCTCCCAGTTCATTTAAGTTTCCTTTGGACAAATACGACTTCCCGGCACTACCTGACAGCGAAGTTTCGGACGCAGACTATGGCATCGTCAGTGCCACCAGACAGACAGCTTATTCCCTTCCATCTTTGAAGGGTTCGAGGATCAAGAGGGTAATACAGAGCCCTAGAGAGTGCCGCAGCATGAGGTCGCGGTCGAATACTGCAGTCGATTCGTATACGGAGGGAAGAGGCTACATCCATTCGCGCCAACAGAGCAAGAGCAGCATTGCTGCCAGCAGTCGCAGATCAAGCGCGGAATACAGTGCGAAGCAAGCATCCTCGATAGGAGAAGACATCCACAAGATGCACGACGGATGCTGGGAGGTCGAGGTATCTAGGGCGATGGTTTGCCTTGCGCTCGGAAAAGAAGAACAAAGAGTTGAAGCAAGGACGGGAAGCAATTCCAAAATGCGTCCAGGTGCTCGTTCTTCCTCATTTGGAATAGCACGAGGCAAAAACGTGTGTACATTGCTCTCACTGTCAAGTTTTCGCCTCCTCATGCCCGCTATCTTTCTTTTCGCCTTCTTGTTTCTTTATTCTTTCTAGCGGGCGAGTGGAGGTGAATCACGACTGGGCTCGCCTTTTCTGTTGCAAGGTGCGTAGAATAACAACTTGAAGGCTATATCTATTTGCTTGCGTGGGAACTAACTTCGTCGTCTTCCTGCCACTTGTCAAAATGTCCAGACACACGCAGAGATAATTTAACGGGCTCGCAGTCATTCAAGGACGATTCTGCGCGCATAAGCTCAAGTCCTCAGTCTCACAAGCCTGGCGCAGTCACCGAAACTCACGTGAAAAACAAAGTCATGTCCAATGGAGGATCGCTTCTCCAACCCACAAGTTCTTCAGCAAATCATGCCACGAGGAAAGGAAAGGAGCGAGCGGGGGGCGTACGCCCATCTTCGCCAAGGGGTTCTCGACGAGCAGGAAGCGGTAGAGCTATCAGCAGCCCTTCCTTGACGGCAATGGCTTCCTCGGAACCTGCAAAGGTCGATACTTCATCAGGACATGTCTCCATGCAAGGCTCTTCAACGCTCCAACCTCCTCAAATATCAATTATCAAGGCAACTCCGGAACCATCTCCTACCTCTCCTACTTCCCCTACCACACGGCGTGGGCACCACAAGTCCACGCCGACGATGCCCACAGCATCTGTGCTGAAGACGTCGACCTCGGCACCCATGATGGAAAAGTCGTATTCCGGCGGAAGTTCTGGGAAGCGCAAGGCCGATGAAGCTGGTGTCAGTGGGGACACAACCCCACCCAAGGCGTCGAAGGAAGCGAAGACAACGTTTGCACCTGAACCTCGGAGTATGTTTATTCATTATTGTATCTTTCATTTACCATCGGGCTCATCGTAAACCTTTAGCCCATCGAGCTTCTGCTACTTCATCAATGCACGCGCCGTCATCATACAATCGCAGCAAACGAGTGCGATTGACAGACACCTCTGACGGACGAGGCTCATATCGTTCCGGCTCTCGTGCAGGCAGCCTTACCACACCCAATGACAGCCCACCTAGTGCAAAAAATACGGGATCGTGGTCAAGCAAAGCATCTCATTCATCACATCACCATGGCCCACCTCCAGCACCCTCCGCAAGCCACGCGTCGCACTCTAACTCACAGCACCCGCATCGGGCATCGTCTAGACGGAGTCTTTCGCAAGTGTCCATTCCTATATCAGCCTTGATTTCGCCACACGCACCTTCTATTACTCGTGTGGGTGCATTTCATATGCGCGATCCACGGAAGCCGAATCCTATACAAAGTACACCGTGGAGTTTATCGTTGCCATCTCCAGGACAGGCTGGTGAATCCCGCTGGTCGTGGCAAGGATGGGTCGAGCGAGGGGGAAGCCCCGTGCACGCTTGGATATTTTTTATTGGTTTTTTATTATTTCCTCTCTGGTGGGCTGCCGCGCTATTTATTCCTATTCCTAAAACAAGAAGGTTAGGTGGAGCGGAGGATGCAGAGAAAGGAGTGATATTAGACGATCCTCAAGTTGAGCATGGTGCGTATCAACTTTAAGTTTACTCGTCGTATGATCAGCTTAAAGTTATTTTTTTTTTGTTCATCGTAGACGCAAAGTCGTGGCGCACTCGATGTCGCGTCATGGCTGGCGTGTCCTTGCTCACATATGTCCCGTTCATCGTTCTCGTCGCTATTTATGCCTGATGAAGTCTCCATAGCCGCCAGCTATGGGCTATTTATGTTTGAAGATGCTGCTTTTCACCAGCTTCATGCCAAATACCCATTTCCTCCATTGCTGTCCTCGTTCTCACTTAGACGCCTCGCTGATTATCACTTTTCTGTAATGATTTTAGTCTCCCAGATATCCCTGTATTGCATCGCACATCACTTCTTTCTTCATCCACCTCCCACTTCACAAGCTCGCCCCGGCCTCGTCGTTATCCAAACCTAGCCATTGATTTTAAATGGACTACAACTGTCGTTACCAAAAACCGCCTGTTCAACCAAGTCATTCCTTTTACCCAGACAATCTTTTTTACTTTACTCTACATACTGATCTTGAATCTGTTCCGTCGTTGATCACGACAAGTTTTTTGAACTCTTCTTACGCCTCTGTATATACATTTGTAAGTTAGAGACAAAATAATATGTGCCATCCCTGTATTGGTCAATCGAAACCAATACGCACCGTTCTCGACATTTCTGCACACGACGAGCGACTGCGTCTCATGTAAGGACTGGGTATCGAGGCTATACCTGGCGGTCCAATTCGTGGCGTAATATGCAGGCTGAATTAAATCAGTTTTCGGCGGTGGAGGAATTGGACCCATGAGGTCTTTCCAGCGAATAATAGCCGGGTAAATCAATCCTCGTCCATCTCAAGGTCTCCTTCCACTCCGATTCCCGCGCCTGTATCGTCGAAAATTTCGTCATCGTAAATTGCGTCGGCATCCTCATCCCATGTTTCCTCCTCTTGAACTACCACGGTGGCGTCTGTTATGTGCGTTCGTTCTCCGTTGATTCCATTCGGCGACACTGTTTCCTTGAAACTTGTGGTTAATGAACCTTGGACAAATCCGAGAATCTCATCCATCCGGTCGCCGAATCTCTCTTCCAATTCTTCCACGATCTATAATTTTGGGCACGCGCGAATGAATAAGGTGAAGCGTATAGGAAAGCAGGTGCTGCGTACAACATAGAGTTCCACCGGTAGCGTTGGAGCAAGATTGACAATCTGGAGCTTTTCTGCTTTGGTAAGATTATAAGATGCAAGACTCTTCACGAGTTTGGTAATGCCTTCCTCCGTTTGCGTTGTGATTGGGAGATAGTCAGCTGAGAGATATCCGATAGCCTGTGCATATGATCAGTAGACGTATATCAGTCGCACGGTGTGGAAGTAGAGAGCGCACCTCAACCTCGATAGTTCTTAGATTCTCACTAGCTTCAAGATGAGGGTTTCCGGCAGGGGGTAGAGAGCCACCGACGCCGTTCGCGGCCTCCTCCTCCTTTTTAATTCTGAGCGCAGCTTTTGTCCTCAAGAGATTGTCAGACTCGAGCTCTCGGAGCAGCGACAAGACTTCGTAATTTGAAAGAAGAGCCCCACGGGGATTGACCACCTAGCACAATACATTAGTCTAGTTCCATATGAGAGACAAGCTTTTGCGCACCTCCATGGCCTGCGCTTGCTGTTTCCAAGTTGAGATGGAATGCCACTCCGAGTCGAAGACTGAAGAACGATGATTACATAATCGGGAACAATCGCCCCTCTACCAAACAAAGGTCAAACAAAGCACACCTCGCGATCCCATACCTACGCATTCAATTAACTGTGGCATTCACAGTTCTATCTACCAGTCGCACACAAGTGAGAAATTTACTGGATGTTCTGCACATAAAATACTTATAAAAGCGGATTTCAGACCTTTTTTCTACCGTTTTTAGCGCCTTGAAAACAAATGAATCGTCCAGGTGAGGAGAATACATCTTGCGCTTGACAGGCTGTCGATATTCTCTGCGGTGCATTTTTCGAGCTGAAGTATTGCAGGTCAACCCCAGCAACGACCTCCTAATCTTGCAGCAAACCCAGCGCTTGCGAGCCAGTTCCGGCAATCTTATACTGCATACGGTATGCCACCGCGTACTGGTCTTCCAGGGGGAGCAGGCTATCTTCCCAGTCTGCAACCGAACAGTCATCGCACAACGACTCAGCAATCGCAAGTGCAATCACTGACGCCCCAACCGACGCCGGGATTCAACCAACCAAGAGGCCAAAGTACATATGCTTTTGGTGGCGCACTAGGACAACACCAACCATCAAGCATATTGCAACAACAGCAACAGCAGCCAATTCCATCACAGCAGCAGCAGCAGCAGCAGCAAGGACAGGCAAATGGAACGCAAAATTCGATAGCTTCCTTACTTACGCCATCATCTGGCCTAAGCGCGACACCTGCGATATCATCAGCTAGCGAAGTTGGCTTGGACCCCAACGACTTCCCTGCACTTGGTTCAACACCAGCGAATCCGAATCCCAGCAGCAGTAATAATGGCTCTGGCGCAGGAGCAACGACGAGTTATGCTAGTCAAGCGGGCACGGGTGTGATGTTGGGTGGTTCTGGCAGCTCGGGAAATGCGATTGGGAGTTCGGCGACAGCTGCGCAGACACGAGACTTCACTCCAGACGACTTTCCAGCATTAAGTGGACAATCACAACCTTCACAGCAAACAAGAGACAATTTGCAGACTCAAGAATCGTTGTCTCATCCACCAGGCCTAAACGGCTTTCAACCGTCGGATCCGCAACATCTACGACAAACTTTACTCGGCTCTCAAGGCACACCTGGAATGCTGAATCTGGGGCCAACGCAATCACGGAACGTGCATCCTGGGTTCCAACAAGGCCAGTCGGAAGCGGAGAAGCAGCAACAGCAAAGGGTGAGTTTCATTTTGGGTGGTTTATTCGAACACTTCTGTGGAATCCTTTCGATACCTCTGCTTTCGTTTCTGTATATAGACAGTCTGTTTGAATCGATGCTAATTGCGTACTATCAGAATAATTATCCCTTGAAGTTGAATCAAGCAGCGCATGCGGCATGGAGTTCTCCAAATGTCAATCCCAGTTCCCAATCGCAACAACCTGGAATTACCGTAAGCGTCATATCCTTTCTCAGAGAATCATGAATAACCCGGTTATCTTCTAGTCAAATGGTATTTCGATCGTCCTGATTACATTAACGAGAATTCATGAATATTTCTTGTTATAGGCACATTTCCCCAAAACCCTACAACACACGCGCCTGGGACTATCGCGACGCCAAATGCTCCTACTCCAAGTGGGCCTCCACCATTTTCATCCAATGGATTAGAGCAGCATGCTGGCGTGAGCATACCCAACCCTAATGGGCACTCAAATCCCTTGCCCACACCCAGCAACATTGCAACCACCGCGACGGCACCGGCATCACATCTACAACATCCACAAACGCCTGCACAACAAGTGTTGATCAGCGCAGCAGATCGTTGGGGACTATTATCCCTGATTGCAATGATGAGAAATGCGAATACCGAAGCAGACCATGGTCTGACCACGATAGGAACAGATTTGGGAACGATGGGACTGGATATGGGCTATCCTGGGTGAGTTCCGTGTTTCGGTGTGTTTCTTAGGCGCGTTTGTCTCAGATATACAGCAGTAACCTATATTCGACTTTCATCACTCCCTGGGCAGACCAATCAGCAGCTCGAACGGTGGAGCCAGATTTCCACCTTCCAGCATGTTACATTAATGTGCAAGCACCTCCTCCTGGCCCAACGAAGGCACAACTATTTAGCGATGAGACCCTCTTTTTCATGTTCTATTCAAGTCCGAGGGATGCCTTGCAAGAAGTGGCAGCCCAAGAACTGTAAGCATTATATTCCGCCTTATACTATACTCTGTTCTGCCTTTTTCGAAGCAAGGCATCTCACTGTCTTTTACTTGTTTATTTCGATATGCTCATTAACAACATGCATTTTTAATAGGTGGAACCGTAATTGGAGATATCATAAAGACCTGCGCTTATGGATAACCAAGGAAAGCGGCACATCACCTTCGCAAAAAGTGCAAGGAGGAGTCGGCGAGCAGGGACAGTACACTTTCTGGGATCCAGAAAATTGGGCCAAGGAACGAAAAGAGATGACGGTGCTGTATGCCGATCTGGAGGAGAAGGCTCATGCGGCGTTTGTCCCAGGTCCGGGACTGGTGCTAGCGCAACCCGCTGGTCAACCTCAAACATCATCTCAACAACCAGGCCAAATGGCTCCTCAATCTCAATTACCGAGTCGTGGAGCATTTCAAATGGGAATGGCTGGTCTGTGAAAGGGTTTCATACCCTCTGCCTTATTTTCTTCCGTCCTGCCAAACATTCGCAGTATCTCTGTTATTCGTACTCTTTATCTGATTAGCAGATTCCTTGTGAAGCTTGTACTACTGTACTTAACCCAGTTCTCTGGCGTTCAATAACCCTTTTCGCGCTCGTTCGCCTTTTTATTTTCTACCTTCCAGCTGAGGTTTGTGAACGATGTAAGCCAAGCGAATTGTTTTGGACACCACTGCTTCGATGTAGCGGCATTCACAATAACCCTTTCCTCCACTTTCGTTGGATATTGCAAGCCATATTTTTCCAGCGGAGGTTCGATTCAATGCGACATGAAAAATTGCACATCGCGATGCTTCCCATGAAGCCTGCCTCGACTTGAAAAGCAACTCCGCGATTATGGGTGAGCCTGATCGCTGGTTCTTCTCGCTGATGATCGACCACTCCCTCCTCTTCTCCGACTGCAGGCAGCAGCCTGATACTCAAAGTAACAGTGTCCGATTTCATAGAGATGGGATTGGTCCAGTCTCGGGTTCTCGCAGTATAAAACGAAGGCAGCTCATCTGTAGACGCCATTTTTCGCCACCCTACATCGCCAAATTCCCAACTCTCCACGCTTCCCAGTGCCAACTATGTCCGACCCCTCGACCCAGCTTCCTCGTCTTGCTCGGACGGCACACGCGTCGCACTGTAAACGATGTCTTTCAGGTAGATGTTTGTTTGAAGGCTTTAGTGCAGAGTTCTGAATTATACCTTTCTCAGGGCTCCCGGCTTCTCAGACCGATGTCGATGCGTCCAGGTGATTAGCCAAATCTATGCTTTTCTTACGTCTTCCATTCATTCGTTTTGCTGCAGATTGGCCCTAGCATTCTACTGTATTGGATCTCTTGATCTTCTTGGTGTCCTCGACCAACAGATATCTGTTCAAGACCGCGATTCGTGGAAGGCATGGATTTGGCAACAGCAGACGCGTAGGCCGACTCATCCCTCGGAGATCGTTCGTGTGCTTGCTCACTCTGGTTACTAGACGGAAGGTTTGGCTCTGGGTTTAAGCCGAGTCCCTTTATGACAGCCAATCGCCTCTCTTCAGAATCTCAATCGGTAAGTAACCTCCTTAATGTCTGTCGACTTCAACTCAACATCCCTTCTCCGAGATCAGGATGCTGAGTATAGCGATTACGATACCCCTCACATCATCATGACATACACTGCTTTGCTCTCCCTTGCGGTTCTTCGAGACGACTTCACAAAGCTTGATCGACCAGGCCTTCTCACGTTCTTGCGTGCTTGTCAAAGAGAGGACGGAAGGTAAATTTACAACATCACAATCTCCGAGCCGGTACATACTCACGTCGCGATTGTTTCGACTCAAGCTTTTCCACCGTGCCCGGAAGCAACGAATCTGACTTGCGCACGTTATACTGCGCATTTGCTATCAGCAGCATGTTGGACGATTGGTCCGGTGTCAACGTCCCTCGGGCGGTATCTTTCATCGAGACTTGCAGGGTACGTCATATCTTCCCGATCTGCTACTAGATGTCAATTATACTCATATGCTCCCCTCTCGTTAGACTTACGAAGGTGGCTATGGGCAATCGCCTTTCTGTGAAGCACAGGGTTTGGTCTATTTCTATGCGTCTCCAACGTGCTATTCGGCTGATATATTGTGGATCAGGCGGTACGACATACATTGCGGTTGCTTCGCTGAAGTTGGCTTCAAACGCCCTGAATGTTCCTGAATACTTGACGTCAGCTCAGAGGCAGGAGACGGTGGAATGGCTTCTCAGGAAGCAGGATAAATCGGGTGGATTTTGTGGGCGCACTGGGAAGGACGCAGACGCGTGTTATTGTTTCTGGTGCGGTGCGGCGTTGAAGGTAAGACTATTTCTTTAACCGAGGGATTAATTTCTTATGGTCCGCCTCTAGATCCTAGGCGCAGGCAATTTGGTCGATGCGAACGCTCTTGCCGCCTTTCTCGGCCGATGCCAATTCAAGTACGGTGGAATATCCAAGGCCCCGGAAGAATCTCCTGGTAAGGCGATTTACTAAATAATGCACGAAGTAATCTCGAATTCATGATGTCGCTCTGCGCCCTTTCTCCAGACCCTTACCACACCTACCTGTCCTTGGCGGCGTTGTCGATGTACCCACCAAATCTGCCCGAGACAGACGCCAACGCTAGCTCATGGGTATTTTCTCCGCTGGATCCGTTGCTCAATGCAAGGGAAGAGACGACTGCGTGGATACGCAAATACATACCCGGAACATCTAGCTGAAACTCTTCAATGAGAGGGTCCGAGGTGCTTCAATTGGTTATGTCGTAGCGGCGGTTGGACCAGGGCATACATACACGCTATGGCGTCCTGTTCTTCCGAAGCCTCGAGGAGCCGATGCGGGCCCGAATCGATATTCGTTATGTCCATTAATTTAATCTGTCGACTGCTGGGATGATTATTTTGCATCTCTTGTCTTTCTTGAGGAATTGAAAATTGCAAGGAGAACTATTGGTCTCATACGTCCCTATGTACGCCTCAAGCATTAATTTTGGCAAGAATAGTTTGTTGTAATCTGAGGTCAGGGTGACCCAGTGAACTGTTGTTGCACGGATGGCATTCATGATTGATAAACTTATATCAAAGATCCCATCCTTGCTATTCATTCAATGGTAAGACGATATCAAGTCTCCCGTGTAGTTTTATTGCGAGCGAAGCGAGCATCTAATCTCTTAGGGCTGAGCCGGGCGACCAAACAAAGCCAAAGCCATTTCCGAGCCCGCAGGGCGAGGGCCTGCGTGTTTTGCTGGTCCCGTTCCGGCATTGTTTCTCATTTCCTTTCTTCATACTGGGCAAATGTTTCCTTTGTCTCTCCTTCTTCTGCTTTCTGCAAAAAAAACTGTCTTTTTAGCGCATTTTTATGTCATTTTTGCCCTTGTTGCTGTGCTTCTTTCCGCCTGCTTTTGCTCCCTTTTTCGCTCTTCCTTTGCTCTTGCGGTGTTTATTTCTTTGAATAATATCTGGTCTTGTTACATTTACTTACTTATGTTAAGTGATAATGAACAAAATTTGTGCCGTGTCGCCGTTGTTTGAAGTCGCGTCACTCCGTGTCGCATGCCCAGTTTTGGTCGCGACGCGTCTTTCCTTCGACTTTTACCTTCTCATTCTGTACACCATGCCTCTTCCTAGGCACTCCTTTCTGCAGACGCTCTCGCACCAATGACGTTTGCGCTGTTTGGGTGTCCGGAGTACCTAGGAATTCTTAGCAATCGGATTTGGGTCTTGCTGCTCTGCGCTCTGGAGAGCTGCACTGAAGGTCGTCGTCAATGTCATGCTCATGCTGTAGCGCGTGCTGAAGCGCTGAAGAGGCATATTAGCGTGAAGAATAGCGTTGTTCAAGGTCTGACCATTCAATTTCCTCGATACGAAGGGAAAGTTTTCCCTCGTATCATCATGTATGCGCCCTGTGCAAGGGTGATTACACCCAGCTGACATGAGCTTTTTAGAGCTTTCTCAATAATCTGCTGCAGATTCTGGATCTCGAGAATAATATTGTACGCAACAGCTATTGGCTTCCGGCATTGACTCAGGCTTCAATCATGCATTTCGTCTGGCGCGCAGCTGCAATCTCCCCTGCGAACGCATAGTAGCCCGATTCATCCCCCCTCGGTGGCACTAAATCTCTATTCGGCAACCATGCTTTGGCCTTGACTCTCTCCTCCACTCAACCTGCACGAAGAGGAAGTTATTTATGTAAGACAGGAGGAACTGTTGACACTCTTTACAAGACTTGCAAAGATTGCCGCAAAAAAGGTATGATGCGCATACATCAAAAGTGTGCCCAGATTGAATTCAAGGTAGATATGCATATGCGCACTTTCTTTGTCTTAATTACTTATCTGTGAATCTTATATAAAGGACCCACCTTAAGGCATACATAACCCTCCCTACCAACCATCCACCTTCCCCGCTGGAATTCCAATTGTGCCAGTAACTATACCAGTAACACCTCTGAGGTCAACCAACCTTTGAGCTCAATGGAAAACAGTTCGCTTGAACCCAAGTGCAATTCCCTCCCTGACTAGCCTGGGCTGTCGCTATCCACGTATAGCAAGAACTCACAGCGCACACTCGACCAAATCAAGCTGGGGCTCGGAACAAAGGAAGTTTTGACTTTTGTTGCCCTTCTCGAGTGAAGAGTCTGAAGACTGTTGTGATTGTAGATAGCACGTATATATCCTCGAAATGTCTAGATAACTTCATAATTCTATTCTTCTGTTTATCAATTGCATTTACAAACTCGGATGGCGAAGCGAGCATTCCCCCGCAGGAGCGGGTCCTTAATTTAAATGCCCCAACTCACAACCCATTTCCTTTTTCCTTCTGCGTCCGATGCAAGAGATTTTGGTCTCGAGACGGTCCAAAAATAGATTTGCTTGCGGCAACACGTGGGAAATATGCATTCACGGGCCAGAAGATGGGGCGACCGCCGAGGGCTCGAATCCGACCGCCATCCATTCATCCCACGCCAGATTCCAAGGCTTTCCACACACTCTCTCCGGTCCACTTGGTGCTCTTCAGCAATGGACTCAGACCGCAAGTCTACTGTATCCTCTTTCTACGGCGCAAGAAAATCTTCTGTCGATGCCCTCCACCAGGACTACCCCCCTCAGCCAGCTGGTGGACGACGAGATGATGCTTCGTCATTCTTTACCCCCGAAAGAAGCTCAATGGACCCCCTCAATCAAGTACGATCAGGATCAGCCGGCTACAACAGGGGATCGTTCTTTCATGCAGGCAGGGAGGAACCTCTGAAAGGAGGTCGCGATGAAGAAGCCCCCGAGGCCGACGCATGGGACGTCTATGCAGACTTCAATAACACTGGACCTCGATACAGCTCTGCATTTGGGATGGGACAAGGCCAACCTGCGTACGGTTCTACCTTCCTCAGTTGAATGTTCTTAGCTTAGATTTTATTATTTTCTAGGTACACACAACTTCCTCCAACGCCCTCGATACGCTCGGAACCCGGAGCTGACAATAAGGTGGAAATGGTGACAGTTCCTGCTCTCGGTGCGGAATGGGGAAAGGATGAGTTGCATGCAAAGACAAAGACAGGCAAACGGGAGCGAAAGACTGAGGCGCGAAAAGAGTTTTGGAAATCCTGGAATCGAGGAGAACGAGGTCTTTGTGGCCACTATTTCACTCGTAAAGTCCTTGTTTTCTTCCTGTTCGGGGTTTGCGCTGCGTGAGTAAAGTATGTTCGTATCTGACATGGTGATACTGACGACATCGCAGCATTGGCGTCGTCCTTGCATTCACCATTCCGCGCGTTCCTGCATTTGGTTTCAACGCACAAAATCCTCTCATCAATGCAACAGGCAGTTGGGCAACAGACGTTCCTACTATCTTCGCCCCTGCCTTTGCCAATTTCTCTTTCCCTGCTTTTGCTTCTTTGCAGGCCGACACAAGTAGCAACTTCCTGCCATTAAAGTTCAGCAAGCTGGATGCACTTGTCTTTGATCTCGACACAAACCGTCAAGTCGGGACTGGTCATATTGGTTCATTCACCCTCCCAGCTAAAGCATTTCCGGATCTTTTGTTACCTCTGAACTTTACATACATCGCAACGAATTCGAGTGACGTGACTTGTCAGTATTTCTGTTATTCTACTTAAATTTTTGCTCACTTATAGTCGAATCATTCAGATCAAAATTGGTACACTGCCTGCAGAAACAAGGGTCTTTATAGCGATGGGAAGCGACCATGTGAGTGCTAAACTTTCACCTCTGAGCTAATAGTTTGACCTTTGGAACGAATCGCAGCGCTCAAATTCCGCCTCGTCCTCACAATGAAGATCCTGGACTCCCATCTGCCCATTCTACCTCAGCTCAAGTGACAGATGCAGACTGCCCTGTCGAACTCCCTATAAACGCACCTTGATGAACTAATTGCTTTCCCTGGACTTCTCTCTATAGACATTTTAGGAACACTACTATGCATGCATACTTATACTGGACGCTCTACTCTCGCATTCATTCGTTAATCTACTACCACCTCAAGAATCTGACCTACTTATATTCGTCACAGTCGTTAACCCCCAAATCCTTTCGCCGAATCAGACGACTTGCCACCGCTTTTCAATTGGTATCAAGTGTTTTGATTTCGTATCTGCTTTGTTTTATTCCTTCTCTGTACTCGTATATATGTTTTACCCTTTTGAATTTTATTGTAAGCCACCACCATTACTGGCATGGCTTCTTGCTTAGCTTGGAGGTTGGCGTCAACCTCCAGCCTCGATCGGAAGCTGAATGAAGGTATGTAAGCCAATATGATCGAATCCAAAAAAGTTCTTCACTCTCTTGTCATCATCACCTAGATTCTGTGCTATGCCTGTTCGCGCACCGTCTTCCGCTGTAAACAACGGCTCGTCTGCTATGCGCAGGCGCTCAGGGGGCGCAATGACCTTCCGAAACGGATGCCGCGAATTGTCCTATTCCAGTTCGCATTCACAGCCGAACATGTCCATGATATCATGTACTTCCGGGTCGGCGTATGAAGAAAGTCCCATCAACTCTCCCGCTGCTCCCTACATCGAAGAAGGTATCTAGTTTGCCATGGTTCTGCAAAGGCGGTCTTACCCAAATTGTAATTATAGCGAACGGGTATCATATCTACGCTAGTTTGGCTACATCGGACGGCGCGGGCAACGATACTTTGGACCCGCCGACTTTATCCTCCGCAGACAACGAAGGCCTCCTCACAGACAGCATAGTGACTGTAACCTCCACGATTCCATCCATCACAAATAATACTTCGACGTCGTTCGGCAACACCGAGACTCCCATGAACAGCGTCCATTCCAACGAGAAAGGCCAAACAGCGTGCAATACTAGCTCCAACACGATGTTGTCAACTATCGATCCCGGGCGACGCGGGCTCATTCCGAGCATTGACACCACTATCAAGTTCACGCACAAGTGGCCGCGACCGCAGACGATGAAGTACTTTGATTATCTGCATCAGGCGAAGAATGCGAAAGATATCAGCATGGAAACTGCCACCGTTGGGCGGAACGATCAAGGCGCTAATGCTCCGTCCCTTGAGGAGGGTCAAGGGCGGGGTCTGAGCCATATCGCCAAGTGGACGCCGTTCAAGTGGTGTCTGTTGTTCTCCGTTGCGACAGTTTTCACCTATGGGTGCGGAGGCCTTATCATGTCGATCATGACTTGGTTCAATAGTCAGTGCCGTTCCTTCTGCTCTATCCTAACTCCAAACCTCTCTTCTAAACACCTTGATCGCAGCTTGGCAATATGCCGATGTGATGGTCGTCGCAGACAACGATATTCTGATCCTGATTACTATGACGTGCTCTATTCTCCTGTTCACCTCTTTCCTGGGTCTGACGGGGACGCTCTTGAACTCCCGGCCGATCTTGGCGGTCTATGCGCTCCTCATGTGGCCCGCGATGGTATCCCTTCTGGCGGTGGGCTATATGAGCTACCGGCGCTACTCGCTCTCACTGGAACACAAGCTGAACCTGTCCTGGAGTCGATATTACACCCCAGTCGGACGACAGACGATCCAGGATTCGCTGAAGTGCTGTGGGTTCTATAGCGCGATGCACGAGGCAACCCCGAGCAAGACGTGTTATCTACGCGCTGCGTTGCCTGGGTGCAAGGCGAGGCTGTTTGCCTTCGAGCGGGCTAACCTCCGGACTATCTGGGCGACTGTGTTCTCGCTCCTCCCGCTGCACTTGGTGAATATTGTGATTACGCTCTTGTGTGCCAACCATGCGACGTCTACGTTTGGAAAAGGGATCATCCCTGTGCAGTATCGTCTGAGCGCTAAGGATGTCAAGGCTGATGCGGATAGGATTTTGAGTGGGGGAGCTGGTATTGATGTGGCTCAGAGTGATCTTTTCCGGGATGACCTAAAAGAACGCGTTAAATTACTACCGACAAAATTCTGAGAACTGGTCTACAGTACGAGTATGTATCACTAATATAAATTATGAAGACAACCTATCGATACATTCCTCTCAAAGGATTCTGGAGGAACACCAAAAGTTTAGGAACGGTGAGCGGGGGATATGCATATGGGAGAGAAAAGAGAGTGTTCAAGGGGTTGAAATCGTCTGAGAGGTAGGTACTCAAAATTTTGCGTAACTGAGTGACCGCGGATGGATACATATATGGAGAATGGGGACTGTCGAGGAGTTAATAAAGCGACTCTTTGGCATATAATGCTGAATTTTCTGACCTACGACGGTCTTCTCTAAATCTGCTGTTGAAACGTTGTCCTCTGAAATGTATTCCAGGGACTCGTAATGCTTCTCGACGTCCACAGAATTGTCAAACGGAGGTGGTGGTAAAACACCGTTGTCCCCGAGTGACTTCTCCTGAGGAGCAATGTCGAGGGCCCGGGAAGTCACCCAAGCTCTGGAGGCTTCTCTGCGTCGTTGTCTTCTCCGCAAATAGCAATGTAACACACTTATTGCTGATAGCAGAAAACATAACAACGACAGTGAGACTGCCAATTCGTTATTTTAAGCTGAATATTTCTGCAATTTGTTAAGATAATACTGACCAACTAATGCCGTATCAAGCATTGATTCGTGAATACTAGATGTGCCATCACGAGCAAAGAGGCTTGAGTACATTGTTATTGAATAGAGTAGAAGTGGGTAGGAAGTAGTGGAAAGGGATTAGAATTGAAGAAAGTTACCCAGGGGATTTTATATTGGAGCCAGCCCATTTACCTCGAGTGGGCTATGACCGCTCCCACATTGCTCCTGTCGTTTAAGCGCTAACTTCAAGTCATCTTACGCATATATATAAGTACTATTGAGGGCAATAATCTCATGAATCAGGATTCTTCGGATACTTGCTGTAATCTGTGGCGGTTCCGCATTCCGAAATTCATCCTTTTGAAGCAACTGACTCAGGCCCGCACCAACACCCTGGAAATTTGTGCCTCAAATATAGTGTAGATATCATCTATTAAAGATAAGATTTGTTCTCTGCGTGCTCTGCGTATCAACTCGCCGTTCTCCTCGCATCAGGTAGCCCATAGAAGGGACAGCTATTGCTGTGCAAAGTCAAAGTGTAAGTGTAAGGGTGTACAGATTGATATCCACAGCTGTCAGTGTATCGGCGTATGCGGAACTGTAATATGCCGACCCCACATCACATTGCGAACAAAGTTATCTCGCTGCATCCCTACCGAACTGCCTTGGAAGATTGAGGCTATCCAGGCAGTGGCGCTAATAATAAGCGCCCGCGGGCCGCTGGTGACCGGAGACTCAGTGACGTCAGTTAGTGACAACTCGGCATCACAAGTCACACAAATCACGCATTCAGCTCAACGCCCGTTATGATGTTCGACTCGGCTGGCTGAGCTCTTTGCGCTCATATCGAACTCTCGTCGCATGTCATGACTACCATACACTGGCGACTTCTAAAACGAGTGTCATATCTCTGAATTATCTCGTACAAGGCTATATTTTTTTGGATTCAGAATTGCATAATTGGTACGGTACCGACAAGGCCACGGTGTATCTAATCAAGGTTTGGAATTGAAGCACGTACATAGAGGATAGACAGGAGAACATAATATGTGAGTAACATTGACTGCCAAAGGTCATTCGTAATTAACTCTCCGATCAAGCTGCCCTGCGGACTCTCTTGAAATGGCCGACTTCCATGTTCCTCTTACTTTTCCAAACGTCTCCTTTCTTAGACACAATGAAGCCGAGCAGGACACCACGAGAAGCGTGCTAGAAAAGAGTCTGGCAGAGGCAATACCCACGAGTCTGGAATACTGGGATAGGGAAGTCGAAGGAACCCAGGAGTCGAGCGATTCAGCAGGGAGTGAAGCCATTATTGGATGCCAGGATGGAACCGTATACATCCTTTCTCATTCGCACCAATTGATACCTTCTATCGAGCCATTACCACCTCAAATCAGCGAGGCTTCAAGACCCCCAAATACGCGTCACTCCAAGTCTTCCCGCTCCAACTCTGGGTCACCCTCGCCCATTTCCACCTCATTTGCATTGTCTCCAACTTTCAATGTAACGGCAAAACCTCGCGTTGTATCTGGAGTAACCACCGAACCAGTCGAAGCTCCGAAGAATTACGTGGATTTCGAAGACGAACCCGACAAATTGAAGGATATCCTCAAGGGAAGAACCCCTAAAGACAGGCGTTCCATTGATGCGCATTCTGACAAGGCTCCCAAGTCATCTACACCACCTACAGTTGAACCTGTGCCGGCATCAAAGCGCAAGAATCGTACACCCAGATCGCTCCTGTCTGCAGCCAACTCTCGCGCTCCTACACCGCCATTCTCCATTCCGAGCTCCCCTCAGGATGCGAATACAGCCTCTCCTTGTCCGCAAGCATGGTCATTACGATGCCATATTGTTCCTTCCGGACGCCATGTTGGATCTGCTGCAAGAGCGATTCAGCTACTCAATGATAATCACCTCTTTGCCGTTCTCCAAGAAAACGGGTAAATTCTATCGCGATGTTAAATGGATGCGAATCTGACCAAATGCTCAAGTGTGCTCTCCCTCTATTCTGCTGATGATGGGTCATGTGTAGCGTTTACGCGAATTGAGGATACGACACCATCTTCGAAGGATGTCTCAAGGCGTCCAGAAACCTGGCTTTGGTGCAACCTTTCAGTAGTTTATGTGGAGGGTGTAAGTCCTTGCCTCATTTCATGACAGAAGATATCATGTGTTTTCTTTTCTTTCTTTCTAGGCTATAGTGCTAGTCGCCATGGCAGAAAGTGCCAGCAGTACAACGGTATCGACCTCAGACACAGACGGAGCTTACGGGACGTCTCGCTGTGCTATCATTGAATTCATCCCTACCCCTTCAGAAGTCCAACTTCGACTGGCGAGACAATGGGAAATCGATGGTCCAATCAATGCGACTAGCTTTTACGAAGAACAAGACGGTGATTATTTATCCTTGCTGCCTAGCCAGCATTATCCTGACTCCTTCATTTTAGGTACCATTGTTTTCTTCCATGTCGATCACAACGGTCATCTGATGAGTGGGGACCTGAAGCTGCGCTCGCCTCCTTCCACCCCTCATCAAAGTCCCCCTCTTTCGACTCACAACAGCCACAGTCATCAATATGGGGCGCATCATCTACCCATCCCAAACCCTTTTAAATCGTTGATGACCCGTTCGTCTGAACGTTTGAGCCTCAATGAAGTCGAGGAGAAGAGTCAAGTAGAAGATTCGGCGTGGGTGTCCACGACGAGGGATTTAGGCATTTTATTAGATGGGATACCTGTGGGATTGAGAGGTTGGCCTGGTTCGGATCAGGGTAAATTTCTTGGGGCGGCTTGGACGCATGAAAATTTTGTTGTGTGTTCCTTTTCCAATTTGGGTGTGGATCACTAAATTCAGTGACTCTGTTCACAGTTGTACGAGGCTACAGCACAGACTTTGTCTGTTTTGTTCCAGTCGTCAAATTCCGGAGTCGAAGATGTGTTATGGGTTGATCATTCGACATATATTATTTCGTACGAGGTAGTTTCCTTATCGTGTTTTTATTGCATTGGCACTGACTCTTTTATGCACAGCGTCATATCGAAATTTATCGACTTACACGCGTCAATGCAGACAACGAAAAAGTCAACACCGAACAAAGCGATGCTACTTCACAAACACAGTACGTCGCGTTCAAAACGTAGTATCGATTGCTACACTTCCACTTATACTTCTTCCTCTATCAGTCCAGAACTTGTGCATACCGTTCAAATAGGACCGCATCAAGCTATCAAATTGAGGCATGCCTCCCTGATCCTCACCAGATTCTCCGAAGATGCCCAAGAAATCGTCTCATATTCATTGGAAGAGAAAGCTTTCGAATCCCCTGAAGGCCCTGCACGTATTCTCTGGCAATCCAAAGCGACACGTCCAACGATCACCCTCACATCAATGCTACCGTTAGATCTTGAGCATGTAGTTCAAGGCTATTGTGAGTTTTTATCTAATTTATTATTCGATATCTTGACAAGTCGCCGTAGCGGATGGATTTCTACGTCAGTTTTCATTGGCGCAGATGGCCCGCAAGTCCGAAAAGTCTTCGAGCTTGACATCTTCGTCTATGAAAATATCAAACCAACCAATCGGGGGAGCTGTTGTCGGATTGCACATTGTCCAGAACTATCGGACGAGAGATAAATTTATCGTTGGTGGAGGAGATGATGGATCGATAGCTTTCTGGTCGTTGAGGTGTGTAGGTGCATCGTGCAATATTTTTGTTTTTTTGACTTTGGGGTCCTCCAGCACATTCGAATTATCTGCTCGCTGGACTGTGTTTACCACCCCTCTCGTTAAAGTCCTCCAATTTGAGGCGGAGAAAACTGGTCCGCTACGAGGATGTGCATTGTGCATCTCTCAGGATGGCAGTATTGCTGTTATTGTTATTGATGACCTTCACTTGTGAGGATTCCTTGAATTCATACTTGGATGACAACTCAAACTCATTTTGCAGCCTTTATCTCATTCCTGGATCCACTGCATCGCTGGAACGCGTTTGTCTAGGCGCGAATAACTTGATTCTCGTTTATAATGACCACCGTGTTCGACTGTGGGATGCACAGACTAAAGAGCTATGGAGGTCTATGGCTGAAGACAAAGCTGAAGAGATGCTGGCCCAGGGTGGATGGACGGAACTGTAAGTTACGTTGTTGCTGTATACTTTCTTAGTTTTGCTCATCTTTCTGTACAAGAAATTTGGAAACGGACGCATGCGTTCCTAAATTCTATTGGTCCTCTGTCACAGACTGGACACGTAGCCCAGATATCGGTATTTGCTTCTTTCGCTTCTAGACTCGAATTGTTACTGACGATCTTTATAGCTTCATCCTTCAATCTGAATCTTGAAAGGTTCGTGGTCGACGCAATTTCAATCACGAAGTCTATCAGTACCAGCAAGGATGAAGTTCGCGAAATACTCCTGACACTGGATAGGCTTCGACTGGTCCTGTCTGTTCTCCTGGTTCCTGGGTTGAATCCTGATGTGGACTCCATCTGCTACGGAAAATTGGGGGTGCATCCTTCCTCTACTGTGTTGGGCCTCGGCAGGTGATATCTCTTAAAACTCGATTTTTCTAAAGTACGATGTTAATAGTATGTTATCCAGTGTTGGTGCCTCCACATTATATGAAAGATTCGATCCCCACGATGTTTGGTGTTGGTCTCCAACCGCTACTGCTTCCAGGGCTTTGGCGATCATTGCAGTTCTTCGAGCAATGAGCTTATTCGAAGGTAGATCTTATTTCGAATGCGCCATTATCAATTTCTGATCATCTACCAGAGCTGACGGAGGGTGCCAACACTGTGATCTCTTTTTTCACTACCTCCCTTGGTCGTCTATTGGGCCACGCTTCCAACCTCCGAGTATTGAATACCTAGGAAGACTTTGGTTTGAATCGTCAAGTAAGCATGTTTCAATATACTCATTTTCTGTGGGATTGATTTCATCGCAGACGAGTTCCGTCATTCAATACGCCTTTTCTTTGACGCGACTATTAATAATCTTTCCGATGAAGAGTCAATCCGTATCGCAGAAAAATGGCAGCACCACGGTACGTATGCAAAATATGTATAAGCGCCACGACTTTAATTCACGCCGCCTCCAGTTCCTGCACTACAGCCAGATGCCGACAAGGAAACTCTAAATGCCGCCCTCGCCTTGTTTATTTGTGGCTGCGTCGCTGCTGAGAAATATAGTCTCTTGTCGATCAAGTGAGTTCAGAGTGCCCGCTTGTCATGGAGCTAAATTTTTGATTGGTTATTCCTCTGACCTTCAGCGCACTGATGGATATTTCGAAATCGATAACTCTATATCTGCACGATGAAAAGTCCATCTACCGAACTCTTGCTATCGATCTGTGTTCTCGTGGCTTCAACGTCTGGCAACATTACATTGACGCCATGGAGATATTGAGATCACTCTTCGACCTTGCTACAAACGCCAGGAAGGATTCCATCTCTATCCAAAACGTAGGTGCACAGGCTCGTCTGGCAGTTTTGACTATTGCATCAAATAACATGCCGTTGTTCATGGGGACCCTTTGTTTGGATATCTTGACACCGCCAACGGTGGAGCATCGTCGATCGGTACTGCAAATCCTGGCATTTTTAATCCGGAAGGTTATCTCATTTTTGTTGTCCTCATCTTGGCTAGGCAGCTGACATACAATGCATAGCGTCCTTTCATCTTGCAACCCAATCTGCCGCGGCTCATGGAAGCTGTGGTCAAATCCTTGGATCCCAACTCAACGTCGGATCGAGACTTGGTGTTAGACACTGCTACGGAAATCATTGGCTATGTTGTCAAAACGTACGTGATACCCCCCAAACAGGTCCAGTTGCTGACTTATATACATTATAGCTACCCAACTGTAGACTTCCACATGGCTACTCAAAGGCTTGCAGTGGGCACAAATGAAGGCGCGGTCATTATGTACGATTTGAAGACTGCCATTCGTTTGTATGTGCTCGAGGGCCACAAGAAACCAATCACTGCCCTCAGCTTTTCCCCTGATGGACGTCGGCTCGTAACAATATCTCTGAAGGAGTCTGTTGTACTTGCTTGGAAAGTGGGCTCTAGCTTTGCGAGTTTCTTCCATCCGGAGCTCCACCACGTCAAGGGCACGGAGGGATCGCAACCTTTCAAGACCTTGAACTTCAATATTGGCGCAGAAGGTAAGAACTTTACCCTCTAATCAGTTGTAGATGATTATTAAAGGGACAATTTATAGCTGAGATGTCGACAGCGCAGACTTTGGACTTGTCAAAGTGAATGGGTGCCGACGAAATGTCAAGTGAAAATCGTCAAAGCATTTTGACGTTCAGCACATAACAAGGGCGGGCCAAATGAAAACACGGATGGATATCTACCCCGGACATTTTAAGTTATTTCAATGTAATCACTGTTCGAATTCTAATTTATATATCAATGTTTTTGGGGAAAATGTATACTAGTCCATGCTGATGATCATATATTACACTGGCCGTCACGAAGAGCGCACCATTGTGGCTGGAGAGCGATGGCATTGACGCCCTGCACCATGCGGAAGCGTACATCGTGTAGACGAGAAAGTGCGGTGGTTCCATTCAACGGGGTTCCATTTGGAAGCGTCGCTCCTGTCCAGAAGACCTTGAGGTGTAAATTAGTATTTCTATTAGATGCAGACAAGGTGCACATATGCGACAAACCTCTGCAGATGCAGCTGCCCTTGGCCAGATAATTGAGTCCATATTCTCCGGGCCTGACTGTTCCGCCCACAAGAGTTGTTGGCCTATTGTATGGCAGTATAAAAATCTCGCATAGTCAAAATTGCGGTCAAATGTGCAGTACGTACCACCAAGCACAAGGGAAGTTTGAGAAGCAGTCAGACTTGCAAGGGGATCGAAGGTGTATGCCTATTCAAGTGTGAGTAAAGGACAAACGGAATTTTTTATTGTAGAAACAATGCACCTTCTGCCAGCTTTTGAAAGGATCGCACCAGCTATTACTAAGAAACCAATGGGACGTCAAAAAAGAATCTGCCGAAGAGATATTAAATCAACTTACGCTGTTGCATCGCTTCCGATCCATTCACCAGCCCCGCAATCCTAATTAATGGAGAAATATTGAGCAGAAAATTATGAAGATATAAACTGGCAAGCACGCACCAGATAGAAGAAATCGGACGGAGAATGGACAAGCCTCAGCCCTTTCGCGGCGACAGCAGCAGCGTTTTGAGACGATATCCAAACCCTTTGTGGATGATTATCAGGTATGCTCAAAAAAATGAGGAGACCCATACATTATAACGGTATCGTTAGACAAAGTAACATTATGATCAAGCGCCATTTCTTTCAGAAAGAATAATCAGCAATAAAAAAAAAAAATTCAAGCAAAGAGATCTCACCTTCCCACACAACAGGCGTCTTCCCCAATGCCTTCAGCGCACCATGCGTCGTCTGCGTAAACGCATCCAAAGCCTGCTCCAGCGTCTTTCCTGACTTCTTCAAATCCGCTTGCGTCTGCGCGTCCTGTGTATAACAATTCACATTCAGCTCGTCCCCGCCCGTGCTGAACAGCGTTGACGGTAACGTGCGCGCGATGTTCGTCAGGAGGCTCGCGGTGAAGTTGGCGGTGGCGGGGGAGGCGAGACGGAGCTGGCCTGCCGGGGGCTCGTTGGCGAAGTTCTCCCAGGGCGTAGCTTGAGCGCAGGCGATGTGTTCGGGGTGGGAGGTGGAGATGACGGCTGTGTGGCCGGGGGTATCTACTTCCTGCAGGGAAATTTTAGTTAGGGAGTAGAGATAAAAAAGCGGTGAATTCGTACCACAAGGACATCGATTCCTCGCTACAATTTTTATGAGTCATAGTCAAGAGGAAAGCGTGAAGGGAACGTACAGTACCGGCGTACGAGACAATATCTTGGACATCTTTACTGGAATAAACTTCTGAAGATGAATATGCTCCCTTTGCCGACAATTCAGGGAATCCAGGGATCGTCAACGGGAAGCTTTGCGAGTCGACAACATGCCAATGGAATTGGCTCATCTAAAGAACAGTTCGAATGGAGAAGCCGTATATGAAGAAGCATGCAAACCTTGACTAGGCTCATGGCATCGAGAGTACGCTTGATATCAGAGACGGGGAAGCTGAAGAAAGAGTAAAAACCTCGTTAAGTTGGCCTCCGCAATTTGTTTTTCATGTAACTCACAAGTTCCTTGAAGTGTCTAACATGATGCCTCGATATGGCTAAAGATAGACGAACAGCGGTGAATAAATAATTTTAACTTTAAGCGAAACAACACCTACGAAGGCTGGAGAATCATGAGAGATACTGACAGGGGCCTGGAAAGCATAGGGAGTCCCTGCAGCATCCGCATAAAATAATTGCTCGAAGGTAGTCAGCCCTCTAAGCAGCCCCAATGTCGAATTGGCAACGATAGATGCCTGGGCTCCGTTTGCGGGAAGGGTCAAGGAATAACTTTCGCTCCGATGCGCGATATCTTTTGTCGCCTCCGCCATGATCGACTTCACAGCCTTAGCGCCGGAAGGTGTCAAGGACAAAGACAGCTTGGACAGTGATGGCGCTCGAGCCAGGCCGCGCTGTCGGAGGACCTCTTCCGACCACGAGTCGCTGGTGTTTGTCGTTGCGCAGGCGGGTCGTCGTGCGCAACACAGCGTCTAAGAGATCCTGCGGAGCCTTCGCGACGCGATGTCAATTCTGAATGTTGGGGAAAGCTTCACGAGTGAGGTGCCGGTTTCGAGCGTACGTGGCATAGGCCACAGCGCCAGGGCCGGGCGGATGGAGGCGAGGACGAGCATGGTCCAATTTTGGAGCTTCATCTTCTTCTATCTTCGTCCTCTAGATTGGTGGGGCTCTGATAAGGATGGGGAGGCAAGCCCAGCGTGCACGCAAAGGGGGGTTATATACACGTAGCCGAGGTCGGAGGGCGCACCGATACGCGTCGAAGGCTACGGTCAGCCGACCAATATTGTCGTTATTGATTTTGACGAGGGGCTTTTATTAGACAGGGGAAGGAGGCAGAACGTCGACCTGCCTGCTTCGCTGCTTTCCATGTGCATATGGGTCGGCCAGAGAAGCAAGGACCAGGGAGGCAGTGTGAGTACGAGTACCCAAAATTGGTAGATTCTCGAGGACACGCGATTAGCCAGTCTTGATAGTGAGGTTTCGAATGGTTATTATGGTCTTCGAGATGCTATGAATAAAGGCGTTAAGCTTGGAAAAAAATATTTGCGAGCTCAATTCTGAAAGCAGTTCAACGGCGTTGAAAAAGTCACTTGGAAGCTGATCAAAGGCTCGCTCACGGATGAGAACAAGCATCACTTCGCTCGTACACATGATTATCAGCCTCCAGAACATCCGAAACGTTGAACTAGATATATCTTTTCGAATTCAAATATGGCTCGTGCTTTATCTTCCAGTTGGTGACGTCATGTTGAAGCATCGAAGCAGTATCGCAGGTGGAATGTGGCTTGCAGGAAGAAAGGTCGTCGGGAAGCCATGAGGTGTATCTAAATAATAGGATGAGAGATGATAAGAGAGCTGGATTTTTATAGCTCAAGCAACATTGAGGTCAAGTTTAGAAGACGAAATTGTCCACCAACTCGCCTGTGGGCATGCGGCAACGGCCGAACCAGAGACGGCATTCGCCGACTAGTATGGGACGCGCATCAGACGCGCACGCAACGCACTCAATAGTAATGCGCACCTCGAACTTGATATTTCACCTCGCCTCCGCGGAGGTCAAGCTACCTGATGGAGACCATACTAGTATCCCCATCTATGTCTCCTGCAAATTTCTTTACTTGCATAAGTAGCAAAATGTAATCCAATCGATTTTATGTAGATCTAGCGCCGTGCGTCTGAATCGTGGTTGTATCCAAGCAGTAAATCTCGGCGCACCTCCGCAGCTGCAGTTTCCAACCTCCAATAGAACATATATATGTGTTACTTTGCGCCAATGTAGAAGACCTAAAAAGAAAGAGCTATGAAAACATACCGCAAGGAGGCTGACATCGAGTGGCACTGTGGTCATTGTTGCATCCAATCATGATAATCAGCGACTTAGTGAAGTAATTGCAAGTATACCCTCTGAGGCTAGTAGGCATCGAGGCGCCCTTTGGAGCGAGCAGAAGGAAACATCATTGTCTACAATCAGCTAGCGCAGAACCCTGAAATATCCTCCGATCCCTGCGGCAGTAGGAAGATAATGAACATCAGCTTAATTAGAATAGTTGGGTATAATCCTGCGACAAATCCTTCCTGTAACATGGTCAGATTAAGTACTGTCAATTCTGGGACATGCACCACAATGCACATGTACTTGGTCCCAGTTTTTCTCCTAAGTTTTCTCCTCAGTTTCTCCGCATCCTTCAAGAAAGTTGATTCAAGTTGTAAGTTGTCAAATGATTTCATCCTTGGGAATTTTGTAGATCAAGTCAAACGGGGTGAAGCAACTGTTGCTACTCGCTGAGCCTTCCTATCAGCCTGGAATAAATTTTATAGTCATGTTGGCATTGCGCTCGCTGTTCATGGATGCATACCGCGGCGGCGCGCGTTGAAGTGCACGGCCGGATCCGGAGATAACGGCAATTCGTGGCATCCGAGCTCATGATCTTGCCCAACTTGTCATCATACAACCCAGTCTTTGGTCAATAACATCTCGTCGTTTCAACATCACTCCTCCCCTCAGGCTACAGATAAGTCTTTCTTTCTGATTCGCCATGGAATCGAGTTATTTTCGGGAACCAAGAGTGGGAGAGTTATAGTCTGAACGTGCCACAATCATTCAAAGGTATGTATGTATTCTGTGCCCTTCACCAGCTAGTACCATTCGCAAGAAGTCTAACAAATAATTCTATTACTAGCCTTCATATCCAATAACATGGCTTTTAGCCTGGCGATTTGACCACAAGGCCTCAATGTCAATCTGTCAACTCTGTTCTATCTTTAAGAAGTCACAACTCATACGAGTAACAGGACACGCTCATTCTGCGCTACGATCTCAGCAGGGAATTGGACCATGAGGATCAACCCCAGACTAACGCCGGATGGATTCTATAGGCTGCTTGTCATTGTCTCTCGCCACAGAAAACAAGACGCTCGGCGTACAGCAAGTAGCTTAAGTATCCGAGTTGCTCGATGGCATGGCCGTGATAGATCGTGGTGCCTCTCTATCAGAGTAATATTCAGAGGAGTATCTCTAAGAGTAAGAATCAAGGGTTTGCACTTACCTCTATTCCAGAGCTAACAATATGCACGATGGCGCCCAATGGTGCTTATTTAAACATCCAATCCTAAATTAGCATCGGTGGAACAGCCTCGCAAATTCATACCTTGTTCTCCGCCGTATCTTCCTCACGACTAAACCAGAAAAGACACAGGTTGGTGGCATTCTTATACTTCCAATGGATCACTCTCCCGAGGGTGTCGGCAAAGCACCACGGCAATAATCGCCGCCAAGGTTAACGAGCGTCCCAGTTTCGCCTTTTTTGCCCAGCGGCATCGATGCGGAGTTTCGCTTGCCGCGCTGTTTTATAATAGGAGACTCGTAAACACCAGCTCTTTGGCTCCCACAACAAGCGCTGTGTTCCTCTCCCTCTGAGCATGGAAAGCTTCGATGTAGAAAGCTTGTAGGTACTTTCCACAGCCCTCTCTCGCTGAAGGTGTTCATTCGGGCGTTTTATCCTGACAGACATGGACCCCTCTTCTCGGCTACCTTTTCAACACGACTCTGCTGGGGATTACAATGACACAAGCATATCTGTATTACACCACCTACAAAAAGTGCGCAGCAAATACTATCGTTTCGATACGCGTTCTGAACAGTAATGCTCCGCAGCGACAACTTGTGGACTAAATCAGCTGTAATTTTCGGTTTTATTTGCTGCGTTATGGAATTGTGAGCTCATATCGTGTCTTATATTCTATGTAGGTCGGAGCCTTGATAGTCGCCAATGTTGCCAATACTACTTTCATTACTGCCTTTCTGTATCAAATTCTCATTACATACTTCAGTGAGTGCAGAAGTCCACCCTTTCGTTGTCAAGATCATTTCTGATAAAGATTCTGAAAAATCAGACGACCCCTCACAGTCAATACGATTAAATTGGCGTATGTGCTAAATGCTCTCTGCGAATCCGAGATGGTCGTTGATGTCTTTGAATATAGTGGCTATTATAGGTGAACTATTCAGAGCATCTCCCTCTTCTCCATGAAGTTAATTGCTTTGTCTGCTGACCTCTAGAACCGTTTTCAACCGTGAGTGTTATATCCGCCTATTTCTATTGACATCTTGTCCTGATAAAAGTACGGAACAAGGTTATTATCATTCTTTGTGCACAGACATTTTTCGCCTGGAGGGTGTATGCTTTGACAAGCAGCTGGCTGTATGTTGTACTTATTATGGTTCCCGCATTCGCGAGTGCATGTGCGTGTCATCCCTGCTTACTTTCCGTTTCCGAGCTGACTTG
This sequence comes from Pholiota adiposa, assembly GCA_009935795.1. Classification (NCBI taxonomy): domain Eukaryota; kingdom Fungi; phylum Basidiomycota; class Agaricomycetes; order Agaricales; family Strophariaceae; genus Pholiota; species Pholiota adiposa. Next base: position 398,617 of record QEYC01000012.1, read on the forward strand.
AACAACTCCAAATTCCAGCGGGAGGTGTCCTCACTGGCGTTAATTTGATTCGCAACCCGAATTTCAGCACTGTTCGGGGAAGTTCTGTTCGTGTTCGAACTCCTCTCCTTTGAAAGATACTCACCTATATCATCATAGACGTTTATCACTATATGGCTGGTATCAGGTGTCGTCTGCGACGCATTAATCGTCTTGATTCGTCTTTGTCTGTGGTATTTGTAAGTGCCACCATTCCCATCAACGTTTTCCTGGAGTATTAATGTTCACTAGGGTAAGCGGTTGATTATAGCGCACTCGTCCCCGCCCCCGTCCCCATTGGTATTCCCTAACCACCAGCCCATCAGAAAAACGCGCCCATGAAACCTTCAAGCCAAGAATTGATGATTGACCGTGCAATCCGAGGTGCGATGCTCATTAGAATTTTTCAGGACGAATCTAACATTATCTCTCAGTCTTGCTTGGGAGCGGGAGTCTGACCTTGCTGGTGGCTGCAGCAGATCTCATAGTATACATGAAGTTTGTAAGTATATTCAGTCTCTCAAACATATGATGGATGCCTAATACTGATCTTGCTGCAATTGATGCGTAGAAAGGAAGCGGGATGTATGTAATCGCGAAAACTTTTGCTATGACTAACCCGGCTGATAATGTTCCCTTCTTTTCTAGGCATCTTATTCTCAACCTTCCGTTGTGCAAATTCTTCTCGAGCAACGTCATGAACTGCCTCAACTCACGACATGGTCACAAAATACGATGGTCATCGGAAATTGTGCCACACACATTATACGGGACACAAGATGTCAGACCGGTACGCAGTGACAGAGGGCACAATCTGGTTTTGATTGCTGACTTGGCTTCAGGGCGATGTCATTGAATTCGCGAACATAAAGACTATGAACACGATGCGCTCTGATGATGCCAGTGATTTCCTTGAATCACGATTCGATGATGCGGACTCAGATTCCCCGGCTTCGAAAACCCACGAATCAGATGAAGACAAGAAGCACCCCTGGTCAGCAGTATGATTGGCGCCATATAGTAAAACTGACTTTGATGATACCACTTGTATACCTAAATGTAAAACACATCAGCCGCATCTAATTTAGGCAGGAAGCCTGTATAATTCCAATGTATACACTAAATATCAAAACTTCCAATCGCTGAGACCTGAGCTATTATCGCACTCTTATCATAAGCAGGTAGCTAGAAGTTTGGAAATTTGAAGGCGTTCATGACTTGGACGCCTCACGAATGAGACTAGCAACGTGTGCACTTCTTGGTGTGATCGAGCAACTAAAAGGCAGTGGTTGGCTATGGGAAGACATCAAAACTTGGCCGCCTATGAAATGACGATTCCAGAAGACGAACCTCACGGCGTCATTCGTATACTCCACGTTAAGGTCATCCATACCGTCACTATTATCTTTCTTCTTGATATCAAAGGAGGCCAATACAGATGCAACAGTGAGCCAAATCTACACAGAAAGAAAAAGATAAGAAAAATTTCTATTCAAAAAGAGTCCAAGCATAATTACGCACCGTAGCAGAAGCTATATGGCGCCCTGGACATATCCTGAATGAAACCTTATCAATAGATGGAACCTTGAAGCGCCATGCGGACAGGACAGACCTGCGGCCAAACCCAAAGATCAGGGTGGTGAGATCGTCACTGTTCAATTTCCCTTCTCCATCCAGAAAGCGGCCGGGATTGAACGCTTCCGGGTCAGGATATCTCTTCTCGTCTCGAGTCATTGCCCTAGAGATCCAAAAGAGGGAATATGGGATATGGTGGTTTGTTTAGTTCTTGTGGTACGGATATACGGATATAAAAGCCATTTACCATATATTCGCCACTATTTGGGCGCCTGTGGATGTCAGATTTAAGCATACGATCATAACGATACAGTACTGTGGAATGAACCAGAGGGAAAGTAGAACCCACCTTTGGGAATATGGAAACCGTTATAAATATCAGCCTCAGTGGTAACATGGGCCGTGTTCAAGGGAACTGGAGGTCTCCATCGAAGAACCTCGCGGTAGAGAGCCTCAACGTAAGGTAGGGACGCACGATCATCGTAGGAAGGCAGTCGATAAATTCCGATATTTTGGATTATTTCAGCTTGGGCTTTCTTCTGTACGTCCGGAAATTTGGCCATTGCAAGGAAGAAGGAAAGTAATGACGAAGTTGTCTAAAAGATGGAAGTATTCAGAATCACGTATACGGTGGAATATTATTGAAGCAAGTACCGTATCAGCTCCAGCTAGAAAAAAGGATATCAGAACAATTTATATTGGACGAAGAAACGGACATGCCGTACCAAGATATGTAGTTGCAGCAACATGTTTAATGCGGTCGAAATCGCGCTGCACGTAACAATTTTCCATCAGGTCCACCATGAGCGAGGGAGTCGCAGTGCCATCGAGCTATCATGTTCACGTTAAAGTCCGAACTTGAGAATACTCTGATACATCAACTTACGAGCCCTTTCCGACGAAGTCAAGAGGTGCGTCCAAAAATAGTGCTGTAGATTTCTTCACGTCCAACGCAAGTCTGTGAAATTCAGCCCCTGGGAACCATGGTGGTAAATGACGGAGGATAGGGAATGCATTCACAATATCGGATGCAGCCAGTGGGCCATTCGAGTATGCAAATACAGCATCCTCAACCAAAGATACAAAGTATTCACTCATTTCTTGTGGTAGATCTGCACCATATAGAATAGAGAAGATGACACCTGCGCTGGCTCTAACCCAAAGTTAGAACAATGGAAAAGCAAGATTGCATGCTTTAAAAGTGCATCAGGACTTACGATTTACAATGGGCCCTGAATTCATCTGGGCTATTTAACAAGTCGTTCAAGAGATTTTGGACTTTCTGAGTTTGGATGGGAGTATATGCTGCTGCTGTCTTCGGTCGGAAACACTGCTGATATAATTTTCGATGTCCTCTCCATCCTTGACCATAAGGCATCAGCGCTGTATGAAAATTCCAACCCATTCTGATGCTCTTTGGTTAGTTAAGGCCGCTTATATCCACGTTGGCAGATAACTTACAAGTCATTCATTATGTTCTTGGGACGATCCGAGTAGACCCCGCATCTCCTATCAAACATCTCCTTTGCATCATCTATAGAATTTAGAATGATCGTGTGCTTCCCCTTGAGCTTGAAGTAAATGATATTGCCTGTCAGTTGAAAGGTCTAATGATGAACATTCATATTAAAAGGGCTTTCGAGTTTGAGCGCACCGTATTTCAGCGCCCATTCAGAATAAGTCGTCCATGGACGTGAAGATGGCACATCACGGAGGCTTCTTGATAACAAACCGCTCTGAGAAGGTCCTGGGGGATATGCCACTTTACGAAAGGGAGACTCCAACCAGGATGTATATGACGAGTATAGCCCATATATGATTCCAAGGAGGGGTCCAATCGCAAGCAAGATAGATACGGTGAGGTCGGACAACGCCATTACGAGGTGATAAATTACTCCAAGAAAGCTAGTTCATGTGGTGTAGCTAGAAGTCAAGGGTGAAAGAAGGGCTTGGTAAAGACTTTTGAGGCGTGGTGGAAGGCTGCGGAGGTGCTGTCGTGGCATATCGTTGATGTGAACGGCGGTTTCACCGTCTCCCTTCACTGCGGTATTTTCGGTAGGGAAAAAAGTCGGTTTGGAACGGCAGTATGGATTCCGAGCGAACTGTGGCACCCAAACTTTGCAGAAAGTTGATCATTACCACAGTGTCAGTTCTAGGACCATCCAGCCTTCTAAATCCTACGGTCGGTTGTCAGCTATGGGCTGCGGGTAACGGAATATCGAAGCTTCATTTCTCTATCAATGAAGACATGCGCTTGTGTTTTGTTTCGAACAAAAAGGTTGGAAGAATACGAAAAGTTTGAAACTATGATGGATGAAGCTTAAGTTGGGAAGCGGCCAACGACAGCGAACCCAGCGGATGAGCCGGGTCAATTTTTGCCGAAAAAGCCGGAGGCTGGGCTTTGGCCCCGGGTAGGATCACTGATCTACTAATAGTACTATATATAGACTCTGTAGTGCCTCTTCGGGAAATTCTCCTAACTTTAAATTTAGAATATGTATCAAGCGAAGGGATACAGATCGAACGGTGGGCGCCCAGCGCATCCGCTTCCCTGAATACTTTGATATTAGCGCCCTACATCATCTCATCTCGGTTTCAGGATGAAATTCACATTAACAGTAGGTGGCCCAGTAAACAACAATGCTAAGAAAGATCCAATGTACAGTAATACTAACATGTAAGTACAAAACACAGGGTGAGGGAGAACGAAGCTCAGGTAACGCGCGTCATATATATAAATAAAAGTCCCATCTTCTAACTGTTTTAGAAGCTCTGCTTGTCGTCAAAGGCACCCTTTCCGAGAGGCAATTGGCTGCGCAAGTGAGAGTTGTCTTGAAGTTCATGCGATTCGACGTTGACGAATACTTCAGTGTGCTTCTTTCCGCCGAAGCTGATAATTTCGGACTAGAGAAGCATTAGAAATTGAACAGAAAGATATGCATCGTCTAGACTTACAGGTCGCATTGGTGGTGGCTGCACAACCGGAGCACGGTAGGTATTTGAAAGGGACTGTGTGTGATCTTCAGAATCCTTTCCTTGCGACATGCCTGAAGGCCCTGACATCCAGATTCCACGCGAGTTAAGGGTGCTCATCAAGGAGTTGGAGTAGAGCTTGCAAAGCATGAAGTTGAAGAGGAGATGCCTGTGAAAAATATTTAGCGCCCAATTCCTAGTCTCTCAAAGTCAAGGTAACATACAGTCCAGTCGGCTGTTATGTAGACAATTTGTCAATTTCAAGGACAAAAAAACAGAGTCGGCTTACTCACGTCAGCGAGGTATACGATCAAGTTGAGGAGCGCAACAATTGAGGTGATAAGACCAGTTTGGACAGTGACTGTGGGGCGTCAATTGTTCAGCGTTCTGCAGAGTAATGCACATCGTCGACGATGAACTCACGTCGAATGATGCGATCGACCAGTAGATCAGAGCGCGCAAATCCTGTCTTGTGCCTGGACCTACAGAACCGGTGAGCCCACCAATACTAGCTAAATTACGTGGAGGAAGGACTTACAGGTATGTCACGAGGATGACGGTAATGAGGATATCTCCCAACACTTCAGACGACAGCCAGATAGAGATGGGCACCTTGGCTTCAAGGAGCCGAGTGAAATGAGGGTCTTGCGAGACCTTGATGGGCGTGATGATCGCAGTGACTGTAAATACATGGATGAATAAAATTCATGGGTGGAGCCTTGGGCGCATTCCCGCTCACCTGCCCCGGTTATGGCGGTCCCCAAAATAAGGATAGGGAAGATGTAGCTCTTTGTCAGGACATAGATACGCCATGCAAAGAACGACTGGACCATGGTTACAATAACTCCCTGTGCATATGAATTAACAAGTGCGATAGCTAGGCGTCGCAGGTCTAACGTACCGTGATAGCGGGATCTGAGTATATTTTGATAGTTCGTGAGTCGCTTGCCTATGTTAAGTTGTGATTGACGTACCCATATCAAAGACTAGACGAAGCAGAATAAGCAGCGGCACAAGGCTGAATAATGTGAAGAAAACACTCACGCCAAGTAACGATGTCCAGATAGCCAGGATCGTCTGTTCATCGTGTGAGCTTAGCGCTAGATACGCTTCCACAAGACAAAAAGCTCACTGAAGTGCAAGATCAGGGATTTGTACAGGTATGCAGCACCGCACGCTGTGTTGAAGATATCGAGTCCGAAGAGGACAGCAACCTGCGTTGATACGATGTCTGGTTTAATACCTTTATTTTAAGAATTTCAAGTCGACATTGCGCACATAAATCTTGAGCCATTTCTTGTCCCTAGGATATTCCGTCAGAGCCGAGGATGCTTACACGTTGCTGAGCGACTTACTTCTTGAACGATGTGTAGTATAGGTACACCTGGGTGATCATGACCCCGAGGAGGAGGGCATTGAAAGTGAATCCTATAAGGATGGGCCCATGACTAGTTGCCAAGCGTCAGAACCATCGTTGTCGGTGAACTCCAAAGTGTGCGCTCGACTCACGCAATCGTGGCGAAGTTGAACGTAGGGTCTGACATCTTCGTATAGAGGGTAAGGAGGGGACGGGGACCGACGAGTTAAACCACTGCCCGAGCGGTGCTAAAATATAGGAAAACGAAATGCGGAGAGATCCCTTCTGTCCGAGAGTTTATAAGCCAAACAGGTACCTATTGCGCTCTGGTCTATAGATACCAGTAGATTAGTACGATGCGCTTCCGTTTTTAGATCTCTGACTGGGAGATATCGATCATCAACCTCCTTTTCCCAGGAAGCAGATTGATCATTCATACCTAATGACCTTCCGACCGTCAAAACACATCAAAACCTCTCTGATCAGTCCTTGACATAGAACCCTTGAGTCCATTATCATAGTGGTTCGTGTGAACACGATGCACTTTATAGGACAACTGTAGAACGCACTCGATAAGGTATTTACCCCTGCCTTTGAGTCCGATACAAAGACCGTCAAGGGGGAAACGCAATATCTACCGCTGCATGTTTCTGGAAATTAAGCGACTTTGGTTTTCCTATCTATGTACGCGTAAAACGTGTCTGAGCCCGCTGCTTCTGGAGAAGGTGCCGATTCGAACTTACGGGAGTATGTAAGCTGCGGACTTGCGGAAAGGCAAGTTCCACTGCCATAAGGCTTGATGTCACAAAAGTACTTAACCAAAAATAACTGACATAATGCCACTTGAAACTCGGATCCCCCCAGCATGTGCAAAATATCTGTCAGAATGTCACTTTGAACACCTGTGGTTTCTATTGCGACATCTTTAAGTTGCTCCAATATTTTCGAGGTGAGTGACTACTGGTCATTGAGAGAGACTGGCGCTACTGATGTACATCATCAGCTTGTGTGCCATACCGTGCCAGTGCATTCCTTGACAACCTGGGCAAGTCACTGATGTGTCGAATCAAGTATCCATTACATTATGCACCCTAGAGAAGTAGTGGCATTTTTGATGGATCTAACAACGTTGCATTCAAGCACGGAGTTTTCGCTCCTTACCGTACTTCGGGAACTTACAGGATAATCAAAGCGGGTCTTTTACACTTCTTGTTCTGATCAACGTTCCTCGCGGCTCGCAAGCCTTTCACCTCTCGAATACTGTGGTTTCGCACCGATAGTAGCCCGACTTCTTTTTTCTTTGATCTTTGGCTTCGCGGACTGAGGTGACCTACCCAAACTTTGATCAAAACTCTTGGTGATCCAGATTTATGATGCATCAGGATCCTCTTGTAGATGCATATGCCTCATCAAGCATGTCCTACAACTCTGTGGAAGCAGTCAGTTATCCAGGACGATTGGACTATTTCAGTGGACAACCTTGGGCTTGATTCATTAACTGAGCGCCCCCGACTCTTCTTGCTCTCTGTCTACTATCTCGAATGAAAAACGTCCTTCACTGCTCTGACCATCCATCTGAGTCGGGAGAAGCCATTCTTTATTTGTATTCGACAGATTGACGTACCAGAATTCAATTCACCGGCACTTCGACGGCTTCAACAAGTCCTCAGGCCTCATCTTGAGAACTGAGGCACATACAGGACTTGCAGCTGACTTGAACTTGCTTTCAGAATAGGCTTATCAGCACTAATATTACTGGTCCCCATAAAAGACTACAAGGTATTGTGGTCATCTACTCTAGAGCGTCCAATAATGGGTTCATCAGTAGACTCACGTCCCCGAGTTAGGGCAACCTGGGCGCTCCTCACATTTGTCAGACGGTGAAGATATTTCGGACGGTGATTCTGATAGAAGGGCTGTCTAATGATTCTACTGCGCTCGGAGACCCAAAAATTCCTAGGTATTGCGCTTGATCCCGTATACTTTTGAGACACCGTTCTATTTTTCTAATAGCAGTCTGGCAATGGTATAATCCAGTGATAAGCCGATCAGACTTCCTTGAGGCCCAAATTTCTCTGATCTAAAATCGTTCTCCGTCGAGACTCGAGCTATTAGTAGCTGCTCGTTTTCCCCAGAGCGTATTGCTAATTTATGACGTTGAATGATTCTCTCCTGCTCAGCTTCTCTACGAAAATAAGTGCGAGTAGTCGCATGTCCTCTACCACACACCCTCGAATATCAGACAGGATTAACGTCAACTTGAGCAATGTAATACACAATCGCTCCTCGCCGATCATTAAATGTACTTCTGTCATTTCAAGTTGCTCCTAACCTCTCATGACGAGCTTCGTGCGGGAATAAATTTCCTACTTTCCGATTGAATGGACTTCGCAGAAGAAGGAAGTTCGAGCATCATTGTCTATATTCCACGCCCTTTTTAGGCGGCTAAAAGCGTTGCTACTGCTTCGCACTGCTGAAAGTGGGTTGTTAAGTATACATAACTTATAAGTACTGTCGTCAGTCCTTCCAGATGTCTCGTAAGCCGACGATGCCCGCTATAATCTCAATAACCAAGGCATCTACTAGCTTACGGGTAGCACTACAGTAAGGCCTCGCATAGTGAAGCTCAAACGCATCCCATTAGATGCTCGGACGGTTCGGCGAAAATTACCTTTTGAGGTACTATATTTAGTGCGACCAGCATTTTGATACCGGAGTTCACTACTAAGTGAACGGCTCTAACTTTAAGCAGCAACCAACTATCAATGTTGGACGTTAGAAAGATACATACACACATCGATGCATGTGGGCCCGCCTTGTGGGTGCTAAAAATAGATTACGCACCGCCGCGCTGGGTCGCTGGGTGGCACAGTCACGACGTTCCCAGAACATCTGTCGAAATATTATTACAACCTCTTGATCTGGTCAGATAAATAACGCCCAGGCGCCGAATTTTTTGAAGAACTTTGGAGAGTTTTACTTGATCCCCCATGCGATCGATGTGTGGCGCAACCTAGCGTCTGTATTAAACAATACTTAGCGCTCAAGGGCTCAGCGCCAGGGTCACCCACGTTTTTGTGGATCAATTAAAAACCAGAAAGTGTCATACAGTGTGGAAAAATATTGCTTACCTACAGCCGATGTCTTGAACGCCCAAGTTCGATTAGGACTTCGTCGACAACCAATTAATTGATCATCATGTCGTGGCATTGGCATAACCCTACATTTCCTCCAGGCATTAGCTAGGCTCTATCGGAGAAACATGAAGTGGGTAAACGGACGCTATCACTGGACTGAACGAGCAAGTGAGCACCTTGAACTTAGGAGGCACTGCTCTAGTCTCTGCCAGCGTTCTGCTTATCAAGTAAGTGCTTCGGGCTTCAGTATATAAAGAAGTACTCCAGTTTTCCTCGCCATTTACCATTCTTGCTGAAGGAAGAGGGGTTTATTTGCGCCCCCGTCTTCCTCTTCGACGTTCGCCTCCAACTTGCATCCAACATTCTGTGACTGTCGTGTCACATGCGTCCACAATCAGCGATTTATGTCACGGTTGTATCCTTTCCTTCCAATTCCCACCTTCATACATCTCTCAATGGAATTTGGGCCGTGCAATCCGCAAAAGGAAGAAGTCTACGATGGCTAAGGTTCAGTGGTTGAGGGAGGTATCATCGTGCTCCAAAGGTACGCGTTCCAAACATCGTGTTCAAGTTCTTGCTGTCTGCCAGCACTGCCAGTGTGCTCTCATGCTGTGTCATTTATAGAATGTGTGGTTTAAAACGGACTCTTGAACGTGAACGATAATCCTACGGAGTCATAAAACGCGTCTTTAACGAGTCTTTCGGTCAATCAGTCTATCGAGCGACACCTCATTCCTTTGAAGAACGTGCCTAAATTGAGCCAACTTTCCGAAATCACCGCGACCGCATTTTCTCTTTTCTCCGAGATACAGAGAGTCTATCTTGGATTGTAATCTCCATGGACGCGAGAATCATACCCCACCTGGCAAGTTCCACCTCTATCTATTCATATGCTCGTGGACGATATGATCGTCGATACACTTCTTGTCCTGTGGCGCTATCCTCGCTTGATCGTGTCTTTCTGGCCAATTTTAACAGACTACGCTCCCGCTCCATGCAGTGTACCTGTGGCTTCTTTGGAGATTCTTGTCCGTTTGGGTATTCTGACTTCTTCGAGAAGGGTTCTCAGCATCTGACCTCATCACGCTAAGTCTACTGTATAAACTCGATGGCTACTCTACTGCTGGCTTTAGTCCGTTCGAAATTGACCACTTCTCGTAAGTTAACTGGTGTTCCCCCGCTTGATTCTGCGTTCTCGCCATACCCATGCTGGGAGCATTTCGGGCCGCTGCAAAATCATCCAGGCTTTGGATTCTCGAAGTATCGCTTAAACTTGCCAAGTATCAGCGTGGTCCATGGTTCTTGACCAGGAGCGTTCGCGTTGCGTTCTCTGAACGGGCAAAAATAATACCTACTATGCTGTTGCCTCACTCTGTTGTATTCTCCGGTCTGCGTGGAGCTCTGCAAGAATCAAACTGACTGTACCTGCATAAATGCCTTCTTTACCTTATACCTTACGATTGAAGTTTACTAATGCTTTATTAGATTTTCGAACGCCACCAAGCGCGTTGGACTCTCGTGCCTCACTTGCTTTAGACATCAGAAGTTATAGAAGACGAGCTTCCTTAGCGGCTTTCATTACATCCAAATCGCCATTCGCCAACATCAAGCACGTTTGGTATATGAAGCTTCGGTTAATGACTGGTAATTCCACAAGTCTCCCCCCGCACAATATGCAGCCCTTCTCCAGCATCATCTTCCTGCTTTTCATCGCGTCCCTTGTCTCCGCGGCAACCCCTTCTATCAGTGTGCCTTCCAACGGCACGACAATAAACCCAGGCGATAAATTTAACTTCACTTATCAGTCCATAGCGGACTACGGCACCTCCAGCTATAATTATACAGTCTGGCTGTTCACGACGCCACCCTCAACCTTTGCGCCTCTCAGAGAATACGCTAGTGGATATTATCTCGGACGGTATGCTAATCCAAACTATCCAGGTCTATCTCAGTTCGCAAAATTTCTAGTTTCTTCTGATGATGATCGAAAATATAGGCAATCCAAATCCATCCAATCCTCCGCCCACTAAATTAGTTATGCCGAATCTTTCGACTCTTGGAAGGGGACTCAGTTCCGACGCCCACGTCCATAACGCTATGATCTATCTGACCGTTCTTGAGGAGTATACTACGGGCGTTGTATGTCAACTTATTTTCAGTCCTCGAAGGCTATGGAACGCTGATCGTTATATTCACAGGAATCCCTTGGTTATCGCATCAGCCTCGCCTACAATTACATTTTCTATAATGGTACCCGTGTTCATTAGGGCGCATTTCTCCTTGATTGAACTAGACTCCGTGAGCGGTCGGATCCTTCGACGATGATGCGCCCCAGGACATACAGGTACAGCTATCCGGATGATATTTTTCTGAGTGTTTCATTGTATCCAAAGTGTATTCATTCATACTATCCCGGTTGCAGAGATAGCTCTTATTTAAATGTCCTTTCGAAGTTACATTCCATCGTGAATACTAGTTTCACTCCTGACTTTTCTCGCCAACAAATTGGTCAATGAACCTGAAGACTTCAAAGTGCCATTTGAGACTATTTTTAGAGTCAGTCAGCCATATATACACCCTCAGCACATGTCAGAGCATACCTGTTTCCATGATTCAAAACCCAGTGGTTCTCATCAGGGAAAACAACGAGGCGGCTGGGAATACCAAGTCTGAAGCGGCATGTCAACATTGAATGTACCAAGGCTCATGGAAAACTTACTGTTGCAAGGCGTGGAAAGCACCGATACTCTCGGTTTCTGGGAGACGATAATCTTTGCTGCCGTGGATAAGGAGCTGAGGCGTCGACCACTTGTGAACGAAGTTCGCAGGGCTAAACCTGAGGTCGAAATGTCAGCGCATTTGAATCGTTTTCAGAATGGGATAGTAATCACTTCTTCAAGATCTTTTGGGCATCAGAATCCCATGGCCTGCCTCCCCATTCATGGTTAAACTGGATGGGCGTTAACAAATTGCGCGTAAACGTTTATAAACGGCACTCACGAAGAACAGTTCATCGGTGCTGTAGCCATTGTAGGCAGCATCGAAGACCTAATTTACGAGTTCATGAACATTTACATTTCAAATATATGACTGGAGAGAGCTTACACCGTCATGACAGACCAAAGCCTGAGATCACAGGAACATTAGGTTCATCACTTAACATAAATACAAGCTAGATATACTAACCTTGAAGTTGAAGCCAAATTCGGGATGTCCTTGGATCCAGCTATCACAATATTCACAATCTTTAGAGATGGCATTTGCAGAAGTTCTACGCACTTGATAGCATACCCACCCCAGCTGGCGCCTGCCGCAACCGCCCTATCAGCATCAATCTCGCAGGGAATAAGTATTGGTAACGCATCATTTGTCAAATTGGAAAAATTCTTACCTCAGGATACGCCTTCAGCGCATGCTTCCATCCATTTATCATGTCGGTGAATGGCTTTCCTCCCCAATCCTCAGCAATAGCATCGGTAAATTCTAAGGGATGATACTTATTTAGCTGTGCATGGCGGGATAAAAGGTCAGTCCCAACCTTGTCCGAAGGTCGTACTTCCCGTTGGGTTTATCATAACCACAAAGTACCCTTGCTGGGCGAAGACTGAAGAGAACAAGGCATTAATATTGGCGCTGGAATAGAAAGAAGGGATGCCTACTATTTGGGTTCCATCGAGTCGACCATTGATCTTCCCAAGCGCCTTGAGGACCTACAGAGAGCAGACAATGAGAATAGGATAGTAAAGAAAACTCTAAACAGTGTACTAACCTCCGTGAATAAGTAGAATACCAGGCCACTTCTTTGTTTCACCCGCCTTCCATCCTTTTGGCTTCAAAGCCCATCCTTGCACATCCTTATTGAGGGCGCCTTTGAACCAGAATTCTTCTCCTTCACTGAGGTCCTTATCCTTCAGATCAGCCTCCGTGAATTTAGTGAGCTGCTCAATCTTCACTACGCTCGATAGGTCCTTGTTTCCAGCGAGAATAGACTCCTCGATGGATGTGGTGTTGTGGATGATAAAGACGTCGTTGGGAGAGGTGAGCGACGACTGGCTGAATAGGATTTTATTGCCCGGGAGGACGTGAAGACCGGACGCTGCTTTGCTGTGAGTAAGCGCCACAGGAGTGGAGAATTTAACATCGAGTTTGGGGTGAGTAGTCGATTCTGATGGAGTGGGGGGCACCGGGAGTGCGAAGACCTTGACTTTCGCTTCATCTCCGGCGGTAAAGTAGATGAAGGCGTCATCCTTGGAGAACTGCACACAAAAGATGAGAAATAAGGTAGTTATCGGAAGTGAATCATACTGACGGCCAATGAATCAGGTGAACGATCCCAAGCTTGGGTGACCGTGAAGCGAACTTTCTTTTGCAAGTCATAAATGACAATCTTCGCACTGATCATAATTTGTTGGATAAATGCGGGATTTTAACCAAATGGCGAGCTTACCGGTCGCTTTCGTATCCGTCCTTGTCGAGTTCCAACCAAGCAACCTTTGTTCCCTGGGTGTTGAATACCGGGCTATGAATAGCTCCATGCTTGCCACCCGTTAATTCTACAGGGTCTTCCGAGGCGCTGATGGGAACGATGAATACCTAAAGGTTCGGAACAGATGTTAATTGGAATGGACACCAGGAAGAATGCGTCACGAACATCTTGCTTGGTATGCCAGGCTAGCGGAAGGACGGGATCCTTCGTAGTGTAGACGATGTGAGTCGCAGAAACATCAAAGTCGTCGGTTCCGCCAAAAGGTTCAACTGGGGTATACTAATATAAATCTGTCAGATGTCGAGCACGCCAAATAATTGAGTAGACCATGACATACGTGTTTAGTCCCTTGCAAAGGGCTCTTAAAATCATCGTTCGACTTCCACTGCCCATCGTGCCCCTTCGTAAGTTGAACACTGAACAATTGCGAGCCTTTCTGGCCGGTCCACGTATCCCAGTGACGCTCATACGTTTCATCGTAAACGAGAGCATTGTTCCCCCTCCCTTCCCACTGTTTGTCCTGCTCGGCTACCGTGCTGAGGTTCCCATCAGGGTACACCTGCGCCGAAAATACAAGATTGCCAGTCTTTTCGTTGTAGCGAAAGTTCGTCGCAGTCTTGCTAGGGATGGTGCCAATGAGGCCGCGGGGTGTGAAAGCTTCCGTCTGTTTATCAAGGCTGCCGTCGAATGCCTTTAGGTTGACATCGAACGCGTGGATTTCCGAGTGGCCCTCGCCTTCGACGACGTGGGCAATGGTGTTTTGGGAGAGCCAGAAGGACTCTCCGCCTTTCTCGAGCTATGGGAAGGCGGTGAGGTGCGATTGGTAGCGATGATGTGTAGAAGAACGCACTGGGATCTGAACAGACTTCCCTGCAGAGTCGAGAGAAACGACATAGACCGATTTCTTGTTCCTACGACGCGCAATTAGCGCGATCCCACAGTCAATGTACTTAGCAACTCACTGTTTATCCGCGAACGAGTACTTGCTGAAGGAAACTAGGGCAAGATCACCCGCAGCATTGGCAACTGCTGCGCCTGGTCTTCCCAACTCAACCTAGTAGGTCCACTCGCTTCAGACGATCACAAATCCAGAGAACAACTTCGAGGCTTACTAGGTCTTTAGGGGCGAAGACATCGGAGCCTTCCTTGAACGAGAATTGGGTAGGCTGCTGCACCATAGAGCTTTTGGATCGTTGAATTGAATCCTGTAAAGGAGCTTGGGTCAAGAGGCCCAAGAAAGCAAAGGGGAACCTCATGCGGAAGTCACGGAAAGGAACAAAGCCCTTGTGAGTTTAGGGTCGAACCAACGAAGGAAGCGTGGCAGAACCAATTCTTGAAAAAGCGAGAAGTCGGCGATGTCGCAATCTAGCTCAAAGGTGGTCAAGGCGGCGCGAACGACGTGGGGAACTTATACGCGTCGCGTGAACAATATCTATGCGCCATACGATCGCCGGTAAGACAATTCGTGATCGCTTCACACACAAGGATGCATTCCACAAGGTTGTGTACACGCCGACGCTCAGAATAGATACAGACATGGAAGATGGTATACAGAAATTAAAAGTCGTCTAGCATATAGGCACCAACTACTCGCTCATCTCAGCGTCAGCCTCGTCCTCCGCCTCGTCCTTTTCGTCCGCTGCAATTCCACCATCCTCAATCTGAGTGACCTCTCCTGTGGTGGAGTCCCAGCGAGCCAGCAATCCTACGCGGAAAGTGACCATTTTTAGGCCAATCAATTTTAGAAGTTGAGCCTGCTCGCTCGTCAGAGTTTTGCCCTTGTCGCAGAGTTTATGAGGGGAAGTAAGCGTGGGGACACCTCGGTTCATGGTCGTGGTGAGCCCAAGTTTGCGAAGTTGAGGGTCTTCGTTATGGGGGAAAGGTTCTGGGGGGTCGGAGTGTTGGCGCATTACTGGGCCGATGGGAAGGATCACTGTGCGTGTTGCCTTGTTTCCTGCACGAGCGAAGTCAGGTTGTTGGAAGTCGGCGAACCATTCGATAACCTCTTGGGGTTCGGAGTCGGTGAAGAACAGGCCGACTTGACCTTTTATTTGCTGCAGGATACCATGAAAATCGGGGAAACAAATTATGGGGATGAGTACGCACTGTGGCCAGTTTCGATAGCCCTGATCGGTGCTCCTCCTCAACTGAAGTTCCCAATGCCTTGGCCATAACAGCTCCCCGACCAAAGAACATTCTTGCAGAGCTAAAGACATTTTGAATTCAGGACAGAACATTGCGGGAAATAGTCCTGAACGCACTCTTTCCATAGCTTGCGTACAGTTTTGAGATGGGAATTGCGCATTGAACCGACTTCGAATAGCCAGCAATACCGCCATTTTTCAGCATTGGCTTGCAACTATCAGAGAGACAAATATGAGAACCGAACAATATTGATTGGGGGATATCCGTGCAGACCTCAGTCATCATGGCATTTTTGTGCTCCTTCGTCTTCTTGGAGACTTTTGTCAGGGAAACTGGATTTTTCAACCACAGGTAAGAAACTAGAAAGCAAATCTATTATCACTGATAACTGACTGAGTTTTGAGCGTTTTGACCTCGGCATGGTGGATGGAAGGGAAGAAGCGTGGTGGTTATAAAAATTGGAAGTCCGCTCAAAAATCACTTCGACCCTTGTCGATCACATCAGTATGGCCGTCGTCGTCTCCCCATCCGAGCTTCAAGCCCTCGAGGACTGTCTTCTCAACAAATCAAACGATGTCGCGCTGCACACACGATTTCGTGCGCTTTTCACCTTGAAGGCGCTGAAATCAGAAGACTCTGTCAGGATTATCTCGAAAGGTTTGCCGATGAGATCTGTGCGCTTGGGCATGGGCTGATGCTTTTGATTCAAGGTTTTAGTGACGAATCGGCTTTGCTGAAGCATGAATTGGCCTATTGCCTTGGTCAAATTGGCAAAAAGACCGCTCTTCCTGCACTAGAAACTGTCCTGAGAGATACATCTGAAGATCCAATGGTCCGGCATGAGGTGCGCCACTCATATCTGCTCTCAACTCAGTCACTTAACACAAATTTTAGGCTGCTGAGGCATTGGGCGCCATCTCAGATCCTTCCTCTGTGCCCGTTCTGAAGGAGTTCTTGGCAGATCCTGAACGAAGCGTTCGCGAGACCTGCGAGATCGCAGTAGCCAAAATTGAATGGGACAATTCTGAGGAAGGCAAAAAACATTATGCAAGTATCAACGAAATCACAATCCCGTATGCGATCTTACTTTGATTTTCTGCATCCTTTCAACTTATCTAATGTTTTCAGTCTCTACACATCCGTTGACCCCGCCCCACCTTCATCTAATCTCCTGCTTGGCAATCTGAATCCAGAAGACGTCTCTGAAGCGGGAGTCGAACGTCTACGGAAGGAACTTGTCGATCCGAAGCTACCTCTCTTCAAACGCTACCGCGCCATGTTCGCTCTGCGTAACATCGGCACACCAGCTGCAGTAGATGCCCTCGCCTCTGGGTTTTCAGACGAAAGTGCATTATTCAAGTAAGCTGTCACTCGCACCATCATTGCGGCTCTCCAAAAACTAACATTATTCCAAAGACACGAAATCGCCTTCATCTTCGGGCAGCTCCTCTCCCCGCATTCCGTCCCCTCCCTTCTCCAAGTCCTCCAAAACTCCCAAGAATCCGATATGGTGCGGCACGAAGCGGCTGAGGCACTGGGCGGGATCGCTACCCCCGAGGTCTTGCCCCACCTGCGCGAATGGATGACCAAAGAAGACGCGCCTCGCGTTGTGCGCGAGAGTTGCCAGGTCGCGATCGACATGTGGGAGGTACGTGTTAATTTATCGATGGGGTCGATAGCTGCAGATGATCTAAATATGATCGTTTCGATAGCATGAAAATTCGGATGAATTCCAGTATGCGAATGCGCTGACGGGGGTTCCCATCGCGGCTGCTTGATTGCACACTGATTCTTTGTATTTTACCGATGTATCTTAATCTGTCCTCCTTTCGAAGTTGTAGGAGTAAATGCCGTAGCCTTTTCAATATCCAGGAGTCAACAAATAGATTTGATGATGCAAAATGCCAATACCATGCGAAGAAAGGTTTACTGGTAATTTAAAGAATTCATCTAACACCAAAATCCATGCAAGTACCGCCAATATTTTCCGAATTAGAATTGGCATCCTCGATTAGCTATTTTACAACAACAACAGCAGGCAAAAACAAGAAAAATCATCCAAAACAAATATGGCGAAGAAAATTCATCAATGCAAGCGGAGAGGTATTTCGAAAGAGGAAAACAATTATCAAAGAAAGAAAAAAGAGATGGAAATAAGAGAGTATAGAAAGGAGCGCGACGAGTGGAAGGACGAATCGAATGCAAGGGGTTACGTACGTTGGACAACTAGACTAGACGTGGAGAGATAATTGCGATGCGATGTGTGGATAACTACATACATACTTGTTGGACCTGGCTAGGAATAGATGCAAAGTATGCGAGGTGTAGGATATAGGTGGCTGTTCGAATATTTGATTGGAATGAGGGGTGGCAGTAGTCCACTGAGTAGAGATGCATGGCCAGCGGGATACTTGAAGTCGCTGGAACAAAAGAAAGAGAACCTGGTGTCGCGAGCGGAAACCAAGACATTTTTCTTTTTGCATGATACTCAAGTTCAAGTTCTCGTGCTCCTCCATGCGCTCTGCATAGCGATTCTCCTGGCCTGCAAACATATGATTAATATTAACCGAATTTCTCGCCAGAGAATTAAGATGCCTACCTGATCAAGCGATATCGAGTCTTCTCTTAGCTCGACCTTCTGTCTGCCATCATCCACTTCGTCTTCCTCATCCTCATCAAATGTCGGTCGACCCGCACCAATACGCATACCGCCAAACGCTGCCTTCCCTCCCGCTAGCGAGAAGGGCGTCGACGCCACGGCCGTACCGAACACGCTTGCGGACTTGGGGGCGCCGAACGTGGCAAAGTCTGTTACTACCTTGCGTGGTGGCGATGATGGGGCCGTTGGCTTGGTGGGTGAAGCTGTCACTCGTGGCGATGTATGAGGCGAAATGGAGGAATACGAGGCATATGATGATCTAGAGAGGGCATGTCGTGCATTTAGGTATTTTTCTGTGAATCGTGTTCCGTGAACCTGAGCCGATCCCAAATTAGCTTAAGGGCATCAATATTAAGAGAAGACATACCCTCTTGAGCTGAGGACGCGCTTCATCCAACGAAGCTGAATTCATGAAGACCTGCACGTTGTGCTTCGCCTCCTCCGACTCCTTGTATATGCTCTCAATGACGACCTTTTTCGTGCTCTCATTGCGCAGCAGGAGCTTTTCATGAAGTTCGCGTGCGACGTCATCGACGCTTTCGTTATTGCCGAGAATGCGCTGGGCAACAGCATGCCCAACCTCGCGCACGAGGCGTTCCATGTCTAGATTCTCAAGCACGCTGCCTACGATTGCGTGCGTTAGTAGATCGGCTGTTAGGAGGGGCAGCATGAGGCCAGAGGTGATGGTGGTGATAGCTTGGTAGAAATCGGTGGCATACTAGAGGAAGAACACGATTACTAATGTCAGAAATCGATGAATGGAAGTGCAGAGTAAGACTCACTGAATATCCACTGAGTGCAGGCTCGCATGCAACAAAGAACTAGAGAAACGTAAGGATAATCATCGAAACATCGAGAAATTAAAACTTGCAAGTGTGATTCCCCGACTAGCCATCAAACGAGCGAGCTGAAGAGGGTCATTGCCATCAGGTGAACCTTCGTCGAAACCTAAAATCCAGAAAGCTTCGGTGGCATATCACGGAAAATCTAACGTAAACATACCATCGCCATACTCTCCAATTCCGTGGGGCGGCGCATCCGCAATCAGCACGACCATCTTGCTCGCATACTCTCTCCAATCCATATTGACCGCCTCCGCCAAGGCTGCAGTGACTGCCTCAGGTCCATCTCCACCACCCGATGCATACAGCGTTGATAAATGCTTGTGCACCTGGCTGATATCCGACGAGAAGCCAAAATTCTTGGTGACGTACGTGTGGTCCTGCGGTGGGTGGTCCCGGAAGGCAACGAGGCCTACGCGGAGGTCTTCCTGGCGCTGTAGCTTGCCTGACTCGAATATGTGTGCGCAGATAGATTCGATGTTCTTTGTCGCGGACGAGATGTATGTTCCTTGGCTCCCTGTGCAGTCCTGTACGAAGACGAGATCCCTAGGTGAGGATTACGAGAATCAGTGATCAGATGGAGATGCATGCACAGGGGTTTGGCTAGCTCGCTGGTGGGCTGCCAGCAATGCCACCGTCGCTTCTAAGTGAGACGGCGCGAACAGGTGAATACTATAACAAGGAAAGACTGCTCACAGTTGCTTTCTGCCTGGATCGCCAGCGTTGGTCTGCCCGTTGAACTGCTGTTGTGTTGGTTGTTGCTCGAATGCGGGCTGAAGGCCGTAGCCCGTTGGTGCAGCGTCCATCATATCATCGTCCATGGTGGTTGGTGGTCAAGCCAGAGATAGTGGAGGCTAAAGAGAGACGTGTTCAGACAGATCGATGGGCACGCCGTAGTCGCAGTTGTGTTGGAGGCTCCCCAAACCAATTGTCCACCAACCACATTATGCAATGCCGCAGATTCGGATCTCACACGTCGGCACTCGGAACCTTCCTTTTTGGGACCAGGACCCCCTGAAAGTGCCTCAGCAGGCGCTCTCGAAAGCCCAATCTTTGGATCAGGCATCGGTCAAAGTAGAGGGGATGTTTTGGCTTAGCTATTCGAATCTTCGAGCTGGAAACAGGACTCGCAAATTGCACACACAAAACAAGAATTCAAAAGTATCAGATGCAAAGTCAACACCAAATCACCGAATTTGGCCCAAGATCTCAGAGAAAGCTTCTAGGGGTCCTGCAGATCCTCCAACTCATTATTGGAATTAGCTCACAACTACTTAGTATTATCTACCTCTTCCCACCAAGCAGCCATGTAGCCCATGGCGGTGCCCATCCTGCCAGCACCCCGCTCCCCGGTCTCAGCAGCGTCCGCAAAAGCATCACCAGCCCAGCCGCGCACCCGCCCAGAATAGCCGTCACCGTAAAATACATCTTCAGCCTCGCCGCAGCCGTCATCGCTCGATCAACGCCTCCAGGTATTGCAGACATTCTATCAGATAACATCAGCAACGTGGCCTTGCCCTTCCCCAAAAAATCGACTGGGACTTACGGATTCATCGCGATACTGCAGATCGCGTGGAACACGTCCGCCGTCTGGCCCGTCTTCACGCTCACAGCCACGGGCACTTGCAGCCCTAGCCGTCTGCAGTACACGTCCGGCTGCACCTCGTGGCGCTGGAAATGAAATTCAGCATACTACACAAGCAGCAATACATAAAAAAAGTGCACCTGTAGTGCCAAGTCAAGGTCCGACTTTGTTGCGACGAACAGAGTGGGTATGTGGTCTAGGCTGTATTGTTGCTGAAGAACCCTGTCAGACAGTTTTAAATTAACTGAATACGACACTCACTCGTAGATTGCTGATATATGAAAACGAATTGGTATCACTCGAGTCGTGCACATAGGCAATGACATCCGCAATGTCCGTCTTCTTCGGGTTCCTCAGCGTCTCTGCCTCGTATTTCGAGCCAAACTCCTGCAGCTAAAAAAAGAAAATACTCAGCAACGCAGAACCAACACCACAAAACTAGGCACTCACAACCAGATACTTCTCCGACCCCTCAATATCCACGCTATTCACTACGCTGATCATCTTATTCGTCGGCTCGTATATAGGGTTAAACGGCTTTCCCGCAAATGCGCGCAGGAGTGACGTCTTTCCTGAGCCTGCCGCGCCGCATACATAACACAAAAACACGTTTCGTGTCACTTTGCCCTTCCGTCGGTCGATTTTCCGCGGCCGTGTTACTTGCAGGGCGCTCGTTCGTGGTTCGTCAGGATACCCTAGGTAGGCGAGGTAGGCGAGGGTTGTTCGGTGGTCCAAGAGTGTCGTCATGCTAGATCGAATCTTAGTTCGCGTCAATGGTAAAAATGTTGGAACTTACCTCCATTGCGCTAACCAGCCTTGCAGCGTTACGGCGCCAGTGTCGTCCGACAAAGTG
This sequence comes from Pholiota adiposa, assembly GCA_009935795.1. Taxonomy (NCBI): domain Eukaryota; kingdom Fungi; phylum Basidiomycota; class Agaricomycetes; order Agaricales; family Strophariaceae; genus Pholiota; species Pholiota adiposa. Next base: position 420,247 of record QEYC01000012.1, read on the forward strand.
GTGTCAGGGAATTTTTGGGCTGCCCAAGGGTTGCCAGGCGACGTGCTGAACAGGTTCTCGAGCTCGGATGTTTTCAGCGCTCCGTCTTGGTCCTGTAATATGATAGTCAGAGTCGGACAATGATAGAATATAAGATACTAAATGCACCTTGTCGAAGATCTCGAAGATCTCAGTAAAGAATTGATATCCCAACGGGCTGAGTTCTACAGAACAATCTGGGGGTACATCGAACCTTCAAAGAGAATATTCATTAACACAAATCCGAACAAAAATCAGCAACAACTCACTTAGGCAGCAAGAACGACTCGGTCAATTTCAAATCCTCCGCATATCCAAACTTCCGTAGAACCGTCCACGTCGTCTCTAACCGTCCGCGTTGAATAAACATAGTGTGCAAATATAGGAAACCAGCTTCAGTCAAGCCGCCATCCCTTACACCACCCTCCGCGTGTTCTTGGACCATCGCTCGAATGCCCTCCAGTTCTTGTAGTTGTAGCGGTGCATCGAAGCATTTCCTCTGTACAAAGTATGAATTATATATAGTTTTATCGACGACAACAGTGCTTACTTGAAACTCATTAAGCTCTGCGGCATCTAATATCCCATCCTTATTGGTATCGCATAATTTAAATATCCTTCTGAGAGCCGCAATACACGCGGGTTTCAGCACCTATGAGAGATGGGTCAGCAGGCCAAGTGGAGCGACCGTATCACCAAAAGGTATACGCACATGCTCTCGTGAATCATACAGCGGCGCTGTAGGATGCAAGACCGCCTTCTGAGCAAAATAGAACACCTCCGAGACGTTCAATGGCAATTTCGCCGAGCACTCGACACACGTCTCCACTTCCTATGTCGTCGGAGCCGGGTCAGGCAAAAGACGTTCACCCGAAAGGTTTAGTTGCAGCGCACCTTGAACTCGTTCATGATGGGCACTATCTCATCCTCCAGCGCCTCATTAGTGACCTCTCCTCCCCTAAGGTCGATTTTATTGCCGACAAGGATGACAGGGACCTGAGTAAGTTGGAGAGAGCGTCAGCAGGTGTGGTTTGGACTAGAAGGACGCCGGAAGAACGTACGTTGACCCCCAGTTGCCGGAAATGTGGCAGCCAATAGGTGGGTATCCGGTCGAATGATCCAGGATTGTCGATGGAGTATACGACGCAGATGACATGTGCCTTCCGGATTTCCGACTCCAGGTGGGTACGGTCTTGCGGCCCAGCTGCAAAATGCGGTCAATGTAGGGGATACGACGCGTCTAAAATAGAAGCAAATGCACCTCCAGAATCTACAATATAGGTCGTTACATTCTCTGGGGTGACTTCTGGGGGAATGGTGACTTCCGGAACGATATGTTGGACCTAGGCCCAAAGGTTTTGGGGTTAAGTTTGGCGTTTTCGCTACGCAAGCTGAAAGGGACTCACATGAGCGACGAAGGACTCCTTGATGAGCGAAGTAACGATAGTACTCTTGCCCACACCCTCTGTAATGCCGGCCTGTCATGAATACGCGAAGCGCGAAGAAACGTAGGGCCGTCTGCACATACCATCTCCAACTAGAAGAATGCGGACATCCCTTCGCATGTCCTCTATGCTATTCGATTCCTGGCGTAGGCGTAGTTATTACGTTGCCGGAAGCTATGATGTGGTGGCAAGAATGCGTGGAAAGGTGTCGTTTGGCGATGTGCAGTGAGTGTGAAGACTCAAGAACTGCCGATGAGAGGAAATATAGCAGAAACACGTGATGTCGAGTAAGGCCATTAATTCGAATTTCGCCTCGAAAAACAGTCTTTTCGACTTCGTCCACAACCACTGTGCATTAAATCTCACAGAGTGTAACGCTGCGGGTGAGTGCATAATGATTAGATAAAAGCAGTGAGTTGTTTGCCTGCCTTATAATTCATTTAAATCTCTGACTCTGCTCGAATTTAAAGATTGCCTGAGTTTACTTGAACAAGAACTGTTACGAACATCAAGTAATCATTAATCTATCCTTCGGACGTACCGAAAAAGCCTACTTTGAAACGTCCGGCCGTGAGCAATGCTCGTCCTTCTCTATTTAAGAAGCCGTTGGACTGACTAGAACCATCACAGCGGTCAATAAATTACCCCACCTTTGTCATGTTCACCTTCACATCGTTGCCGGAAGACATCCTCATTCTTATTCTGGAACCGCTAGCCATACAGGAGCTCGACACCCTATCCTTGACCTGCCGTATTCTATACAAGATCGTACGTTTCAATATAGTTGATTGACCTACGTATGCAGCTCTGACATGAGTGCAGGTCACAACGTACGGATGGTCCAACTATTTGCGAGCCAACCCTCGTCCATCATACAGTCTATCAAAGGCCCGAGCCCTGTGGTCTCCCCGAAAGCGCGCACGATATGATGGCATCGTAGATCGCGCTTGGATGCACTCCGAGTTCATTGCACGCCCGCTCTCACGAGCATGGCCGACCAAGCTGCAGCCAGTCCTCGCAATCAGCCCTTACCGACTGCTCGTAGGCGCCGGGAGTTGTTTGTATTCCTATCTTTTCTCAGCACCCACAGCCAGCTCAGCCTCACCCCCCGTATTGTTTGAGGGGGCCGTCTCGTTGTTAGAAAGCCCCGATCGCGCGAGGGATATCACAGCTATCAGCATCATCAACGATGACGGAGTGAACGTAATCCTCGATGTCGCTCTTCATGATGGAGCTATCGAACGCGTCCGTCTCTTCCCCACCGGATATCCTCCGAAGCTATCTTTCTCCCGGACTAAACTGCCCCCCATGCCAAACCACGATTTCGTGGAAAGCATATCCACCGAAGCCAACTTCACGCTGAATCTTTCCACGAATGGCTTTGCTAGACTAGGCCCCACCTATCCTTGCTCTTCCAGCAAGCCTTCCTCTCTCATAGACCTCCAAACGCGGAGCTGGATCTCCCATCTCTGCCTGCAAGCCTCCACACCCTATGCCGTCTTCGGCGTCGCCTCCAGCACACCCCTCAACCTGCACACCATCAGCGAAGACGGGGTCCTCTCTTCCAACCCCACAGCCATCCTACACACGAAGCGCGGGGCGGACCTCCCCGTCGACCAGCTCCCGTCGTCCGCCGTATACGGCCTCGCGCGGGCTCCTATAAATTCTCCATGGGGCTCGTCCCCGCAGATCCTGGTATCAGGCTGGTACGATGGCCAAGTAAGGTGCTATGACCTGCGAACTTCGACTTCTCGGTCTTCTGGTTCTCCTACTGCACACCGAAATGGAAACAATACCTCCACCAACACCTCTACTCCCATTCTCCGGCCCGTCCTAACACTTGCCGACCGATGGTCGTACGAACCCATCTACTCCGTCGCCTGTGGCGGCGGGTCCGCAGCGCACATCGCCGCCGGCACTGCGCGACACAGTGTCGTCTCCTTCTGGGACGTGCGCTCCCCTTCGAAGGGTTGGAGCGTACATGCGCCCGGGAACGACCCCTCGCCTGTCTATTCGGTCGTGTTGGAGAGCTCGCGCTTCTTTGGTGTGACGCAGAGTCGGCCGTTTGTGTACGATTTTGTGAGTACTCAATTTTTCTCTGAATTATTCCGCGGTTTTGTTCTGTACATGTCATATTTGTCCTGCTTAAAATTTTGAGTGCAAGCTAGTCAACTAATGTCTGTTTCTCTCTCAACAGGGGCCCGGCGTTTCGCTCGACACATATCCGTATATACCGCAGATCCGAGGAATTGATAACCTCAAGCACAAGAAAGGTTCTAATCGCGCCACCTATCACGTCTTGCGATACGAGCACAATAGCTCAGGGTTATGTAGCGAGCCTCCTTTCCAAGTAGGCTGATGAAAGCATCAACCTCGTTGGCTCCTTGCATATATCATTTACACTTTCATATATCTCATATTCATCTTTCGTTGAAATCTACCCTGATCAAGCCTGAAACGAAACGAATTACGAGAATATAATGAATCCTCTCTATATTCATTACAGAAATCATTAATCTTCACCACTGCTAATCGTTACATACTAAACAAACAGGAGCATATATGATGGTAGTAAAAGTGCATTGAATGGAAAGAAGGAGAGGAGAGGAAAAGATAAGAAAAGTTCAAAGATCAGACAAAACAAAACGAGATGGATATAGAAAATCAAAGGTATAAATCCTAGAGAAGAAAAAGAGAGACAGACAAAAATGTCCGAGTTATCGTGATATATTACGTAGTCGGAGGTGGGACGAAGATGTTACAGACAACCGTAGATAGTGGTATGGTGGTATAAATAGGATATAAATTTTTTAGGACGCAACAGCTTGTTCGAACGCCCCGCAATTATGAAGTAGTTTGTGATTGGGAACGCGTAGCCCAGTTGAATAATTGGCGTACATCGTTCGTTGGAGGTTGGTCTGCGGGTTGTTTGGGTTCGACCAGAAGACTATTACAACAGGGGGTTAATAAGCACACTAGGCCACTACGTGGACGAGACGTACCTCCGACGGTAAAGATCCTGGAGATCGCCATGATGTTTCGATTTCTCGAAGCATACATTCAGATATTCCTGCACCTCTGGTATTCCCTTGAGATTGTAAGGAATCTGGAATCTTTGCATGTCTAACCGCAACAAGATTAGCATTTAACACGGGGTTAGAGTAACATGACAGTACAAACCTTGAACAATCCTCGCAAGCTTGTGGTATTTATTAAAATTAAGAAGTTTCTTGCTAGGATCCGAAGGCGATGCGCGATGTGAAGGGTTTCCCTCTCGACAGAAGGTCACATCCGTAAGATATATGCCTATAAACCCCATAATCGATAAGCCAAAGACCGAAAATTGCAAGTAAGTAAGGCATACCCAAGAAAGGGACAGCAGGAGGTGCTGTGTTACGTAGTTTGCTGCGATACTCGTGGTAGTTCCGGCTGTGATCAGCCAGCCTTCTGAGAGATTCGACGTGTGCTTTGTATTTTTGCGGCAGGCCCTAAAATCACGGAAAGTAAGAATGGTTTACGAGTGCAAAATTCGGGGAATACATACAGCCCATGTTTGGCGCAGTCTTGAGATGACGGAAGAGTCCAAGGCAGCAAGTATCGATCGCGATGTGCTGAAATTATTCAAGGTCGTACAACGCTAGATAGTTCAAGGACGAATCAGTATTACGTCCAATAAAGTAAAAGAAAAACAACTTGCATCCGCAACCTTAACGAAAAACTTAACCAACAGCGTCCTCTTCTTCATATCCGGCTCGTTCAAAATGCTCTCCGCCACCCAACCCGTAATGGCCGTGCTCAGTGAGCTAATTGCGCGCACATTCACAGGCGGCGCAGCGCCCTCCTGACCACTCTCCAGGATCTCTTCCGGCTGAATCGCGCAGTACAGATTGCACTCTACCACCGTAAGTTGGCGCGCAAGCTCCAGCGCGTCAAAGTCGGTAATCGAGATGTGATCGAAATCTTTCTTGCGGAGGTTGGCGAGGAGCGCCTTGGTCATCGTCGGGCGGGGCACCTCGGTCACTGGGGTGGTGACGGTGGGCGGGTTAATCGACATCCCGGGGTCGCGCGTGCGGTCTGCTCTCGGGCTGACGGTCATGTCAGAGGATTCGCTGCGCATTTGTAGGAGCTCCATGATGCGTGTTGCTGGCCCGGGGAACATGGGCGCTAAACCCCTCTCAGTGAATAAAATCAGAGAAGGGAGGGCGACGTCGTCCACCCCTGTGCGCCAATAGAGCTCGACCCAGGTCTTGACAAAGTTCGATACCCTTAGCCTTACGGGGATACCCTTCCGCTGCTGCCAGACATTCAAATCCTCCTCTGTCAGCACATTTGGCGCTTTCAAGTTAAACCTCTCCACCAGCGCATCCGTAAGCTCACAAGGATTCGAGAACAAGCGGAACGTCAGGAAGAAGATCGCTGCAAAAGCCGGATCGACGATACTGTCATGCGGGGTCATCTTCTCCACCAGCACCTCAATCGTCGCACCCACAAGATGGCCTTCACTATTATACGCCGCATCGTCGATCGGGTAATCATGGCCATAAATCCACCCGAGGTCGTTAGGATCCATCGACTGGAACGGCACGCTGGGAAGCTCGCCGTTCATCAGTTTCTCGCCCATCTCACGATCGTTCATGCTGCCCTCCCATGTAGTGCCAGTCTCGTCAGTGTGCGCTAGAGACGTCGGCGACGCCATATCGCGCTCCACGGACCCATAGGGAGCGATGGTGATGGTTGCGAGCGGCTTGACCTCGTCCGGCGACGTGGCGCGCGTGTCGTCCGAGTGCATCCAGGACGACCTGGTGAGAATACTCGTCTCGGAACCAGACGAGATCTCGCGTGGGCGCTGGACGGGAGACGGTGTCTGCGCTTGGATCGTTAGATCCTCATCCTCCATCCCATTGAGACGGTAGGCGCTGCCCGAGTTATTCATGTTGATCGTCCTCGCACTGAGCGGCCCATTCGCGTTAGTCCGAAGAGGCGTGAAGGGTGCTCTGATGATGTTCTCCACGTTCGGTAGGTTGACAATGAACGGCCTATCGCCAAAGGAGCGGTTAAGGCACACTTTCACCGCGGCGACGCAGTCAGCGCCGGCCTTCAGCGCGCTTGTCGCTGAGCGTAACAACACCTGCTTCTCCGCCTCCTCCGACATCGTTGATGGGAGCGACAGTGTCAGCAGTCTCACCGACTCGGCCAGGGCAGTGGTGACATTATACAAGCCCTCCTTGGCCGCCTTCAGGTTGCCCACGCGATTCGCAGGCACATCGGGGTGCTGCATCACTGCCTCGACGATGGTGAGGAGCTTACACACCATCTCCACGATTTCTTTGACTAAATCATACAACACTCCCGTACTCGAGGCGTATGACGTCCGCGAATGTGAGTGCGCGTGGCCAATGAACGCCGCGATGGTGGAAAGGTAGTGGTCGTGCGTGAATCTTAAAGCTTCCATGACCTGCGCCGCTGTTGATGGCCCACACGGGAACGGAGGGGGCTCAGCAGGTGCTGATTCCTGTGATGAAAGCGAAGATGAGGAAGATATGCTGCTGATGGACGAACTGGGCTTGTGTTGAGAAGTCGTGCGGTCCTTAAGGAGGTACTGCTCCTGCCTCGCCCTTGCCAGTGACTTGACGAGCCCCGGACTACTAGCAGCATCTGCAGCATCGTCTCTTGCACGGGGCCCCACGAGGCCGGATCCTGGTCTTGGGACCATCCCATTCGGATTCCGCCCCCTATGCTGTGTAGGTGTCCGCGTCGGCGAGTTCTCATTTTCATCGTACTCCTGCCCTTGGTATGTCTGGTTCCCCTCTGAGCCCGGCGTCGCCGTCCGCGCAATATCCTGCTCTTCAGGAAGCTCGATACCACACTTGATCGCGATGGTCAGGAAGGACCGTACACGCGAGAACGCCTGCCCTCCTAGCCGCAACATCGTTTCGACCTCCTGTGCCAGCTCCTGTTCGCCTATATTGCCTTCGGACGCCTTCTTGCTCTGCGCGACTAGCGAAGCGAGGTTGATGAGCAGTTGTTTACGTTCTTCGCTGAGGATGGGGAATTGACGAAGGACTGGGGCGTCTCGTTGCAAAGTTCCTGTTGAAGATAGGATAGAACGCACACAGCCTATGATGCACGCAGTAGAGGGTTGGAAGTGGGTTATACGGTTCGCCCGCACCGCGTTTTGTAGAAGTGAGAGACCGTGTAGGAGAGGAACCATGAGCGGTGGGCAGTATGGGTCGACATCCTGTTCTGGGGCGTCGATAGATAGTGCGGGATTGCGGTTGTGTTGGTCGCGTAAAACCTGCGTCCGAGACGACACTGTTGTCCATGACGTTGCAGACGCAGATGAGTTGTTGTGTGTGTGATGGCGGGACTCCAACTAAAGTAAAATTAGCCGATGCTATCTTATCCTTCAGATGAACTTACAATCATCCCAACGGGCTCTTCTTCCGTTAAGGACGTCATCTCCGCGTTCACATAATTACTCGGAAACCATCCTCGCCTGCCCTCCAGTTCCCCGTCCCACCACCCACTCCCGTGTCGATTCAGCACATGGATGACCTGCCCGGTGCGAAAAGAAAGACACGTCGGATTTGGAGGATCCGCGGAATAGTCGTGCATCGCAAGCACGTATTCTGACCCTAGTCGCACGGTCTCGTCGATGGGCGGACTAGGTGACCGAGATCGAGAACGCGAATGGGAATAAGAACGCGAGCGAGATCGTTGTCGTGCATTGGGTATAGATAGTGAGGTCGTCGAGGCGTTCGTAGATGAAGAAGAAGGTGATACAATCGAAAGAGATGAAGTCGTAGACGCATTGGACACACTGCGCCCCCGTTGGTATAGCTGGTTGCGGCCGCTGCTGGATCCAGCCGCGTTTAACGCCGGAGAGAGGCTCGCCTCTCGAGACTGGGCTTTGGTATATGATGGTCCAGGGGTATAACCAGGGGTGGTATCTATCGCGAGGCGCGAGTGCATCGCGGTAAAGCTGGTCTTGACCTGCAGGTATAGCGATTGGTAAGAAACCATGATTCTCTGCGCGTCCCATGGACAGCCTCGCGCAGCTCCATAATAAGAAGCATGCTCACGCACCAGTGGGTTATCTTAGCATCCACCAAAAATGTGATAAAAAGAAGCTAGAATTGTGTGAGATCGGGCGCCGAATGGAATTTGTAGATCTGCCGGATGGATTTTGGGGGTGATGGAGCTGGTGTGGATGTGTTGGTATACCAAAAGCCAACCGAATAGAAAGGGTATTAGAAGGATATTGGACCGCACTATAGATCTGGACGGGGACCAGCGAGAAGGTGATTAGTGTATGTAGTTGACCAATTGCACTGCGGCGAGAAATACAGGTGGAGTCTGGCGGGAAGAAGAGAAAGTGAGAAAGTGAGAAAGTCGGCCTGCTCGACGGTGCGTAGACCTGGAACAAGTCCTTAGTCGATGTCGCCCGGATAAGAACCCCCCTTTCCGTCAAGACTCAAGGTTTAAGCCAAAAGCAGGAAAGCGTTGAATGCGAATGTTGAGCGTTTCTTTGCGCATGTTTGTTAAAGGCTTCTGACTGCGTCGACGATGCTCAAGCAGGCGCAAGCCTCATAACTCGTACCATATTAACTCACTCTGCCTTCGTTACATAGAACTTTGAAGGAATGAAAAACACTAGTGAGTTCGCAGCGCAACATTCGCTTCTAAATCCAACGGTTTTAGGATGCGTTCGAACGCGGCATTTCGGCAGTTCTGGCTACACCGAGATTTGTACTAGCAGTGCATTCAAGTTATGCCAATCCGGTTTCTGTGCAAACAATTTATGAAAGCCCCAGGGTTCAAAGTATTGAAAAAGGGGGTTTCTATCCATATCGCCCATGATTTCCAGGCACATCGCAACACCTTCATCATTTTCATCATCCACCTCTGCATGTGTTTTGCCTTATCTCTTTTTCTGATCCAAAAAGTCTAAGCCTCAACGCTCAACAGCGCATTCAGTCTCCTCCATCGATGGCCACCTACGGACACTAGCTCGTTCAGGCAGTCAATGCGCCTAACTATGTACATCTGTCACTCAAACCATCCCACAACGTCGCAGGGTCTTGAAAGCTGGAGAGGTCAATTGAGTCAACCAACCTTCGAAGTTCGCGTACGTCTCTCTTCATATTCCAGAATGCCCCATTTCCAACAAAAAAAAATGTCGATCTCCAGATCAAGTCGCAGGAGGAATCGGGTAAGGGTACTATGTCCAACATGGAATCTCCGCGAATAATCCACGCAGGTTTACCCATGGAATTCTCCTTCGAACTTGGAGTGCAAATCCTGGCTACACGCCCTCGGAAATATGCCAATGCACATGAGGATGGGGACCCCTCGAATGCCGCTTGTATCATGGCAGATAAGACAAGGATTTAGGCATCTGTTATACTTAGAAGGTATGCCATTTATAATGTGAAGTGAATGGCGCTGTACCGTACATTGAACCACGCTGCCCACAAATTAATTATGTTCTCCACCCGAGTCCGTCCGTGGTTCTTATAGGACCCCAAAATACCTTTTTCTGCATGCAAGTGCCAATTTCGAAGGATCTCAGCCACTATATATCCAGAACACTCCCTAGAGCGTAACGATTCAGAGCACTTCAACTTGCGAATATCAAGCAGGCTGATATTTGTTGATGGGCTCTCCTCAGAGGCTCTCGGTGTTAACGTTGAACGTTGATCCTCCAATCTAGTTTCCAAACACATTATGCTCCAAGAATTGAAGCAAGTATTTACAAGCCATCGTGCTTTTCTGTTCCGTGCTGACACTGCACCGCAACACGGCTTTCATTTATTTATTAGCATTACAGCTATCTGCAAATATGTAGACTGCTTTCAGTTTTTCTCAAGTGGCACTGGAGTGGTGCGCTATGGAACAAATTAGCCAGTTGAGGTAAACTGACATTGATGCGCCAGTCGACGTGGAGCTCCTTTCTTCGAGTAGCCATAGAAGGAAAACCCATGGCCTTTTGGACTTGGGATTGGCTGAGGATTCAGGGTGCAAGCAAGCGATATGCGTCCATGCCGCCTCCACCTTCCCAAAAATTGAATGTTTGTATCCTTCACCGCCACTTGAACCAAAATCCGAAGTGGTCTCCACATTTGCAGATAGCTGTAAGCAAGAATTTGGGCCCTTCATCCACGAGGGATCTATTCCGGGGTCCTGTTCTAATCGATGTATTGTCTCTATTTTTCACATTGTTATCAGCATTTACTGGGAACTCGTTCCTCGTGAAGTCAAAAGCTTGATATAGACTTCTAAAACTAACAAATCTGATAAGCTGGCAACAACGCGACCCTGCATCCAGACTCGGAAAATCCATTCCTTTCAATACCGCTGAATTCGAGGACTACAACTGGGCTGCACCGAACAGCGAAAACGCCTAAGATGATTCAAAGTGCGGTAGATCCCGATCTTGACTCAGGGTTCCGCCATCTGCCCGCAAATACGCGCCGCCATATTTTAAATTAATGCCATCACTTCATCCTCTCAACCCTTGACTTGCTTGACTTCCTGCTTCGCACTTCGCAAGCCTTGTGTGCACCCAACAGCCTGGGAGGCAGCGCCGGCAGCTCTGGTGTGACCCGCCGCCGCCTCGCACTGAGATTCAATTCAAAAACGGTCCTAGCACCCTTCGATCGCCCAATTCGCGATGACAAGCTTAGCTGGCCTACTATATAATCTTCGTAGGGTCCTCCATCATGTATCAAAAACTCTAGCTGCCTTTTTCGCCTTGCAGCCAGCAGTAATGTCTTCGTCCCCTTCCTTCTACGATGTGGAGTTGCATCGCGCCCTGGCAGAGCAGGCCTTCGGGATCAAAAGTTTTACAGTGTCGTCATCCGAGTCGCGACAGGCAATCGCCGCAATCGTCCTCCTCGATGGCCCAAAACTCACCGTCCAGTTGACGACCCAGGGCTATTCGGTGTGTGATTTAGTTCCGTTCATTGTTGTGCGCGTTTTTCATTAATGTCTTACCCAGGTTGTTTCGACCACTAGAGTCTACGAGACCATTGAAGACCTGCTGCAAGCATCGAGCCCAATGTACGCCAAAAAGCGCCAAGAGACACTCTATGCGAAGCTGTCCAAGCTCTCTTCATGAAAAAAAATTTCCCGATGAGATGGTAGATCCCTTCATTGTTTCGACTTCTGTCCAAAGTTTCTCATTGCTTGAATTGAAACGTCAGGCGTCTGGGATTAGGGTCGGAATAACTTGCCATGCATAAATTTATACGAAGCACAGTACTTGAAAGTAAAAATACATGGAATATGAATATCTCGTCGAGTTTACGTCTTAGACTCGTCGGTTGGCTGGGAATTTTGGCCCTCGTTCTGACTGTCGTTCTCTTCTTTTCGAGGCGTTTCCCCGTCTAGGGATTCTACTCCTTGAATGGCTGCGTCCTGGGAGTCGTCGTCTCCATTCTGGGGTTCCTGTTCTCTTTCCAGAACTCCAAAATGACCTGCCTCGGCTCTCCGCTGGAGCGCGCGCTCGTAGTCCTCGCGTGCAAACACAAACCCATCCTCGGCCAAACGGACTTTTCGTATAAGATCTCCTACCCAGGATCTCTCTTCCTCGTTCCGCATGCAATTCGCCCACCATCTATCCATGCTGCTGCGTATTCCCCATGAGTCCAATTCATTCGCTTCGCTCTGTTCATTCAGAACGTGAAGAAGAAACCCAGCGTTGAGGCGCTCCAATCCCATTTCGGACAGGCATTTCATGATGCGAGAAATGCGAAGGTTGTTGTGGGATGATCCTGGTGAATCGTCGGATCGCTGTCAGAGAAGGTACTGGGCTGTGCCACTCACTAATGAGATTGTGATAGCGCGCTTGGAAGTTCCGGGGCGGGAGAGAGCGCTCTACGAGCCCAGTGTCTTCTGAGGCCAATCGCATTCCGTAGAAATCAAGCATGAGCTTGTAAGATTCAATAACACGTTGTATAATGACGGGGTCAGCCTTCATTCGCTCTATTTCATGCTTGAAGAGAGGCTGAGATTCATAGTTCATCCCATATTCCCTTATAGGAAACCTGAAAAAATCATAGAAACGAAAGCCACCAAGCAGGTCGGATGATTGTCGTCGATAAAAAGGAAAAAGGAAGAGAAAAAGACGCACAACCACTGGATATATCCATGTTTGTATTCCAACTTGTCGTAATCTCCAAACCATCTATCAGGAGTCAATGAGCGCATAAGCGAGACGTTAAATCTCGGATATTTAAAAGAACAAATGGATACTTTGTGTGTATCTGCGAGATCGTACGCCCATCTGGCCTGCAGCGCAGAATGTTTGAGTAGAACTCGAAATTCGCTGTCGCCGAGGGATCTTCGCGCACATGGGGATACCCGTCCAAGAACTCCTGTACATCTCGGGGAATAGACATGATGTAAAGCACTCAATTCGATTTTGTTGTATTTCGGAAAATCCGAAAGGTATCAGATCAATGATAATTGGGGTAGGAGCTGGCTGGAGCTGATGTAAAGCCGATGGAGACCTAGAGAACTAACAAGCAGTTGAAGGTCCCAAAGTCACACAGAAGCCAAAAGGGTGGAACCAGATGGGGCGTAGGCGATGGACGTACGTCGGGCGTCCCGCTTATCAACGTCAAGATCAGGTCGAAAGAACTAGGAAGAAACAGAGAAACAGAGAAATGAACAAGAAACGCGATCGGTCACGCATCACGATTGCAGATGACACGGTGATGTCCGTTACAAATTCAAGGTGCGCACGCGCGGACAAACCTTAACTAAATTCTCGCCTCTTCTCCTCTTACCACCACCGCCACCACTGTCCACAAATTCCCCGGCCCACACGCGACGGGCTCTACTTTATTGCTGGCTTTCTATTCTGGATGTCGGACCAGGAAATTTTCAGCTTATAACCTAGGTTATACCGTCTGGTCCGTCTCGCGCCGGGAATTCTGACAACATTCGCGATGTTCGTCGTATGACCTTCTGTGGATGCAAATCTCCTTCTTTCTTGATTCCAGAATCTCTCAGGCAACCTTAAAGAAGGGAATATGCTCCTAATGCTCCTCGACGTCACTGATATGTCGTGTTTCGATCTTCTGTTAAAAGCTGGGAAACGCTGGACGTGCTACTCGCATTCAATACAATGGCTTGTCTCATGGACTGGAGGACCTCTTCTCAGTCTAGAACTCTCCTCGAACAGCGCTCCTCATTGACGCTCAGACTGCGTCTCCACGCGATCCAATTTGACTCCATGACTATTATCTGGATGATCGATGAAAGGACCACCTTTTATGTCACACCTTGAAAAGGACTATCGCCTCAATTTTGGCCACGCGAAATGGCGGCTCCGTTTGGCCATCTATGATGCTTCCTAGTGGGTATAGTCGGGCTACTGGGAAATTTGCACAAATCGGAGCGTCTGCAATGACGCTCACAAAGTCTCTTAATTTCGAGATGAATTGTTCCAATGGCAATAACCTTGTCGAAATACAATTGTGGCGTCACCTCTCGCTCAAGTTGCTCCTTGGAGAGCCTATGGCTTATTCGTCCTCAGCTGTCGGCATCGAAAATTAAGTCGCGGATAATGCTGGTCATTGACATGAAAATGCCTTTGCCGATAAACCTCAGAAAACGTGTTGTCGGGCCCGATTTCCAGTCACGCATTTCCACTGCGGGTATTATCTGCTTGGGGTCGAGAGCAAACGGATTCAATTATCGGCGCTGTGCTCCGCTTTTGATCACGGCTGCAGAGCTGTACCTTGTTGTGTGTTGTGGTGAGTTACCTTCGCGCGCCCGTTGAGAAACCAAATAAATGACCGACTTTTCTGATAGAGTGCGTGTACGCCTCGGAGAAACGTCATACCGAGTTTCTACCATATATCTTGCGAGGCCTGCTTCCCTTTCCTGTGAACGAAATTTGGGGTTCAAGTTGAGATAACAAAAAAGAAATTCAATGTCGAATGCCATGCTGCCAGACATGGATCTGTGCAACTGGACATGGTGTTCTGGTTACCCAATTAATGGTTTTCCAGCGAGAGATACGCCTGCAATGTCCTGCCAGTGAAGTGGATATGCTTTTCGAAGTAAATGCTTTGGTACATTCCCTTGATAATTTATTTATTTTATTCCCTGTCCCAAGGCGAATTCTCTTCACAGGGAATTTATTTCTTCCCTTCTCTTCTAACTGACATCTGATTTCTCCTTAGATCTCATTTTCCACATCAGTCAAACGGAATGGCGGCACTCCTTTCTCCACCTGATGCCTGATGTCTGGATGTACGCCTAGAGGTGTCCCTGATTTTGTGGCCACTGGGTAGGAAACACTATTTTTATCCGCACTTGTTGACACTTCGTTGCCCACAAAAACTTCAGGTTAACCCAGCGCTCTTGATTTTTGTCAGATTGCAGGAGATCTCTAGCATCTTCCAAAAATAACAGAGAGCGCATTAAAGTTTGCCCTTTAGACATTTGGGTTTAAATTGTGTGCAGATACTTGGAACTTTCCGAGATGCATCAGACATTGGACCTTTTGTTTGTAAGTCTACATACAGTTTTTCTATTATCTATCGGTCCGATATCTCTTATGACACCACGGGCAGGGTGAAGCATTCGTCACGCCGCCGGCATTGAGCAGGCTGACATCGACTTGCCATTCCGTGTTTTGCTTGGAAGACGGAAAGTGTATCGTCTGGTGCATAAATCGAGGGTTGCGATATATGGAGGTAAGTTCAATGTTCGCCTGAATACATTAGAAGTCGCTCATCGATAAAATTCATCCCTCCACAGAGCCCGCTTTCATTCACGATGAGCAACATGAAGGGGCAGAGGAGCATCCGAGGCCTAGGCAAACGTTGCACCTCGTAAATGGCTTTCCCCATCCTACAGCGGGCATTCCATCGGTAAGGTGCTCAACAGGAAGGTCTCAAGGTCATATCCCTCCATTGGCCCGCACATCCGAGCGAACGATAACTAGAGACCTCGGAATTCAGGGTTCTGTCAGAAAGATAAGGGAGCTCTCATCAAAGACCCCACAGAGAACGACCGTATTGGTCTTCCAAGTTTACCACGAGCAGGGTCGCGCTTGGTATTTCCTACGCGTACGTTGGCGGGAAAAGTTGCCTGCGGCATTCTGTAATCTTTTTGCTATCCGTCACTTGTCAACTGTAACTGAAGGCAAACACTTACATAGGTAAGTTAAATGTTGGGCGTCAATTGGACCGGTCCATTCTTCCGAAGCCCATTCAATTCAAACATCCAGTCTACGGGTCCATGTTTGTCAGGAAATTCACTCATTGGCTGGTGGAGCTGTGAGGCATTCTCATTGACTATGTTCATTGACTAACTGGAATTGGCAGGTTGATGATTCGTTTATGGACCGTTTTATTCTGAACATATCCAAGGACTTCAGGCGAAAACGCGTCTTACTACTCGCACAAAGTAAAGGCCTTTTCCGCCATCAAGAACGGTCTTTCGTCAAGGCACTGGGCCAAGAGAATGCCCAAAGCTCGAAGTCCTCCGAGGACTATTACTACCATTGGATGCACTGCCAGACGATGCCGCAGCTGCAGGCTCATCACAGGCGAACAGTATGTGGGGTTAGATTCAATGCGGGGAACAGGTATGTATCTGTCAATATGGATTATTGCGATTCCGAAGCGACCGATGCAGGGTAACAGACTACGCTGATAAACTATTGTCAATGATAACTAATCAAATATTCACAGTCAAGTCTAACGTTGTTTACTGGCAGACGTTCAACCCAGGCTAAACAACTCCAGAAATAACTTGGTCCAAAGCGGCGGTGGGCGTTGTGTTGGAAGTCCCAAGTCCCACGGATGGTCGGGGCCGACACGCATGCACCTACACAACCTGAAGACCTGAAGGCGCGTGGCGTTCATCTATTTAACGTGTTCAAACTCCTATTTCAAACTCCAGGCTCCTGAGTCCTGATAGTGAGCGCGCGCTGCTCTTGGTCAGGTGGGTCTTCGGAAAACCACGACCGTTCTAATCAAGTTCTAATCTACATATGTCAATAGATCAAAAATACCGAGGGTGCAAACGCATTTGTGATTAGGCCCGAGACATGGGCAAAATCAACCCGAAGGAGCAGATTCTGTAAGGCAAAGGTTTCTCCTAATATGTATATTTTCACAGGGATGTAGGGACGCACGATACTTAGAAATGTCGGCGCAAGGGGGTCATTCGCCTTTCTAGGGCATGGCAACTGAATTCGACATGGAGCACGGAGCAATGTATGTAAATAGTTTGTAAAAAATGGAATAAGCATACGCTGGACCATTGAGATAGTTTTACCTTGAGCAGTTTCCGCGTACAAGGTGCTACGAATCCAAGATGCTGGGAGCGTTGGTACCACTCCCAGAACGGCAGACGACGCAGCTATGTGGTTAGTACCTTTTCTTCATTCTCGTATAGCCTTCAATAAAATCTGTTGGCTACAGTCTAAGATAGCCTATAGGAGTCCCGACATTAATGTATGGACCGGAAGCGTCGCTCTCCCACACCCATACTCGAGTAATATAGCGTCGCTGCAGTTCTTACTCCCAAGGCTCGTTGCAATTGGCTCTTCCATATCTCACATAACAACGAGGGATTTACATTCTCTCTGAAGCACGACTATGGGACCTTCCCGAACTACCGGAAACCGGTAGCGTGTTGCATCAATTAGGTCCGAGAATTAGGAAGAGCTTTGGGTCAACGTTCCCACCTGCTTCCTTGCAATTGGATTGGAGGCCTGCATTATATCAAACTTCTTCCCAAGAACACACTCTCACCCTTTCTTCCGGCTCAAGAGTTGCAATACCGATCGCCTGTGCCACATGTCCCAAGTCCTGGATTGTTTTTACCTTTGACGTCTCAGTAGGTGTGAACACGTGGAATGGCAGCCTCTACACATTCATCCCGAGGCCTAAGAGTCATTGGCATTTTCTATGACTTTGGAGTGCTCGTAAATTTCGAAGACTATGACGTATTTGTGGCACGCTCGGGAGGCGTCATTAGCGCCGGCGGCAGACCGGCATTCCACCGTGGGCGCCTAATTGTGAAATGCAAATTATCGATATACGTGAAGTTTGTTTTCAGAAATTAATACACTTTACGGCTGTCGAGAACGTCGTAATTGACAAAATCAGGTGCTTTACGAAAGTGTTATTAAAACCCTGGTTTCTTAGACATATGTAGACTAGGAGCTATCGAAAATTCGTCCGCGGTTCTAGAGTGCGTCTTCTAGTACACATTATCCATAAAATTAGAACAGTTCATCCGAGCCGTCGATCGAGGGTGATTGGGATATGTCATGTGGGCAAAGCTGCCGAAGAAATTATACGACGCATTTCAGAAGCAGACCAGATAGGCCTGGAAAAGGGCTTTTTATCTGTACTGCACAGGCTAATCCAAACTTAGACACTATGTACGCTCTTCATGACGATGTCTGGGGTAAACTTCACACACAGAGAAGTCTCCCGCAGCCACCGCAGCCACGTTTGAAGTCGAACGGTCCAAAAATCGATATTTTCGCATACGTCCGAAAGTCTTACTATGCCCTTGCAGCCCAGAATCTCCGATTCCGTTCCCATTGGAAAAATTGTCACCGACGTCGTGAGGATAAGTATGTGTCGACCTCATGTCAGATGATGATGGTTTCAATTTTAGCTCGCGGACGGAGGGGGGGTTGAACGGAACGGCCGGAGAATACTCGCGTGAATGTATGCTACAGCGACTATGTCAATAAGGTTGTGTGCCGTAAAGCTATCGAATTGCCCAAGTCGTGTAGCGTGTCAGATTTTTAACGTTTCAAGAGCTTGGCCAGTTTATTGAGTGCAATAGGTCCAGAACATATGTCGATCTCAGAGAAGGAGTTTTCAGCCACAATGAATGTGCCTTCCAAGTGAGAAATGTACCTGGCCGTCAGACGACAAGGAGGAGTATCAACGACAGGTGCAGTTCCTTCTCAGTACTGACTTCTGTGTGACCATTTCCTAGCGGTCTGAAAATAGTCTGACAGAGAATAATAAGTTATGACAGCCGCGCTAGAGTGACGGCTTGGATTTAAAGTACTGTTGTGCATGTCGCGGCGCTTGAAGAACGGCTGCAGCATAAACAGGCCGACCTCAACTTTCCACGCCTTTTGGATACAATATTCAAGAGTATTATTCATTACAAGACACGATAGCTTAAAGCTACAATGAAGGCAATATTTATTACCCAGTACCAGAAAAGTAAACCAGTTAGGTAGTCAGAGGATTAGACTGGTATATTGACTTGCCGTGCATTTGTTTATCCAGTAGGTCCTTAGGCTATCTCCCTTCCAGCGTGTCCCCTCTACTCAACATTTGTGCAACTTAGTCAACGCGGTGTTGATCGGAAACAAGATATCTCGAGTCTGTTTGATTGGATCCCTCACTTATCTCTGAGTCAACGAACACATCAGCGCTCAGAGCCTGCGGTAGGTCCATACGTTGCCGAACAAAAGTTCCAAAAATAGAACGGACTTAGCTCCCAACGACATCTACTCCGGCAGGTGTGGAACAGGCAGCCAGACACTGGCGCTCGCAAACATCCGAGAGCGCTGCCCCCAACATTTGGATCACATCAAGCACTGTCACATTTGTGGAGTCAACTCATGCGCTTGACGCCCGTGAAATCGCGAAAAGGGTAGCCATCGCGCACGCACGTAAATAGTATACCCAGCGTGAGAGGTACGAGGTATTCGTATGCTAACCTCATAGAATATAATAGGAGGGTGTGTAGTAAGGCCCGGTGACCTACCTCCAAGTTTTAGGTTCAAACAGCGTATTGTATTCCGAGTCCGGAAGAAGCATCGGCCAGAACATGGAAGCAAGGCAGAAGAAGCGCCTTAACGTGAGGACTGCCAAAAATGGCATGACTTACCGCAAGTAAAAATATACCGCCAGACGGCGTGCCCTATCCCCTCTCAACCCTATGGCTATCTTGGTGTTGCTCACGCCATTTGTTTGAATTTCTTTCCCAATGTTCTGATATGATATACGGCAGACGCTTGCACAAAGTTCAAAGTTGTATTTCTAGCTCAGAGAGGTATCCCCAATTGAATACCCATTTGACCTGTCTAGAAAACGACAGGAAGTGCATGAATGTGGCATCCATGAATAACTTATATTCATTGATATGAACGTGTAAGAGCAGAAATTAAAAATGTTATGTCTGTCTTATGACAGTCACAAAATATATGTGCCCATCTTGAGGCTAGTCTCAAGAACGTGTTGTGTAACTGATAATCTAATATTAATTGTGCCTTTGGGACGAAGTATCCTTCCAGTAACCATTAGTCAAGTTGGCATGGATGATCTATCAGTAGTCTTGAATCAAGGAGGCGCCTCTTGCTCGTTATCTCACTTCCGACGCGGAAACATGATTATGATGATGATGTAGTGCGGGGGCGGGGTAGAGCGATTGATTAACGGATGGAATCCGTGAAACACAGAGAGCGCCCCGGAACGCTAAGCACAACTCTAATCTCGGGCCAAGTCATGAATTGCAATAAAACAACGCTGAATTCATAGGCCCTCATAGACGCACCATATACCAAATTCATCGACTTTGCGTTGTGAACTGCTTATCAGATTATGCCGTGCCATGCGGCGCGGTCGCTGAGTATGGAAACCGGGACTGTCAAGCTTCAAAAGCTGATGCCAAACACGTCTCGGAGGCCATTGCCGGGTATTTGGTTATGATGGGAGGTTGGTCAGGACCTCGGAGAGCATGTCAAGACTATCGGAGTATAAAATTTGAACAATGCCGCCATGTTGCCGCCGAGTTAAGCTTGCTGCGGCGAGTGCGTGCATGTACGCAGTCTGTTGACTCGGGAGAACATTTCAATAATTTTCTCTGAGTAATAGGACCTCATAGATAGTGTTCCAATAGATTTTCCACAGTTCCAAGACAGTGTGCACATTTCGCGCACTCAATGATTTTCTGAGCGCTTACTGTGACAGAAATACAGGAGCCTGTTGAGGGTGAGGGATGTACGTCTAAGATAAACAAATTAAATGGGGCTGTAGTTAGCTATTATTTCCTCTTAAACAAGTAAATTTCAAATCTCTCCGAGTTATCTTCTTGTGTCAAGTGGACTTCGGCGAGGTGAAGTATGACAGGTCACACTGTCACACGACCATAAGCGCCCAGAGACGGCCCTACGCGAACGTGTATATCTCGCGCAAAACATCTCTGCAGCAAACGAAACTTTGCGAACATGTAGCTATACTGTTCAGAGCTGTTTCTACAGAATATTAAAGGAATTTGGTTCGTTCTTGGGCCACAGCAATACAATTTAGGCAAGTCATGTAGACTACACACTAGGGACACTACCAATCATCCTCAGCATCCTCTTCATCAGTAAATTCGACTTCCTCGATTTCGAAATCATCATCCCTCGCATCTAGTTCATCTAACCTTGCTTCAAGAGTAGTGTCTGAGCAATTAAATTAGTCAGAGTTAAATAGATAATGACCTAAGATCATACCTAATCCGCGGCCATTGTTCACACCGCCCATATAATAGTTCCCATCGGCATCAGGGTACTCCATGCCGCCTTCAAGGTCATTCCCAAACGGAGGAACCGCATTGTCCTCATCGATTTGAGCCTCCATAGCCTGAAGGTATACCTCACATTCCTCCAGGAAATCTACAGCTTCGTCAAGATGTTCAAACCGGTGTAAGAGTTCGGAATAGATATCCCAGACATTCTTCCGGTTAACAACAGGACTTCCCATGCTTTCGTAAAGTGTCTTCGCATATTGAGCAAATGGTTCAGGTACGAGTTGAAAGACTGGATCGTCTGGCGGCGCAAATCTTTGTCGCACATAATCGATCGCCTCCTGCTCAACTTTGATCTATACGGTAAAGAATTTCAACATGAGAGAGATCAGATGTGAAGGTTCAAACTTACCTTGAAATCAAGACAGCCATATCGCTCCGGAAAAAAGTGGATGTCATTAGGCACCCCGTGAGGAAGAACTTTGTTACGATCAGCCCTTTTCTTGGTGTTATTGACGAGGTCCTTCCAGGCATTGAGCTCAGTCTGGAGGTAAGGGATAAAAATCCAGCGAAAGACAAAACTAACACATGGGCCGAAGGGTTAAGACTGAATAAAAAAAATAAGACAATAAATAAATTGGAGTGACGTACACATGAAGAGGAAGGCTTGTGTCGTATAGGCCATTCGTAACGCCGAACTCCAATAGATCTTCAAACCCAGGAGTAAAACGTCGGCGTAGCTGCGACCAAGTAATTTCAGGCTTGACATTCTTCTTCTGACGCATCCACCGATGTTGGATTGTTCCAGCTAGATTTGGATCATGCCAGTGACGAAGGGCCGTGTGAGCATTGGCTATTCCATAGTTTTCGGACCCTGGATCACTTTGGGTAACAAGTGGAATATCTGGAGGAGCTCAAAGGAGAGATAAGTGTACAGACCAAAGAGCAATGATATAAAAACTCACATCCACCACAGTCTTCGACCTCATCCAAATAAAAGGAAGTGATGAGCTTCGGGTTTTTATTAGTCCACCACAGTTCAATCCAGTCAATCCGACCAGAGAATGGATCAATGCCAGTGTGAAGTGCAAGGCCAAAGCGTAGCCATTTATCATGCTGGTCAACTGCCAAAATATCGTATGGCCCTGCAGCCCAGAAACGACGGCGCTTAAGTCGACCGGCCTTGCGCTGACGGACCAATTCAGGCTCCCAGATGCGGAAGTAGACCACCACAAGTTCACTTCAATTGAGGAATTAGAATTTGGACAGAAGATAGATATAATTACTAACCGTGGCACCTTCATTCCGGTCTTGAGAAATATATGGCTAACCATATCACGCGCACCAGCAAGCGGGTATTGTTCTCGGAGATCAACCATAACCTCTCGGATTGTTTCAATAGTTTGCTTCTGCTGTCTTGTTGAAAGTAGACCCATCCGTTTACGGATTGCCTTATATGAGGTCATTCTAGGAATATATATAGTTAGGATTCAGAGTGATAGAACAGAAGATAAGAACGTACCCAAGGCCATATTGCTCTAAGTCAATATGGTCTTTCCGTAAAATTTGCAGAACTTCAATGTCGGTCTTGCGCATTTTCCAATATGTCAGAATCCACGGCGCGATGGTTTCCAATGGCGCTAAACATGCTCGGAACTGTTAGTCCTATGTAATACATATGAGAGCATTTGGAAACTTACGAAGCGGTTTGTGTTGGTTCGTACGTGGAGCCATAGGTGCAATATAAGCAGAATTTAGAGCACTGTGTTGGCGTAGATATATGGGACGAGGACAAGGCCTCTCCATATTTATAGTCACTTGGGCAAGTCACTTGGTCATTCGTATCAATGAGATGATGATGAGCACATCAATTTCAAATACCTGTAATATTCACCTCATTAGCACGAATATGGAACCATTAAAACCTCATTCAAAGAAATATTGAATCATTTCCTCGTAATAATCACGAAGAAATTATCAAGTTTGAGCAATATAAGCAAGAATGCGTCGAAAAAAGCAAATTCTTCGGTGATAGTGAGCATTGACACTCCAATACTTTCACAATTCTTTTGAATAAATCGGAATTCTATCGCAATACTTTGTAATATGTTCAATCACGACTAAACTTCCGCAGAGTTCCATCAACGTATTTAAATGACCAAAGGGGCTGCATTATAGGTGCATCCACTGTATCCACTATGTCCGAAGCCATGCAGCTTCAAGTCCTTGCCGAGTTTACTCAAGATCTTATAGCTTCTGAATCTACTCCATGCCAACGCTGCCCTGATGTTATTATTCACCCTGGGGAGAAGCGCTATTTTGTTCAAGACCCTAAGCGCCCAAATATGCCTGGGAAATATGTGTGTAAGGCATGCATGCTTCACTATGCTAATAAAGCCGGTACTACTGCTCGTATTGTGCCTACGGCAACAAACCATGGTCAGTCTTATTGTATAATACCATGGTCGTTCATGCTAACTCTATATTTTTAGGACCCAATGCACCAACCACATCTGGAAATAGACATGCAGTTGTCGATATGGATGCAATCCGGTCTTTGGTTAATCAGTCTCAACGACATGGTATGTTTATTAATCTTAGTACTTAATTCCATGGCGCATAATCACTAATTTTATAGGAGTTCATACAACACTTGGAAAAGCGACTCCGATGCCGCCTCCCACTTCGACACTTCCTGCAGTACAAAATCCGTCTTTTTTCCAGAACTACTTCAGTGGAAAAAACCGTCTGCTGAGCATGCCTACTGAATCTTCAAAGCCAGCAATCGGATATTCTGCATCGCATATTCAATACGCAGATGAGAGACAACGCTGGGCCACTTCCTCTTACAAGGGACGACCTTCAACTTCGTTGTCTGGCTCTGCTGGTCAAATTCCTCGGCTCGCTCAAGTTAAAGATCATGTTCGTATTGTGGTCTATGTTTTCTATGAGTTATTGAGCGAAAAGACAGTCAAGACGGTATGAAGTTTATCTATTGATGAAGGCGATGTTGCTAATTATAGTTTATCAGAATATCAAGGAAGGAATGCCAGTCGACTATAGCATCTCCCCCCAATCCTTAATCGAAAGCATTAAAGCAAATCTTGTAGGCCCACTTACAGAACTTTGCCCTGGTTTTCCCTGGGATTTTTCCTCGAGGGCAATGAAAGTACGTGAAGTTAACATCTGGCAAGACCTCGATCAGGCGGATCCATCCCATCCATATTTTTATGGGCGCTTCCTGAAGAAGAAGACTGGTGCAAAGTCAGATGGATCCTTTGTGTTTTCACAACCCAGAGGTGCTGTGGACTTTGCTCTGATCATCAAGAATCGACAATGGCTTCAAGTTGAAGAATATAAAGAAACCCTGGCCCAAAACGAATTGGAATTCCAGGTCCCCCAGTTTCAAGTACCAAAACCGAGCTTGGTGCGTGTGTCCTCTATACCAACATTTTTCATTCAATCTAAATTTTGTTCTTCGAGATGTCGGATACCATGACTAAGCGCAAAACACCTCCAAGCCCAGACAAGAAGAGCTCGTTAACACATTCCTCTGCTCCAAGAAGAAAAACAGCTGATTCTGAATCCAGTCTCATTGAAGCATCAGATATGGTATGACTTATATTATTAAATCTTTCAATATATTAATTATTATGGTGTACCAGAATGAACTCCAAACTCAATTCAAGCCGCTTAACTTAGACCAGGTTCGGAAGGGAATTTTTCTGGGTGGACAATCAGCCATTTTAGCGCAGAAGAAACAAAGTAAGTCGCCCTTCAGTTCAAACCCTTCTATCAAACTGAGGAATCTCTATACGCAGTTGATGCAGAAGTCAGCGAGGTCGTCACTTGCTATCTTATCGATGCAGTACCTTTCGATGACTTGTGCAACATCAATGAGGATGCTAAAATTATCAACAATGACAAGAAATATCGCGCGGTTCTTTCATTCGACACCAGCCAGGCATTCATTGGGACAGGCAGCTTTAAAACAGCTTCTTTTGCGCAATTGAAGTGGACTTCATCAAGTGATATTCCCACCTTTGGCCTCGGCGCCAACATGGCAGCATCTGCACAAGGCCTACGTATTGCTCTTAAGCGCCCATACTACAATGCACCGAAAATCACCGGAATCAAGCGCTTCAATTTTGCTGATGAGAGCCGCAAAGTTCTCACAGAAGGGACATTGCTCGGATGGGCTGATTCACTTTTGCGGTTCTCTTATGGATTTATCGATGATTTTGTCTCTGCTCAACCACTTGAACCACCGTTCTCTATTCCACGGCTTCGTTTCATTCAAGCAGCCATTGCTTACCCCGATCCGACACTTCACCGTGCATCCGCATACCTCCTGGAGGAACTCATACCAGTCGATCTTCCCTTCATCAAATATATCCACAATTCCGAGGCTGCCCCACTCCAGGAGGAGAATGAACCAGGATATGACTTGGGTATATTTCTTTGTTTCATCCAGCATGTCCAATTCACGATCACACACGGACAAGTCTATCTTTCAGATTTCCAAGGTGGGCATCTTCTCTAAGAATCCAATTGACGACAACATCTAATCATCGCGATCATTATTTCCCTCATTAGGCGCCGAAAACCTTTTAACCGATCCGCAGGTTATGACGCATCCGTGAGTTTGAAAAAATAGAATATTGGTTCTTTATAGCTGACTACCAATGATACAAAACACTAGCTCCCTCGTCGAGGAGGAGCACTTCCGGAATCTATTTGGCGAGGGCAATGTCAAGAAAGCTTTTGGCCTCTTCACTAGTCAGCACAAATGCAACAAGTACTGTCAATGGTTCGAGTTGGAGAGCTTCAGTTCAGTTCATACTGAAAACTCTAGCTAGAAAGCCATTTATTCTGTGCTTCATATACATATGAGAATGCTTTATATTATTTCTAAACGACGAAAATGTATTTAAGATGATGAAAATACAGTATACATATACTCGTGAAATAGGGTGAACGGGATCTATGCACCGCCTACCAGTTTGCATCGCCACGCCACAGAACTCTGCATATGCAGAGTTCATTGTACATGTCAATGGTGTTGGGTGGCGGTGGAACTCGTCCAGCATCCATAGAAAGGCAGACTACCCACAAAACAGTAGACGAGCACCCACTGCCTACCAGTTTGCATTGGCATGCCGCAGAACTCTGCATATGCAGAGGTCATTGTGCATGTCAATGGTGATGGTGGCAGTGGAGCTCTGACTACAACCACCCTAAATCTCTGCATGTGCTCATCACCATCACCCTTCATTTCGGTGGCTGTGGTCGCTGTTCGTAAACGACGTGCGTATGCGCGAGAGGCCGAGAGTGCGAGAGGGAGAGCACGAGAGGGTGCGAGTGCGGAGCTGCGTGCGTGTGTGCTTGAGAGAGGCCGAGAGCGCGAGACGGTGAGAGCGCGAGATGGTGAGAGCGCGAGACGGTGAGAGCGCGAGACGGTGGACGTCATGGGACACCTGCGACCATGCATCCGAGATGCAGAGGCAAAGGGAGGAGATAGAAGATAATGGGAGAGGAGGTGAGGAGTGGACACCCAGTTCCAGGGGGTTGGAGGGACGAGGCATGACAAAAAAATCATACAATGCAGATACAACATTGCCAGGCAGCTGGACCTCCGCATAAGAGAGTTCCAACACAATGCCAGCCGCACAAGAGCTGACATTGTTTGCCTAGCAATGCATGCATCCCCCTATGGATGTCCTTCCTGCCTACACCCATCCTCCCAGAACCTACGGAGAATACTGTGGTGAAAGCGAAGGTGGAAGTGAAAGTACGCAGCATGCGCACCTTGTTATTCCTTTGTTCTCTCCCTATTCTGCACCAAAATCATGCAGAAAAAACCTAACAGACCACAGTCAGTAGTGTGTAGAGAGATGCAGTTCCAGCGATTGAGCGAGTGCGCACCTCTATCTCCTGTGTGATCTTGCATCAAGTTGAAGTGTGGTGACTGGTCGGCGAGAGCGAACGAACCAAGAGAAAAATGTTTAAACTCCGCTACACCTGGGGTCCTCATCAATAACAGTCATCGGCACAGCGACGGCAATGGCCTCCGAGACGTGTTTGGCATCAGCTTTTGAAGCTTGACAGTCCCGGTTTCCATAGCTGAGAGATTAAAACGCATGCCGGTCATATCTCTGTGCCGCCGAAATACTCCATCCTCCTGCTGGTCATCTAGCGTGGCAATCGTGGCAAACCACCTTGCACGCAACTTGGCAACAACGCTGGAAACCACATGGACTTCTTATCCGTTTATGTGACGCAGCCAAACCTGTGCGCGCACTAATTTTACTGCTTCAATCATGAGTAATATTAATACTTACAGTTGAGATCATTAACAAGGGATTTAGGTATTCTTAGACCAAGGTGAGAAAGGGCCGTCAATACAATATAGGTATCTTGAATAAAATATTGATTTTGCAGCCATGAGGGGGGCCCGGAGGATGTGAGGCGGGGAAAGTGATGAGCTCATCGCGTTATAGAATCGATAGACGACACAGCGGTGAAATAACCCCGCGCGCACGTTGCGATAAACACCCAAACCCCCGCATCGAAGACGGGGCGTGCGCGCACAAGCCTCGCGGTGACGTGCAGACACGCGATCGACTGCTATTAG
Source organism: Pholiota adiposa (assembly GCA_009935795.1). Taxonomy (NCBI): domain Eukaryota; kingdom Fungi; phylum Basidiomycota; class Agaricomycetes; order Agaricales; family Strophariaceae; genus Pholiota; species Pholiota adiposa. The sequence continues at coordinate 447,865 of QEYC01000012.1, forward strand.
TATTTCGAAACCGCAAACCGTGGGGGGGGCAGTCGCCCACATGTGCGTGAGCTGCAGCGGAGGTAGCGAGAAGTGAAGGACTTTTCATGTAGGTATTTACACGCACCGACGCCGCATTACCCAGGGGCCAGGGCATGCGGGTGCCCTGGAATGCGGGGGTAGAGAAACCTTAGCCAGGGAAAATGCGGGGTACGCTTATGTCATTCCCGGATCATAATGCTGTCGCTCATGGGTATCACTGCGACGTACTACGTTGCAGGCGCATGGAACGTAGCCTAAGGTACGTATGTAGCTCGAGCATTGCGCTTGTCATGTCTGACGATCATGAAAGTTGTCATTTTTCTTGATGGACTGGCGACGACCAGCGGTCGGTCTTAACGAATGTTGGTTTGATCTGCGTCGAAATGCCAAATAAAGATAATCATATTCTATATATAGACACTCGTGCCACCGTGGGCTGGCACTGCTGCTACTGGCGACTCTGCTTCATATCCGGACAAAATAATGATATCAACATGATACAGGAGGTCCTGTGATGTGGTCCTCCAGACATATCTACCAAGCATTGCTCCGGATAGCCCGATCGTTGATTCTGAAAACATGCGATGGGATCACTCAAACCTTGGCGTCATCCTTAACCCAATCGTCGCTGCGAGCATTCAGCGTTTAGCGTTCAGCGGTTGGGTAACGTCCGTCGCAAGAAGCTATCCGAGCCCCTCTAGTGGCTCGACGGAGAAGTAAGTTCCGACTCGGAAGTGCAGAAAAGGAGGCCTCCACCAAATGAATGAAGCCTCTTTAGAGGCATATTGCTTACTCCAATCATATATGAACGAGAGAGTTCAGACCCCCTTTGGCTTTTGCGTCAACTTACGGGCGCAGCAAGCTCGAGTCATAACTGCCAGCGGATGGATATAACACAACCGGTGCTCGAGGATGGATTACTCAGCCTCATCACCGGGAGTGGGCGAAGTCAGTGTAAATATAGCGCAAGCGGGGTTGATAGGATGACGACGGTGACTGGATAGCTATAGATAGGCGCTAAACGGAGTGTGTGCGCACTCCAGCGGCCGCGTAACTAATCCTCGAAATAACCGGAACCGTTAAGGAAAGGAAAGTGCTTTGAAAGCAGGTTATCGATCGAGTCGATTAACTGCACTCTTTCGCTCTCCCTGCGTATTACTTGAGAAACAAATAGTGGCAAATGGTAATGATCTTGTTTGCTTATAGCTCCGGATTTAGATATGGGTGCCCGAATTGACGCTGAGTGGCGTAGTCAACTAGTGCGCACGGTCGCCGCATCCCGAGGTAAGTAAACAAATTATCATCCTCTGTTGCGAAGGCTCTCGAGCTCCAATAGGTGAAGGTGTTAGCATGTACAACAAATACGCGGTGTGTTTCTATGATAGAAATCGCAGAAGTAGTGTTATCTGCTACAGGGTTTGTCGTAAGCGTTCGAGCTCAACCTCTCGAAAAGCTGCAGTAACATAATCCTGATAAACAATTTCCCTATCCCCCAACTTGACCGCTAATCACCGTCGCATATGCCCGCTTGAGCGGGATCTACAGGGCAGAAGCCCCGGCAGCTTATGTCGCAACGAGCGATCCTCCTGGGCCTTCTCAGATATTCCTGGCATTTACGTTTACCTGGAGAAAGTTCCACCCAATCCCAAGCGTTAAACCCTACTTAAACTCAGCTTCACAAATGCGGAGTCGTCCGAGCAAGGTGGAGGAAACGCTTTAAAATGAAAGTGCGAGCGCACAATGCCGACAAGCGGAGTGGCATTAATATGGCAGGCAGGGGACCCGGGCCCAGAGGTGTTCATCCCCATTGTCCACCGTCCGGAGGGAAGGTCGAGCACCGCCGTCCTTTTCTGAAAGGGGGGGGGGTGTAGAGTACTTGTATATGATATGTTCAAGTAGATGCATATGTGCGCTAGTATATCCTATGCTATATATACGTCTACTTGCGAGTACACCCGCGTCAACACCGAGCGCTTCAGGTCGCCGACGTGCGAACGCTCTGCAGAAAGACGCGATAGTCCACAGTGCCCACACGCGCCGCTCCCAACTACAATGTCAATCAGTCATCTACCTGGTTTAAGGCATTACAGAGAAGGCTATTAGTAATACATATATTAGTAGCGTCTAGCGTCCACGCTGGTTATACCCGAGTGGATAGACAGTAGTGTCGTACAAGCACGACAGCGTCGCAGGAACCGCGGACGGCGTCTTCGCGCGGTACGCTTAGGTTGATAATCAGAAATTACGCACCGTGACAGAAGGGGAGGCCGAGTACTCTGGAGTCTGGGGCCTGGGCGGTCTGAGCGCACGCACGGTCGCACTCGCGCATTCTACATCCCAATGGATATTTTCCCCTGGCATCCACTCTCCTTCAAGGCGCGAATCTTTTTGCGTGCGCGCCTGCATAGAGGAATAATCCCACCAGGCCGCCGACGCACGCACGCTCCGGATTAACCACGCGCACCCCCGACGCGCCACGCAGGGCGGCGATCCAGCGATAAGCAATTAAATTAAATTCATCACCGCACTTTCTCAAGCTCCCCAGTTACTAGTTACTTATCTCTCTATCTATCCACGTACCGCGCTCTCACTCTCACCTGCACCCACTCACCAATTCCCGGTATTATAAAGCCCTTCAAGCTTTCAAGCTTTCAAGCTTCACGTTTCTCAGCCGGAAGTCGGGCGCGCTCAGGTGCGGGTGGAGAGGGATTCAATATTCAGTTACAGTCCGAGGCGTGTAGGTGTAGGCACCATGCGTTATGTCCGCCCGCAAGGTCCGTTGCCTTTTCCAACCCAGGTGGAACGTCGAGGCGCTCTGATTAGTGAGCATACCTGACGTTCGTGTCAGCACGCCCTCGCGCTATCGTCTATCAGCACATGTAAAAAGGGTAGATAAGTAAAACGCATTCACTTGTTTTACGCATTGACAGTGGCAGGGTAACCACCTACTCTAAATCGCAAGGGTAAGGATGAGACCGTATCATTTATCGTTTTATATATAATTTAATTGGGGTAGGGTAGTAGATGCACTGAGAACTTAGAAGCCTACAACCCCGTCCAGGCTGTTCATTGGATAGGAGCGCCCGGTACGAGCCCCCGTGCGTCGGGGCACGTTGTGGGCCCTTTTTCAGGTTGTTGATTAGATGATAAAACCCTGAAAGGCTGTAACAACACCTACCAGGCCTCGCGCAGCGGACGTCATCCATCATACGTGCGCCTCTAAAGCGTCGAGTCCGTGTTTGTGTCCAAGTTTGTGCAGGTGGGTCACGATCAAAGGGCCCCCTCGAATTAGGCAAAGGCGAGGTGCGGCGTGTCCGCCGAGGAGGATAAACGTGGAAAACGGCCAGTGTTTTATGTTCATGATTAACCTGAATGGCCGCGTCTTGTTATGGTATGCGCAACCCGGGCGCGCTGTTGGCGATGGTCAGCAGGGATCCATTATGACTCGGGGGAAAATCGATAACAATTGGCGATTTAATCCCAGAGTCCCTAAAGCGCCGCTGTGGTGTATTGATCATGGTATAATATCCAAAATAGATGGCGTCTTCCGTCTGGCGCCGCGAACGGGCGTCCATCAGCACCAGTGACGCGTTCGTGTTACCCACCACCGCACTGGCGCCACTGCCGCATTATGAACTGGGAGTCATATACAGCGCACGCCGCATGCACCTTCAAGCGCTACCGCAGCGACGCGGACGGAGCTCGCCACTATCTAGTATCGATAGATAACTTATTAAGTATGTACCCCAGTACCCAGCGCCCACAGCCTTATTAGCAGCATACGGACGATAGATAATCATTAATCAGGCTGAAGATCCATCCCGCGGCCGCCCCACAAATCAAAAGAAAATCAAAGCCCCAAAATGCACCTACCTACGCGCATATGCATACGTCAAAGATAAGGCACCAGGCGCGAGAAAGGGTGGTTGTGTCGATGTTCTGAACCCCGTTAACATGCCATAATTTCAAACGACAATCGAACGTTTAATATTAAATAGCCGCGCGGCGCTGGCTGTGGGAAGAGAGACGGGTTGGGACTCGGGAGGCCACTTTGGGTGCCGGTGGGTGTTCCCATCTCATGTCTTTGCGCGCGTGGTGTGGCGCGTTGCCTCGAGATGTTCGGTGTTTTGTGGTTATCTCTGAATTCCATCTTTCCATTGATTATCTTTCTCATCTTTTCCATGATTATCTCTTCAATCTGTTAATCTTGATATGTTGATTTGACTCGCAATCCTGATAGATAGATGGGCATGGGGTATTGACATATGCGGGGACCGGTAAGTTAGAGTCAAAGAGTCAAAGATAGGAAATTATACTTGGGACTTGTCTTGTCGACGCTCGTGAAATTCAGGGTACGCTTAATTGCAGTGCTCGACGCGCTGCGTCACAACCCTCGGCCTCACCCGAAAGGCATACTTGTACTCATTCCTCCGGATGGCAATTATATGATGGTCAGAGGGTAAGTTTGGCCCTAGGGTATGTAGAAAGCAAGTAGGAGGGTATATAGATAACTTGTATAATTTGGATACTGTAGCCATTCAAGGGGAATGAGCCCATCGCCTGGTGAACGCGCCACCACTGGCAGTACCTGCGCTGCAAATCTCGATTTCTCGGTTCAACGCGATTCCCAAACCCAGCGTGTCCAGCCTCGAGTCCCTTTCTCATCCACTGAATCCGGATTCCGGACGTGCTTTGATTCAGAACCCTTTCACCCTTTCACCCTTTCACCCTTCGACCCTTTCACCCCTCCGCCTCCGCCTCCGTCCTCCTCTTCCTGATTTGCCTACGTTTAGATAGCCAAGATCCGATGGGCGAGCCACGAGCCACGAGCCATGCCTATCTCAAGGTTTAAGAGTCCGAGTCCGAGTCATAGCATGCACACCAAATACACCAAATATACCGAAGACATACGAATGCGCATGCGCAGGATCTGCACAATGCGCTGCACCTCCAGAGCCGGTGCCGGTGGCTTTGACATACCCTTTCAATGCCACTGGCAATGCATTTAAAATTAAATCAATACCCGGACGGGCGAGCTGCGCACGGGTGCTTGCGGTGCTTGCGGTTTAGAGGGTTTTGCCGTTTACGCTCTGCATGTCATAGGCGTCGATATTTTTTGAGAAGGGGCGGGGGGTTTCACAGCACAGCGTGTTGAGAGGTACATATCCAGATTCCAAGTACAAGCACACAGCGACACGCGACACGCGACGATGTCAGATTCGGGAAAGCAATGCGCGTTTGAAAGGGCCTGAGGGCATAGCGCGCCGCGCGCCAGGCTGAGATATACCGCGCAGGCGGGTTGCGAGAGCGCGTATGGCAAGTGGTTGCCCACAGTTCGGCGCCAACCTGCCCCGGTCGAGACCAAGCGACGTGTTCATATAAATATATGATAATGTACTTTCATCTTCTTGTCTTCTGAAATATACCTTTTACGCGTCTTTTAAAATTTCGCCACCCTGACGGGCGAGGTGCAGGTTTAGAGGGGTTTGCCGTTTATGCTCTGCTTGTCATAGACATGGTTTATGTTTTGAGAAAGGGGGGGGGGGGGAGGATGCACAGGCTCGTTGAGAGGCACATATCCAAATATCCAAAGACCCCAAGTACACATCGACACGCGACGATGGTCAGAGACTCGGATACGAAAAAGCAAAGCAAAGCGACATGCGCATCCGAAAACCCAAAGGCCACGCGCCAGGCAGAAACATACCGCACAGACGGCGGATGCGCATTGACACGAATTATCTTGATCATGCAACTTGATGCAAGGGCGGATGGGGTGGTTGCAAGAACGCGTATGGTAGGCGTGTACCTGCAGTTTGGCGCCTACCTGCCCCGGTCGAGACCAAGCGACGCGTTCATATGATAATTTACTATCATCTTCTTGTCTTCTTGTCTTCCCGTCTTTTCGTCTTTTCGTCTTCTTGTCCGAAAAAAAATTAGATGGGTCTTTGGCGAGCCGTTTCAACTTTCGGGATAGGCTTGGTCGCCGGGGAGTGTACTTAATAGAGCCGCAAGCAATGAGGTATGTATTGAAGTCTTGCTTTTGATTTTTTGAAGCGCATGTGCGCCTATGTGCGCATCACATGTGGACGGCCGCGAGTAGGTATCAGAACCTGACTCTAATCGCAAGAGATAATCGAAAGAGATAATCGTAAGAGAAAGAAAGCAGCACAGCGGACCAGAATAAGAACGTGCGAGGGCGCGTGCATGTCATGCCTCCGGTGAATAAAGGATATCGATAAAGGGATGAAGCTTTGAAGAAGAACAAGATCTTGGTTTAGAGTCTAGAGCATGAATGCATGAAGTGCGGAGAAAGAGGTTCAGTTGAGACATGCTGGAAGAAACGCGGCGGGATGGGTGTAGCGGTTTGGGTGAGACAAGTCACAAAGCGCGTTGAAGCTTTGGTTGTGGGCAACGACTCGGACAACGATGGCGTAGCGGTGAGGTTGGATGGTTTGAGCCGACGACGTCAGAAACCGCACAAACACAAGCGTGCCTTGTAGGAGGGAGATTGTATTTCCCCCGTCTAATAAGCGTCCCCCAGTAATAAGCGTAGTACAGTAATAAGCGTAGCACAGTAATATAGCGAATTTTGGGAGGCGAGCGCAAGGTGCCGGAAATGGGGTGCTGGCGATATTGATGCGCAAAATTGCCTCCGCGTCGTCCCGATCTGGGGTGGCGGATCCCTATAGCTGGCCTTGGCGCTTAGCCGGTAGCCTATGATATCGCCAGGTGGGTGAGTTTGCCTCCGAGTGGTTCAGGTCTTTTTGAGCGAGGAGCATGAGTATGAGCGCACGGAGTAATTTTGGAGATAAGGGATGCCCAGTGGTCCGTGGTGGTAGGGGTATTGCGGTGCGCGTGAGGGGTGGATTAATATCCAGGTGCGCTCTCTTGGGTGGAATATCTCGTGCTTATTGTGTGCTTTGTTAGCTTGGAGTAACTTTGTTGCTGGCCAATGCCGAGGCGCCTGATTGTCGCATTCATGATAGTTGTAGGCAGAGGGTGACTACGGACCATGCACGGACGGATGGTCAGCGCGCGATGGAAGGGAGTGCAGTGACGCGCACGCGCTGGCTGGTGGGGGTGTTGAGGGGTGCGGAGACGGAGAGATGGCGGAGAAACGGGAACTGCCGGAGAGGGGGGGTCTGTGCTGTGATTTTCAGATGATTGGCCGCGGTGCCTCGGTTGCCGAGAAAGGAATAGAGCCGGGACCCGGTGCGAACGGTTGGAATTGAATGTGGCGCATGGCCCGATGTGAATCTGAGATGGGATCTGGGGTCGTCTGTTTATAACGCCCCGTCCCAAGAAGCCGTCACCCATTTCCCCCAGACCACACTACGCCCATGGATTCCGCCTGGTGTCCCGTCTGCGACAAGCAGATCCAGCCAAAGCGCACCACCCTCCTCGTCCCCCGCGCAACACACAACCAGCTGCCCCCCGCTCCCCCCTCCTCCCCGCGCAAGAAGGGCGCCCTCCGCAAGGCCGGCCTCGTCAACGGCACAGGCCGCCTCCGCCCCAATGGCACCGTCAAGCCCCCGCCCGCACCCGCCATGCGGCAGCGCACCGTCATCGACCAGGGCCCGACCCCGCTCTACTGCTCCGACGAGTGCCAGCTCGCCGACATCAACCGCACACGCCGCGGCGCCCCCATCGACCCCCACGCCGAAGAGCCCGCCGTCTCCCCCAAGCAGGTCTTCTCCACCGGCGCCAGCGACAGCGACGCCTCCAGCGCCGACGGCAGCTCCCCGAAACGCCCCATGACTTCGATGGAGCGCTTCAACGCGTTCTACGGCCTCCCCGATTTCCCCGAGCCGCTCGTCTTCGAGGACGAGGTCGAGCAGCACCCGATCCCCGCGCCCTACAACGGCGGCATCATCATGGCCGGCCGCCTCATCAACTCTCTCGTGCCCCCGCCCGCCAAGCAGCCCGTCGGCCGCTATCGCCCCGCCCCGGAGCCCCGCAAGCCCACGCCCGGCTGGAACGACGGGAGCAACCTCTGGCGGAGCGCGGTGTACAGCTTCACCGCGCCCTCGAACAGCCCTTTCCACGCGGACGCCGTGGCGAAGGCCTACGGCTCCGTCGTCGCCTCCCCCCATCGCGCGCACCACCGCATGTCCCGCGCATCCTCCTCCACGAGCGTCCCCGACCCCATCCCCGCCGGGCGCGCGTCCTCCGCCTCCGAGGCGATGCTCTCTTCGTTCTCAGATACCTTCGCGAAACGCTCGCAGTCGCGCTCTTCCATGTACGCGGGCGGCGGCTCAGCCACCTCGCCCGTGCCCTCTTCCGCGGCGTCTGCGACGTCGACACACTCGCTGCCCCTGCCCTCGCCCAAGCAGCGATCACTCGTGCCGACTGGCGCCGAGGGCAAGCTCCTCGTACCCGATGTGAAGATGAAGGTCCACAGTGGCAGCAGCGCGTCGCTTTCGAGCCACTGGAGCGGCCCCACGACATCCTCCACCAACTCGCGCAGCGTGCGGAGCCCGCTGAGCATGACGAGCGATAGCGACGAGGACACCGAGCGGTGCCCCAGCAAATTGTCCACCCACAAGAGGCCCACGGCCGAGAACAGTACGTGCCTTCCCATCTTTCCCCGCACTTCCCATCTCATTTATCTTTGCAGCTCGATCGTGGTCCTATGAAAATGTGAAGACATACGACATGATGCCCCTCATCCCGAAGAAGGTGAAGAAGATGGAGAAGCGGATCGTTGATGGGGAGGAAGTCGAGGTCGAGGTCGAGGTGGAGGAGTACCCCGAGCGCAAGCGGTTGTTCCTCTTCCCCCCGTCGCAGCGGATATCTGTTCCCTGAACACCCTCTCCTCTCTCCCACCTTTGCATCTCCGCGTTTTTCTTCTCTGGTTTCTTTGGGCATCATCGCATTTCTCTTCACTGGCATCCATCCATCCATCCATCCATCCACAACCGCATCTCGCATTCAACGTTATTTTCTCGGTTTCTTTTCTGTGGCATTTTAGGCATTGTCTTTTCATTGGGATTTTATCGCTTTTTTTTCTGGACGCATGGCATTTTTTCATTATCAACCCTCATCAACCACGCAATTACCCCCATCACCCCAACCAACCAACCACGCAACCACGCGCAATGCATCCACCCCAACCACGCATCCATCCCGACCACGCATTCATCCACCTTATTACCTCAAACCCAATCGACGATCGACGATCAACGACATAATCTCTTCCCCTCACCCGTCCCTCACCACGCTGTCATATACTACTCCTACTCCTACTCCACCCACCACGCTTTCCCATCGCTTTCGGTTCTTTTTGCTGTTTTGCTTGTTTTGTTTGATTTGATTGATTTGGTTTTGTGTTGTTTGATTATTTATTCTCTTGGGTGGTGGAGGCTGGCTGATTGGTAATGAAGATGATGAAGACGACGCGCGACGACGATGTACGACGATCTGGACCAGACGATGCTTGTGTTCTGTTTTTCTTTATGTTATCTATCATTCATCCTCAACAACCACGACCCCTTATCCCCCCACCCTCCATGCACGCCAACATCCCTCCATGCACGCATACCAAATACCAACACGCACGCCACACATACCAGTTTTATTAACATACCCCGTTTGCTTTCTTCGATACCCCTTTTTTATCGTTATCTCATCGGTCTCCGTATCGGTCTTGAACCGTATCGCATATCGCCTCGCCTCGCCTCGCACGCAACTCCCATCTCCATATGTGATGCCTCTTCCCATCTTCCCATCCTCGAGCATCCTTCGACGCTTCGACCCCTATAGGCAGCACCGCCGGGCTTTTCTTAGGATGGGGGTGTGTCACGAGGGGCTTGCCAGCGAGGCGCGTGTGTGGTTGCTTTCCGTTCTGGCTTTCCGGTTTTGTGGTTTATTTTGCGTCGTCTGTCTTCCTCATCGTTCGTCCTGCGTCCGCCTTCCGTCCTGCGCCCTTTCGCCCTGCGCCTTCCATTCCGCCATCCTGCGTCTTCCGTCCGTTGTCGACCTACGCCTCCCGTCCGTCCACCGTCCTCTGTCCGTTAACGGCCTACGCATTAGGTCCTGTACCACCACCCTTCTCGGTTTCCCCTTCCCGGTTTCCTCTTCCTTTTCGGTTTCCTTTTCGGTTTCGGTTTCGGTTTCGCCTTCGTCTCTCGAATGTGTTCAACTCCAACAAAAATTGTATGTGTGTACTTTTATTCGGTTTGTTATCCCCCTCGCGTGCGGTTTGAGCTCTCGCGTTTGTTATGCGATGGGTTTAGGCTGCGCGCTGTACATATCCTCTCTCCATGTTCCCTCCCACCCCAAAAAATAGTGTTATGATTCGATTACGTGCAGTGATGATGATGATGAACGTGAACGTGAACTGTGTACATACTTAATTTTCTTTTTAGTTTTAGTTGTTTACTAGCTTTGTTCTTCTACGGTTTTTTTTACGTTTTTTGTTTTTCGATGTGATATTACTTTGCGTATTTGATACGTGATTACTTAGCGCTGCTTTTATTTGGTATTTTATGACGACAAACTATCGATTGAATTTTTTTTGGGTGTTTTTTGTGCTTTGCTTTCGTGTTTTGTGTTTTGCTTTGATTTGTTTTCGAGTTTTTTGTGTAAGATAGATTGAATGGAATGGAGTGGTTAATCGTATTGGACTTGTGAATTTTCAATAGAGCGCATTGAGTGCATAGAGCGCATTAAGTGCATTGAGTCACTGAATTATCAGATTTACGTAGACCGTCGAACGTTATTGTCCCCCGACTCAACCCCGGAATGGACCATACCCCACCGACCTGGAAGCGCTTTTTGTGATCTTCAGCACCCTAAAATGCGCTCGCCCGTCCGCCCGTCGGCGTCTTTGTTAAACGCTTATTGTCGCCTATTATGCAACGTGAGGGCTTAGACATGCCCGTCGGCCATGTTCTGCATCGTGTTCATGAATTCAAATGCTATGTGCTACCCCACATAGAGACCTCAACGATGCATACTTAGCTATAGATATCCCGAGGTCGATAAGGATTCCGTAGAAGGACGTCGCTGACAGACTACGACAACCGATTCGATCGATCGATCGTGTGGTGGTACTACTAGTAGCGTGTCGACCGAGGGTGCATGAAAGGGCATGAAAGAGACTACTGAGAGTGTGAACTGTGTTTTGTTCAATTAAATGACAGCGATGGTAGGTGACGATTATTCGGTTTGTAGGTGATTCTTCAATTTGTGAATCGTGATTTGGGTGAAGGGTGAAGGGTAGGTAGGTGAATTAAGGGTGCCGGGGAAGCTTGAAGGGTAGGTAAGGGTAGGTAGGTAAGGGTAGGTAGGTAAGGGTAGGTAGGTAAGGGTAGGGAGGTGAAGGATCGTCCATGGCTGGATTGGGATTAGAGTTTAATTATCTCAAGTCGGGCAGGCCTATCGTTGTACCCGGAGGGTTGGATTAACATAAGATTAACATATGACGTGGACATTGGACTTGGATTCAGACACACGGACACGGATATGGATATGGGCAAGGATATGGATACATACGGGCTGTGGACTATAGTTTAAAGAACCTCAACTTGAATTTGGGCATGCATGGGGATTCAGAGAATTGGGAAACTTGAAGAACAAAGCCCGGGGTGTGTGTAATTGGGCATACGCTTGAGTGTACTTGTGTTGGACATGAATGAATGAAAGAGGGAGATGAACTGTCTGAATTCGCGTCAACTTGAGTGCGTTGAAGGCTTTCTTGTTTCATTTCGTTGTGGTATACTTTTATTCAAGTGCATACGGAGGTCGATTGAATGCAGAGAATACTTTGAGTGAATTTGGACTTGGGATTAAATTGCCGCAAGGCCTGTGGGATAGTGTCAACCCATTCCTCGGACCCCCGCTAATATGCATGTCATTTCGCTTGCTTTGCGCCAGCGAAAAAGAAAGGAATTTAACTCTAAAAAGCAAGGTAGAGAATTCTTCTTTGAGGGAATTTGGACTTCAGTTTTGGACTGATTAAAACTTGAATATGCCACAAGGCCGGTGGGATATTAAATGTATTAACCCGTTCCCCAGCTGATATGCATTGCCATTTCGCTTGCTGAGTGCAAGTGAAAATTCGAAAGAAAAAAAAGGAACTCTACAAGTGAGCGATTGCTTGCGATGATTTTCGCGATAATCCTTTGACCGGCCGGTGTCATGGGAGGCGTACATAACACCCGCTTCCATTTAATTGCCTCGCGTTGCTTTAAATTTGTTGTAATACAGACCATGATATCATGAAAGAATCAAAGATCGCCGTACATATCTATGTATCATCTATCATGCATCCTGCCTGCATTGATTGAAAGAACTTTTAGAACAACGGCGATTGCAGCTCAGCGCGTGTTCCGTCGCATCTCCACAGCCCCCATTCCCCGGGCGCCCCAGCCCCAGCGGCGATGCCCACAGCCTAATTCACAGACCAATGGGCTGTGGGCCGCCGCCCCGGAGACGCGGGGAAACGTGGGATGGAAGCGACATTCGGGTGTGGGCGTCGACGGGGATCAGTAGTTATTAGGGTTGCGTATTACGACTACGCCTGTTATTAGTGGATAGAGACGCTTATCACGCATCATCGTGAGGAACATACGCACGCTCGTACGCACGCACTGCGGCGGGTACTGTAGATACTAGAAACCACTGCGCTTGCACTGTGCATCATCTCAGTGGAGGAACGGCACCCTTCCCGGTAGATACATAGCGCGAGCGCGCCGTCGCTCCAAGTACTTAGATACCTGCGCATGCACGCTTAACCCACGCCGACTGAGAAGGGAAATACCCCCGGCGCACCCACAATGACGAATATGTAAGTGTAGTGAGATGGCAGGCGCGCGGCAGCCCTTTCCGCATCAAAATAATCCGTATCATACACCATTTTAATTTCTCAAAAACCGTGATTATTGCGAGTGCCTCCTGTACCGTAACATAGGGCGCGAGCACATACGTACAAGACCCCCCCACCAATGACCTAACTTGTTACTCACCAAACTCTGCCAGCGTGCTCAGGGCAATTTCCCCGCGGGGGCTTTGCGCCACCGTTGCCCTCATGATTTCAAGAGAGTCTGCGAACTTAGGAAAGACACTTAGGAGTGGGGAAAGGATGATTTATTTAAACCATCGCGCACTTACGAGCGCGTATTATAGAAACGGTTTATCCAGGGTTTGTCCGGCATAGGACGCAAATTTTTCCAAGTTAACTTACTCAGTCTTACAAACAGCTTATAGAGAGGGTATGTAAGCGCTATGCAAACCGCCCGTATGAGAACGGCGGCGTCGTGTCGGATACGCAGCTATGCGGAGTGTTCGGGCCCACGCGCACGGCGTAGCAAGGTTTAGAATGCCTAGCGCGACTCGGTTTAAGTACTTATTTACGCGTTTTTCTTAGACTCAGAAGGTCCTTAGTGGATGCAAAGGAAGTTCGGAGGGAGGGCCCGAGTTTGTGAGGTGATGAGCGTACGTGTGTGCGTGCGTGGGCGTTTAGGTAAGGATGCATGTCTCTCGGGGAGTGCAAGCTTGCAGCGTGTCGGGAGAGGGAGCGGTGTGGTAATAGGAAGCGCAGGGAGTATTAGGACAACTCGGACCTGGAGGCGTGCTGGCGTTTGAACGCGACGCGTTTGGTAGGTATACGTACGCGCAATAGCATTGTGTGTGTACACGGGCTATTACTGGAGTGGCGTATTTATCTACTGCCTGCGTCTTCGGACGTTGGGAGCTGTAGGCCCGAAAGCTTAAGTTCAGATGCATGCGCGGAAAAGAGCGCCGAAGGTGTACCTCCAATAGACAGTGAGAACTAGATGATATTGATAGGCTTACCTTCCGGACATAAATAAAAGAATGATAGACGCAGGCCTGTTATAGGGTACGCGCACCCTAAATCTTTGAAGTACGTATATACGTATTTACACAAGTCGTTAGAAGGCGGTTGGTCGGGTGGACTTTGAGACGGTTTGGGTATGGATATTTAATATATTCGTATTTGGACGGGGGGTGGGTGGATTTGTTCGCTCAGAGTGCGCGTCGTTTGCATTTAGAAGGGAAAAGGGAATTGGTGGGCATCGCGGATCCAGTACATGCGATGCGATTACAATGATCTGCGTGCGTGCGCGAGGGGGTTCAGAATATCTGATGCCACTGTTGTGTATTCAGATGCTGTCAATGCGCAGGGCTTTGCAGGTCTGCGCATGCACCCCGTTTCGAAAGTTCGTTATCGCGCGTTATGGAAATTGAGGAACGCGCTGATGCGACGCGGGCTGACTGCTTTAGGCGGTTCTTTTGTTCAACGAAAGCCTAAAGGCCTTTTCAAGGCAAGCGCGAGCCTATTTGGAAATGCGATAGTACGTATATGTATACTTAGCGCTAATAGTCAGCGCGCGTCTGATTGACGCGCACGCGTAGGGCGATCCCAAACTCAAATTCTGGATTCATCCAGAAAGGACATATGCAATTTAATAATGATCGAACGCTAAGTGCGTGCAGCCCTTTCTGACGATGAGGATGATGATCTCCTCAATTGGAAATTGCGAGGGTGCGCCGTGCGCGTATCTATATAGCACTTTTATGTATTGGACCCAAGGAGGGGCGTCATATGCTGAGGTGCTTTTTAGGACGTGCGACTACTACTACTAGCGCGCCACTAATTTTGGGAAGGGGAGATTGGAATGATCACGCTGCATGTAAATCATAGCAGGGGTGGTGGCTCTCCGTCGGCGTTTGCAGTTAAGTAACTCGCAACCTCTTATGTCCTCAACATGCAAGCTTAGTTACTTGCACGGCGTTGTGTCGTCTGAGTGTCATATAGAATATTTTGAATGGTCAGAGCACCCCATATTTTGGAAGTCCATTGGGAGGAAGGCGGCGCGTGTGCGCGCCTTGTTTCGCGGTGACGGGTTCTCAATCATAACGGATCGCCGGTGCCCTCGAACATCAGCACAATAAGACTCGAGAAGACAGAAGATGTTTGTCGGGAAAAGAGGGTTCGTATGTTACTTCGCCGAAGTCAAAAAACATGTTCTCAAGAGTCGTTCAACCTCAATCACGCCCTAGGCCCCCGTTATGCACATGATATCTTTAGCTAGTGATGTATTTTGCATTCTAGGGTAGGGCCCGACGATGCGAACTTCTTGTTATGTTTTTGTCTTTTGATTGTGGGTTATTCATGTTCACCCCAAGTGTAATGGAATGTGAAAAGTCAGTAGCATGCACTGCTCTGACTTGCCGACGATACGGGTGCATCGGAGAGCCGGAAAAGCGTCGGATGTCAGACGTCCACCCGTGCAATGCATCGCAAGGCGGAGTGACTCTGGGCAGGCTTCATCGAGGGCACAGACGCTCACTTTTCGCCGATGTCGGTGCTTCCGTGGAATTGGGATTCGGGAAATGGACTTAGAATATTTCTGGAAGAGACGCAGCGGCGGGGGGTTTGTGGCTTACATAATAACACGGACCGGGAGAAGGGCGGCGCCGCACGTGGCATTACGGAATCCCAATTAGGACGCTGTGGCGCCCCGTCGCAACCCCACACAGGCTTGGACCCTTCTCAACGAGGTCCCCGTCTCTCGTCGATCCATGACTTCGGTGGTCTCCCCGCAACTTAATGGCTCGGGTAACGGTCCTCTGGGGTAATGTTTCTCGTCTTCGTCCAGCTGATCTTCCTCGTGTTCGATGCAGAGCTTCGCTGCATGCGGGGAAGTTCATCTCCCCGTGCTCCTTCTGCCGCAAATCCAAACGAAAACGCGCTGGAGATCTTGACGCGCAAAGTGTGTCATGTCGAGGCGCGAACATACGCAAAGCACAACGGTGACAACCAATCATGGTCATCCCAATTCAATTAACTCGACGCCTCCAAAACCCCAGAACAGAATCAACGATAGTCTCCGTTCATTTAGCGCGCCAGCTCCACAATCCCCAGATCGCGTCTAGACGAAGTCTCTTCCAGGCCTTCACTGACTTGTACGTTTACAACTATTCGGCCCAGTCATTGGCTGCTTATAACCCCGTCCCGGCATAGCAGCTCCGAGTCTATTAGTTGCACGATTGAAGGCCTCCGATGGCGATCTCGATTCGTTACCCCACATTCCTGTGCCATTGGATAGACATCCACCAACGCCACGCATTCACCTGCGACGTCAATTTCATGCTATGTACTTATAAGACGGTGACGCTGATAACAAAAACGTTGCAGGCATCGGAGAGTCGGGTGACTTATTCAATGACATGTACATTGTGGGCTCTCTCTCGTACGCCACTTCTTTGTTCTATTTCTTTGTTGTCAATAGACATTGTCAGCGATGTTTAGTCTAATACATTTTTCCCAGCTAGACGGTGTGTTTGTTTTCCGGGAAACGAGATAAGCCTGCGCTCGCGGAAATGAAATCCCTGTCATTCCTTGCGACGGCGGGGCGTGGTACTGAGATGTCTGCTGACCTGGCGTCAAGACGAGCACGACTAAAAGTAGCACATTCGAGTCATGAAACGATTTCCGCGATAACAAGGCGGACCGTTGCGCTATTAATTTGGGCTCTCTCCAAAGTCACCAACGTGTATGACAAGGCAAAGCCACATCGTTTGAATCATGCTTGAGGTGAATGGTGAATTATAACGGCGTCAGTAACATGAATGAAATGTCTCTTTCACGGGTCAAAGATCGTCCGAATCAACGATCGTCTCCCAGAATGAAAGGACCCCCTTCTGGCGGAATAGGCAAGGTCAATCAGAAGCCAAATCGTTGGCATACGTTTAGATGTTGAACCGTTGAACTAGCGCTCAACAAAAGGGGAATAATGAGAGCTCAACATGCATATGACCGATTTAGTAGAACAAAAGGCGAACTGATATCGTAGCGCAGCACTAGGGCGCTAATGAACGCGATCACGCGCGCTAGGTACGGCACATGCGGTAGAGATTGCTCGAAGGGAATGTTTGTTTAATTCTTCCTATTTCAGCGGAGAGATATGGTGTGCTGGGAATCAGACGCCTACAGGAAGTCAAGACATTTAAAAAACCATTTTTAATAGTGATTTGGGGGTATGGGGAGAAGGGGGGGCTGTCTCTTAAGCTTTATGATAAATGTAAAGTGCACACATTTCACTGACATTCGATAAAATAAAATAACAAGCCCCAAAACGTGTGTCTGCTATTTTAAACAAGATAATTATAACTGACAACTGACCCGTACTAGTACCCCATAGTTTCAATACCCGGCTATGAAGCACTAATCGTAAAATGTAAATAGACTCACCGCTCATTTCATGTTCAATACGCCGATAGTCTGTCGAGCTCTAAACCAAGCCCAGCCCGAAGTTGGCCGAAGTAGATAGGAAGGCTCAGAGCTGCCTACAATTAAACGTCCATGGAATAGTCTAAATCTACGGCGTGATTCGAATTCCTTATCGTATTAATAGATTTACAGAAACACGCCTATTTCAGCGTCCGACTGTTGAGGAACAAGGGTGGCGCATGTACATAAGGTGCGACGGGGGGTACGCGTTTATCTGGCCTCCAATGCTCTGGACTCTGGATGAATTAGAATAGTATGTAGGCCTCAAGCTGAAGGCCCAAAGGCCGATCATGGAGATAATCAACGGTGCGTTCTCCTTCTGATAAAGCACTGCATTGGTGTTAGATCGTGTTTGAATCCAGCCAAAATCCAGCCGTTGAATTCGAACGGTGACTTTTGGAGTGTCTAAGACGGTGGCCGCGGTGCTTAGACTGCCTATCGCCGTCGTTTCGTCAGTGTTTTCTGGGTCAGAACACTAGAACGTCTTCCATAAAATTTCTCTAGCATCCGCCGGTGAGAAGGATTTAGATAAGTCTCTTTCGAAGTGTGTTATGTTTGAATTGATCTCTTATGGCCGCTGCGGTACATAGACCGCAGGTAACATACACGCACAGCCTCGCAGCTCTCAAGATAGATGATGGAAGGCGACCGCGTTCTCATATCCGAGCTTTCGGAGTGAAGGCTAATTGAGATGACCTCGAGTTCAATGCGAAATGAAAGTTACTG
Organism: Pholiota adiposa; assembly: GCA_009935795.1. NCBI lineage: Eukaryota > Fungi > Basidiomycota > Agaricomycetes > Agaricales > Strophariaceae > Pholiota > Pholiota adiposa. The sequence goes on from QEYC01000012.1 coordinate 465,875, forward strand.
GTCAGATAAGGTTGACTTTGTGAACCTAATACCTCCACGGTCCGCGCTGCCAAGTGTATGGCGAAGGAGTTGTGTTCTGATAAGCATGTCCGTAGAGGTTTCTGCAGAATTTTCCTGGTAGGTAATGGCCATGGGTGTATAGTGGGATTATGACATTAATTTTAACATAATAAAACGTTGAGTACTGAGTGATGATAAGGTGCTTTATCACCTTTTTGACGCACGCTGACTCTTTCCTCCGAAGTGCATCTCTGCGCGTTCAATCGCCTGAAATCCAGCGTGTTTCTCGACCAGTCCAATTATACGATTGGCTACTTTGGAGCTGTGAGGATCGATCGCGTCCAAGCCATGTGGCATGAGAAACCTCCGTCGCCAAGCCTTTGCCTTTGCGGCCCTGGCCCCTGATCGAACGCGACGCGCGCTTGTGTAATGGCATAATCGACATACATAGTAGTACGCATCGTTAAGGTGAAAAAACGCATAGGCGCAGTTACGATAGATACCCGGGTAAGAGGTCACCGCCGTACGTACTTCATGCTCGCTGTCAGTGCACACCAATTCCCCGCAGCAGCGCCATACCCCACAGGAGAAGCAACGGAGTTGTCATTTTCTTCTCAAGCGCGACCCCGGTTTCGTGAATTCGATTAGGCTGTTCGTGAAGGCCTTGAGAGACTTACGTAGCTTTGTGACTCTGGAGCCAATAGCATGTGCTCTATTGCACTGGTACTTAGCTATTTTCCGTTGATCCCATCCTCGAATTCAGTGCCCTCGAAGTAATTCACTAGGTGCCGCACCAGTATTTCTGAAGAGGTTTTGAATAATAGGATCCATTTTGTTCAGATTGGCGCCGACGTACGCAATTTAAATGGTCTCGACTTCTGCATAGTTTGCGGCACATGCTCGGTCTTCGAGCCACGTTTCAATTACAGAAGTTTAAAGTCTTTCTGCAGTTTCTCATACTCGTGCTACTACACTCCTTTACTTTACGTCTGTGCATTGAAGATCATATGTCACCATTCCCTCGCTGTCTTTGCTTCCTCACGTTGGGCAGGTAAATCTTCTCACCTGCTCTCTTTTGGTGTGGGTTCATGGAATATCATAGGAGTTCTGTCACGCGAAAGAGGAGAAAGAGAAGTATCAGTCCTTCCCACTGCTATTGACAACGATGGCTCAATGCTGCGGGGACATGGACCAACGGGGTGCGAGCGCGAACGCGCAGCCTGTATGCAGCCAATCACGAGGCTCTGAGGAGGTGCGACATTATTCCGCCACCTCTGAAAGGTGACAGGAGGAAGGATACAATAGCAGCCAGCCAAGGTTTAATTAGAATAAAGAAGAAAAGGGTTAGAATTTCAACTTCAATTTGATTTAGTCGGAAGCATGATTGTCTATTCGGCCACGCGAATAGATTGGGTCCGCGAGTGATATTCCTTACTAGGCCATCTACAGGACCTCCCATGACGGAAAAAGTCAGTGACACGGTCATTTATTTCTTCTATAAGCAAAAGCGGAATTGAGGGGGTGCTCACGGAGGATATTGGGAGAGATGACCCTTTGCAAAATCTTGTTCTTGCAACGCTCGCACTCCACGTCAATTCCGTTGTTGATAGACCCGAAATGGGTATCAAAGTTCGAATTCGAAAGATTAATACGGGCAAGGCCGATCCACAGGAGCGTCGACGGCCAAGCTCTGGGAACGAAAGAAGTTTGGATTCGGTTCTCTGGCGCATCAAAGTACCGATAGCGATTAACATTTAGGGTACGCACAGCCTTTGGTGTATGCGATGTGCAGATGCTGACTCGGCGATTCGGGAGTGCCCCCGCACTGCCAATGAGAGAGCTGGAAACTAGCGGTGGTTCTCCAGAGTCACCACACGTGAGGTATTGGCCCTCCGTCAATACCCAAGACTGTTCAGTCGATGTCAGAATTGACTTCGGTAGAAGTCGAGCAGGAATATGCCAAGATGATAGAAGCTCATGGAGGAAGTATCGGACCGATGCTTTTGGGTCGTAAGATCATAGTGTAGAGCTTCATTCAATGCGGGGAAGACCGTCGACGTCAGACCATCAGGCAGCGAGCTGAGCGTGTGATCGATGATAACCATGTTCGTGCATTTTTGAGGACTAGCGTCCGTAAAGTATGTTGAAATAGCAAGAACCAGGCCAGAACCTTCCTGTACAGGGTAATTCGAGTAGTAAGTAACATCTTGATGCTGCCATCATAGTGCCGATGGCCCGCGCGATTCATGAATGGACAAGAAAGATCGATAGCTATCCGAGCTGTGTCCGAGGAGGAATCACATTTATTAAGTCTCGAATAATAGCAGTGGAGTCTGTTCCGAAGCATCTCGGCTCTTTGAGAAATGCACAAGGTAAGCTAGCAAGGAGCGCTTCGTGACTGTTTGAGATTGCCTTGTGAATTGGTTCCATGCCACGGCGAGAATGAAGAAGGTTGGGAATACACGACAAATTTCGGGTGTTCTCTTGGGGAGAAAATGCAGAAGCTCAGACCGGCGGGAGTGAAAGCGCTAGTGCTAAGTGGACGTTACGGTTGAGGACAAACTTGAAGTTCGGAATCAAAAAAAAATGACGCGCGTGTTGTTCGCGTCACGCAGTGGCTGTGTTAGGGGAAAGGATTCTCGTCATTGTCATCAATATCGCGCGCAGTCCGCAACTTAGATTGTCTCCATCAACGTCGTCCTCCTTAACCATTTTATAGCAAGAATACGGTCCATATAATCGCTTGCCAAGTCCTTCTTGCCTTCTTCTTTCCACCATGGACGTCGTGAAAGCCGTGGAGACTTATGTCAACAAATTGGTCTCAACACCCTCCGCGATGAAAGTCTTGTTGTTGGACTCACATACGGTGCGCTCTCGCGTGCCTCATATAATGTACTTTCTTGAACTCAATACGCATGCTTTCAGACACCTATAGTGTCGCTGGCAGCAACGCAGTCAACTCTACTATCACAACAAGTCTACCTGACAGACCGAATAGACAACAAGAAGAGAGACCGAATGCCCCACATGAAATGCGTTTGCTTTTTGCAGAACAGCGAAGACAGCCTAGGGTCTCTCGAAGAGGAACTGAAGGAGCCGAAATACGGAGAGTATTATCTGTGTCAGTCGGTGAATCTATTGGGTGCACATTGCGTCATGCTCAATAACTTATGAGGTTTCGCAGATTTCAGCAATATTTTGACCAAGACGGCCATTGAGCGACTGGCGCGGGTGGACGAGTTTGAGGTTGTGCGGGAAGTGCAGGTGCGTGGTGCTCGTTTTTGTAGTTGGACGCGTGTTAAAGCGATCATCACAGGAGTACTTCGCGGACTATGCACCTATATCGCCCTGCTTGTTCTCTCAGAACCATACGCCATCTGCATCGAGACCACTTTATGGATCAGGTCCTAATACGTGGGACCCAAAAGCCTTGGACTCCGCTATGCAAACGATTACAGCTGTCTTGCTTAGTCTCAAGAAAAAGCCCGTCATTCGATACGAGAAAATGAGTCCTATGGCCAAAAAACTAGGGATAGAAATCCAGGTAAGCCCCAAAAATTTGTCATGCGCATAGTACTTACTGACGTTACAATAGCATCGCATACACTCCGAATCCTCGCTATTCGATTTCCGACTGACCCAAGTGCCTCCTCTACTACTTATTCTTGACCGGCGCAATGACCCTGTCACCCCATTACTATCCCAATGGACATACCAGGCAATGGTGCATGAACTACTAGGGATTCACAATGGCCGGGTAGATCTGAGCAAAGTGCCCGATAACCGACCAGAATTGTCTGTATGTCAAGTTTCCTACTATCGCTTCCCATAAACCTGACGAATAACGCTGTATGCAGGAAATCACACTGACGACCAGTACAGACCCGTTCTTCCAGGCCAATTATCTATCAACATTCGGCGATTTGGGCTCATCGCTCAAGGACTACGTGCAAGACTATCAATCGCGTTCACAAGCGCAATCACCATCATCCATTAATTCCATTGCTGACATGAAGAGATTCGTTGAAGAGTATCCTGAATTCCGTAAACTAGGCGGCAACGTCAGCAAACATGTCGCGTTGGTCGGGGAGCTGAGCCGGATAGTCGGGAGGGACAAACTTCTCGAGGTCGGCGAAGTGGAACAGGGGCTCGCAACCAGCGCCGGTGCTGACTTCAAGGTATGTGCACGAACAATTTTCTGCTGCGATTCCGGGTATAGATGCCAACTAATTCTTTCAGATCGTGCAAGCTATCGTTACGGATATTGGCGTTCCCCCTTGGAGCAAGCTGCGGGTGGTGATGCTTTTCGCGTTGCGATATCAGAAAACGCAGACTGCAAATATAGCGACGTTGATCAACCTTTTGCTGGCCAATGGCGTTTCTCGAGAAGATGCGAAGGTGTGTTGCCGTCTTTTGATTATGGTGGAGTGTTATACTGAGGGTTTGGAAGCTGGTTTACGTGCTACTGAACGTTGCCGGAGCAGATCAACGGCAGGATGACTTGTTTTCGACGGAGTCACTGCTTGCGAAAGGCCGTTCTGCACTGAAAGGCCTCAAGGTTCGCATCGTTTAAAATTATTATATTCACTCTGCTCATCGCTGGGAAATAGGGTGTAGAAAATGTGTATACGCAACATACCCCCCACCTGTCACAAACACTTGAGAATCTTTTCAGGGGAAGGCTAAGAGAAGCAAGCTATCCCTTCCTAGAAGGCGCTGGGGTTAATGCCGGCCTGCAAAGGTAATTTCCGTGGCGTTCATGAAAATCATCTGGAGAGCTTATTTTTATTTATGGTAGACCGCAAGACGTTATCATCTTCATGATTGGGGGTACTACGTATGAAGAAGCAAGAACCGTCACTATGTTAAATCAGGATCCGGTCGCTGCTTCGAACGCTGGTATATCTCATCCAGGAGCCTGTCCGTCTATTGCTCGGAGGGACATGTATACATAATTCCTCATCGTACGCACTACTATACTTTCTATTTTGCACTGCTCTTACACTCTTCTAGATACATCGAAATGCTACGTTCTGCGGCTCTGAACTTCCCGCCGTCAGTGTATGATCCACCTCCGGAATCTGCCTCGAACGCTCCAATGCTGAACCTCAACCTCGGAGGAGTGAATGTCAGTCTCGGGGGACCTGCTGGCACAGGCGTTTATAGAACGAGCGGCGAAGGCGTCAATGTGCAGGCGGACGGGCTTCGAGACGGCGTGATGAATCTTTTCGGGAAGGTTAAGCAGGGCGTCGATCGCATAGCTATACCGTGACCGTCCATCTCATCAGTGATAGCACTTGTAGTACACTTTCATAGATCGACCCTAATTTATTTCGGAGAGCTTCTCGGGCGTTTTGCATGGGCTTTGAGGATAAAACTCGGTGGAGAGAGGGGATACACGTGCGGTGTAGTACGTGAGGGTGACACGTCAACCCAGTCACGCGATTGGCTATATCCCTCTCTGTCATAAACTCTGCTCTCCTCCCGCTCCTTTTGTTTTTCTTTTTCTGCGCTCGCCCCTTCACTTATACCTTCCCAAGGCCGCACGCCCGGAACAGGTATCCGATACAATGGCAAAAGGTCTCTTCAGCAGTCTCAAGGGCGTGGATGCCTTTGGCAAGGTACGCCAGCCAACCACCCTGAATTGTTTTGAGTCCTCATTTAGAACGTGGCAATATCTAGACTACTGAAGATGTAAAAGTCAAAACCCGAACTGGTGCCCTCTGTATGTGCTGTCTGTCCTGGTTGCCTGGGGATTCGGAAGCTGAATGTGCGATTGAAGTGACCTTAATTTCCGCTGCAATCATCCTCTCAGTGACGATGATCGAGTTCTTGGATTATCGAAGGATTAATATCGACACGTCTATCGTTGTCGACAAGAGTAGAGGCGAGAAGTTGACGGTTAACATGAATATCACCTTTCCAAGGGTTCCATGTTACCGTACGTCTTTGCTCTCAATTTCAAATTCAGTACATACAGTACTCACAACCATATTTCTTTTAGTCGTCAGCGTCGATGTAATGGACATCAGCGGGGAACTACAACGCGATATATCGCACAACGTTTTGAAATCGCGACTCGACTCGCATGGTGTCATAGTCCCGAACTCCTTCAATGGAGATCTGCGAAATGACCTTGACAAAATGAATGATGTCAAGAAGGACGGGTACTGTGGGTCGTGCTATGGTGGTCTGGAACCAGAGAGCGGATGCTGCAATACCTGTGAGGAAGTGCGCCAGTCGTATGTTAACCGAGGGTGGAGTTTCGCGAATCCTGAAGCTATTGAACAAGTTCGTCCGACTTCCATATTCATATTTCTCTCCTTATTTATCTGTTATTCCTCTTTTATTACAGTGCAAAGATGAAGGCTGGGCAGATAAACTGAAGGAACAGGCAGATGAGGGTTGCAACGTCTCAGGACGTATCAGGGTGAACAAGGTCGTTGGAAACATCCATCTCTCGCCCGGTCGCTCCTTCCAGACCAACTCGCGTAACCTGTACGAACTCGTTCCTTACCTCCGGGATGACCAAAATCGCCACGACTTCTCGCATACTATTCATCACTTTTCGTTTGAAGGCAAGTGTTTTTCTTGAGGCGTTCGATCGGATATTTACCAATCATCTTTATAGGCGATGATGAATACGATTTCTGGAAAGCAGAATCTAGCAAAGAGATGAAGAAGCGCATGGGCTTGAACGTGAACCCGCTGGACAATGTTGAAGGGCGCGTAAGTATGAATATCTGAACTACGAGTGTTTGCTAACCCTTTCTCTTTGAATAGACTGACAAAGCGCAATACATGTTCCAATACTTCCTCAAGGTTGTCTCGACTCAATTCCGAACCTTGAACGATGCCCAAATCGTGAGCTGATTTCCTTGGAATGAACGAAGATAGAAAATTCAGCACAGCTATGTATAGATCAATACCCACCAGTACAGCACAACGCACTTCGAGCGAGACCTGACTGAGGGTGTCAACGGAGACTCGCCTGGAGGTATACATGTCCAACATGGTGTTAGTGGTCTTCCTGGTGCGTACCGTCACGTACTTCATCGATTATGATATCCTTACACCGCTCTTCTTATAGGCGCATTCTTCAACTTCGAAATCTCGCCCATCCTCGTTGTACACGCCGAAACCCGCCAGTCCTTCGCACATTTCCTCACATCGTAAGCTGTAACCCATGACGTTTATCTGAATTTCGTCTAACGAAGTGAATGTCCTCACAGTACATGTGCAATCGTCGGAGGAGTGTTGACCGTCGCGTCGCTCCTGGACAGCATCCTTTTCGCTACAGGCCGCGCTCTGAAGAAGTCGGGCGCAGGAGGTGGATACGGCGGAAAGCTCATGTGAAAGACATTGGCCCACATATCTGTGTACTATACCGTATATACACACCTTGTATCATATATCACACCACTAACAATGGCTTGTTTTCCTACGGACTTGGTGGTAATTGCATATCTCTTTGGGCGCCGGAATCCGGAATTATTGTACATGGCAGGTTCTCGCGTTGAGTTGAGATAAGGAGGCGATAGCGATACATTTATTGGGTAGAAATACAACGTTGCGTGAAAGGATAACAGAAAGCTCGATAAATCAGATATATCCAAGAGGAAATCCTTATATGAGAGGTGGAGAGAAAAAGCAATCATCGACCGACGAATTTTCGTCTCTTTTTAGGTGGTGCAGCAGCAGCCGGCTTTTTAGGGCGTCGTTCCTCTCGAGGACCTGGGCCAGTTGTTTCTTCGAAAGTATTCTAGATATTCAGGGTTATGTCAGTCAAGCTGGAGAAGAAAAACAAAGGATAGAACGTACGGCACCGCCCAGCATCAACTCGTCATCCTCATCATCATCCACCTCGTCCTCGTATCTCTCTTCTTCGTAATTGATTTGTCGTCGATTCCTCAATCTCCTCGGTTGCTCCGAGCCCGATTGATATTCCTCCGACCCATACTCCCATTCATCGTCTTGTATGGCTCTTGACCGTGTCCGATTGCGCTTCGTCGATGACGATCCTTCCGACTCGAACACGGCTCCGTAGGACTCCTCCTTTGGCTGAAGTGAATTTGCCATGTTTGGGTCTTCGTCTTCCGACTCTTCACATTTCACGTTAATCACCGCCTGTACGCGGCGGATCACTGTGGTCTGGCGCGGTGGGGCGTCGGTCTTGGGTATGTTGACGTTTTCGGCAACTATGCTTTTGCGCCGTTTGGATGCAGAGGAGTGGACTTCTTGGGCGTCTTCTGCTGGTGGTGGGTCGCGGTGGCGAGCGTTTCCGGAGGCTTTGGCGCTTTTTGGTGTTCGCGTGCTGATGGGTTTGTGGTTGGCCTCCGGGGCGAACTCTTCTGAGGTGCCTGCGTGGCCCGTCCTGTACCCCGTTGGAGAAGGGAGGGAAGGTCTCTTTGTTGTCGTTGATGAAGGCGCCGAGTCGAAGTTATTTACGTAGTTAGAGCCTTTGGGCGTGAATAGGCCGTTTGGGTTCATCATCTGGTGAGCATGCTATGTGAGAGAAAGGTAAGGGTGATATGGATGGATACGGGTGTTAGTCCCAGCATGTTAGCGCGTACCTGCAGCTTCTCCACTATAAGCTCGTCTATCCTCGAAGCCTGGGCGCATCTCTCCTGCTCGACGCGTAAAAAGTGTTCTTGCCAGTTACGCGACTGGTCTTTCCATTGTGTTAGCTCGCGCCGGAGCTGCGCGATCGTTTCCACCTGAGCGGCGAGTGTCTCTGTTTGATGCGATATCTGAAACGGGACAGATAATTAGCTTCACGCGGGGAAGTATATCGATGCATGGAGACCTACCGTTTGTTCCGCCTGCGCGAGCTAAATCCATAGGAAGTCAGTGGCCCATATTTAGACAAGTAATGAAGAATAAAGAAGACGCACTGCAGCTTTTGAAGCAGCTAGCTCTTGCTTCCAGGAATGTAGGTCCAGATGACTGTTATGGAGGTCCTTCAAGGCTTTATCCCGCTCTACCCTGACCTCGCGACTCTCGTTTACGACACGCGCCACTTCTTGACGCGCCTGGATTTCAACTTCGGTGAACTAGCCGTGCCATGGTTTGGAATGTTGAGTGGCTTTTCGTCGCGAATATTGGAAATTAAGCACTCACAGCTTTGTATGCAGCTTTAGAGAACTCGGAAAGGGACTCTGCCAGCATGGCTGACGGGTTGGCGCTCGCCATCGCGTTTAGTGGTGACGGGAAGAGGGTGCGCTGAACATCGGCTGAACAGTTGCGAACGAGTCGCGCCGCGTTATGTAAAATGTTCTCAGCACGTGCCATCTAAATTACTTAGACTCCGAGCGCGCTGCGATTGGATGAGCGCTCTGCCTTTTGAAAGACAAATAAATTCCAGTGAGAGTTTTCGAGTTTTTCGAGTCTTGACGCGGTTTCTGATGCACGACAGCAGAGTATTAACGGATGTGGTGCCCAGGCCTTTGGGCTACGCTGGAAGTCATCGAGTGAGGCGCGATTTTGCCTAGCATTTCATTGGCCGACGCGAAGCTCGATACCTTTGATATACGTTCTTTGAGACCCCCCTACGCCAAGGTCGATGTATATATATCCTCTCTGATTCCGACTATTCGTCTCCTCTCCGCTAGAACTTATAATAATTGAAGTCATATAAATACCAGGCGCCGCCTGAACCATCTACTCAAAAGATACTCACGAAAAGAGGTATAGCTGATAATCAGTTCTCAAAAGCATATTTATAATTGACTAGGGAGATAGGCTAACAGTGAACCGCGGAGAGGCGCGCCTCGGAGGAACCTGAGCGATGCTCACGATTCGTCCTGCGGGTAATCAGCCACTCCCGTCCCCGCTCCGCATTGCGCCTACTGATCATCGCCCGAGGATTGGTAGACGCTAATCTACCCGCGGACTCTTCAACCTTAATCATACTACTCAATGTTGATGCCTAAAGCGCTGATTTTGTTGGGTCGGCTCGCGGCCCTGTGCCAGTGTGCGCGCGTTCCAAGATAAGACGTCTGCATCGCCTCGGAAATTGCGCGAACCTCCATGCCATGGGAGACTCGATCTGCATGGAATGGTACCTGCCCCACAATCGGGCTGTAGCTGGCGACCTGTAGATCATTGCGTTCTGCTTCCTGATCGGGGACATGCAAGAGAGCCTAAAGCGCCACAGTACGCATTGCCCAAAATAATGGATGGAAGAACCTGAAATAGAATCTTCTCAAGAGTGGACAGAGGTTTTATCGCGCCATATTTAAACGTGTGTAATACCCTACCGTAGAATGCAGGTTGGATTAAGTATGGGAAGTCGCTTTCTCGACCTATCTCAGGTTGTCAGTCCCATGCAATACAGGAAAAACCAATAGAATTCAAAATACAGTAATTCGATTTGCCGTCTGTCTTCTATGGGGGACTTTCAAATGTTTATATCCCTTTAATCAGAACTAAATCACCCTCCGTCAGACAAACCACGACAACTTCGCCTTCTTTCCCGCCACGAAGTTTGACGCATCCCACACCCAGCAGTGCGCCGCCGCTTCCGTCATCCACTTGGAGCACAGATTGTTTTGACCACTTATCCTGTGTCTTGACTGGTGGGCGGTAGAGATAGACGTTAGCACCGCGATCGCGCGCGCTGCCTCCCTCGAGCGCTAGCACGCCACGGTTGCGGACATGGTAAGTGAATCGGGTGTCCTGCTTCGATGCGAGGACGAAAGCGAGCGCGTGGTATGTCGAGGTATGTTTCCACACAGAAGGGGAGGTAGGGTCGAGCGAATAGACAACACCGTCTACGTCCCGCTTCAGGATCAGCTCAAGGTCTGCAGAGCTTTCTGAAACGGTACCCGGCATGGGCATCGCCAGAACCGTCACAGGATCCTCGTTCCACGAGTCCGTCTTGTACCATACGGGATCCGTCCCACTATCCTCCACCCAGGTGAGGTAGGCCGGCCTACCCACCGCTGCATCCGCCTCGTCGTCCATCTCGCCTTCAGCCAGACTCGGCACGCCGTGCCCCAGCCCCAGCCCCGACGCGTCCTCGCCCGAGCGCAGTGCCGCCGTGTACTTCTCGAGCGACTCGCGGATATTCCACAGCTCAGAAGGATCGAGCGTCTCCGGAACTTCGGGGTGCTCTGGCGTTGTTCCAGAAGACGCGAAGACGTGCATCCAGCGCGTTCCCTCGTTCTTCTTCTCCATGTGTAGCGTCAGCAGTCCGTAGGAATGTTCCGCCTCGCGGTCCCATGTCCAGAAGCACGACGTCGGATTGACGCTGTCCCACAACGGTGTCGTGGAGTGATGCGGAATGGGAACGGGGGATCCATTTTCGCTCGTCACGGGCTCGACGTCGATGTGCACTGTAAGCGTCTGCACGGTGAATAAAACTTTCATTTTCTCTTTTGGAGTGGTGGAGGGAAGGGGGAAGGCTACAGTGACAGCATCAGAGGTTTGCGTCCATGAGTAAGGATGTGGCTTGTCTGCCTTGTCGATCGGTGTCAATTCGAGATTTTCGTCTGCTTGCGGAATCGGAGCCATTTCATCTGGAGTGGGTTCGTACGGCTTGATCACCGAGGCGCTCGGATCTGGATAAGGAGATCCAGAGAGTAGGAGATATGCATTGATGTCCTTTATGAAAGTTGTGTAGATGGGGATGTCTTTTCCTCGACGGCGCCAAAGTACGTCCAAATCCCGCAGTTCACTATCTGGACGCAGGGACAGAAGGTCGATCTTTACTGCCCAAATGTCAAATTCGACATTAGAATTCGACGCTTTCTTCCCTTCTTCGGGATAGTACCTCGAAGAAAGCAGCAAAACAGCGGCGATGGGGGATAATCTGTGCAAGTGGTGTATCCTGAAGGGCGCGTTAATCACTCCCTCAGTGCGAAGAGTGAACGTGCCGATGGGGGTGGTATTTCCTGTCTCTTTTATCGGCAGGATATACAGAAGGCCATTTCCGTCTGACACTGCGACATTGGAGGAATTAAGGAACACGGACGACGGGTACTCGCTTTGGATGTTCTGCGTCGACGACGTGTCCATGGGCGTCGGCATTTCATAAATAACTCTAAATGAAGGACCCGGACTTTCCTACTTCACAGAGCCGTCAATGAGCATACCTTGTAAATAAATCGAGTCAAACAAGACGAGCTCACCTCAGACACGGGAATTCCGACCAAGCATACGTTGAAGTCTTCATCGACATAGACGGCGTTTCCAGATTCGCTATCGACAGTAAGATGGTTATGAGATATTCTGCTTCGCATCTCATTAAACGATAGAGGAGTTGTTCCAGATGTTGTCGCCTGTGTTGGTTTTCGGGAGAGCTTGTATCGAGATACGGCCTGATCTTGAGGTATTGGCTCCAATACGTACCCCTCAAACTTCGGGTTCAAGAGGTGTTTCTGGGGGTAGAATAATTCCATGATTGTATGTTCCAAAATTCGCGATTAACGGTGAGTATGTGGGGGGTAGAAGACAGAAAAGAACGGGACAAGAAATGCAAATGCAAATGACGAAATTCACGTGCATACGTTACCTACTAGTCACAGCCACATGACATACCTGTGCTTTGTGACACCCTGTGACGGCTACTAACCCTATTGCTCACTGTTCCTACCTCCTCCTGACCCCTCTGTCGTCCTCTTTCCCGGTTTTCGTTCACGATGGACAAACTAGAATCACTTTCGTCGACTCTGCAGAATATCACCCTCTATGATATCAAGAGCATGTACAACCAGGTGTGTGCAATTTCGGGTCCGATTTGGCTGCCTTGCTGACGAGGACGCTCCTAGGCCAAAAATGTGGTCTTGAATGTCAGTGAGATGGAGGCGAAGGTTAGGGAGGCTACTAATGATGATCCATGGTGCGTGAATTACGTCGGAAGTGTTGAAAGTGTGGAAGCTTACGCTCGTGTGTTGTAGGGGTGCAAGTTCGACTCTGATGCAAGAGATCGCACAAGGGTATGTGCTAGCTCACTCGTTTTTTCATTGCCGGTTGTTCTAATTTGTTGATATTGACCTTTAGGACATTCCATTTGTAAGAGAATATACCTCTACCCAGAATTTATTCTCAGGCACTACATTCGCAGCCAATACTTCAACGAAATCATGCCTAGTATCTACGCTCGATTCATGGAGAAAGAGGCACGGCAATGGCGGCAGATTTACAAGGTATGTAGTTTGATTGGTCGTTGTATATCGTCAATGCTAAACTACATGATCAGGCTCTTCAGCTACTCGAATATCTCGTTAAGCACGGTTCCGAACGCGTTGTTGATGACGCACGGTCCCACATCTCGACTCTCAAAATGCTGCGCAACTTCCACTACATCGATGATAAGGGCAAAGATGAAGGTGTCAATGGTATGCTTCCGAACTCAGCCGGGGCTGAATTTGATGCTGACCAGTCCATCAGTACGCAACCGCTCTCGTGAACTAGTTGAACTGCTATCGGATGTCGAGAAAATCCGCGCGGAACGCAGGAAAGCCAAAGCCAACAAAAGTAAATATATCGGTGTTGGAAGCGATGGATTTTTGGGCATGAGCTTTGAATCTGGTGGCGGAGGACGGTATGGAGGATTTGGAAGTGATAGCCTTGGGGGAGGCAGTTCAACATATGGAGGCGCAACCTACGGAGGTGGTAAGTGTGTCCACTTGTCAAACCCGAAGCTTATGCTGATCGCGGAACAGAATATTCTGGCGGAGGTGGCAGGACAAGTCGGAATGGCGGCTCTTCTTCGTTCACGGATAGTCGTCGTCAGTACGAGGAATACAACGCCGGTGATGATGAGGTTGCCTCTACACCTGTTCGATCAAATTCGACACGCGGTACGCCTGTAAGGAAGGCTACGGCACCTCCTCCGGCCCCCGCTCCTCAACCCGAAGTAGACCTCTTGGGTGGATTTGACGATGATGCATTCGGTGCACCCGCACCTGCACCTGCAGTAAACAAAGCGCTGCCTGTTGTATCTCATGGCCTCGCGGGACTCGATGGTTTGTCTCCCCTACCATTCACTACTCTTCCAAGCTAAAATTTCCGGCCCAGATGATGACTTTGCTGACTTCCAAGCTGCACCCGTACTTTCTGCCCCGGCCCCTGCTCCAACAGTAGCTCCTACTCAAGCGGCACCAGCCAAACCAAATCTCATGGACCTGCTCAACTCACGCCCTGCGCAACCCGCTGCAGCTCCCGGATACATGCAACCCCAGCAACAGCCACCAAGCTATGGAATGGGCTCTATGGGCATGGGAATGGGCGCTATGGGACACCACCGCCAGACTTCCTCCATTTCATCTCCTGGCACCTTCACGTCTCCCATGGTTCCCCATCAACAACAAAACTTCTTCGGAGGCGCCGCTCCTATGAGACCCACTTCCTCGCTCTCACCCACCCCGGCGGCCGCTGCGAAGCCAGCTGCTCCTGCCGCAGCTAAGAGCGCCAACTTCGACGACCTGTGGTCCCTGTCCCTGGGCGGCACATCTACTTCTAAGCCCGCTCCGGCCGGCGCCAACAAGTCGATAAAGGACTTGGAAAAGGAGAAGGCGACGGCTGGGCTGTGGGGACAGCAGAAGCCCGTTGGCGGTGTACCCCCGCCTGCTTTTGGCGCGTTCGGCAACGCTGCTCCGCCATCGTCGTCTGCAGGAGGGGATGATGATCTTTTGTTGTGAAGGATAGTGGTGTGCTGTTTCTCTGGCAAGAAATACGGTGTTCTTTGTTTTATGTGGTATGGATAGACCTTTTTCTCTCGTTACCTTTAACCTTTGTTTGTTGCTTATTGTGAATGCGGCCAGTAATCGGTTTAATCAAGACCTCTGCGAATGGGAGTAAGAACTCTGCAACAGAACGGTAGGCTTGGCTGGTGAAATCCGTGTACCTCCATTTCGTCCTGTTGACCAGTACCGCGCATTGCTTTATCTGAATGACTCATGTTCTGGATGTAGGACTGACTCTCGTGAAGCTTGGGCTGGGCATTGCAACCCCATCACGAATAATGTTGGGCGACAACTGGACGCTCAACGTCGTTTTTATCCAAGAAACAAGACTGGGAGAAAATCAAACGCTCCGACCAACTTGAACCAACCCACCGTAACTCTGCGTTGGAATTGATTAACTTCAACTTGTGTTACAGTTACTGTGCTTGGCTGCGAACCGCCATTCCTTTTGACGTCCGGGCTGTCCGAGTCATTGCTTCTCGTCAAGATTTAGAACGAGCGTACTAGTACTATGGACTGGCTGAGTGTTATTTCTGACACTCCGGCGCGGTGCTTGCATATGGGTTGTTAAGCCGAATCATCTTGCCAAGCCTTGCTCTGGTCCTCAGCGTAGCAGGCCTCAACTCCGAAAGTCTTTAGTGGTTTACCTCTGCAACGTGAGCGTATTCAGTATTCTTTCTTTTTTCGTGAAACTTACAATGTAATGTGTATTTTTGTAGGTCGAGTTGTTTTTTTATATCGAGAACCTGTAAGAAGAGGATTTTCTTGGCATGGACACGCCGTCTGACGGGGAGTGGCAGGATGGCAGATGGCATCTCCTCATCAGTGGTCAGCTGCAAACAGGCGAGCGCTGAACTCTGAGAGCTGCCATCCTTCGACATCTATAGGCTATGTGGGTAGGTAGGCGGCCAATTCAGCGAACCCAGGAAGCTGGTAATTGCGATTCTATCATCGAGAAAGCGCCTATAAAACCAGCGTTAGGTCGGTGATTATGTCTTCATTCGCACTTCTTTCTTTCTTCTTTTGTTCTCAGTAACTTGGCCAGGCCGCCTTTTCCTTCCTTTGGACATTTTATTTCGTTCTTGTTCGACCAGGTACGACTTTCATACATGCCTGAACATCTTTCTTATCTGTATACTCGATCTAATCCTCGATTCATGTAGTTGCCACCTTTAGTAACTCAAACCTCACTCACCCTCGTCAAGATGTTTACCAAACTTGTCAACACTCTGCTTGTTCTCTTTACCGTGGTTGCGACTGTCGTCTCTTCCCCTGTTAACGTTGTCAATCTCTCCAGTGAGCCCATATCTTGCACTGTCCTTTCCAAACCCAATTTCTAATAACTGTCTGCAGCTCATCTGAACTTGAATCACAACACGGGTATCTCCTTCAACAACTGGGGACATCTGTCTTCGCTCGCCAATTTTGACAACTTCTATGGCAGAGATAACTTCGTAGGAAGGGTTAGCCATCAGACATTCATCGAACAGGATAGGCATCTCGTCTGCCGCACGCAGTCTATCGAGATCATTCAACAGCGTCTTCTAGTCATTCAGGAGATGGCGAAGAGGTTTGTCTCCATCTCTTCGGCGCTTTGAACAGGTCATTGACAAGTGGTATTTTTTCTATAGAATTATTACGGAACAGGTCTGCGAGGTTGAAACCCAGACCATCGTCTTCGAGCAATTCCACTCGAGCTTGGGTCTCTTCAGACATGACCTCCACCGCACCTCAGGCCACCGTGTCGGCTTCGACCGCAGCATCTCCAACCACTTCCGCGACGTCGTGCAGGTAGACGGCTCGCTCAGCACACACAACTTCGGTTTCTCTGGACGCGATGTCGGGCTGAACTACGTTGGGTTCGGTGGCTCGAACTGGAATGATCGCACTTCCCCGGCGTCGGTCTTCGGAGCGTACAGCGCTGCTCACCAGGCCATTGTCAAGTTTCACTGAGGAGTCTAGTTGCTCTTCTTTTTGCATTGCATTGGATAAAGGGCATGTTTAATGAAAAGTTCAGAATAACATGATCCTGACCACGAGGTTTTGAATTGTGGGCCCTGGACAATGGACACTTACCCGAGAGCTATTACTTTTACTAATTTCGGTAACTACCGCCTTATATAGTACGCCTGGATGATATTCCGCTACGCATGCTCGTCACTGCATTGTTGTAGCAAAAACCGGGATTTACCATGCCAGAATCGTATTGCTTGAAGTGCCGACGAGCTCTCCACTGAAATTGAGTATGAACTTCTTTGAGAGATTGAACAGTGAGGGTAGCATCTGCTATTGCACTAAGCCCTATGTAATTCTGCTTGCCAAGGCCTAAAAAATGGGTCAGAAGTCTCTTCCCACCAGTCTCCGGAGAAGCATTATTATCCGTACGCTATGAATCTTCTGTAAAAGCACTGTTGCTAAACATCTGCCGATGCATCTAGACATCGAGGCTGAACTTTTGCGCCGAATTTACTTCCAAATGGCTATCTCCGGATACCTTGCATAAATCTCGTATCTAGGTTTTCACTGTAGCCTATCGGATGGGCAGTTAGGTGCCTGGGTTTGTGTCGAAAACGGTAATTCTTTCCTAAACGGGACATGATGGGCGTCAGTAGTCGTTCGATCAGCTATGTGCGTCTAGATCTCTTTGGACTAGTCCAGTTCACTGAATGTTAATTTAAACTAGTTTCTTGCCTCCGACGACCTCTGAAATTTCTTTGTCTTGAGGAAGCACAGTGCTTGCGCCGGTGATTTGGCCTTATTTGGTTTGCTTGCGAGTTTTTGACGTAACGGTGCATCTCCTTATCGAGACGTTTTTTGACCTCGTGAACATACCATTTGTCGCTCCACAGATCTCAGCGAATTCGGTAAGGATTTTGATGGCTTGTCAGTCACAGTGGCGCTCCCTCTTGAAAGAGAAAGCGTCTGCCATAGCTTGCTGGGATACATATAAAGCACCAGAAGGACGACCGTTGCAGCACCAACGCCCCCATCGCCGCTCTAGACTCCCGGTGAGTCCTCACAGAGCATTTATTCCTCACCCTATCGCTGCTTCATTCCTACTGCTACAACGATCGCATTCAACTCCAACCTACTATCAAAAATGGCCGTTTCGAAGTCCTTTACCAGCCAACCAACCGGACTACCCCACCCGCATCGCACTGCACAAACGAGAAACGATGTCAAGGCGGTGTGCCAAAACAAGTCAGCACGCATCGGTTACCGTGCCCTGCGTCAAATCAAGATGGAAAATCTCGAAAATGGCGGTCGAATTAGAGGCGGTCCTGTCAGAACAGTTCTCGCCTGGTTAGCTCGCCTGGATAAAAAAATCGAAGTACATGACATGACCCCAAAGAAGAAGACAAACACAGCGCTATCCAGTAACGGGAGGAATGACCCCCTTCTCACTCCGCATACCGAGAGTACATCAAATCAACCGCTACCTCCACCAGCAGAGGCGCCCATCGACCTTTCTCTGTTCACTCCAGATAATTGGTGCCACTGGGACGACGATTACTGCATGGAGGAGCCCGAAGTTGTGGCTTGGCGCCCCTCCTAAAAAGAATATTGCTTCCACCGACGAGCGCAAGCACGAAGCGTTCCAGAAATCCATGACAACCTCGCCACTCCGAAAGTGCTTTAGCGTGACGATGCCACCGGTATTACCTACGAACATGCTTCTTTAATTTTCTCTTCCCCTACTTATGTCTTGTGCATTCACTGTATCCCTAATATCTAGCATATTTATTCACATAATTGTAAAACCACCATGTATTATACCGGTGTTGTGTACTTAGTCCGTCAAATTTCTAAACATGACTTAGGCCGCATTTGGACCCATGAAAATTTCCTCCCAACTAAACGTTGTTACTTGAGTCGCTCTCCTAGGTAGAAATGGACGGGAATTTCAACACAATAAGTTAATATATTTGGACGAAGAATAAGTCGCTCATGTATACATCGGAACCGATATTAGATACAGCAAAGAAAAGAAAGCTTTAAAGAGGAGGGTAAGACGAGGAACTATATTAAATGGACGGAGAATTTTGTCGCAGGCCTAAACTTAAATTAATAGATAGCGGAAAGATCAAATAAAAATAATTAGTGGTTTTGGGCCTTGATAATATCAGAGGCGCGCTCGGCCAAGAGGTAGACAGGGCCTTGAGTGTGCGCACTCGGGACGTATGGCTAATTGACTCCAAGTCAAAATGGATAATTTAGAACAGAAGAAAATTGCACTCACGAAGACGGAAGCATCAACAATGCGGAGACCATCAGCGCCCTTGAGCTTCAAGTCGGGGTTGACGACACCAGTGCTCGCGGTGGACTTGGACATTGAGGCAGTGCCGACGGGATGGAAGATGGTGGTCATCAATCCGCGCACGTAGGCGTCGATGGAGGCGTCGTCGGTGGCCGCGATGAAGCTGCTTCCGTAGGGACCAATGAGGTAGTCGGACCAGGCGGGCGCACTCACAAAGCGCTTGATGGCCTTGACTGCCTCGCGCATGGTGAAGACATCGAAGGCGGTGGTCAGGTAGTTGGGATTAATGAGCGGGTGGTCGAAGGGGTTATTGGAAGCGAGCTTGATGCTTCCGCCTAAAATTAAATTTAGTACGGCGAATTTTGGTGGAACAAACATAGAGCTGCATACGGGATTGGGGAGTCAAAAGGACGACGACGAAGGTCATGAAGCTTCCTGAGGCCGGGATGTTGAAGCCAGGGCTGAAGAAGAAGTTCTATTTTCCAATTAGCTAGCTTCTTCGTCAATTTTTACAGAACCGACTTACAGAGGTGATCATTTCCCAATGAGGAGAAGTAGGACCAGGGGCAGGATCGGTGGTCTGATGGAAAATGGATGCATTTGAAGGAATCCTGGCAAATCCGAAGTTGTTGACGACGTTGTTGATCAGCATACCAGTCTTGTTCGTAACCCAGTCGGTGAGCTGGTTTCCGACGAGTGCGTTGTTCCTGAGAATGTGGTCGAAGCTGGCGTCTCCGCGAACGCTGAAGATGTTGGGAAGGAGTGTGTGATCGCTCAAGTTCTCGCCGACTGAGGGGTTGTTGAGGGTGGAGGCGATGTTCAACTTTTTGAGCTCGTTCTTGTTTCCGATACCAGACAATTGCAGAATCTGGGCGGTGCCAACGGAGCCAGCGGACAGAATGACTTCCTTGCGCGCGTTCACAACAACCGTGGCACCTGATCGGATCGTCTTAATTAGGACATGATCTAGCCTAATAAGGCAAGTAAGAAACTTCGTACCTGCAGGCGACGTTCCAGTCCCGGGGGAGTTTTTGAATTGAACGGAGCGGAAAGCTGGACGGTTTGAGGTTCCGGTTTGGATCAGCTTGGTGACGTAGGCGTTGATGAGGACGGTGAGGTTCGGGCGACGGTTGGCAGCGGCGAGGTAGGTCGTAGACGAACTGCTTCGGACACCTCCGGCGGCGGACGACTTGACCCAGCCGACTCCAAGGAGAGAATGATCACCTCCGCTCATGTCGTGGTTGAGAGGGAACTCGGCGGAGAGCTGCTGTGTGGTCAGGATAACACGAGGGTCGATGGTTTGGTTGTTGGCTGGCATACTGACGGGGAGCATTCCGCGGGTTCCGTGAAGGGAGGGGATGATTTGACCGGTGGTGTCGTGGCCATCAGCAGGAGGAACGAGCTTCTCATGCTGAGATCTGAAGTTAGTATGGTGTAATTAATTGCTCTTGTATTGCTTACCTTTTGAATGTATTGCCTCATGTTCTTCCATGCCCAACCTGGATCGCCTGAGAGAGCCCCGAGCCTGTCCCAGTCCTCGTTTGTACCCCATTGATGGAAGCAGTAGTCTTAAAAGTTTATTAGTGCTGGTAGGAGGGAAATTGCGGATGTACTCACTGGCACTGCTAGATCCACCAAGAAGCCTTCCACGAGGATAAGCGAAGGTCTTTCCGTCCATACCAGTCTGAGCAGTGATGGTGTAGTTCCAGTCATACAGAGTGTCTGCGATATTTGTGAGCAAAATATCCGTCGTCAAGATTGGCCGAAAACCTACTGGGAGTCACGGTAGGACCAAGGAAAGGAGCCTCAGCTGGGATGACATTTTCGTCGCTAAATTGAGGCGTTGAAAGATGAATATCATGATGGTGATGAATACACATTTAGGTGCTCACCTAACACCTGCCTCAAGAACGAGAACAGAGACGCGAGGATCCTCGGTTAAACGACTGGCAATGACGAGTCCCGCATTTCCAGCTAGTCGAAATGAATGAGCGTCTGATTTTTGATGCAGAAATTCAATCAAGTACCTCCAATGATGACGTAGTCATAAGTGAGCGTCTTGAGCTGGGTAGGCTGTGTGATCGTCACAGCAAAAGATGGGGTTGCTGCGAGCGTCGCTAGCACAAACGAAATGAGTTTGATGGGCTGCATTGGCGGAGGAGTGAGGAGTGGGATGCTGATTGTTGGAAATTAAAAGTTCAAGTTTTATACTCGACATATCCTCCGAGATCGCTTAGCGCTTGACGCTGGGGAAGAGTCAAGCCTGCACAGTAGCTTTCGATCAAACAAACAATTGATGTACTGCGGATATACGAATAGGAATATCATCAGAGGCTGCTCTCCCCGTCCGAAACCCCTGCTCCGTCAAAGAGCAGCTACAATTTTGATGTAGTTACGGAACTGTTCGACCGGGTCAATATGATTCACCTGTTCGGTGGGCTATGTTTTCATAACTTTACTTACTAAGTTAGATGTACAGCGCTGTTGTGTCTAGACGCTGTGAGCTCCCCTGAGCAATGCTGCCACAGCCGAGCCCGCGTCAAGCCATCAGCATTGTGATCAAAATGAGGTCAACGAAGAGCTGTCGCGGGCGCTTGAAAGGGCGCTTGAAAAGGCGCTTAGCGGCGTCAGTTCGACTTTTCGGGAAACTGTACACGCGTCCTAGGGTATAGAAAAATAGAGTCTTGACTTTGAATGATATCAAGATTTACTCCCATGAAAGGTATGTTCTTGGAATCTCTGACACTGATTTGATGTGGATAGGACCTATGCGCTCGAACCCGGGTACTCCAAGGCTCGATCAAGAGGACAACAATCCAAGTGCCTAGTCGGCGCTCCGGTAATTGTATGTACTCTCTAATTGATTACGCTCTACGGGAAATGAACAAGTTTGCGGTGAGAAAGGCTAGTGGCAGTACGAATATCCTGAAAAGGAGAACCGCAACTACCGTGGATCAAACCCGAGCGCTTCAGCTGATCTTGCTTCAGCACCCATCAAATACCGCGTTCAAAAGTCTCGTTTCAACCTTGATGGAGCTGGTAACGGTATCCTCTTTTTATTGTTATTCTTAGCAAAAATCTTCTTGCAGTTGAGATATAAACGCGCACTACTCGCGTCCTCAGAGCCCCTGCCTTGGAATTTTTTCCTTCGGTGCAATGACGTTTGATATTCAATGATGGAACAAAATACGGTGATCGGGGAGAATAGTCTTTTGTACAGATTCAGATGTAGTTACACGAAAACGAAGGATCTAGTAAAAGTACACGAATTAGATCGTCGGGATTAGGAGTGTTTGTATGTTAGTAATAATGATAGTCTAGACTCTATGGAATGAATGATTTGAGGTATCAAAATGCAAAGTGGGTATCACTCTATGTCAGTCGGGTATTCGTCTACGCAAGCAGGATGAGAGAAAATCAAAATCTAAGAATATAAGTGTCATAGGCTAATTTTGGGAGAACAAAAGGTAGGAGAGGCGAAAAAAGACGAATAAATAGGTGATTATGTTGATGCATGCGAGCAGGAGGAAAGGTCGAGGACATCGGCAGGCACAGTCGAGTGGACATTGGGCTCGGAAAGCAATTGGACGCACTCCGAGCACATCAGGGATGCCAATGCGCATGAGAGGGAGGCGGAGGGGTGTGTTACCCACAAACAGCAAATGCGCATTTTGGCGGACCATCAGCGGAGTAGCGAAGAAGGGTCGAGCAATCTTTGAACGTCAGCCATGTTGTAAGTATCAAACCGAGGTGGGAATGCAAAAAGGAACTGTGTTACATTAGCATTGAATGCGAACTGCGCTCTGAAAGTCTAGAACGCAGGACGCGCGCGCCGTCAGCGACCAAAAGGACTCTGCGGAGGCCCTAGCGCCCAATGTCAAAACCCTAAACTGGTATAATAGACTTTTTAGCAGGCGAATCTCCGAGAAATGAAGAGGGTTTGCGCACGCCTTCAAGTTGTCGACTCGACTCGGAGGGACTCCAATGACACTCTGACATATGCCACTGGATGTGGCAGTGAAACCCAAACGCAGCCAGCCAAAAATACACCGACGGAGCGCGACGCGGGTACTCTATCTCTTTCTCTCTCGCGACGGGAGCAGTGCATGCGTATCCGACTTGCTCTCATGGTGATGCGGGATGTGATGGCGCTTTTCAGAGCAAGCCGATCCCAAAGCGTGCCAAGCGGCGGGATGCCACGATCATCCACTGTGTAGCGTAGGTGGGTGCGGTAGAGGGGGCGGATTTGGAGGTGGCGCGTCTTGATACGCATCGTCCCAGCCGTTGCATACGGTCGAGGCCTCGATTGTATATGTTCGCGTGCTAGAGAATGATGAAAAGGTGAATTCGCGTCGTATATCTAGAGGATAAAAGGATAGAGCACCTAGTCATGTTCAGAGCTACCCACTGTAAAGGAATGGAGGCGCAGTCTTGATGGAAATGCCTCGGAGTGTCGCAGGGGATGAGAGGATTGATCCGACGCCAGAACGGAGTCGACGAATTAAGAGAGTATACTCTAGTAGAAGTCCAGAACCAAATAAATTAGGTCCTCGTCCCGCCATGGAAGATTGAGGAGTAAAAAGAAGAAAAAAGGCGAGAACAGTGCATGTTGTCAATGAAGAAAAATAAAAGCCAGCGATGGCAGATAACGTCGATGGACGCAATAGTAAGGAATAAGTTAAAATGTATGAAATTGGCGAGACACGCTCGTGGTTAACCGTCAACGAAAGGATCTGTCGAGTGGCTAGAAACACCGCTGACGATCGTCTGGTGGGAGAGAACCCGAGGTAGAGGCATAGTCTTGAACTTGAGGGCTGGGCGGTTTGAGTGACGAGGGACGAGAAACTCCAGTTCGCTCCGAGCTGTCTTCTTATACTACGACCACGGTCCGACAGCCTTGACATCGCCCAGTACTCTTGGAGGGTCATGAGGGCCAGGAGGAGCGATGATCCTCATGTTCTTTGACCAATTTTGGTCTATCAGCTCTTTGATCAATCGCGCATGATGACAGAATGATCTACGTACTATATGAGCACGCTGGGGCTTCGTCGACGTGAAGGGTTATCTCCACACGTTTGGCTGCAGAGATGGATGATCTGGCACCTCGAGGCTTGCGTTGTCCAGTAATAAGATGATGATTACATGAATCGGTCTGCGAGATATCGATAATCTCTTTCATAATCTGAAGCGACGAGCATGTGAGTTCTTCTTGTCAAGCTCTCCAGCTTTTGTGGTGACACGTTCACCTTATCTTTGCGCTAAGAGGACAGGAGTTCGCTGGTCATCGTAATAAGAAAGGTGGGTCTAATAAAAGGAAGACGCAAGTACGTACGTGTCGACGTATCATGGTGAAAATACTGCAGGCTATGACAGCACAAAATCGCCTCTTAACCTTGGGTTTCTTTATCTAATACTGAGGAAGTCGTCAGAGCTTGTCGGCTTCCTGGCCGGCCCAAGAGCGGGAGAGTTTGGGGAGAGCGGGAAGGGGATTGCGTGACTCGGAGTCGATCATTAACCCATCAACAGATCAAACGATCACTGATCGATCACCTCTCCTCACGGCCCGACGGCAAGTCAAATGAAGGTCGCGCGATCACATGACTACGATGTTCAACTTGCGCGTTTCGGTTCTTCAGAATGTTCTTTTCGTCGACTAGTGTTGTTCTCAAGTTGTTCTGTTCTTCGACACTGCCTGCCAGCGGCACATCCTGCCTTCGAGCTAGAAAGCTTACTCGTGTTAGGTACCTAGCCATACATCTCTCTATCTATGCTTCCTAACGGAATATCTTGCAGCCCTCAGCGATAATCTTGGACAACCGTTCAATTCAGTACGTGTCGCGTAATGTTTACCTTTTGGTGTGGCCCCAGCTGATTCGGATTTGTGTATAGTCGTTTGATATATACCCAAACACCTCTCCGGACTCTGGCCACTTGAAATCTCTTATCCGCCACCACTAACAATAATGGCTTCCGTCGGATCTGTAACACGGCAAATTGCGGCAATGGAAATCTCCAACAAGAAACCCACCGCAGCGAGCGGTTCGTCCACTCGTGCACCAAGCACCAAACAACCAGCGCCACCCACCTCGACCGTCACGAAATTACTCACGAAATACGCGGCCCCTAACCCTTTTACGAATGCATCTAATAAACCCGCGAACCCTTCTTCCCTGCGACACCCTACACATGGCAGCCAGCCGTCGACTTCGTCGAAGCATGGGCACTCCACGAAACCATCCATTGATATCGGAAAATACGACGGAGGTCTTGAACTTGATAACGAGAAACGAGGAGAGAAGGTTTACGGAGAGGCTGCGGAAGAGTTGGCTCTGGATTCAAGTACCTCGAAGTATGTCTCTCGCACCTCCTTTCCTGAGTATTTACTCACGATGTACACAGAAAATCACCTACAAGGGAATGGAGTCTGCACGATTTCGACATGGGCCGACCCCTGGGGAAAGGAAAATTCGGGCGGGTCTACATGGTCCGCACGAAGGCCGAGCCCAAGTACATCGTCGCCCTGAAGACACTGTATAAATCCGAAATCGTCCAGTCCAAAGTCGAGAAGCAGATCCGGCGTGAGATTGAGATCCAGCAGAACCTGCGCCACCCTAACGTGCTGAGGCTGTATGGGTACTTCCACGACGAGAAGCGCATCTTCCTCATGCTGGAGTTCGCGGGGAAGGGCGAGCTGTACAAGCAGTTGTCGAAGTACCACCGCTTTTCGGAGAGGAGGAGCTCGAGGTATATCGACCAGATGGCGGATGCGCTGAGCTATTTGCATAGCAAGCATGTTATTCATAGGGATATCAAGCCCGAGAATTTGTTGTTAGGCATCAATGGCGAGCTGAAGATTGGTGATTTTGGGTGGAGTGTGCATGCTCCTGGGAATAGGAGGATGACGCTATGTGGCACGCTTGATTACCTTCCGCCGGAGATGGTAGAGGGTAAGGAACATAACGAGAAGGTCGACTATTGGGCCCTTGGTGTTCTGACCTACGAGTTTGTGTGTGGGTTCCCGCCGTTTGAGGATAGGAGTAGTGTGAATAGTAAGTGTCTATTGTTTAACTTCATGGTCTTAAACTTAATTCACCCATTAGATACATACCGTCGAATCGCCAAGGTTGACCTGAAATTCGAGGACAAGGAGGTCCGCTTGTCAGAAGAGGTTAAGGATCTGATTACCAGGGTCTGTAATCGTCAATCGCGTCCAACACAACACACCACTGATCTCCTTTTCACAGCTTCTTCGGTACGACCCGCAAAAACGCCTGCCGCTGTCTGAAGTCCTGAAGCATCCTTGGATCGTGAAGTACCGCCCTAAGGAGCCCACACGGGATAGCACATGAGTTCTTTCTCTTCCTCTTCCTCTTCTCTGGTGGTGGTCCTGAATTCACTTTCATGCCTTCTGATTTTTTCATACATATATTTATTTGGTGGCTTCGTAAGGCCTTTTTGGTTCGTTGCGCTTCGCGTTCCCCTCCCATTTTTTCCCCCAAATGGTTGTAAAATGTACATAACGCGCTTCGAGCACCCTCATGTGTATACCTTGCATTCCTATCCTCTTCCTGCTTTCCCGCGCATCATGTCCGTACATGAGAATCATGATTCAAGGTTCAGGATTCAAAATCGGTACGAGCGGTCGATCCACTGGGGAAGCCCAAGGAAGACCTTGTCGACGGTGAAGTCCTTGGCTTGTTCGGCGGTAAGGATGTGCTCGAGGGGGATTCGTTGGGATATGTTCCCGCCTGGACCTGGGTAAAAATTGCGTCGGTGTCTGTTGTCCATCGAAGCACCTTGGAGTGTACTAATAGCCTACCTGTTGAGTCAAACTCTGCATAGAATGTAGTGTTCATGATGACGGGCCTGGCGCTGTCGAAGGGCGTCCAGCCTACAGATTGGACGGTTGAGTCCATGAAGGTGCGTAGGTAGACGGTCGTTGCTACGTCGTTCCATGGGCGACCTGAGAGAGGGTTGGAATCAGTTTCAGAAAATTGGTTCTTGTGGAGAAAGGCCGCTATAATGCGCACCTAGAAAACATTTTCCTGTTGTCACCGTTGTGGCGTTAGCGTCTGGGGACTAATTAAAAAATATCCGACAATGTCACGGAAAATACAGGGCATCGACGAAAGAGAAAGCATACTCTGATTATGCTGGAATCAGCGATGTATGCGCCGTATCGATTTCCTGGCGCATCGGTTAGGTTGGTGCCCTTCCAAGCTGCTATACCTCCTCCGCAGGCTCGATTTGCGAGGACGACATTTTGAAACCATCTGGTATGCGGGTCGGGCTATGGAAATTGATTGTACTAGGAGAAGGGGGAGGCTTACGCTGTGCCAAAACCGAACAAATCTATGACGAGAAAAAGCAATGTGCTTGAGTGTGAATGTTCGAAGAGTCATAGGAAATTGCTTACAGTCAGTCTGTCCGTATATGATACTGTCGACAACGTAAGTGCTGCCGTTGCGGCCGGTATACCAGGTGTCTTGAAAACTTGCGAAAGAGCATCCGTAGAACGAGGCGTTTGCGTAAGAGATATCAGTAACTAATGCTTGGGAAATTGAGAAGTTCGCCTTATTAAAAATTTATGGAGTTACTCAATAAATATATCAAGAAACCAGACAAAATCAGTGTGCTTACCGCTCTGTTTTCGAAATCGACATTATATGCCTTAAAGTCGACGTTCCCGAACAATGGCTGGAGTGGTGCCCCAGTCGGCCCTGCTCCAATGAGAGAGGCGTTGAAGGATGGCGCGACGAGCAAGACGGAGGAAGTCGCGTCGTCCATGCCTGTGTGCACGAATTGGTCATTCCAGATCTTGACGAGATTTTGCTTGAAAGGGACGTCGGACCTGTTGGCGAATGGCTTGCGGATGGATTTAAGAGCTGAGGACGGGAGTTGACCCTTGGGTTGTACTAGCGGTTATCATATTGAGCTTTCCTTAAGCCACCAAAGTAAATTTTACCAGCATTGTCAGAGGGCCCTTCCTGGTGACGTTCACAGTTTCATGATACTCTCCTTCAGCGATTAGGATTGTCGCGGCACCTAACTCTGGCCTAATAAACTGACAATGAATATCAGAAGTAAAACCCTGCTTTACTTGGACATACAGCGATAGAACTGCATCCTGCACGCTATTAAAGCGAGCGTGTGTGTCCTTTACGTTCTGTGAGACGAATATTGTCCCTGGAGGACATCCAAGCAGTGGCGACGTCCCCGCTGGTTTTCGAACTTGACAAGCAACAAATTCAGGAGAAAGACTTAGTGCACTACGCAGAAAACTGGAAAGGGCCAGAAAAAGGAGTAAACGGGTAGACATTTTGAAGGAATCGGCCAGAACGGTGCTGGCAAGATCATTTATGTCGTTGACCACGTCGATACCGGATGATCACCATCGAGCAGACGGCCCGCAGAGAAACTAGCACTGCGAAGAGTGTGGGGTCATTCTCGAAGAAGTTTTGGTCGAGTTCATCAGCGGACCGGTTGACATATGTGTCCTCGAGTACCATGGGAGCGAAGGTCTTCAAAGAAATCATAAGCTATTCGTAAATATAGAACGACGTCAGTGGGGCAGAAAACGAGCAAGGCAGGACGCTGATACAACGTTCTAGCACCTTCCAACATTCCAGCAGTTGATATCAGATGGCTTTTAGCGCACCAAGGAGCCCAATGAGTCTCCAGCTTTAAATGCTGCAATTATGCGGCAGGGGGAGGAGTTTGTCAACTCGGCAATTTGAATACTGTGCTTTTCTCAGTCCGAGGTGGGGTATTCATGGCTCGATTTCACATCTCAGCCATGTCTAAGAGCCTAGCGGCCTATTCGCGATCTTTAGAGCTTTTTCGGATTCCGGTTCATGAAGTTGGCGTTGAAAGGCTGGATGGTGGACAAAGAGCGGCAGCGGAGCGAGGTTGGGTTACGTGCGTACGTAATCAGACGTAATGTCACGTGGATCGAACTAACCTTGTTGCTGCCGCCCGTCGTTCTTGAATCTCTCCTCGCAACTCCTCGTTTATCTTCCGCTTCACATCATTTTCTTTACACCTCAACTATTCCTGGCGGGAAATAAAGGCCATGAGTTTTCAAGATATCGAAGCAGGGAACGCGCACCCGTCGCGGACACCGTCCTCAAGTCTGAACCCGCAGTCGAAAGAGGAGAATGCATTTCACACTCTGCAGTCGTCGCTATCGCTGCAAGTCTTCAAGATGAACTCCAACGTGCAGGGTGTTCTTAGTTTGGTGGATCAGCTTGGGACGGCGAAGGATTCTGCGTCGCTGAGGAAGCGCTTGTGCGTACAATACCCCTTTCACACCCCGCCCTGCAGCTAATTTTTTGAATATATTGTTTAGACATGATCTCACAGAGGCGACTCGCGCTATGGCCAAACGAGGGTCTGAGGATTTGAAGAAGTTGTCGGAACTACAAGCCTCGCTGGTGAGGAGCTTTCGAGACTGCTGGGAGTAATTCTTATATTAATTCGCCGCACTGTAGCCACACCAAAAGACCGCACTACAGAAGACATCGCATGATCTTCAGATGTCCTTGGTTGCATTCCAAAGAGCGCAGCAAATTAGCGCGGAAAAGCAACGGACAGTAGTGGCTGGTGTCAAATTGGCTATCGACGACGAACAACACCATCCTCCGTTCGTAATTCCCGAACTATCGCAAACCCTTGTTCTTGTTTCTGACATACATATGGTCATACTAGAAACCCCGACGAGCCGGAACCCACACCACAGGAGCAACGTCAAGCACAGATTTTACAAGCGCAGCTATCGCCTCATGAGTTGGCCTACCAAGAATCGCTAATTCAAGAACGAGAGGCGGAAATTCGGGAGATTGAGATGGGAATTCACGACATCAGGGAGATATTCAGCGATCTGGGCACTCTTGTGAACCAGCAGGGATCCATGATTGGTGCGTATTTCTCATCGGTGCAACTTATTCGGCTGTGGCGCACGTGGACCTCATGGCGTCCAGAGCGATCCGATTTAAATTTCAATATGTTGCTTTATTCGGTTGCTGATTTCATGTGTTCTCTGTGCAGATAATATCGAACTGAATATCTCGTCCGTTGCTACGGATGTGTCTTCTGCGTCGCAGGAACTGACAACAGCGGCTGAGTACCAACGAAGGGCGGGGAGGCGGGCGGCTTGCCTGATGCTTATACTGGCGATTGTTGTTGGTATTGTTCTAGTGGCCGTAAGTCAAATTCTGACGTTCATTGTCATTTTCCCCTCTTCTAACTCGCTTTTGCTTGTCAGGTTCTTGTATGATCATAGAGATATGACTGCTACGATTTATGCGCTATTTTCTCGGATATTTTGTTATTCTTATGTTTTCCCCTCACCCTATATAGACAGCGGATTTTACCCATTCTCACCGCCGCCTTTCTGACATTTCATGTTAAAGCTTACCCTACTTCTCTCTCGGCCTTCATCTTTTTGTGGTTTTGTCGTGGAATACTTGTAATTATTCGTCTTCTTAGAAGATTTTATCTAAGATGTTATGAAGGTATGTCGTTATTCCCCCCTTGTTATCTTGCTCATGTTTGTGATGATACTTATATTTATGCTTTGTAGGTGGAACATTTTTGTGATTGGACTTTCTACAGTCTATGTGTATTCCTTATTTTATCCTCAGAAGATCAATGTGATTTGATCGTAGTCTCCTGCCTTACTATAACACACTTTTCCATAAGTCGATTGGGCAGATACTGAAGTAGTAGTGCAAGTCAGCTTCGCGTGGTGTTGAACTCTCCCGACGCCGCAGAATGTGATGTCCCACTCCGTGAAAAGTGGCCCCGCGTCATTGAATCTATCCGCGCCTCCATATTGCCCTAGCACCTATTCAGCACTCATGGGCCATCTAGATAAGTAATCTTGGGATACCACTGATAAATCGCATCTGAAGAAGAGAGCAACGGATCAAGGAACAAACTCAAGAGTGGATTGGAACTCAGTGGTGAAAATGACGAGATACGGAATCACAACGCCACAGAAGTGTAGGAGTCGATGAGGTATAGTCTTGAGCACCTTAGTTCAAATGTATGATTGGAGCCGTAGTTATCATAAGCCATGCTTCAAAATAGTAGTTAGTCAGTACTAGTGCGACCAGCACTGGCAGCTGACAAAGGCTACGCACAGGCAACTGCGAAAACCAGATCGGAGATAATTCTAATAGCCAGCAAGATTGTTCAGGATTATTCAGGAGAAAGTGACTGGGTTCAATTCGGATGACACTTCCCTGTGCCCTCTCGCAGCCGCCTCCTGATCAGACACGTTTTATTTTGGACTCCATCGCCCCCACACCGAGCTTCACGAATCGTCCGACGTCATTATGTCAATAGTCCGTCGGTATAGGAAACCAGGCTTGAATTCCATATGCAAAGCTAGCCCAAGTGCCTCATCCCGAGGGCTTTCAAACGTGTCCTCCTGTGTGTGTTTGGCGTGGTATTGGGGCCCAGGCGGGGTTGCGCTAAATTTGCTGCTATGTCCACCGAGCCGCCAGAGTTGACACTCGGTGTTCAGAGCTTCGGTGCGAGCATCAGATGACTCGGACAATGGAGGAATGGCTGTGTGAGAATGGGGGGAGGAAGAGAGTTGGTGGTGGGAGTGTTGCCAAACTTGCCACAATCGGACGCCGGTCCCGCGGTGTGGCTTTGCAGTTCGCCCATATGTACACTCGTCTGGTCAGCGCAGGACGCGACTAAAGCGCGTTTCTACCACCACAATCTTCTCTTTATTAAGCCTTTCCACCAATTTTCCACTCAGAACATCGACTGCTCCTTCAAACAAACTTCGCTGGACAAGGGTATCATGGCGTCCTCGCGACCAAATTCAACCTCGGCGGCAAAGCCAGGCGTCTCCAAATCGCTCAACGACTATGTATGCGTTTATTCTTTTCTTATTCATCCTCAAGTTTCTGAAAGGATTGTAGCAATTGGGCGATTCGCTGGGCAAGGGGGCGTTTGGACAAGTCTATCGTGCGCGCTCTTCTCTATATGCTTTGCTTTTATGTTGAATCGCAGTGTATCTCAACAGGGGCACTGAATTGGGCGACTGGAGAGACCGTTGCAGTGAAGGAGATCCAGTTGAGCAACATACCGAAGGGCGAGCTTCCTGAGATCATGGTAAGTGGCATGCCGCACAACTCTACATTCTTCAAATAAACATTCCTATTTCGTAGTCCGAGATTGATCTCCTCAAGAATTTGAATGTGAGTTTCGTGGAGATCGCTTTGAAATTTAAAACTGATGAATCTTTCTATCAGCATCCTAACATCGTAAAATATAAAGGATTCGTTAAGACGCGAGAGTTCCTCTATATCATTCTCGAGTACGTTGTTACTCGTGTCTTCACAATTCTGACTCGAGCACTACAAATAGGTTCTGTGAGAATGGCTCTCTGCACAACATCTCCAAACGCTTCGGAAAGTTTCCGGAGAACCTAGTCGCCGTATATATTTCGCAAGTACTGGAAGGGCTGGTATATCTCCACGACCAGGGTGTGATACATCGCGACATCAAAGGCGCGAACATCCTCACCAATAAAGATGGAACTGTCAAGCTTGCAGATTTTGGAGTAGCAGCAAAAACGGGAGGAGTGCAGGATGGTGCGGTTGTGGGAAGTCCATATTGGAGTACGTCCTCTTTAAAAAATTTCGGGAATCTTTTGCTGACTCTAAATAGTGGCTCCTGAGGTTATTGAACAATCTGGAGCAACGACGGCCTCTGACATATGGAAAGTGATTTTATACTGTATAATTTAACGCATATTTTAACATCGCTTTAGGAGTGTTGGTTGTGTTGTAATCGAACTTCTCGAAGGGCATCCTCCTTACCATACTTTGGATCCAATGCCTGCTCTCTTCCGAATTGTACAGGATGACTGTCCGCCTATCCCTGAAGGAGCGTCGCCGATCGTCAAAGACTTCCTATACCACTGTTTCCAAAAAGATTGTAACTTGCGTATTTCCGGTCGAAAGCTTCTCAAGCATCCATGGATGGTATCTGCGCGCAGGCAAATGACGGACGGCAAAGATAAGATGGGAGATAATGCGGGCGAGAGACTGAGCGGTTCAGACGGACCTGGAGGGCAGAAGAGGAACTCGAATTATAATTACGACGAGGCGGTTTTGAAAGTCCAAGAATGGAATGAAGCGCTTAAATGTGAGTTATTCTTGAGGTGACGGAGATAAGCGTAACGTTATATAACCTTTTTTCTCCATTAGCTCCGTCTAAACCCTCTAAACATCCTTCGAGAAATCCAAGGCCAAGTTCGCCAACGCAGCATCGTTCCTCGGAGATTCCACAATCGACGTCGTTACCATCCATAGGCAGTGGTCCTTCTTCAGGACCGTCGGTGTGGAAGAATGGCTCGGCACCCAGTAGTAAGGCGGGCATTAATTTGATTGAGAAAATTCAGCCTCTTGCTTTTACACTTCAACCCCCGGAGGAGCAAACGGATAACTGGGATGATGATTTTGAGGAAGGGATCTCATTTACTAAGCTTCAAGGTTCGTCTATTCATAACAATTCAAACAATTTTTTTGCTGACTTCAGGCATTCCATTACTGGATAATTAGCTCTGGAGAAATCAACCTCAGAAGAGGATCGTCACGAGATTGAAGATAATGCGCAGACAATTCGGCCCAATCGCAGCCCAGGACTCAACACCATCCCGCTTGCGCAGCCTCCGTCTCTAGGCATCCAGCCCATAGTGGAAGACTACTCGGACATGGCAACGGAAGAAGACGAAGAGTTGCTGCAGGAAAAGGTCGCTAACTTCAAGGTACATTTTAAAATTCAGACAATCTTTCTCCTTTGCCTTCGAGAATAAAGGAGTACTAAAATGTGACTATGACGCAGATGAAAAACTCAATCAAACGCGGCCTCTTCCACCCAGACGATATCAAGACCATTGGCCTCACCGCCGCTGCCGGTCCAGGACCGCTGTCTGCGCCTCTCCCAGGCCTCACTCGCAAACCCTCACGGCCATCTATTAGCCCTCTTAATTCTCTGGGGCCGGCGTCTGGGTCTCATTCACGGTCGGGCTCGATGACGAGCGTGCCGAGTGCAGGAGTAGCTTCTGGTTCTAGCTCGGGGTCATTTGGGCGTAACGAGGCCAAGAAGGCGGCGAACCAGGCGGAATTCGGGAAGTATACTGAGGACGATGAGGAGGATTACGAGGATGTATTTGGGAAGGTTAATGCTACTTGTGAGTTCCTCAAGCTTTGTGATTATCCTCTTGTCCGGGATGGGAGGGAGATGTGGCTGCATCCTTCATTGTATTGTGCGTCTGGGTGAAAAATATTCGTACTGATGCCGGATTTCTTGGCAGCGATGGAGCAGCCATTGCAGACGCTACAACTGAATACCAGGCTCTCGGATAAATCATGGGTATGTGGTCTTGCCTTCTAAGAAATGACAAAATATATGCTAACGTATCCTTATTTTCCAGCTGGGTGACGATTGGAATGAAGAGGATCCGTTTGCAGAGGTACTTGCTCAATCTGTCATTTTGTTGAAGAATATTGGTCTAACTATGTGATGTTTTACTTGGTAGATCGATGAAGGATTTTCAGAAGACGATCTCGAAGCCAACCTTCAGCGCGATAAATATGCACGGCTCACGAACACCGTCAATCAGCTCATCGATGAGCTCACGCCGTCAGCGCCGGATTTCCAGCTTCGCGACGCTTGTGATCAACTGGTGAGTTGTGTATTTCCCTTGAGCAAAAGACGGTACTAACATCAGTTCAATGTTGTAGCTCACTATCATGACAGAGGCTCCAGAAATGCAGGTCCAATTGGTTTCGTCACATGGCATGCTCGCTATTTTGGAGGTTCTCGAGGGTAGATGTTCCAGGGATGTCATTATGAAGTTGCTACAGATTATCAACTTGGTGCGTTCGGCGCCCTCCACCCTGCGGGCTGCTTTTTTGTTGACTACTTTTCTTCATTAGCTGGTCACGGAGGATCCCGGTTTCTTGGAAAGTTTCTGTTTAATTGGGTATGTTTCATCCACAGCTTTCGTCGTGTTTGATATTTAACCTAGGACATTGTAATAGTGGTATTCCAGTGATGATGGGTGAGTCGTCTTCTAAATTTTTTGGAGTGCAGGATTCTAACATTGGGCCACAGAATTCACGTCAAAAAAATACCCCTCAGAGTGTCGTTTAGAAGCTTCCAACTTCATCCGCCTCTTATGCCATACTTCAGTCCTCACCCTCCAAATGTTTATTTCGTGAGTCTTGTTGAATACCATATTTCCCCGCACGACTAAACACCATGACCTTATAGATGTCGAGGTTTGAAGGTCCTGGTTGACCTTCTTGATGAAGACTACAGCGAGCAAACCGAACTCGTCGAACACGCCTTGAATGGCATTGGAAGTGTCTTTGAACTTCAAAGTCCAACCACGAAGAACGACTTTTGCCGCATGTTTATCCGCGAGGGTCTTTTAGACCCCCTTTCTGCGGCACTCCTTAATGTTATGGCTATTCGGGACACGCCAACCATGGAGACAAAAATGAAGCTGATCCAGATTCTCCTGGTGTTTTCACAAGTGTCACAATCTGATATTCATGTGCGCAATGCACTGGGGACGAGGAAGGTCGTTCGACGTGAGTCTACGTTCAGATGGATTGCAATATGATGCTAAACATTATTTACTCTAGGACTTCTGCGAGCATGCGAATTATTGGAACCAGAGTGTCTCGTTCAAATGCTCAAGGCTGTCAAACATCTGTCCATGAATGCGACCTTGCTTGAAGTTCTGCAAAACGCGAACGCGTTAGAGATCCTTATCCGCATCTTGGAGGAACAGTCAGCGGGACCGCATAGCACTGTGAGTCTGATTCTTTGTATAAATTTGAAATACGCTGAAGTCCAACCTCGTAGGAAATTTCAAACCACGTTTTCCAAACATGTTACAATCTATGCCGTCTCAATAAATCAAGACAAGAGGAAGCTGCGCAGGCGGGAATTATCCCATGCTTGAAGCGCGTGATCGAGACCAGCTCGCCCCTCAAGCAATTCGCTTTGCCGATTCTATGCGACCTTGCTGGGGCAGGAAAGAGCTGCCGTACATTACTGTGGCAGCATGACGGTATCATGCTGTACGTCCGGCTTTTGGACGACCCGTACTTCCAGGTCAGCGCTCTCGAGGCTATTCACTCGTGGCTGCAAGACGAGACCGCCCGCATCGAAGACGCGCTGCTACAGGATGAGTCGATCGAACTGCTCCTCAAATGCTTCGTAACGTCCAAAGCCAACTCATTTGAGAACCTCCTCGATCCCTTCTGGAAAATCATCAGGTTATCGACACCTGTGACGATTGCGATGACGAAGTCATCGGCATTTTTCAAGCGAATTGTCGATAGGCTTGGTCATAACAGCAAGGCTGTCGTGCGCCTTAACCTTCTGCGTATCCTCAGGAGCGTGTGCGAGATCCATCCGAATAGGGTGATGCTCGTCGAGCGGTACGGCCTTTTGGGCGTTGTGGAGAAATTGAGCCGCGGGGATGGTGCCGTTCTCGTCCGCGAATTGGCTAGGGAAATCATACCTACGCTCAAGCCAGTGCTGAAACCCGCTTCCGGATCCGGAGGCGTCAGAACCAAGCCAGCTCCCTCCTCCGTAGACCTTACGTCGTCTCAGTCATCGCAGAAGAGCTCATCCGGGTTGGCGCCTCGGAAGCTGCGCCGCACCGCCTCAGAATCGCGCCCGCTTGCCAGCGTCAACGTTAATAATTCCTACGGGCTTTCGCCCGTGGAAAGCACGATGCCCAGGCTGAATCTGCATACGCGGGATACATCGGGGAGCGGTGTGAGGACTCCTCGACCTCCGGCGTCCGCCAGGCCTGCTTCTGCAACCAGTAGTAGGCATCGGTTGGGTGACATACCCTGGCAAAATTCCAGTTTGAACGGAGGTGAGAGGAAATAGCGATAAGTGGTAAGAACATTTTTCTTGGCGTGCTCGGGTGGCATGTTCGTGTTAGGTTAGATTTCGCTTTTTTAATTCTGGTCTTTTGTTCCGCTACCGCGGTCCGCGATATCGGTTAAAGACTTTGCACAGTGTACTTGTTATGATTTGTTTCTTTTTCGTCGAGCTCGTTATTATGGTTCTTTATGCCATTTTTTCTCAGATCTTTGTTTCTGAAAAATACTATCCTTAATTGCTTTCGATCCTTTCCTAGTCGTTTATCATCGTACTATTTCCTTTACCTACTAGCACACTCATTGGCATCAGATTTTTAATTCATTGTACTTCCTCGCAAACCTGGACCGTGACTAATATTTATGAAATAACTGCGAATGATCTTATGCGGTCCAGAAGTTCTGGTGTACCGTTTACTGAGAGGAATCTGAAGAAGAATACTGTATTTTGCACTCTTGATTAAGACATGAAAGTTGTCTCGTCAGTATTGTCTAATTATCAGTACACACAAGTGACGAATCGAGAGCTGAACGTTGAACTCTGAGGCAGAATCGTCCTAACCTCCAAACGGCGTCATCTAAAGGACACAAAGAAATCGTCAAACTGCTGCTGGAGAAGGGGGCGGATGTGAATGCTACTTGTCCATGTTCCAAGGGACCCATGGGACACATAGCATTCACCTACGCACCCTCCGCCAAAAGCTATGATACGACTCCCTCGTGTTCTTTAGATGACGCCGTTTGGAGTATGTTGGGTTTAAAATCTAACAGCCTTTCGAGACGCCCGAGAATTATAGCTCAATCTGTAGTTAGCTTGTAACTAACACAGCTCCTAAAAAGCACATAAGACCTGTTCACACCATGCAAGCCTTAGGTAGTGATTAATCTCTACAAACTACCTTTCAGCGGCGACTCAGTACACAGTCCTGTTGTGGGACTGGTAGATGTGGGACTCAAGTGCTGGTGATGGAGGTGGAGGTGGTGGAGGTGGTTGCTTACTGTCTGAGAGGGAGATAGGCTGGGGTTATATATATGAAGAAATGGTGTGAAACACACCATGCTCTGCATAATATGATTAGAAGACGGCACTGCGAAGACTTATATAGCGCAATGCACACCATCGCAATGCAGGTACTTATCCAAATTCAGAGCCAACTACGTTCTCGTGCTCCTATCTAGCTGGATCATTTTTTGGGTGACATATCCGAATAATACAGCAGAAGTCTCACTGAAGCTTCTTCGAAGATTGTCGAACAATAGATTACAACCCCGGCAGTCAAATTATGAACAACTCAAGAACTGCCAAGAGTCGCAAAACAGCGTGCGAAAACTTGATTATCTAGCGGTCCGCAGTGATCCGGAACGCTGGAGAAGACGCGACGAGAGCAAGACGAGCTTTCCTTTCTTTTCACCTCAACCTGAGCTGGCGAGGGACCGCATGTTAGTATGTAGTCCCCTGAGTTACTATGTAACATAGTCAGCACAAATCATTATCATTACCATTGCCCATTTTTTTTGCTTCACGTAAACCGACAACATGATCAATGGGCAGACGCCTTTCATAACTCAAATTTATACAGTATCTGGAACCGTTTATGTCTTCTCTCATTTGTCTTTTCGAGACACGTCACCCTACGGAACTACCGCACTGAAGTTACTGTCGGCACCGCTGACATACCTACCTTTTTTTGAAACTGTAAACACCGGGCAGACTCTGCTCGCAAACTTGGTTGTAAGAGCCGGCCGTGGCAGCGCCCAGCATTACGAGGCTTGTCTTTTTGTATGCTTTGTGATTTTCTTCACGGATATGTGTAATGCATATTTTTATGTGAAGAATCCACTAGGAAAGTGTTGTGTGCGGAGGAAAGAGGAGACTACTAATTCATAGATTAGTGGTGCGTACAGTAGGCCCCCTGCGATTATCGATATCTGACTTGGTCATGCGCCTTCTGTTTAAATTGCCACCCACTCGCAACCCACTCGCCTCTCATTGGATCATCGCCTTTTTCCATAGGCGCAGTTCCAGCCCTCTCTCGCACTCTTCGCCCAAGTCAGCATGCCTGCACCCTCTAATTCTCGCTTCTATGGGAATTTCAATGTGTGAGTGTCTGACCCGGAGGGTGTTGTCAAGTTCTATAGGCATACACCTGCACAGGCATGAACGAGTCGAAGTCATAACTTGTAGCGCCTCCTTGACGGCATCGCGTTGAACTGACCAACTCGTTGTGAAAGGTTTTTACATTTCAATTAGAATGTGAATCAATTACTTTTCATAGATAAAATTGAGCGAGGTGTATTTACGAGCTGAGCAAGCTGCCACACGCATTATGCGCATGCGCACGCATTCACAGTCACTGGCATATACCAAGTATAAGTAAACGGCGCTCCTAATAGCACGGCGAGATTTGGGCGAGATACCTGCGCCCGTGCTCCATTCAGATATACCTACTCCACCAAATAGGTCACCTGTCTCTCATTCCAATTTCTAATGCACGTTAATTACACTGCTCAGTGTTGCTGCACTGCCGCGTTCAAAGGAATGGGGACTAAGTATGTGCGCTAAAATGATGAGCGCTACCAGAGCGCGCGCTCCTGAGTTTAATGACAAATCATGTAAGTATTGCTAAAAGGATTATTATGTAAGTAATCTTAATGACAAATTATTTTCTGCTAATAAGATTAAAGGTTACCCAAATAAGGAGTAGTGACAAGTTATATATTAGTAATAATATTACGAATGAGATCAAAAATTACTTTAACAGGCAACAGAATCAGCGTAACGTGGGAAAGTCGATCCGTACAGGAAAAAGAACGATTCCTATTCTAGGCCTCGTAAACTAACGAAAGCTAGAGGTACAGTGTTCAACGTTCAATCAGCATTGTGAGGTCAGCAACGAACGATTACAACAGGATGATCATATCCGTCGTTGAGAAGGTATGTCCTGCAATGGAATTCCTTCTTTATAAGGCCTCATCGTAGTAGCATCAGGTCAACCCAAGCAATGTCCGAAACACCCTTCAAGATTAATGTCCCTGACACTAGCCTACAGCTTCTGCGGCAAAAGCTGGAGTCGACCGCTCTCCCAGATGAATTGGATGAAGCGGGTTGGGATTACGGCGCTCCCCTCTCCGATATTCGCCGTCTGCTTGCACGCTGGAAGGATGGGTATGATTGGAGGAAAAATGAGGCGTTAATCAACGCCGAAATGCCACAATTTACTCGCGACATCGACGTCGACGGATTTGGTCCACTCAACATCCATTATGTTCATCAGAAGAGCAAAGTGGATGGAGCTATACCGTTGCTTTTCATTCATGGGTGTAAGTGTCCTGATTTTATCGTTCTAAATCGACGTATGTAACACTGACTTTGCATTATATAGGGCCTGGAAGCTTCTTGGAAGCACGAAAGCTACTTCCATTGCTTTCAGAAGGTTCAAGTGAACACCCAGCTTTCCATTTCGTTATTCTAAGCTTGCCTGGGTATGGATTCTCTGAAGCGCCGAAGAAGAAAGGATTTGACCAACATCAATACGCGGAGGTCGGTACTGTTGGAATTATTTCTAATAACGTTAACGTTGTTCTGACCCCATCCCTAGGTTGGCAATAAGTTGATGCTGGCATTGGGATATAACGAATATGGTTAATACTAATCGAACGTCTTCCTTCCGTTGAAATATCTAACATTCTTTCGTAGTCACTCAAGGCGGGGATTGGGGACATCTGGTACGTCGCATAAGTATATAAAAGATTTGCGGGACAAACTATTTTGATTCTTCAGATCACTCGAAGAATTGCACAGCTCTATGGTCACAAGCATAGCAAAGCATGGCATACAAATTTTCCAATGTGCGCTGCCAAATGAATCATTCCTCAGCCTGTCGATCACTCATCGCTGCTCATTCACTTGCAGGGCAAACCCACCAAGCCTCACCTACAAACCGCTCCTCTATCTCTATTACCATATTTTTGGCTATAGCGCCACAGAGAAAGCAGACCTCCAGAAAACACAGCAGTTCCTAGACAGAGGAAGCGGGTACAGACAAGAGCAATCTACAAAGCCGCAGACGCTTGGATACAGCCTCACGGATTCTCCAGTAGGACTGCTAGCTTGGATCTATGAAAAGCTCGTTAGTTGGGCGGACAACTATCCCTGGGACGATGACGAAGGTATTGTCTTCTCTACGACTTCTTGGATTCCATAAGTTGCTGACTGTACCATTTTGCGAAGTCTTGACTTGGATTTCGATACACTATTTCTCTCGTGCTGGCCCAGCAGCCTCCTTGCGCATTTATTATGAAACCGGAAAGGGCCCTGTATCGCCCTTCTTTGTCTCGATACCTACGACGATACCCCTGGGTTATTCGTTCTTCCCAGCGGAGCATATCGTCTACCCGAAGAGGTCAGTTCAGACAATGTCGGTAATGAGCATAATGACACTAGCTCATTGTATCCACAGGTGGTTGAAGGCGCCCAATCTGGTATTTGAATCACAGCATGATAGCGGTGGCCATTTTCCGGCGTACGAAAAGCCGAAGGAGCTAGTGAGTGACCTCAGGAAGATGTTTGGCAGGGGCGGTCCCGCATTCGGCGTCGTCTCTGGCGCTACTGGTTACGCGAGCAATCCGATGAAGACGCAGACGAAATTATGAATATTCGCTCTGGACACCTCTCATGTTTCTGGAACCATGGCCAACTTTGTTCTGCTCTCGCTCACTCTCATCTCTCTGTCACTGAATTGTACCAATAATATGTTCTTTATAATCTTACGTTTGGGATGCGTCAGCACACGGAAAGCTTGATCAGCAATAAGTATAGCTAACACCTCTATTTTTCTCGAGCAGCGGACTTCCAGGGCTTAATCATTCTGTCTTTCCTTTACTACGCGATGGCGAAGGTTGACGTTGGCCGTTGCAAGGCCGTCCCAACCCACTTCATAAAGTAAGCTATACATTGCCAATACTTATAAAAGCCAGCCTCTGACTTTAGACAATAGTATCTCCACAGTTACATCAAGATATGTCTGAAAAACCATTCAAGATCAACGTTCACGACGCCAGCATACAGCTGCTGCGAAAAAAGTTGGAATCGACAGTCCTTCCAGACGAGTTGAATGAGGCTGGATGGGACTATGGCGCCCCTCTGGCCGATATTCGTCGCCTTGTTGCACGATGGAAGGATGGGTATGACTGGAGAAAATATGAAGCCCAGCTTAACGCGGAACTGCCGCAGTTCACTCGCGACATCGATATCAAAGGTTTTGGGTCTTTGAATATTCACTACGTGCATCAGAGGAGCAAGGTGGATAATGCTATTCCTTTGCTGTTTATTCATGGATGTAAGTGCTTCAATTTTTGTTTTGTTTTGAGAAACGAGGGCTTCACATGATTTGCTATT
Organism: Pholiota adiposa; assembly: GCA_009935795.1. NCBI lineage: Eukaryota > Fungi > Basidiomycota > Agaricomycetes > Agaricales > Strophariaceae > Pholiota > Pholiota adiposa. The sequence continues at coordinate 508,157 of QEYC01000012.1, forward strand.
AGGGCCTGGAAGCTTCCTGGAAGTGCGCAAGATACTCCCGCTGCTTGTGGAAGGCTCGGCTGAACACCCTGCTTTCCACGTCGTAGCTTTGAGCATACCTGGATACGGTTTCTCAGAAGCACCAAAGGCGAGAGGGTTCGGACAACATCAATATGCAGAGGTTAGTGCATTTGCATTGCTGATACCGACGTATAGGTGCAGTGCTAAGTCCCAAACTTTTTTTAGGTTGGCAACAAGTTAATGTTGGCTTTAGGGTACAACGAATATGGCGAGTACTTATGACTTTGCATAACGACGTGCTGCTAAATCTCCTTTGTAACCAGTCACTCAAGGAGGCGATTGGGGACACTTAGTGCGCGAGATGACTATAGTTGAATAGTCAATGATGAATCTAACGAAACGTAATGCTTAGATCACTCGAAGAATAGCACAGATATATGGCTTTAAGCACAGCAAAGCGTGGCACACGAACATGCAAATGTGAGCTGCCCATAGACTCACCGGCTCCATTACCTCAATTCGAATACCCTTCATTTTAATAGTGCGGTAGCTCCAACCTTCTTCAAGAATCCGCTCCTCTACCTTGCCGATCTCATTTTGGGATACACACCCGAAGAGAAAGCAGCTTTTGCGCGATCGGACTGGTTTTGGAACAAAAGCAGTGGGTACATGCAGGAGCAAAGCACGATGCCGCAAACAATTGGATATAGCCTTGCGGACTCGCCAGTTGGTTTGTTGGCCTGGATCTATGAGAAGTTGGTTACCTGGACAGATCAATATCCTTGGGAAGATGATGAAGGTGAACTTTCCTTTTGCTTGAGATGTTCGTATCTACCGTGACTGACTATGAACTTTTCCTCCAGTCTTGACTTGGATTTCGATATATTGGTTCTCTCGCGCTGGTCCAGCAGCCTCTGTGCGTATTTATTTCGAAGCTAAAACGGGCCCGGAACCACCCTTCAACGTTGGGATACCTACCAAAATACCACTGGGCTACTCTTACTTTCCCAAAGAGCTGGAAATCTTCCCGAGAAGGTCAGCAAGCGGCTTCTCGACACCCTTATCCACGGTATTGAGCTGACATCACCCTTTATGACCTATGCAGATGGTTGAGAGCACCAAATCTCATCTTCGAGGCGCAACATGACCATGGGGGTCATTTTGCTGCGCAAGAAGAGCCAAAGAAGCTGGTGGGAGATCTTAGGAAAATGTTCGGCAGAAATGGTCCTGCATTCGGTGTCGTTCCGGGCGCAACTGGCTATGCAACCAGCTAGTGAAATTTTTATTTTTGAACGTGTTATAGAATCAATGGATCTTAAATCGAATAGGGTGGAAACTGCTTAATTTTTTTTATCGCCTTCTAATTGCCTTGAACTTGCCCTGGACGGTGGACCGTTACTTTGGTGAACTTTGCAGTCACGGCCCGGCTGCCGCTGCAACTCCAACTTCGCCCCGTTCCAACTTGTTCTCGACTTTCAGCCATCTATTGCCATCTATGTAATTCTTTTACAACTGCATTTGAAGACATTTTGAAAGCATCCCGGACACGTCAGCACCCTATTCACATCCATCGGGGCGTACAGAAGGATCATTATCAGCCTGAGAATCTGTCCACCTCTCTATTGCAATCCTAGTCATCTGTCGACTTCGCCGCTTCAAATTTTGATCATTTTACACAACTTTACGTTGAACGAGGACAGCGGCTGCTTGCTAATACAAAGCATATAGGGCCAGGTCAGTATAAAAAGCTCTTGCCTGACTTTCTTCTCTCTAGTGTTCAAACAACCTGAATAATGACTGAAACCGTATTCAAGATCGATGTCCCCGAAGCCAGTCTGCATCTTTTGCGACAAAAGTTGGACTTGACTATTCTTCCAGATGAATTGGACGAAGCGGGATGGGACTATGGTGCCCCCCTTTCCGACATTCGACGCCTTGTTGCGCGTTGGAAGGATGGATATGACTGGAGAAAGCACGAGGCCCAGCTCAACGCCGAGATGGCTCAGTTTACCCGAAACCTGGACATCAACGGGTTTGGCGCGTTGAACATTCACTACATCCACCAGAAGAGCAAGGTGGCTGATGCGATCCCTCTCCTTTTCGTTCATGGCTGTGAGTACTACAATTTGTCTAAACAAGATATATAACTGATTTGAGTACGTTATTCAGGGCCCGGAAACTTTTTGGAAGTTCGAAAAATCCTTCCCCTGCTGGTAGAAGGATCAGTGGAATGTCCTGCCTTTCATGTTGTAGCTTTCAGTTTGCCAGGATATGGTTTCTCGGAGGGGCCCAAGCGTAAAGGATTTGGTCTGGATCAATATGCAGAGGTCAGCTTTCATACACATGGTCCAATTCACCGATTGATTGTTCAAGCTGAAAAAAAATCTTAGGTTGGCAATAAATTGATGTTGGCATTGGGATACAGTGAATATGGTATGCACCAGATTTATTACGATGAATCGTGAACTAACTGACAGAAATTCGAAAGTTACGCAAGGAGGAGATTGGGGTTATATCGTGGGTCACGTCAATGCATTGCATGCACCTAGATCTAATACGTAAAAACTTTAGATCACACGAAGAATGGCGCAGGTTTATGGCCATAAGCACAGTAAAGCATGGCATTCAAACGTGGCCTTGTAAGTCGTAAAGACTTCAATAATGGCTTGGCTTCTCATTCTCCATACTTCTCAGGGCGTCGCCACCACATCCCACCCGCAGACCTCTGCTCATGATTTCGCATCTCCTTTTCGGGTATAGCCCAGCAGAAAAAGCAGGCCTTGAGCGCTCCAAACAGTTCCAAGAGAAAGGTCTGGGATACATGCACGAGCAAGCCACGATGCCGCAAACTATCGGGTACAGTCTTGCGGACTCTCCGGTTGGATTGCTTGCTTGGATATACGAAAAATTAGTTGGTTGGACTGATAACTATCCTTGGGACGATGATGAAGGTAACAAACTTCATTTGAACATTTAGGTTTTGCAGATCAATTAATGACCACCTTTGTAGTATTGACCTGGATTTCAGTATACTGGTTCTCTCGCGCTGGTCCGACAGCTTCATTGCGTATTTACCACGAAGTGCTAGGTGATTCCAATTCTGCTTTCACAACAAATGTGGTTACGACGATACCGCGGGGTTTCTCGTCTTTCCCGAAGGACAGTATCGTTCTTCCAAAGAGGCGAGCCTCATTATCCTCTTTGACATCTTTCAGCTATTTAATCATTCAATTTTTACCCTACAGATGGGTGAAAACGCCTAATCTGGTTTTCTACGCCGAGCACGACGGCGGTGGCCATTTTGCCGCTTATGAAAGACCCAAAGAACTGGTGGGAGACCTCAGGAAAATGTTTGGCAGGGGTGGGCCCGCTTTTGGTGTTGTTTCAGGAAAGACTGGGTATGCCAACGCTCAGGCGTAGGCGAAGCTGTGAAATGTACAGTGTATTTGTTCTCCCGTAGGATGGCGACCCACCTGGTTCAGACCATCATTCAGGTGCCTTTGCTAGAACCTACCTCCGAACGGTTTTAGGTCGGAATTTGTGCCCTTCGTACCTCAAGTCTGACGAGATTTGCAAAGAATAGTGATTGGGTGACCGCTAAGCAAATCCTGTCCAGTGTCAAGCGTCACAGTTATCTCTCGTTGAATCCATGCTGATTCTTTGGTTCCTTTTTTCTCATGAACCCTATTTACTCAGGCGATTGTATGTCCTTTCGTCAAAAGTACCGATTCATGTTGTTCTAGCTTCCAATTTGTCATCAACTTCTCGTCTATTGTGTATATCTTAAGGCTCTGCTTCAGCGCGAAAGGCTCTCTCATCAGTAACCCCCACTTCTGAGCGTTCTTGACTGCAACTATGGCCGAAAATCCTTTTACGATCAACATATCTGACGATGCGATACGACGCCTCAAAGAGAAATTAGCCTTAACGGTACTTCCAGACGAACTGGACGACGCAGGATGGGAGTACGGCGTTCCGCTCTCGGATATACAACGCCTTGTCGCCCGCTGGAGGGATGAGTACGATTGGAAAAAACACGAGGCGGAACTAAACATGGAGCTGCCTCAATTTACTCGAGATATCGAAGTCGAGGGTTTCGGGGCACTGAATATCCATTATGTCCACCAGAAGAGCAAAGTCGCCGATGCGATACCTCTCCTTTTTGTCCATGGATGTGAGTGTTCATTCGACATCTGCTTCGACTAAAGCTAAAGTGTTGGGTATATAATAGGGCCAGGGAGTATCATAGAAGTGCGGAAGATACTTCCCCTTCTGGTCGAAGGATCCAAGGACCATCCGGCATTTCACGTCGTGGCTTTCAGCCTTCCAGGATTTGGATTTTCAGAAGCCCCGAAGAAGAAAGGGTTTGCTGGAATTCAATATGCAGAGGTCGGCGATTTTTTGAATTGTTATAAACCACTGAACGAAGACTACTTACTACTTTCCATGCAAATAGCTCGGCAATAAATTGATGTTGGCTTTGGGATACGACCAATATGGTGAGCATGAGATTAATGAATCTATTAATCATAATCCATAACGATAGTCGATCATAGTGACGCAAGGAGGAGACTGGGGATATATCGTACGTCGTTGAAGTTTGTAGCATGCTTTTTAAATTCTGACGGGCGCTTATGTAGATCACCCGGTTCATCGCCAATCGCTACGGCCATAAACACGTCAAAGCCTGGCACACCAACTTTCCACTGTCAGTGAAACGATGCTCAGCTATACCAGAAATATTTACGCTCATTTCGTGATTTTGCTCGCACAGCACGGTCCCGCCAAGTCCGCTCCGCTCCCCTCTGGTCTATATCGCCGATCTTCTCTTTGGCCATTCTTCTGTAGAAAAAGTAGCTCTGGCTCGCGGTGAATGGTACCATACGAAAAGCTCTGGCTACTTTAAAGAACAATCCACGGTGCCACAGACGCTGGGATATAGTCTCGCTGACTCCCCTGTCGGGCTTCTGTCGTGGATATACGAGAAGCTCGTCGTCTGGACTGATGATTATAAGTGGGAAGATGATGAAGGTGCAAAAGTCCTGATAAACCATATGTTTTGGAATTTGAGCTTATTGACCGATTCTTACAGTTCTTACTTGGATTTCAATATACTGGTTTTCGCGCGCCGGGCCTGCTGCATCCTTACGCATTTACCACGAAATGATGGAGTATTCAGGAAATATCTTTTTGGCAGTAATTCCAGTGACGATCCCAACGGGTCACTCGTACTTTCCCAAAGAGATTATTGGGTTTCCAAGGAGGTTCGTGATTATTTCTTGTCTGACATGTTTAGGCTGAGCTGGAGAAATACTTTCGGTTGTAGGTGGTTAAAGAACCGTCACCTTGTTTTCCGATCGGAACACAATGCGGGTGGTCATTTTGCTTCGTATGAGAAACCAGAGGAACTTGTTGGAGACCTGAGGCGAATGTTTGGGCAAGGAGGCCCTGCATTCAGAGTGGTATCTGAAAAGTCAGGTTACGTCGTCCAGCCGAAATAACATTTGGGTCGTTCTGTGATCATTTTGTACACCACATTTCAGAGGGACTTTTCAATATTACATAGCAGTTACATTACAGTTACATTTTGCAGTTCAACTCAGTGAGGGCCGCTGTATTATTTGATTGCTTGAACGGTGCACGTGTGGTGGAATTTTCGACCTGTCCACTCGATGTTCTCGCTGCCCAATCACATTGGTGCTATTTTGAATGATGAGCGTGTGGTACCATCACCCGGGCTCTGATAAATGCCTCATTCCACACCAGTTCCACACTCTCATGTTGTCATCATCAGCACCTATTGGCGACTGAGTAATAATTCTTCGAACTTTCCCATTCCTGCTGAAGAGCTCAAGACGTGAACTGGGACCCCATATCATGGATTCATACGGAAAACCGAAAGCATCTAACGCCTACAGGCCTTTGCTCGTGGGAGCACTCAGCTTCGCGCTTCTGTTCTTTGGATACCGAGTGTTCTTCCCAGAAGCTCCTACGACTTTGGTGACCAAGGTACGTGCCTATATTCCACCCAAAGACACCCACTGAAAAGATTGTCTTCGAAGGCTGTAGTTGTGCTGCAAGGCGATTCTCCGGTTACTGGGACAGTGACCTTTGAGCAACCCTCTTCCGGCAAACCAGTTACAATTACTGGAAATCTCAAAGGGCTTACGCCAAATGCATCGCGGGGATTCCATGTCCAGTGTGTCTCTCATAGCTCCTCAGGATAAATTATATACGTATAATGAGCTTAATGCAGCGTTTCTGGCGACCTGACCGGCGGCTGCGCTACTGCAGGCCCTCACTTCAACCCCTTCGGCAAGACCCACGGTGCTCCAGAGGACTCCAAAAGACACGTCGGAGACCTGGGAAACATTAAGAGTGACGCGTCTGGCCAGGCCAATTTTGTATTCACGGATAAATTGATTGCACTGAATGGCTTGACTAGCATTGTTGGGTGAGTATATCTTTATCGCGTCCGCTGCGAACGTTATTAAATGTTTTCGTTGACCCGTGAACCAGACGCGCTGTCGTTGTTCATGCTGTGAGTTCTTCCTGGTATTTAGCATGTCGCTGGACATTTTCTCATGCCCATTTGTATTGCAGGGCACCGATGATCTTGGTCGAGGAAACGACGAGTAATCTCTCAAGACTGGTAACGCGGGTGCACGAGCGGCCTGCGGTGTCATTGGTAGGTTTTTAAACCTTTTCCACTGGAACTCTCTAATTCAACATAACCTCTAAAGGTCTCGCATAAGATTGTTTGTTGATATTCGGACTTTCTGTTTTTGCTTCTGCATAATTATGATGGTGTAATGGCTCCAATGCAAGGAATGGTTCTGAAAAGGATACAAACAGAAGCCTGACGTTAAAGTGATATTTCCAAGTAGTCAGGGCAAAAAGGGAGAGCCTAAGGTTCAAGTGGATCAAGGAGCAACCATGTACTGGTGAGTGTTCACTGTTGAGTGATCGCTGGGTCTTGAGAAATTGGACTTTATGTGATAAGATATGTTGCAGATCGATTGCTTTAGCTAGCAAGTGAAAAGTTTAATGAAGTGGGTGTGGTAGTCGCTGAGGAGGATCATTGACAAGTTTCGAAATAAGCTAGCGGAGATTGGACAGAGACAGAAGCCTAAAGCAAATAGATGCAAATAATAGTGTCGAGCTCACCGCGCTCGTCATCCTTCGCAACCTTTAACTTATCATCATGTCCTTGCTGCGGGCTTGCACTCAATCAGCACGCAGGTCAACCTTTACTGCTGCGCCCAGCCGACTCGTGCGCGGCGTCGCCACCGGATCCTCGAAACCCGTGGAAAACCAGGCCGAGCAGAAGTCGGGAGACATCGCCATCCAGCCTACTCGCGATGTGCTCGTTGCCGATGTGATCAGCGGTGCACCAAGTGCGTTTCTGGGCTGTTAAAACATGTATCCTAGCTGACATTGCCCCTAGATGAGCTCCGTCACCGCTCCGTGCGCATCTACCAACCTACCCGTAACACCATGCAGTCCGGCTCTGGGAAGACGGAGCGCTGGCGCATTGACTTTGACATCCTGCCCGGTAGTTCGCGTTGGGAGAACCCTTTAATGGGATGGGCCAGCTCGTGAGTCCGAATATGGCTTCCAGGATATATGCATTCTGACATTTGTCCTTCACCAGCGCGGATTACATGCAAGGAACCCGCGTTTCATTCCGAAGCAAGGAGGATGCGATTCACTTTGCGGAGAAACAAGGTGAGAAAGAGATTTATTAAAAAGGAGAGACAAGCTGACCGTATTGTTGGTCAGGCTGGGATTACTTCGTGTATGTTATTGTCTCCTCGAACTGTTTCACGGACCTCATTCGCATCTTGCAGCCAACCACCCGCCGTCAAGAGAATTCCTCCCAAGAATTATGCGGAGAATTATGTTTACAAGCCCAACACTCTGAGAATTATGAGGACGAAGTAAAGTATTATTATAGACCTCCTGCAATCAATTTCTCTTTCCCGACCATTGGTCCCGTTTGGTTTTTCTGCCGTCATGGTCCACGACTTCGTAGGCTATGTATATGCCGTCGAGGCTTCCTCGCTCCACAACTTGAGTAGTATTTGCAGCGTGTCTTCGGAAAACGACAAGTACTGCTGTTCTGGTGGTAGATAAATAGATCTCACGTGATGGTCTCCAGATGTTGTGCCATTTTGACATTGTTCGCTTGTTTTTCCTGACCACCTCCTTCATGTCAGCCCATCGTTGAACTCTACGAATGAGTGATATACAGACGCGGCCATTTTCGAAGAATTACAGGTAAGATGCGTCCTGCGTTTTCCAGGACTGGCGACTTTGAGAGAGCCTTTACGGATGACTGACAATTCTCCTATAATTTTCTGTTGTAGTGGTTTAATCAATCAGACTGTTATTGGTCTTGGAATCGCAATAATATGCATAACGCTTCAAGAACTCATGAAACGGCGGCGGAGGGGCAAGGCCTTACTTGAGCCAGGTGTCGGGTTAGGGAGCAGGGAGTCATGGGAGTTTGGCTAGTGAGTGCACACCGTCGTCGAAAGATTCATTACCATTCTCACACATCGTCTAGTCTCTATCAAGGAAGATCGTGGGCTAGGTGAGCTGCTGAACATTCAGCCATCGTCATGTCAAGCTTTGAACGATGCTGATGGGAGAATAGATTTCCGTCGCCACCTTCGCCTGCAGGCTGGCCGCTATCATGGGTCAAGCAGGCCATCTATTTTCCGGAGGACAAGATGAACGAGCTGCGAGGTCTTGATGCGACACTCTACGTCCGTTTCCTGCGAGGCTGCTGTGCGTCTTTCTCTGCCAAAGGCTCCAGTGATGATGAACTAATTAAAGGCCAGTTTGGTTCTCCCTGCTCCAATTTTGCACTACCTTCCCCATCCTATTTCCTATCCATCTTGAATTCTCCGAGAACACCATTTCACCAAAATCCATGACCCGCGCTTCGATTTCGTCACTGGTTGGCACGGAGAAGGGTCTCTCGCTGCTGTGGATTCATGTCTGCCTTTTGTTCTGGATCACTCTTTCATGGATGGGAACGCTGGTTTGGATCGTGACCGGGACATTCAGATTGCGCGCCGCTAATCTCAGAGCCGCTGCTAAACGCGCGTCAGATACGCCAGAAGGTCTCAAAGAAGCGGACAACACTTATTACGAACACCCTCACCCTCAGTATGCATTCAAGGATGTTCCTTCGCGCACTCGAGACGCGCCGACTAAAGGATTGCGGCTGCGTACAATAATGGTCTCCAATATTCCCAATGCTCTGCGAAACGAAAAGGCACTGCAACAATATTTCGAGTATTACATGACGCGAAAGGTGGAGAAGCCGTCGATGGGAATTACGTCGTCGACGCAGCCTGGATTCCTGAACAAGTCAATTGCTTTCCTCTTCAATCGAGCGAAGCGTATACCCGACCGTCTCCCTATCAAACCGTTAATACACAAGGACAAGGAGCAAGATGACCAATCCGAGGAAGGCAGCAAAACTGGGTACAGGAGATCTGGTTCGCGCAAAGTCCTGGATAGAGATATACCCATTATCGAGCGCGTTGTCATTGCCCGAAAAATGACCGAACTCGCATCTCTGTTGGAGCGTCGTGAGGCGATCTTGACGCTTCTGGAGACGGCACATGTCAAGCTCGCGAACAAGGCGTTGACGGCCGTCAAGGCAGCCATGGAACGCAAGGCAGCACATAAGCCAATCGCACAAAGTGCTTCGAAGTCGACTGAAATTGCGCGAAAGCGGAGGTCTATTGCCAAGATGAATGCCAGCGCAAATGTCGCCGCCGATGTGGACACCGAGCGAGGGGAACCGCAGGAAGAGGGTACCGTTGACGAGGAGGAGCGGATGGAGCAGCTCATCGAGGTCTTGAGCCCATTTGTGGAGGAGTTCGGAACGCAACGGTCACTGTCAACGCGCTCAAAGAAGGTAGTATCGCGTACGTCTCGCCAGGCGTTTAGGAAGTTGCGTTCGCATGGATCGGAGGACTCTGTCAATTCGGATATGCATGCGCACGCTACCGCGTACTCACTATCACCTACAACGTCTTCTTCCCCGCGGGCGCAGGTGTACGGACGCGACCAAACCATCTGGGACGCCCTTCTCTCGCTTCCTCGTCCGAGCCTCGATGCATACCAGCCACTCGTCAACCTCAGCCATCTTTTCAGGGGCAAGGTTGTGCCGTCGATCGACTACTACACTGCGAAGCTCAATCTACTAACGTCGCTCATTACGGAGAACAGGTCGAAGATGGTCACAGACTACGATCCTGTGTCGACCGCGTTCATCACTTTTGCAGACCCTGCGGATGCGCGGAGGGCGTGTAAATATCTGGCGGTGCACCCTAATAATCCGCTCGCTTGTCTGGTGACAATGGCGCCCATGTACCAGGATATTGATTGGATACGAGTGATGAAGTCGACGTACAGAGGCGAGGTATGTATCAATAAAAGTATTGCTTCTCCATTGCTCACAAATTATATTTCCAGTTCGTGAAGGATTGGGTGGTCAACATTGGGGTCTGGTAGGTGGTGTATTTGTAAATCTCTATCAATGTGACGCTTAGCATTATGAACAGGGCTTTTACGTTGTTCTGGCTTTTCCCAGTGTCCCTGCTCGTTGGTTTGGTTTCGATCCAGAATATCAGTTTGTTCTGGCCTAGCCTCGTAAGCCCCACTCCTACAATAGTTTTTGTGGGTATCTGATTTTTTTGTAGAAAGCCTATCTTGATCGTCATGCGTGGCAAAGTGAAGTCATCCAGTCCTTCATCCCCACGCTTCTCGTCGCCCTTCTTGCTCTCCTCATCCCACTCATCCTGCTCCTCATCGCGAAGAAAGCGCATACGATAACAACTCTTTCCGCTCTCCACGACTTAATGCTGACCCGATATTACAAATTCCTCATTGTTAACGTGCTTATTTTCTTTTGCGTTGGAACTGCGGCGCTGCAGTCTTTCCTCAACGCCTTTAAGAAACCAACACAGATTGATATCATTGAAGTTGTCTCGTCAAGTTTCCCTACTGCAGGCCCTTTCTATGTTGGCTGGCGTAAGTCACTAGGATTTTGTAATTGTTTGTGTGATGCTGATACTGTTGATTTGTTAGTCATTTTTACGACGGCTATGCATGCAGGATTTGAACTAGCTATGCGTGAGTTTTTTCTGTGTTTTTTTTTTTCACTTCGAATTATCAGCTGACTGTTGAAATGCAGTCGGTGTACGTTATCCAGATGCCATATTTCATGCACTTGTATTCACATTTTTGCTAGCTACCTCTTATTTTATACCCCTCTACTTCACGACAAGTTGTACCGTAAGCATCTAACTGTTGTTTCTGGTGCTTTTTGGACGCTTACTGTTATTTTTAATTAGCCGAAAACGAGAAGTTGGTATCCGGCCGCGTACTTTCAATTTCTACTGTAAGCACTTTATTTCTCCAATCTTCATCAATAAGTGTGACATTGATGTGTTTTTGAATAGATTGGCTCCCAAATCACACCCTAGTCATCCATGTACTTTTACTCTTCGCGGTGCTGAACCCCTTTGTATTGCCTTTCACGACATTGTATTTCTTTATTCAAACCGGTTAGTGGTTTTTCCTCCATGTTAAAAGGTTGATGCACATGCTGAACCATCGTTCACTAGGAGTCGTCAAGAATCAAGTACGCCCTGCGTTTCGATTGTGCTCTGACGTCGTCTTATATTGCCTTGATAGCTCATTCACGTTTACGCCAAGAACCATGAATCAGACGGCCGGGCGCTCATCATTCGGATGATTCGATATTCACTGGATGGCTTAATTCTAGCTCAGGTCGGTGGCTATGTATGCTTCGTCTTCGACAGGTTGAAACTGACAGTATTGCTTTAGACCGTCTTCATGGCTTATATGATTGTTCTCAAGAAGAGTGCCAATGTTGGACTTGCTGCATTCCTGATCCTTTTTACAGCGATTGTGAAATTACTGTGAGCTTATTGTACCATTCTGCGCCCGTCTCTTAGTAATACTTGCCCCAGGATGACCCGCATGTGTCGTGCACAATACGAGGTCGACGATCTATTAGAAGCAGAGATTGTCTGCACCGGACATCATCGCGAAGGGTCCCGCTTACAAGATCCGGAAGCCCAAGAACTTATTGGCAGTTCTGGGGAAGACGATACCACTCCCCTCCATCACCACCGAACTGGGACATCCTTCATTACCTGGAAGCTACCGGCTTGGGTAAATTTTTCATACCGAACTTTCCAACGAGTTGGGCGAGTTCAGCAGCGACTTCCAAATCCTTTCGGGCCTCATGTGGACAAGGATTTAGCGAAGGTCAGCGAATCGTCTTCGCGTCCCTCGTCCAGTAAACCAGAGCAAGGAATGCCGGAGATCGAGTTAGCAGAAACACCTGACCCTAGGAATGTTACAACGAAAGTTACGGTTGAAGGGTTTCCTTTCAAGATGCCAGATAACAAACCGCAACATGATCCTGGAGTGCTAAACCTCAACATTGATACCTTGGAGACTTCAGGACCTGTTATACCCCATCCCCCACCCATCCCTTGGGACGACCAAGCGACGATGGATCTACCATATGACAATCCGTTCTACACCCGGACGATTGAGAATGTGCTATGGCTGCCGAGAAATCCCGCGGGTGTTCTCGATCTCGACGACACGGTGGATTTGAGACTCTCCATTACTGTGGAGGTGACAGCGGGTCGTCTTGGAACGTGGCTTGGCCTTGAAGAGAAGGAATCGCCGGAAGAACTGACGCGTATTCCAAGCAACGAGGCAGAGCCATCTAATAATGTTCATATGACGAGGCCTACATCGACACTGACTGTACGCGGTGGCTCCTTGATCGACGTGGATGGCACGGAAGAGATTGATCTGCCCGCGGTCATTGCAAAACGTGTTCAAGCCAGAGAAGGAGGCGTGGAGAAGACCGTTCGACCAAGGAAGTCGAGCATGTTTTCGAGGATCAGTACTGGTGATAAAGGCACTGTCGGCGCAATGTCTCTATCAATGCGCCGCCGTCCCACGATGCCAGAACGACCTCTCTCAAGCTATCGAAGTTATCGATCCTTCTCCGACAATTACCCACCTGCTGCTGGTCGTGGCCGTGCCAGGGCATCCTCTATCATGTCGGCTCTCCAAGTGCCGCCGCCCACATCGCCAACTTCCCGTGTATATTCAGCGTCTGACCATGAACTCGGCTTCCGTCCAGACGCGCATGCCCAGGCGGACTTCGTGGCAGCCAACAGCTCCTCTTCGCGCCTCTCTGTGAACGCTGCTGCGGTACCGAAGCGGACGCGCAGCCAGAACGTATCTGCTGCCGAAGCTATATTCCACGAGGTGGTGGAAGAGGAACGGCAAGCATTACGGGACAGGATTGAGGCCGAGGCAGCGGAGGCGACGAAGGCGCAGAGTACGAAATCATGGTTGACTTCGTGGATGTTCAAGAACGCGACTAACGAATGATTATGACCCTTCGATGACGGATGGAATTTCTCATTTATGTATTATTGATGTTTTGACTTTTTTTTTTTGTTGCATATCTTTCCAACACACGCCCGGGACAAGACTAGATCAATAAATTTAATGCATTTTTTATACTCTCTTTCCATTCATTGTTCTGCGATCTGGCTTACATTCTCTGAGCTCTTCTCTGCTCTTCTGGAGAAAGCGCGTATCACGAGACCGCAATTCTTGGATCAGTGCCACTTGTTTCCGAAAGTCAGAACTGCTTGATTCATATTCACAACAATGCCAGTCCAATCCCCTCCTCTCCAAACTCCCCTCGGGACCGTCAGCTCAAGTGTGTCTCATCATTTTATTGTTACAATGTGCGGTGTAAATGATGCATTTGCCTTAACATGCCGTTCCTGCGTGGTTTACAGCTGCAATGTCTGCGATGGACAAAAAGTTTGACGAGCAAAAAGCCGCCACCGATGCGAAGTTTGAACAGCAGCAAGCTGAATTAAATGCACAGACCGCACAGTTTGATGCACTCTGTGAAAGACTGGATGCTCAAGACAGCCGTTCAGAAAGTCGAAGATGGAATTGACCAACTCGACTTGTCAGAGTTGAACGTATAAGCTCAATTGTACGTCAACTTTCACTGTTTTTTAGAGGGGGGGGAGGGGGCAGAGAGAAATTATTCATATTTCTATCATAGGCATTCAATATGACAGCTGGACCAAAGATTCCATTGCAGGAGGTGCCTTTTCCTGATGGATCTTATCCCACGGAAGCGGTATGTTTGAGATTGACTTACCAATTTCAACTTCACCGACACTGACTGTAACTATAATGATAAAGCCCCACAGTCTTCCTCTTATTGAGTCTCCAGAATTTCTTAAAAACATGCAGCCTCACCTCATCAAGAAGTATCATGAGAACTACGGTCCTGACCAACAAGATGGAGAATTAGCCACCGCTACACGTATCAAACAAATATTCAATAAAATTGGATGCTATGTATGAGTTTTTGGTGTATTTTTTGTAGATGACAGGGAGTAATACTTGTGAACATGAGATGCAAAATAAGATGGAGACAGCTTGGAGACGGCGTCAGACAAGACAAGGTTGTGTTATTATAACAACTTATAACTTCTGATAATGCAAGAGCGGCAGCAATTGTCTTGAACCGATAAAGTGAAGTGCTGAGTGCATTGTGAGACGTAGACTAGGCTTCAGGATAAAGACGCTGTATTTGAGCTCTCAGCCGCCACTCATGCAACATTCGAGCAGAGAAAATTCGCCTGACAATGTATCATAGAGATGGTTGCTGGTCCTATGCCTAAGGAAGGACACGAAGGGGAGGTAAAACGGGATCTCGTGCTCGAGCCGTCCACTCTGAACGATCACTGAAGGACTTGTGAATGCTGTGAGAGTAGAAGGCAATGGTTCCGCAGTACGGAAGGAAGGACTTGTCTCGGGAGTCGGGCGAGATGACATACAAGACGAAATAGGCATAAACGCGAGTATCGCATGAAGGTGTGTTCGTTAGAGGCCAACGGGTCATGAAGCAATAGGTTGTGATGAACTACAAGTGCTCTTCCAAACCATACATTTTCATATGCATGAAGAAGAGTTCTATAGACTAAGAAGGTATGCATACCGGCTTCATGGGCGATGTTTTCCGAAAGTGCGCTCGAGGACCACCATCCGTGCTTGATAGATAGGTCGAAGTTCGAGAGCGATAACTAGACAAACGGCCACTGATCCAAGAAAAGGGAAGACTCTTTGGATGAACGCGGATATGAGGAAAGAGAGGATACTCAATGACAAATGGTCGTAAAGGAAAACAAACTTCTGTCAACGGCGAACAAACCACGCTCTTTGCCGAAGAATTGTTCCCACATTCCTCAAATTCTCCCGGGTCCATTCCCGCGCCTCTGTCAATTGAAGTCGTCCTGGATCCTCGGTCTATCACTGGAATGTCACCGCCCTTGTCCTATCATGGTCCATATAACGTGGAGGCTCCTCACAGAACATACTTCACATCATGTGCCAGGCAGAGTCGCGACCAACAAGCAGCTAATGACAGCTTCAGAAGCCAACGAAACAGCGACGAAACGAGTTAAGTCACACTTAGGTCCCGGCTCAAGTATAAGTAACTCGTAAATTCATACTCAAGTTGAATTGCACTCCAACTGAAGAATAACTCATAATTGAAATTCAATTCAGGCGCAAATCTCTCATACCTGCCCTATCTGAACGTCCGGCTGTGTATGTCAGCACAATGGCTACATCTCTTCATTGACTCCGACATTTCACAGCGAGGACGAAATCGATGGATATTAATTGCGAGCGAAGCGAAGTAATCATTCTCTTACTTACGGGAGGGTGTCCTGACTCCAAACCGAGGCCTGGGGCCGCGTCAGCTTCCAAATCAGGACACCCCGGCGGTTGTGTGGCGGCATAGCAGACGGCCGTGAAAGTGCTTCAAGTTTCTCTATCCATCTCATTCGCTCAACAATTTACTGTGCCGAACTGTATGGTGGCAACTGACCCGGGGTGCGTTACTCACTTCTTTAGGTCCAAGTTAGCACCCAGGGTTGCGTTTCGCGTTATACCTCTCCAAATAAGCAACAAAATTGCTTGAAATGTTGATTTATTTTGGAAATAATCAAACAGTCCTTATAAACTTGCAAGAAAGGCATTGAATGCACCATTAACGTGAGTAAATGAATACTTTTTGCAGATGCTAGGGATGCTTTGAAAATGGGAGAGGGTATTTTTCTAGCAACCGAAGCTGCGTTATGCGTTACATTGGAGGAATTAAGCGACCAAAAACTAGAGCGTTATGCGTTATGGGTTGCCACCATACAGTTCGGTACAGTAGGTTCTGCGGGTGAGTTTCCAGATTCTATGATTAACAATTGCACTCACGAACTCGGATGGCGCAGCGAGCTTTCCCGCGCAGGTGCAGTGGATCCTTAATATGGTACTTTTCACGACCATGCACTTACGATCGAGTAGCATTGGACACCTGGCAGTCGCCATGTTGTGCGTTACTTTGCATCGACTCTGAAACTACCCGTTCGAAATGGTCGATGGGAAAACGCTGGAAACTCTCTTGACTCTGGACTCTGGCGGCCTTCACCATATATAACCAACGGCCTAGCCATGATGATGATGATGATCGATCAGGTCCGCGTGCGTCATACTGTGTCAGTTGCTCTATATAAATGACAACATACCATTCAGCATTCGTGCTTGAACCTACTAACCACCCTCACACCCACCTTACCACTCTCTCACACAGCTAGTCACAGCTAGTCACTAGCTAACGTTCAACAACCATGCCATCATCCATCACCGTACCCCCGACGGAACTGACCCCGTTCAAGATCGCAGTCCCGCACCAAGAGATCCACGCGCTGAAACAAAAGCTCGCACTCGCAACCCTCCCCAACGAGGTCGAAGGCGCCGGCCGCGACTACGGCGTGCCGCTCGAGGACATCGAGCGCCTCCTCACGCGCTGGAAATTCGGCTATGAATGGAGCGAACACGAGAATAAGCTCAACGAAGAGCTGCCGCAGTTCCAGACGAAGATCGAGGTGGGCGGGTTCGGAACACTGAATGTCCATTTCGTGCACAAGCAGAGCACGGTCGACGGGGCTATTCCTTTGCTTTTTGTCCATGGATGTGCGTTTGCGCGAGCTTCTTGAGGAAAACGTTCATCTGACGTTGTTGTTTTAGGGCCTGGAGGATTCTTTGAAGTTCGAAAGATATTGCCCCTTCTGACGGAAGCGAAGCCGGACCAGCCTAGCTTCCACGTCGTCGCTCTCAGCTTGCCGGGCTATTGCTTTTCGGAAGCGCCGACGAAGGCAGGTTTTGGGATAGCCCAATACGCTGAGGTATGTCCCGTATAGCGAGCATTGGCAACATGGTTGACGTTGGCATGCACATAGGTCGGGAACAAATTGATGCTCGCCCTCGGGTATGAAGAATATGGTGGGTTATCTACTTTTAATAATTAGCTGCTTGACGCGATTAATGTTGTTGCTGCTAGTTACGCAAGGAGGTGATTGGGGTTATGCTGTACATCTCATTTCTCGTCCCGCGATATCACCCTCATAACCGAACTCTCCGACCCTCCGCAGATCACAAGAAAGATCGCCAGCGCCTACGGCGGAGAACACAGCAAAGCATGGCACACGAACTGGCAACAAGCAGCTCAGCCCACGTCAGTCCCACCTAACCCTTCCCAACACCATAATCTAACAACCCTCTCAATCCCAACAGCGGCCCACCCACTCTAACCAAATCCCCCCTCCTGTTTTTGCGCTACATAACATCGCCGTACACCCCCGCTGAGCAAGCGGGCTTGGAGCGCACGAAGTGGTTCAAGAAGCAGGAAGCGGGGTATTTCACGCTGCAGTCCACGAGGCCGCATACGCTTGGACTGACTATGACAGGAAATACCTACAAGAGTCGGGTTACAAGGTCAGTAATGGGTTTTCGACAAGGGAATCACAACTCACCGTAATTCCGTGAATAGATCAAGTCCTAAACGGGGATTTTAGGGTTAGCATTGCGGCGTTATAGGGAGAAGTGGGAATAACGCATCGTGTTTTTTCAAAGGTGAGGGAACCACGGAATCTGCAGTAGGAGTCAGTGTCCGTAGTTAGTTCAATTGAGCATAAATGACTTACAAGTGCTGCTCATTTCGACGAGACAATTAGGGTTACGGCTCTTAGAGTTGAGTTGGCGGTGTCTAAAATGATCATTAGTATCACATACTAGGTAATTAAACACAAAGCACTCACCGGTTCTCTTCAGAAAGTTTCCAAGGTGACGACAACACATGGGCGCCTAAATGCCCAATCTCACGAGGGAGGGTAGAGGCAACACCGACATGCGTTTGATGGTGGTGGTGGACACTGGCCAGGGTGTGAAATTGAGATGGCGTGGTAGGCGCAGCACAGTAGCGGCAATAGAGGGGAACGGCCGCGGGAAATCCAAATGTCGATGTCAAGTTCCTGCGAGGGACGTGTGGGAACGGTCGCCGGAACTCCGAAAATCGAATTTACGTCGCAGCCTCATTCGAGAGGCATGTGGGTAGGTAGAGGGGATAGCGGGAAGTCCAAATATCGACTTTAAATGGCGGGACAGCATGACCGCATGGCGGTGGCAGCGTAGGACCCGAGTGCAAAGAGGGTGGTGCACTCAAGGTGACGGGGAGTCCAAAAATCAAATTTGCGTGGCCTGGGCACTGTAGAAGGCTGAGGTGGTGCGGGAACATATGAATGTCGAGTTGAAAGGGGTGTGGAGATGCGGGGATGCTCGAGTAGCGAGCTTGCATAGCGGCGGCGGTGTGAGAAAGGTGTGGGAAGGTGGCCTTTGACCGCGCCAACATCCCAAAGGATGAGGTTGGTGGCGGGACATCCAAATATCGATTTTGGAGCGCGGGGAGTGACAGGGAACATGGGCAGTCGCAGCCAATATGCGGACCGAGTCGGAGGGGTCGTGTTGCATGCGGTGAATGCGGCTGGCGCTGCAGCTGCTGGCGGGACGTCCGAATATCAAGTTTCAAGCCGTGAGACGAGGTGAATGCGCAGGACATTGTGTGACAATGAAAGAAGGATGGTGAATGGGTGTACCGAGGTGTGTGCGGTGGCGGGAAGTCCAAAATCAAATTTTCATGGTGAGAGAGCGGATGCAAGGGGCACGAAAGCTTAAACGGGATCGCAGCGGCTTTTAAACAGCCGACAAGCGTTCTGTTAGATAATAGAACAGTCAGACATGTACGAAAGCGTGAATAAATACTACTTACCATGCATCCGAGTGGGCATAACTGTGGCTACTCGGTAGCCATTCACGAGCGCCTAAACACTGTACGGTGTCCAACGACCTATCAACGAACTTGGTTAGCCTCTAGATAGATAAAGTATACAATAGAAAGGCTTACAATTATGATAAGCCATGGCGGACGATGAAGAGAGAGGGAATGATCATGGAAAATAGCATTACGACGGGGAAGGGGGGATGCGTTTCTCGCCAAAAACACTCCCACCTTTATACATTTTCAGCGCCAAGAATATTCAGGTTCCCCCTTCCTGCGATCACAAATCCGCATCATGACACAGGCTCTATACCCTCGTTACCAGCCGCCTCTATCAGAAATTCTTATATTAGCAGTCACTCAGGGATGCTCCATTACTCACTGTAGCCTCCGTTCCCTTCTCGCGCTTGTCTCTGCATCTGCATCTGCGGCTCCCCTTTTCCACTCACAAGTACCTATTAATATTCACTCATTCTACAATATCCAATTTTTGAATTCATGTCCTTCACGTCTCCGGTATTCCCTCCTGCAAGCATCACTCTCCAAAAATAGTAAACATTAACTTACAGGGAAGTCGACTATCATAAACGTAACCTTTCCAAATGTAACAAATATTTGCGTGCGATTCTCCGGAGTCTCCGACGCTTCAACAACTCACCCGTACCGTACCATCAGATTTTTACCTTGAGAATCCTCCCTCGTATTCTCCTCTGCACATTTCATTAACCTCTCAACCTTTCACCGCCTCTGTATCCAATTCATTGTGATCTCCTTTCTGTAGATAATGGAACATATTCAAATGGGATTACAACTTACTAAGGCCTACATTAACATCCTGCATTTGATCACCCACCAAGTAGATTATGCAGACAACCGGCACCCACAATGATATTCGTTGTTGCCTCCATCCCCTCATCATATTCGCGTGCGGTCAAGTCATCTCATTTTTCATTCACGTAAGCGGCGGTGGTAGGAGTTACGAGATAAACTAATCTCTCGTGCATTTGAACATGAAGCCATGGTGTTAATAACTCGTCTCACTCGAATTCTGGAAGACTGATGGGAATGCAAAATATACGCCCCAATTCTGAATGCGGTTAAACTTAAGGCGCATGAGTGTGCCACAATTGACCATTGGATTGGGTTGAAGCGCTGCGAGCAAATGCACTTCAATTTTATCCTCAAAGAGCACAATTCAGATTCAAAATGACAATGATAAACACTAACTCCTACCTGGTGTTTGCATATCTTGAAATGGATTTGAGCGCAGGCGGCAGGCAAGCCGCACTCGCCGGAATACTGCATCACCCCGCACTCGAACTTCCACCGTCCAGATGTCCCCGAAACGCCTAGATTCCCTCTCGTAAAATCTATTATTGCATCACATCGGGTGCCTGTAGCGTACACAATTTGTGTGACCTTGGCGCAATGTATCCACGAGAGAATTCCAAACAGAAGTTACAGAACATTGCTCGGTGGCCCGCTGTGGACAAACACGTCCGCTCAACACGAATATTGTCCTCAAAGACGTGCTTACTTAATAAGAGTGCAAATTTGTAAGTAGGACTAGATTGGAGCAATAAGCACCTGAAATTGAAGCGCTGTGAACGTGGCACGGTCATGCCGCCAATTTTAGTAGCCAGTGTGGCGCAGCATCATGCGCGCCGTTGAACTCACAGCATTCAGCCATAAGCACAGAAATGGGGAGTCCTACCACATTACCGCATGGGGTATGTGTGGTAAATATATAGCGGTCTAAATAAATGGGTCGAGCATCGGTGGATAGACATCAACCGCTGACCGTAACACAACCCGCTCTTCCTCGCCCGAATCGCCGTTTGAGGCAGATACGGAGCTCAATTATTCAGGTACACTTGAAACATACTTATAAATAGACATGTACTACTACCGAGTTTGCGCGTGAGATCGCCGAGCGCAACAACGCACACGGACTTGAGATTCACCGAAGCGCCTGCGCCGCTCACTGAATTCCCAGTGCAAACCTTAATTATACTGCACAAGCGTTTTGAGACACATAGATACACCTATTTAGTACTAATTATTTGAAGAAATACATTAAAAAAATTGGTGTTACGGCCTGGCGGCGTGTGCTACAACCTTGATTGTGTCGCAGCCGCAGCGCACGCGCTCTCAAATTCGTCATTGTACGATGGGCACGCACAAAATATAGCCGACGCGCTGATTATATGCCCGTAAGCTGATATGCTGTTTGATTAGATATGAACTCATTTGAATGTGAAATTGACATGACAATCGACCCCTCCCTCCTCACCCGAATCGGCGTTTGCAACGCGAAAAACGTACGTGTTTCAAATAAAGGGGCGTGTATACATACCTATTAATAGTAATATACTATCTCCGGGCGTATCGTGTACGAATTCTCAGCGCAACAAGGCACGAAGAATGAGGAAGATCAGACGAAGCGCTTGCAGCGTACATTGAATTAAAATGTCATTTCTTAATTATATCTCCCAAAATCCTCAGCGTAGGTAGGTATACATGTATAGTACAGACCGCAAAAAAAGTTTGTAGTGATATCTAAAGCGCTGCGAACGTGGCACGGTGTGCCACCAATGTCAACTCTGAGTTCCCGCCAGCGCACGCGCTTTGAATTCACCACCGTTTGCATAGCGCAAGCGCAAAAGAGAGTAATATATTCCACTAAGTACGTCCTCCACGTCCCGGGTATACAGTTTTGAGGGGCGGAAAATGTGTACGAGCGCAGAAGCGAAACCACACCCAACCCCTTCCTCCTCACCCGAATCGCCGTTTGCAACGCAGAAAACGTACGTGTTTCCATAACAGGGTCGTAAATCAAGTATCTATAAATAGTAATATAGCTACCTCCGAGCCTAGCGTGTACAAAATCTCAGCGCAACACGCCACGAAGAACGAGGAAGATCAGACGGTGCATTTGCAGCGTACAGTGAATTACGATGTCATTTCTTAATTATATCTCCCGATATCTTTAAGGTAGGTAGTTATACATGTATAGTACAAGTCGCAAAAAAGTTTGGAGTGATAGCTAAAGCGCTGCGAACGTGGCACGATGTGCCACCAACGACAGCTCTGAATTCCCGCCAATGCACGCGCTTTGAATTCACCACCGTTTGCAGAGCGCAAGCCCAAAAAGGGATATTACACTCCACTGAGTACGTGCTCCACTACCCGGATATATAATTTTGAAGGGAGGCAAACACGTACGAGCGCAGAAGCGAACCCACACCCCACCCCTTCCTCCTCACCCGAATCGCCGTTTGCAACCAGTGATGTGTCGATGGGTATAACTCGAGTGCGTTCTTCGAAGCCCCTTGCTGCTTTTTGACAGAGAACCGCGAGGAGTTTGGGGACGTTGATGGAGGGTGTGCCAGTGTTTGGATGTTCGGGCATTCAAATATTCAAGTTCTATGCACATTTCTTTAACTTTAAGAAGTATCCCCCTCGAGATTTGTATATTATATTATATTCTTCCTATTTAAATATTCAATACGGTTGTCAACTCGGGAGGTGCCGCCTGCGGCGGCGCAAACCTTGCAGTGCAGAGAATATAGCAGTATAAGTGCTATAGTGTAGTGGTCACGATCGAAAAGCTGTGAATTAACGCTGGTGGGTCGGTCTATTCGCAGAAGTGTGGGGTTCGAGCAGTGTAAGTGGCAAATTTTGTAAAGTAGCAATTTTTTTTAAGAATAACAACAGCAATAATTTATTGAGTGTGCACGAAAATGTGGTAATGTAAGGTTCCGCGTTGTTTGTTCCTGTATTATGTGCAAATGGTATCTGGAAGGCGAGGAATGAACGTGAAATACTGCTATGACGTGGTTGGTTGTTGAATCAACTATCTCGAATGAGAATGGAATGGTGATTGCAGTCTGATTTAAGTCGTTACCGATTGTGTTGATAGGTAGTAGATATATATACTTACGTCGTAGTTCATGATAAAGCGAAGGGAAGTAGGGGAGAAATGTCTCGGTAGGGTTTTTTACGATTCAGCGTGAAATGGAATTCGCACGATAGGTTGGCTGAAATTGTTACCGTACAGCATTGTTTCTCACGCTGCGTAGTCACGTTTTGGTTCAACGGTTTGCTTTCGTTCAGCTTTATTACGTCGAGCGTTGTTCAGGATTCGTCTGCTTTACTTGTATATTCGTGCCAATGCATTGGGAGTCCCAACGTATGCACGATTTCTGCCGGTGGAACTTTTCATTCGTGAAGTGGATTGTCTTTGATTATCGTTAATACGCCGGTCTAACTTTGTTTGCAGTTACGAATTTCAGAAGTGTTTTTTTTTGCCAATGCGTTGGGTTTCCCTTCGTATGCAGTTGATTTGTCAATTCGACCATGAGCTATGACCCGCCATGAATGTTCTTGCGAGATACATGTACTGATTCGCAGTGGAATGTAATCAAGTGCGTGTTTTGTTTAGTTTTCTTTGATTTTCTTACGAATAGTTCTTTTTCTTAGTTATGATTCGAGGAAGACATAACAATAGCGATATAAGTACAGGTAAGTTTAATAATGTGTGGTTTATAGAGATATTGATAAGAAAATAGAATTTACAAGTTTTCGTCCGAATCGGCATGTTTTTTCTTTGGAGAAGGTTGTTCAGTTTCAGATTTGGTATCGTCTTCGATTACTCGGTGCTTTCTTTTGGGCGTTTTCGAGGTGGGTGTTGGGTGGCCGTCTTGCAAAATAGTGATTCCTACAATATCAGCAGTGTAGGTGTCGCGATCAGCAAACATCCAATGGACCAGCGTGAATTGGACTTCGACAACGGCATTTCGAAGCTTGCGGATATATTCGTCGGGATCCAGAAGGTCGTTGTTGCCGGTATACGCTGGAAGAGGGCGGATTTCATGTGTATTTGCGATGGATTGAAAAGCATCTTGTGCTTCGGGAGAATGAGTGGGCCAGCAACTTATGTCGTATCCGGCTGTTAAAGGTATGTTCAGAGCTTATGATTTGAGATGATGAATAATTCCGTACAGGTTTCTCGTATTTCGTTATCTTCATTGCTCTTTGGAGATTCTTTTCGCTATAGATTAACGAAGTAATAAGGTAAGAATTTGTTAAGGATTTCGTAAAAAAAGCGATGCTTACGCTGAATAAGGAGTGTTTGAATTTAATACCGTCGAGTTTGTTGCCGGTTTTTTTCACAACACTGTATCGATTGGGACGCCGATGAAGCTGGAGTTCAAGTTTATCGATGGTTGCAGCCAATTTGTCGGCATCTTCAGCAAGTTCTGGATCATTAGGAACGGGTTCGCCAAGAAAGGTGAGGCAAGCTTTGTCGATTGGTCTTTTGCGCTCTGGTTTCCAATTGGCATCAGGACTCATGAAAAAACTATCATTAGATATTTTCAAGATAGCAGTAAGAAGCGCTTTTGGTTTGAGCGATGCATTGGTGTCGTCGTTTGGAACGGGTTCATCATCGATTTTGGACGATTTCAGAACCAAGGTATGACATCGTCCTTCTTTTTGCCATTCAACTTGAGCGAGTGCATCGGGATGTGCTAAATAGAGCTCTCCTTCTTCGCAGTGATTAAGGAGATTATTTCTGAGGTGATGAAAGGACATGATGGTTGGATGAGAAAGCTGAAACCGTTGGCAGTTTGAGATGAAACTATGCATGTGATCGGTGATATCAGAGCGTAGATGGTATGTCGCATATTTCAAAATTTGGAATGTGCATATCATAAAATTTTTCATCCAGCTTTCATCATGAATGAACGTGTATTATCAAGATATACACGTTCGCAACTTATTGAGGCGACTGCACCTTATATTGCTATTCCTCGAGCATCACGACGTTTGAAAGCATCGCTTATCGATTATATCTTGCAACATGCACCAGCAGACGTTGTCGGCAATCTCGTCTCGCATTCTTCAGCAAGAACACTCTCTCATCAGG
The DNA here is from genome assembly GCA_009935795.1 of Pholiota adiposa. Taxonomy (NCBI): domain Eukaryota; kingdom Fungi; phylum Basidiomycota; class Agaricomycetes; order Agaricales; family Strophariaceae; genus Pholiota; species Pholiota adiposa. The sequence continues at coordinate 533,374 of QEYC01000012.1, forward strand.
AGAATTCATCAGCAATCTCTATAGAGGATTCATCCTATATGAAATTACCCCAAATTGACGAGCTTAAACCAAATTATCAAGCATTCCTGGACGGCATTAGCAATGCAGCACTTCAAACTTTTATTTGCGCTGTTTGCGCTCGAGAATCATCATTGGTGGATGGTGAAACTATGGATAGTTTGCATCGAGTTGAGTTGGAGAAGATACCGAACAGTCAAATGCTCGTTCCGAATAGGTACGTGTCAATTATATATGTCTTCAACAAAGACCTTATAATATTTCAAAGTTCACATCCAGCGCATACGTTGTTTAATGGCTGTTTGCTCGATAAGCGAGGCATTGATTTTGGAAAAAATCAGACTATTGTTCGCATATGCAATGTTTGCTATGTTGATTTGCATTCGTCTTCACTGTCTCATCCTCGATACTCGCTCGCCAATAATCTGTGGATAGGCGACACTCCTCTTGAATTGCAATCGCTCACAATTCCCGAACAACTGCTGGTTAGTCTCATCTATCCACGCGTATATGTCTTCAAGTTGTATCCAAAGAACAATGAAGGCCTCGAACCAGAATCATTTCAACGCGGGATGCGCGGCAATGTAGTGTCCTTCGAACATAATATGGACGACATTAAATCCATGTTGGAAGGGAACAAAATGCCTCGACCGTTGTCGGTATTGAGTTCATTGCTTTCAATTACATTCATGGGAGTGGGACCACTTCCAAAACGTTGGTTAGATTCGACCTTTCGGGTGCGACGACGAGTGGTTGCGAATGCTTTAGAGTGGTTTCATCAACATAATCCAAAATATTATGGGCAATTGGAAATCTGTCGGGAGCGTATTGAAACACTTCCATTGGATGATGTTCCCGAAGAAGTGATGCATATTATTCGAAAGTCTCAAGATGAAATGAGTGGTGACGAAGAGGTTAATGATTATGTTCCACTGGAAGATATAGAAATGGACAGTGGTGATCTGTCAGATATTGGTGAGTTTCTATTGTTATTTTTTGAGTAGTAATGAATCCTTATTATACGTTATAGGTCCTGATGTTATTCCACTTCAAGTATCGGGTGTTACAGATGCTGATATGACCAAGCTATCATCAAATGATCTCATGAAATGGGCGATAACCAATTTGTGGCATGAAGGTCAAGAAGGTGGTTATGCCGTTCGTCATGGCCGTAATCCCGTCTCCGATTTTCCTGCCTCGGAAGATATAGAACCAAACATGAACTACTTTGAACGCGCTTTTCCGACCCTTTTTCCTTACGGCTGCGGCGGTTTGGAAGCTCCTCGATCTGTTCATTTAGACTTTCGAGAGCATATTCAATGGACACTACGTTATCACGATCGTCGTTTTCGAACACATGAATCATATCCGTTTCTCTGTTTCGGCATTCTACAGCGACGACAAGCATTGGGTTCTGCGAAACTACAAATGCAACATGCAATATTCGAGCAAGAATCCCAATTACTATCATCTATTACATCCGAAGATTTGAAGCAAGCTCAGCAGGAAGAACAACGACATCAGCCTATTTCAAATAGAGCTGTGAAACATTTATTTTCCCATGTTCGTGCAACAGCATCTCGCGTTATAGGAACAGATGCATCGCGGTTTCGACAACGTAGCAAGATATGGTCAACATCAATTATATTGAATCCTCCCACAATCTGGGCAACTATCAATTTATCAGATTTGCACGATCCTGTTGCACAAATTTTTGTGGGCGAACAAATTGATTTGAATCATTTTGGCGCAACTTTCGGGCCAGATGCAAATCGTCGCGCCAATAATATAGCAAACGATCCTTTTGGAGCAGCAGCATTTTTTCATTATATGATCCGTCTAGTCCTCAAAACATTATACGGCATTCATAGTTCATCGTTTCAAGTTTTTTCGCATCCGGGCATATTAGGTCATTTATCAGCGTATTTTGGCATGGTCGAATCTCAAGGTCGCGGTACTCTTCATCTGCATGTCTTATTTTGGATGCGCGACGCGCCGAGTGCACCAGAAATTCATGCATTGCTTCAGACGGATATTTTTCGGGATCAAGTTCGAGCGTATGTTCAAGAATGTATCCATGCACATATTCCCGGAATTGAAGCCAAGGATGATCTCCGATTTGTGCCAAATGCTGTAGATGTCGCATATTCCCGTCCACCAGATCCAAACAGTCCAGATTTCAATGCTCAATTCCATCGTATGGAATATTGTGCTGCTCGCGCAAAGCAAGTCCATACGTGTCGTAACAAGCAATGTTTGGTGTTAGATAGCCGTGGTTTTGTTCGTTGCAAACGAAGAGCACCTTGGCCTTGTTCTTCGACACCTTACATTGATGAAGGCGGAAGTTGGGGTCCAGAACGCCATTATGGTTTTCTCAATGGATGGAATCCGTCTATTATGGTTTATCTTCGATGCAATAATGATATCAAATTGCTTACAAATGGCCGCGATACAAAGAATGCGACATATTACATCACTTCTTATGCTGCGAAAGATCAAGGTCGACATTATAATTTCGCCGCGTTGATGGCAGAAGAATACGCATATCATCAGCAGCATTCATCATACCTTCATTCCTTGCGCGAAAATAATCGCTTGTTGGTGTTTCGCATGGTGCATAAATCAAATTCGCAGCAAGAAATATCAGCTACGATGGCTATTTCCCATATCATGGATTGGAAAGACTATTACTGTTCGCATTCTTATACTCCAATCTATTGGTCATTATTTGTAGGAGCTTTAACAGCCGCGTTCCCTGCTTTATTAAGGTATGTTTTACAAATATATTGTTATATGTGTGACTAAACATTTATATAGTGCTGAAAGATCAGAATTCTCTACCTCGAGCTTACAGGAGTCATTATCGCAGATTTCAAGGTATGTTGATAACATTAAATAATGGAAGAAATATTAACAATGAAATATTATTTAGAGCAGAACGAAGTCGAGATCTAAATGATGAATCATCACAAAATATGGATGCTCGTGAGGTAAGTAAATTGTACACAATATTAGAAGTTAAAATTAATGTGTGTATATAGCAAGGGGATTTTTCGACAATAGAAATCAATATCAATTCGAATCAAACTTTATATGGAAAATCACAAGTGATCGATTATTCGTTGCGTGGACAAGGCCTTTCTGGATTGAGTATGATGGATTTTTTCATGAATACATGGGAAACAATCATAGATGCTCGTGGTCATTCAGTCGATTCTGAGCAAGAGCCAATTCTTCACACAGCAGGACGTCTTCGACATGAACGATTTCCATATTTACCATCTCATCCACGCGCCAATTCCAAAATGCGAGTTCTACGATCAGAAGGTCATAATACACTTCCAAATTTCATAGGATCGTACTTTCCAAGATCCGATGATGATTCAAAACGATTGTTCTACTGCGCTTGCATGCTTATGTTGCTAAAACCATGGCGAAATCTTGCAGAAGATCTACGGACTCCTACGGAGAATTGGAATACTGCATTCGAATCATTTATGAGCTCTGCTTCCACTCGAATACACAAGATTGTTGCAGGGATTCAATACTTTCACGAATGTCGCTCTGCAGCCATCGACGGTCCTCACGATTTTGAAGATAGCGAGGCTCGACAACACAACGATGGAAGTGAAAATGATTCTGAAATGTTGTATTCAACAATTCAACTTACAAACAACGACATTCAAAGCATCTTGAATACGCAAGAGCCTACTGATCGAGAAGATCTTCATGGTGTTCATGCAGTTATGATTGCTCGGCGAGCTGGCATTTTCTCAGTATCTGACGATGCATGGCTAGTTGATAGCAATCATCTTCAGCGAACAGTTCATGCAGCTGATGGTGAAGACTTCCAACATTTGCAAGAATGGAAATCGCAGCTTGAACACGAACATTCACTTCAGAATATTCAATTCGGTACTTCAACAGATTTGATACCACTCGATGATAATTTGGATCATTATCAATCTTCGAAGCCTTCCGTTGAATCTATGGAATCAGTACTTGTCTCATCAGCATCCTACAATGATACTATAACACCTCAGACAAAACCTACGACAATGATACCCATGCCGACTTCCACAATTCTAACAGCTCTTCCGCTCTCCAAGCTTAATGATGACCAACATCGCGCACATGATATTTTTATCTGGCATCTCGATTTAACACTTCGTGGTCTTGCGCCTCCACCATTGCGCATGATTATTCATGGAGAAGGAGGTACAGGAAAATCTTGTGTTATTCAATGCATCACCGAGTCTTTTGCAAAGCGAAATGCATCCGATTTACTTGTAAAAGGAGCATATACCGCAATAGCTGCTTGTCAGATTCATGGGAAAACTCTGCATTCGCTTGGGTGTCTGACTGTCAATCAACGAGATAAACATCATATATCTGACGAGACAAGAGCAAAATTGCAGCAAATTTGGATGAAACCTCGCTATTTCATCATCGACGAATTTTCCATGCTTGATAAATCATTCCTCGCTCAATTATCCTATCGTGTTTCCATTGGCCGCGCTCCATATGATCCAAAAGCAATGGAAGTTTCCTTTGGAAACATGAATTTGGGCATAACAGGCGACACTCACCAATTTCCTCCGATTGCGGCTGCATTCAATGAAATTCTATACCGTCCGAATCCAAATTGTCCGAAATCACAAGATTGCATTATTGGCGGCGATATTTATCATGAATTCAAAACAGTTGTAACCCTACACGAACAAAAACGCGTCGAAGATCCTATATGGAATGATTTCTTGCAAGCATTGCGATACGGAAGAGTTCAGAAACAACATTTATCAATGTTACGATCTCTTATTGTCGGTCACGAAGCATCCGAATATAAAGCGTCATATGATGAATTTCCCTGGAATGATGCGCCTTTGATTACTCCTCGACACGGTGTTAGGCGACGTTGGAATAATGCGGCATTGCGTCGTCATTGCAAAACTACGAAACAACCCATTTTTATCTTACCAGCACAAGATCGGATTCGAGGAGCGACACTCACAGCTACCGAACAAGCTCATGTTCGACTTCGCAAATCCGCATCTCATCGCGGAATCCGCAAGGATCTACCAGACGAGCTTGAAATAGCAATAGGCGCGAAGGTTCTTGTTACAGAGAATGTCGATACGGATCTCGACATCACGAATGGCGCTCGCGGGCAAATTGTTGATATTGTCCTACATCCGGATGAGCCTCTCATTGATTTCAATCAAAATATTATACGACTGCAACATCTACCGCTCTACATTCTTGTTCATTTGGATCAGACCCGCATTTCCAAATTATCAGGTTTATCTGAAGGCATCATCCCTATCGAGCCTCGTTTGCAAAACTTCACCATCAATATTCCATCGCCATCATCTCACAAATACATTCGACGTACTGTAACACGTCATCAGTTTCCGATGACATTGGCATGGGCTTTTACGGACTACCGTTCTCAAGGTCAAACCCTACCATTTGTGATTATCGATATTGCCACTCCACCTAGCGGCAAACCTTTAACGCTATTCAACCTTTACGTTGCTTTGTCTCGTAGTCGCGGACGTGCTAACATTCGCATCCTTCGGGATTTCGATGAAAGCATTTTCTTTTCGTCCCACGATTCCTATTTAGCGGATGAAGACAGACGCTTAGAACGACTAAATCAAGAAACAAAGCAACAATGGGAATATTTTCAAGCAAATCAAAATCAAGCCACCACGTCCGGCATATCTCAACAAAATTGTTAACTATTCTATGTAATATATTACTCTAATGTGAATGTGACCGTTTTATTTGTCGGTGTGTGCTGGGGAAGAGTGACGTGACAATTATGCACCAGTAGAGACCTTGCTCTGCAAGGTAATTTCCGCAATGCGTTATTCAGATACTTACCGCTAAAACACAAACGTACATATGTTGGGAGTTTATTGCAAGCTTCTACATATCTTAAAAGCTCTCAGTGCCGGAAAAATGTCATTTTACGCAAAAAAAGAAAAACATGCAGAGTGGGCGAAAAGACCAAGAAAAGAACGAAGTGCAAATTTGGCCGTGCCGGCTCGGCATAGATGATCACGTGTTACGTGTCAAGAGAATTTAGTTGAGACGCATCTTGGACCTGTAGTATGTACATCCACAATGTACGTCTCAGGCAAGAGAACAATTGCATTACTGTCATTTCTATCCAACAATGCTATTTGTTATATCTCCCATACGAACTGAGGCCAGGATGGAGCGATGCTTGACTCGCACGACGCAGACAAACAAGTGCGCGGAAAATGCCGGTGACCGATGACGGCTGCCGCCCCGCCATGCCCCGCGGACTCCTTTCGTTCCCGGGTGCCAGCCCAAGCACTAGCTTGAGATTTTCTTCATTTTTGATATAATTATTTGGATTAGACATCCGACCTACAAACATACGAGTCGTGCCCATCAATGTCCCCAAACTCCTCGCTCTTCGCTGTCAAAAACGCGGATCACGTCATCCGAGTTATACCCAACCACTGCACACTCGTTTGCAACGCAGAAAACGGTACGCGCTTCCATCACAGGGCCATCTATTACATACTGATCTATATATATATTACCTCCGAGTCTAGACTACCCGCCATTCCAACGCGACAATTAGGGCAGTCGAATACAGAAGATGCAAAGGCGCACGTCCGCAGTTTTCCTCCTTTCTGCCCCAATTCCAATCCGCACTCCCCCTATCTCCGTATAGAGGCGTCCCTAAGTACCACCTACCGACTCCACAAAAGATTGGGAGCGCCAAGTGCAGGGAATGTGCAGAGCTCGAAATTCATCCCACCCTCGCCTCCTCACCCACTTCGCGTTCCAGCGCGTTTGCGCGGGGACCTGAATTTAAAACGTAAGATGGCGATAGCGTGGCTGATAGGGATCACCTCGGCTGCGTTGCCAGCGAAGATATTGCGCTAGAACGTTCCCCCAGAGTGAAGAACGACCGCTTGGTGTTGTTTCGTGCACATTCTGGAGTTCTGGATGGACGATGGGCAATTCGGAGGCGATTGGGGGTGTTTCCGGAGACTAGGGTCAAGTAGCTATGGAGTTGGTTGTCTATACTGTGTAGTTTTCGGGTGGCTAGTGCGCCGCCGCCTTCGTGAAACTGGATATCGAGCGGATACGCACCCAAAACGCATGAAATCGCCTTCGTTCACGAAATCCTAAAACTCCTTATTTCGGGCTGAGAGTGGTATAGGAGGTGAAATAAGTTAAAGCAAAGCTAATTACAAGGTTAACAAGGCGATAGCGCTATTTGCGAACGATGCACGGCCGATTTTCGAATTGAAGAACACATGAAATCGGCGTAATTGACGAATTTCCAAAACCCGTCTGTTCGGCCTGAGAGTGGAATCGTAGGTCGAATAAGGTAAAGGGAACCCAATTATGGAATTTTCCAGGCGATAGCAACAGATACGAATGCGCGGGCGGCCAAACGAGCGGGGGAGATGAGTGAGATCGAGATTCGGCTAACGGACTCAACGGACCCTGGACGTAGTTTCCTCCGAAAACATATCTTCCTATTGAGATCTATGTACGTACATGCTACCAAAATACTATAAGAACCCTATGGATTCGACGTCTATCCCTCATTCCACATTTCCCTCTTCTCCTCTCTTTCCATCCTCTCCTCTCTCCTGTGCTCCTCTCTCCATTTGTCCTCATCCTCCTCGCACTCGCTTCGCATTCGCCTCGCCTCGCCTCGCCTCGCCACCCCCGCCTACAGCAAGCCGACACCGGCAACGTCTCCTCGCCGTCGGAGACCCGCACACTCACCAGCGCCCTCTCCCAGCGCCCATCCCCCGCCTCCAGCATGCTCCTTGCTCGACACACGACGTCGGTAAGCATCCTTCTTTGTCCTCTTCATCGTCCCAGCGCATGCTAACCACCCCGTTTCGCAGGCGGCCTCCCCCGTTCGAGATCGAAGGTGAGCGATTGACCTTCTGACATCAGACCGTTCGCTCACCGTGCGCAGCCTGCCTCCAGGTCATTTCGCTGCTGCACGCTGCATGGGTAAGTCGTCGGTCATCCGTTGACGCTGCTGTTTGCTGAGTTGAGGACGTTTGCTGGCGCGCCGGCAGCGCGCAGATCGATGCCCACGGGTTGTTCGCTGTCGTATATCATCGTGCCTTGAGTATCCGAGAGGTGGGCAGGTTGGAGAGGACGGAGTCGGGTCGTGTCGTTGAGGTCGGGGCCTAGGTGAGTGCTTGTTTCCTCTCGATCGACCTCGGAGCAGGGGCACAGGCGGCAACGCTGCACACGACGGTGAGCATTCTCACGTTCGCGGCAGAATGGATAAATTGACTTACCTTGACATCTACGCAGCGACGTCCGTTCTCGTCCTGGGCGGTAGCGGAGAGACCGCGGATGTCGATACTTGAGACGACGAGGCCTCGTGATCGTCGTTCCCAACGCCGATGACGAGGCACCTGCTAAATCGGTGCACCTCGGACTTGTTCAGACGTCGCAGCGACGCCGCCGCCGTGGCTCCAGATGCAAATCTACGCAAAGTGAGTACCGTGTCTTTCAAAAAGTTGAGAGAATACTTACCTGGTGCTCGAGACCTTGACAGATGACTAGATGCTGTCTTGAGCGTCTGCGGCGCATCAAGACGTTGCGGATCTATGGAAACGTTGAGTAGACACTTACCGATGGCGCGAGAACCTCGGCAGGTCGTTGTTTGCGGCTCCGTGCATCGACGACGGGCTTGATCGTGAGCTGGATGCGTGGTGCGGGCTCGTGGTGCGTGGGTCGGTGGTGGATCGTGTCCCTGTCCGTAAGGAGTGAGTCGGCGTCCATCTGTTCACTGCCATTTGCTGACTTGACGCAGCGACGGCGATCGCAGATCGATGCGCCGGGCTGTTCGTTGTTGTGCATCGCCGCGCCGTGGGTATCTGAGGGCGGGCAGGTTGAGAAAGGCGGAGGAGGGTCGTATCGTCGAGAGGGTCGTATCGTTGAGGTCGGGGCCAAGGTGAGTGTTCTTCTTGATCACGTTGCGGAACAAGGTGAGTTGCATTCAATCAGACTGGATGGCTGAGCTTACCTTGGCGTCTGCGCAGAGACGTCCGTGAGTGGGGAAGGCATCCACGTCGTGGCCGGCAGTAGAGACGCCGCGGATGCAACGAGGCGTTGTGTTCGTCGTTCCCAGCCGTCTTGAGCATGTGCGGGGCGTCGAGATGGTGCGGATCTATGCAACGTAAGTACCATCTGCCTTTGACATGTCAAGTAAACACTTACCATTGGGGCGAGAACCTCTGCAGGTTGTTGTTATCAAGGAGGTGGTGCTAGTGGAGGCTCGTAGTGTGTGGATGAGTGGTGGAGGTGTCGCTGTTGGGAGATGCGCACGTGCGGAGGAGGGACGTTGCTGTCGGGTGTGATCGCAACGAGGCGCCGTTGGACCAGTTGTATGAAGGGGGAGGCTGTGGATGGAAGGGACGGGGCTGCGGACGGGAGGAGTGATGAAGGAAGGAGCGGATGGGAGAGAGCAGGCGTGGGACAGGCGCTTATTCGTAGTCTGTTTCTCTGCCAATTGAAGTCGTCTTGGATCCTGGCCACCTGGCAGTCGCCATGTTCTGCATTACTTTGCATCGACTCTGAAATTACTCGTTCGAAATGGTCGACAGGAAACCCTCTGGACTCTGGCGGCCTTCACCATATATAACCAACGGCCTAGCCATGATGATGATGATGATCGACCAGGTCCGCGTGCGTCATACTGTGTCAGTTGCTCTATATAAATGACAACATACCATTCAGCATTCGTGCTTGAACCTACTAACCACCACATCCACCTTCCCACTCTCACTAGCTAACCTTTAACAACCATGCCATCATCCATCACTGTACCCCCGACGGAACTGACCCCGTTCAAGATCGCAGTCCCGCACCAAGAGATCCACGCGCTGAAACAAAAGCTCGCACTCGCCACCCTCCCCAACGAGGTCGAAGGCGCCGGCCGCGACTACGGCGTGCCGCTCGAGGACATCGAGCGCCTCCTCACGCGCTAAATTCGGCTATGAATGGAGCGAACACGAGAAGAAGCTCAACGAAGAGCTGCCGCAGTTCCAGACGAAGATCGAGGTGGGCGGGTTCGGAACGCTGAATGTCCATTTCGTGCACAAACAGAGCACGGTCGACGGGGCTATTCCTTTGCTTTTTGTCCATGGATGTGCGTTTGCGCGAGCTTCTTGAGGAAAACGTTCATCTGACGCTGTTGTTTTAGGGCCTGGAGGATTCTTTGAAGTTCGCAAGATACTGCCCCTTCTGACGGAAGCGAAGCCGGATCAGCCTAGCTTCCACGTCGTCGCTCTCAGCTTGCCGGGCTATTGCTTTTCGGAAGCGCCGACGAAGGCAGGTTTTGGGATAGCCCAGTACGCCGAGGTATGTACCGTAGAGCAGAGCTCGTCGAGCATTTAGCAACATGGTTGACGTTGGCTTGCACATAGGTCGGGAACAAGTTGATGCTCGCCCTCGGGTATGAAGAATATGGTGGGTTGTCTACTTTTACTGACGAGCTGCTTGACGCGATTAATGTTGTTGCTGCTAGTTACGCAAGGAGGCGATTGGGGTTACGCTGTACGTCTCATTTCTCGTCCCGCGATATCACCCTCATAACCGAACTCTCCGACCTTCCGCAGATCACAAGAAAGATCGCCAGCGCCTACGGCGGAGAACACAGCAAAGCATGGCACACGAACTGGCAACAAGCCGCTCAGCCCACGTCAGTCCCACCTAACCCTTTCCAACACCATAATCTAACATCCCCCTCAATCCCAACAGCGGCCCACCCACTCTAACCAAATCCCCCCTCCTGTTTTTGCGCTACATAACATCGCCGTACACCCCCGCTGAGCAAGCGGGCTTGGAGCGCACGAAGTGGTTCAAGAAGCAGGAAGCGGGGTATTTCACGCTGCAGTCCACGAGGCCGCATACGCTTGCTTATGGTTCAGCTGTTGGGATAGCGTATAATGCACTTCCAACTGATATCTCGACGGAAAGTGTCCTTTTTCCCTCTGAATCCTTACGAAAACTGACGATTTTACCTCTGAAAGTTGCCTAAATGGGACTAATTTTTCTGAAATGAGCGTAGTCCCTACATCATAACACCTTTCCGTTTCATGTGAGCAGAGGTTAGCCCACCCCGAAGGGCAAGGCCATCCGTGGGCGGCGCAACGGCACCGCCCACACAAGTCTATCTACTAACTATGACAGGAAATACCTACAAGAGTCGGGTTACAAGGTCAGTAATGGGTTTTCGACAAGGGAATCACAACTCACCGTAATTCCGTGAATAGATCAAGTCCTAAACGGGGATTTTAGGGTTAGCATTGCGGCATTTATAGGGAGAAGTGGGAATACGCACCGTGTTTTTTCAAAGGTGAGGTAGTCACGGAATCTTCAGTAGGAGTCAGTGTCCGTAGTTAGTTCAATTGAGAATAAATGACTTACAAGTGCTGCTCATTTCAACGAGATAATTAGGGTTACGGCTCTTAGAGTTGAGTTGGCGGTGTCCGTGTCAGAGTCTAAAATGATCATTAGTATCACATACTAGGTAATTAAACACAAAGCACTCACCGGTTCTCTTCAGAAAGCCTCCCAGGCGACAACATATGGGCGCCTAAATGCCCAATCTCACAAGGGAGGGTAGATGCAACACCGACATGGGTTTGATGGTTGTGGTGGACAATGACCAGGGTGTGAAATTGAGACGGCGTGCTAGGCGCAGCACAGTAGCATCAACTCGACGTGGCAACAGAGGGGAGCAGCCGCGGGAAATCCAAACGGCGATGTCTTCGTGCGAGGGACGTGTGGGAACGGTCGCGGGAACTCCAAAAATCGAATTTACGTCGCAGCCTCATTTGAGAGGCATGTGGGCAGGTACAGGGGACAGCGGGAAGTCCAAATATCGACTTTAAATGGCGGGACAGCATGACCGCATGGCGGTGGCGGCGTAGGGCCCGAGTGCAAAGAGGGTGGTGCACTCAAGGTGACGGGGAGAACAAAAATCAAATTTCCGAGGCCTGGGCACTATAGAAGGCTGAGCTGGTGCGGGAGCATATGAATAGAGTTGAAAGAGGCGTGGAGTTGCGGGGATGCTCGAGTAGCGAGTTTGCGTAGCGGCGGCGGTGTAAGAAGGGTGTGGGAAAGTGTCCTGTGATTCGGATAACGTCCTGAAGGATGGGGTTGGTGGCGGGACATCCAAATATCAATTTTTGAACTGGGGGAGCAACATAGAACATGGGCAGTAGCCGCCTACGTGAAGACCGAGTCGGAGGGGTTGTGTTGCATGCGGTGAATGCGGCTGCAGCGCAAGCCGCTGGCGGGACGTCCAAATACCGAGTTTCGAGCTGCGAGAGGCGGTAAATGCGCAGGTCATTGTGTAGCAATAAATAAAGGATGGTGAATGGGTGTCCCAAGGTGTGTGCGGTGGCGGGACATCCAAAATCAAAATTTCATGGTGGGAGAGCGGATGCAAGGGGCACGAAAGCTTAAACGGGATCGCAGCGGCTTTTAAACAGCCGACAAGTGTTCTGTTAGAAAATAGAATGGTCAGACATGTACGAAAGTGTGAATAAATATTACTTACTATGCATCCAAGTTGGCATAACTGTAGCTACTTGGTAGCCATTCATGGGCGCTTAAACACTGTACGGTGGCAAACAACCTATCAACGAACTTGGTTAGTCTCTAGATAGATAAAGTATACAATAGAAAGGCTTACAGTTATGCTCAGCCATGGCGGACAATGAGGAGAGAGGGAATGATCATGGAAAATAGCATTACGACGGGGAAGGGGGGATGCGTTTCTCTCCAAAAACACTCCCACCTTTATACATTTTCAGCGCCAAGAATATTCAGGTTCCCCCCTCCTGCGATCACAAATCCGCATCATGACACAGGCTCTAGCCTCATACCCTCGTTACCAGCTGCCTCTATCAGAAATTCTTATATTAGCAGTCACTCAGGGATGCTCCATTACTCATTGTAGCCTCCGTCCCCTTCTCGCGCCTATCTTTGCAACTGCATCTGCGGCTCCTTTTTTCCACTCACAAGTACCTATTCATATTGACTCGTTCTACAATATCCATTTTTTGAATTCACATCCTTCACGTCTCCAGTATTCCCTCCTGCGAGCATCACTCTCCAAAAATAGTAAACATTGACTTACAGGGAAGTCGACTATCATAAACGTAACCTTTCCAAACGTAACAAATATTTGTGTGCGATTCTCCGGAGTCTCCGACGCTTCAACAACTCACCCGTACCTTCAGATTTCTACCTTGAGATTTCTCCCTCGTACTCTCCTCTGCATATTTCATTGACCTCTCAATCTTTCACCACCTCTGCATCCCAATTCATTTGTGATCTCCTTTCTGTAGATAATGGAACATATTCAAATGGGATTACAACTTACTAAGGCCTACGTTAACATCCCTGCATTTGATCGACCCACCAAAGTAGATGCAGACAACCGCCACCCACAATGATATCGGTTGTCACCTCCATCCCCTCATCATATTCGCGGTGCGTTCAAGTCGTCTCAATTTTTCATAAGCGGCAGCGGCAGCGGTATTAGTTACGAGATAAACAAATCTCTCGTGCATTTGAACATGAAGCCATGGTGTTAATAACCCGTCTCACTCGAATTCTGGAAGACTGATGGGAATGCAAAATAAATGCCCCAATTCCGAACGCGGTTAAGCTCAAGGCGCGTGAGTGCGCCGCAACTGACCATTAGATCGGGTTGAAGCGCTGCGAGCAAATGCACTTCAATTTTATTCTAAGAGCACAATTCAGATTCAAAAGGATAATGTCGAACACTAAATAGCGTATGCATATCTTGAAATGCATTTGAGCGCAGGCGGAAGCAACCCGCACTCGCCGGACCACTGCACCACTCCGCATTTGAACTTCCACCATCCAGATGTCCCCAAAACACCTAGATTCCCTCTCGTAAAATCTATTATTGCATCACATCGGGTGCCTGTAGCGTACACAATTTGTGTGACCTTGGCGCGCCGTATCCACGAGAGAATTTCGAACAGAACATTGCTCGGTGGCACGCTGCGGACAAACACGTCCGCGCAACACAAATATTTGTATTCCGCGAGTCCGCAAAGACGTGCTTATTAAATCAGAGTGTCAATTTGTAAGTAGGGCTAGAATGGATCAATGAGCACCTGAATTGAAGCGCTGTGAACGTGGCACGGTCATGCCGCCAATTTTAGTAGCGAGTGTGGCGCAGCATCATGCGCGCCGTTGAACTCACAATGTTCACCCATAAGCACAGAAAAGGGGAGTCCTACCACATTACCGCATGGGGTATGTGTGGTAAATATATAGTGGCCTAAATAAATGGGTCGAGCGTCGGTGGACATAAATCACCCGCTGACTGTAACACAAACCGCTCTTCCTCGCCCGAATCGCTGTTTGAACGGCAGATATGGAGCTCAATTATTCAGGTACACTTGAAACATACTTATAAATAGAAATGTACTACTGCCGAGCTTCCCGCGTGAGATTGGCGAGCGCAACAACGCACACGGACTTGAGATTCACTACGCAGCGCCTGCGCCGCTCACTGAATTCCCAGTGCAAACCTTGATTATACTGCATAATCGTTTTAAGACATTTAGAAAAACCTATTTAGTACTACTCATCAGAAGATTGAAATCAAGGTGTTCGCGTTACGAGCCTGGCGGCGTGTGCCACAACCTTGATTGTGTCGCAGCCACGGCGCACGCGCTCTCAAATTCGTCGAGTGCACGGTGGGCACACACAGAAACTAGCCTTCAACTGCATTGATTGCATTCCCCGTAAGTGTGATATGCTGTTTAATTAAGATATGTTATCATATGAACTCATTTGAATGGGAAATTGACATGACACTCGACCCCTCCCTCCTCACCCGAATCGCCGTTTGCAACGCGAAAAACGTACGTGTTTCAAATAAAGGGGCGTGTATAAATACCTATTAATAGTAATATACTATCTCCGGGTGTATCGTGTACGAATTCTCAGCGCAACAAGGCACGAAGAATGAGGAAGATCAGACGGTGCATTTGCAGCGTCCAGTGAATTACAATGTTATTTCTTAATTATATCTCCCGATATCTTTAAGGTAGGTAGTTATACATGTATAGTACAAGTCGCAAAAAAATTTGGAGTGATAGCTAAAGCGCTGCGAACGTGGCACGGTGTGCCACCAATGTCAACTGTGAATTCCCGCCAGCGCACGCGCTTTGAATTCACCACCGTTTGCACAGCGCAAGCCCAAAAAGGGATATTACACTCCACTGAGTACGTCCTCCACTACCCGGATATATAATTTTGAAGGGAGGCAAACACGTACGAGCGCAGAAGCGAACCCACACCCCACCCCTTCCTCCTCACCCGAATCGCCGTTTGCAACGCAGAAAACGGTACGCGCTTCCATCACAGGGCCATCTATTACATACCGATCTATATATATATTACCTCCGAGTCTAGACTACCCGCCATTCCAACGCGACAATTAGGCTGTTGAATACAGAAGATGCAAAGGCGCAGGTCCGCCATTTTCCTCCTTTCTCCCCCAATTCTAATCCGCACTTCCCCTATCTCCGTATACAGGCATCCCTAAGTACCACCTACCGACTCCAAAAAAGATTGGGAGCGCCAAGTGCAGGGCTTGTGCAGCACTCGAAATTCATCCCACCCTCGCCTCCTCACCCGCTTCGCATTCCAACGCGTTTGCGCGGGGACCTGAATTTAAAACGTAAGATGGCGATAGCGTGGCTGATAGGGATCACCTCGGCTGCGTTGCCAGCGAAGATATTGCGCTAGAACGTTCCCCCAAAGTGAAGAACGACCGCTTGGTGTCGTTTCGTGCACATTCCGGAGTTCTGGATGGACGATGGGCAATTCGGAGGCGATTGGGGGTGATTCCGGAGACTAGGGTCAGGTAGCTGTGGAGTTGGTTGTCTGTACTGTGTAGTTTTCTGGTGGCTAGTGCGCCGCCGCCTTGGTGAAACTGGATATCGAGCCTGTCGCATGAAATCGCCTTCGTTCACGAAATTCTAAAACTCCTTATTTCGGGCTGACAGTGGTATAGGAGGTGAGATAAGTTAAATCAAAGCTAAATACAAGGTTAGCAAGGCGATAGCGGTGTTTGCGAACGATGCACGGCCGATTTTCGAATTGAAGAACACATGAAATCGGCTTAATTGACGAAGTTCCAAAACTCGTTTGTTCGCCCTGAGAGTGGAACCATATGTAGAATAAGGTAAAGGGAACCCAATTATGGAATTTTCCAGGCGATAGCAACAGATACGAATGCGCGGGCGGCCAAACGAGCGGGGGAGATGAGTGAGATCGAGATTCGGCTAACGGACTCAACGGACCCTGGACGTAGTTTCCTCCGAAAACATATCTTTCTATTCAGATCTATGTACGTACAGGCTACCAAAATACTATAAGAACCCTACGGAGTCGACATCTATCCCTCATTCCATAGTTCCCTCTTCTCCTCTCTTCCCATCCTCTCCTCTCTCCTGCGCCTCTCCATCGTCCTCATCCTCCTCATCCTCCTCGCACTCGCTTCGCATTCGCCTCGCCTACCCTCGCCACCCCCGCCTACAGCGAGCCCACACCGGTAAGCAACGTCTCCTCGCCGTCGGAGACCCGCTCACTCACCAGCGCCCTCTCCCAGCGCCCATCCCCCGCCTCCAGCATGCTCCTCGCTCAATGCACGACGTCGGTAAGCATCCCGCATCGTCCTCTTCATCGTCCCAGCGCATGCAAACCACACCGTTTTGCAGGCGGCTTCCCTCGTTCGAGATCGAAGGTGAGCGATTGACCTTCTGCCGTCAGACCATTCGCTCACCGTGCGCAGCCTGCCCCCAGGCCATTTCGCTGCTGCACGCTGCACGGGTAAGTCGTCGGTCATCCGTTGACGCTGTTGTTTGCTTACTTGATGCTGTTTGTGGTTGCGCCGGCGGCGCGCAGATCGATGCCCCCGGGCTGTTCGTTGTCGTGTATCGTCGCGCCGTGAGTATCTGAGTGCCGAGAGGTGCGCAGGTTGGAGAGACGGAGTCGGGTCGTATCGTTGAGGTTAGGGCCTAGGTGAGTGCTTGTTTCTTCTCGATCGACCTCGGAGCAGGAGCACAGGCGGCAACGCTGCACACGACGGTGAGCATTCTCACGTTCGCGGCAGAGTGGATAGACTAACTTACCTTGACGTCTGCGCAGCGACGTCCGTTCTCGTCCTGGGCGGTAACGGAGAGACCGCGGATGTCGATACATGAGACGACGAGGCCTCGTGATCGTCGTTCCCAACGCTGATGACGAGGCACCTGCTTAATCGATGCGCCTCGGCGAGTCTTCGTTTGGCCACTAGTCGTCGGAGCAACGCCGCCGCCGTGGCTCCAGATGCAAATCTACGCAAAGTGAGTACCGTGTCTTTCAAAAACGTCGAGAGAATACTTACCTGGTGCTCGAGGCCTTGACAGATGACTAGATGATGTCTTGAGCGTCTGCGGCGCATCAAGACCTTGCGGATCTATGGAAACGTTGAGTAAATGCTTACCCATGGGGCGAGAACCTCGGCAGGTCGTTGTTTGCGGCTCCATGCATCGACGGCGGTCTTGATCATGAGCTGGATGCACGGTGCGGGCTCGTGGTGCGTGGGTCAGTGGTGGATTGTGTCGCTGTCCGTAAGGGGTGAGTCGGCGTCCATATGTTGACGCTCTCGTTTTCTGACTTGACGCGCTGTTTGTGGCAGCGACGGCGATCGCAGATCGATGCGCCGGGCTGTTCGTTGTTGTGCATCGCCGCGCCGTGGGTGTCTGAGGGATGGGCAGGTTGAGAAAGGCGGAGGAGGGTCGTATCGTCGAGGGGGTCGTGTTGTCGAGGTCGGGGCCAAGGTGAGTGTTTCTTCTTGATCACACTGCAGAACAAGGTGAGTTGCATTCAATCAGACTGGATGGCTGAGCTTACCTTGGCGTCTGCGCAGAGACGTCCGTGAGTGGGGAAGGCATCCACGTCCTGGCCGGCAGTAGAGACGCCGCGGATGCGACGAGGCGTTGTGTTCGTCGTTCCCAGCCGTCTTGAGCATGTGCGGGGCGCCGAGATGGTGCGGATCTTTCAACGTAAGTACCATCTGCCTGTGATATGTCAAGTAAACACTTACCGCTGGCACGAGAACCTCTGCAGGTCGTTGTGCGCAAGGAGGTGGTGCTAGTGGAGGCTCGTAGCGTGTGGATGAGTGGTGGAGGGTGTCGCTGTTGGGAGATGCGCACGTGCGGAGGAGGGATGTTGCTGTCGGGTGTGATCGCAACGAGGCGCCATCGGACCAGTTGTCTGAAGGGGGAGGCTGTGGATGGAAGGGATGGGCGCCTGCAGGGACGGGCTGCGGATGGAAGGAGCGGATGGGAGATGGGACGTGCATGGTTGGACACGAGAGAGAGCAGACCGGCGCCTATTCGTAGGCTGTTGACTGAATGGGTGGGTCGGGGCTGTTGAGTACACACAAGGCTTGCGAAGGAATGAGAAGATAGAGTCGAGAATCGTGCTGAGCCCGCTCGAAGAATTGTTCCCACATTCCTCAAATTCTCCCGGGTCCATTCCCGCGCCTCTGCCAATTAAAGTCGTCCTGGATCCTCGGTCTATCACTGGAATGTCACCGCCCTTGTCCTATCATGGTCCATATAACGTGGAGGCTCCTCACAGAACATAACTAGACTGCTACTTCACATCATGTGCCAGGCAGAGTTGCGGCCAACAAGCAGCTACTGACAGCTTCAGAAGCCAACGAAACAGCGACGAAACGAGTAAAGTCACACTTAGGTCCAGGCTCAAGTATAAGTAACTCGTAAATTCATACTCAAGTTGAATTGCACTCCAACTGAAGAATAACTCATAATTGAAATTCAATTCAGGCGCAAATCTCTACACTCATACCTGCCCTATCTGAACGTCCGGCTGTGTATGTCAGCACAATGGCTACATCTCTTCATTGACTCCGACATTTCACAGCGAGGACGAAATCGATGGATATCAATTGCGAGCGAAGCGAAGCAATCATTCTCTTACTTACGGGAGGGTGTCCTGACTCCAAACCGAGGCCTGGGGCCGCGTCAGCTTCCAAATCAGGACACCCCGGCGGTTGTGTGGCGGCATAGCAGACGGCCGTGAAAGTGCTTCAAGTTTCTCTATCCATCTCATTCGCTCAATAATTTAGGTTCTGCGGGTGAGTTTCCAGATTCTATGATTAAGAATTGCACTCATGAACTCGGATGGCGCAGCGAGCTTTCCCGCGCAGGTGCAGCGGATCCTTAATATGGTACTTTTCACGACCATGCACTTACGATCGAGTAGCATTGGGCACCTGGCAGTCGCCATGTTCTGCGTTACTTTGCATCGACTCTGAAACTACCCGTTCGAAATGGTCGATGGGAAAACGCTGGAAACTCTCTTGACTCTGGACTCTGGCGGCCTTCACCATATATAACCAACGGCCTAGCCATGATGATGATGATGATCGACCAGGTCCGCGTGCGTCATACTGTGTCAGTTGCTCTATATAAATGACAACATACCATTCAGCATTCGTGCTTGAACCTACTAACCACCCTCACACCCACCTTACCGCTCTCTCACTTTGCTAGTCACTAGCTAACGTTCAACAACCATGCCATCATCCATCACCGTACCCCGACGGAACTGACCCCGTTCAAGATCGCAGTCCCGCACCAAGAGATCCACGCGCTGAAACAAAAGCTCGCACTCGCCACCCTCCCAACGAGGTCGAAGGCGCCGGCCGCGACTACGGCGTGCCGCTCGAGGACATCGAGCGCCTCCTCACGCGCTGGAAATTCGGCTATGAATGGAGCGAACACGAGAATAAGCTCAACGAAGAGCTGCCGCAGTTCCAGACGAAGATCGAGGTGGCGGGTTCGGAACACTGAATGTCCATTTCGTGCACAAACAGAGCACGGTCGACGGGGCTATTCCTTTGCTTTTTGTCCATGGATGTGCGTTTGCGCGAGCTTCTTGAGGAAAACGTTCATCTGACGCTGTTGTTTTAGGGCCTGGAGGATTCTTTGAAGTTCGCAAGATACTGCCCCTTCTGACGGAAGCGAAGCCGGATCAGCCTAGCTTCCACGTCGTCGCTCTCAGCTTGCCGGGCTATTGCTTTTCGGAAGCGCCGACGAAGGCAGGTTTTGGGATAGCCCAATATGCTGAGGTATGTCCCGTATAGTGAGCATTGGCAACATGGTTGACATTGGCTTGCACATAGGTCGGGAACAAGTTGATGCTCGCCCTCGGGTATGAAGAATATGGTGGGTTATATACTTTAACTGACTCGCTGCTTGACGCGATTAATGTTGTTGCTTCTAGTTACGCAAGGAGGTGATTGGGGGTACGCTGTACGTCTCATTTCTCGTCCCGCGATATCACCCTCATAACCGAACTCTCCGACCCTCCGCAGATCACAAGAAAGATCGCCAGCGCCTACGGCGGAGAACACAGCAAAGCATGGCACACGAACTGGCAACAAGCCGCTCAGCCCACGTCAGTCCCACCTAACCCTTCCCAACACCATAATCTAACCACCCTCTCAATCCCAATAGCGGCCCACCCACTCTAACCAAATCTCCCCTCCTGTTTTTGCGCTACATAACATCGCCGTACACCCCCGCTGAGCAAGCGGGCTTGGAGCGCACGACGTGGTTCAAGAAGCAGGAAGCGGGGTATTTCACGCTGCAGTCCACGAGGCCGCATACGCTTGCTTATGGTTTGGCTGTTGCCATTGGGATTAATGCACTTCCAACTGATATCTCGACGGAAAGTGTCCTTTTTCCCTCTGAATCCTTATGAAAACTGACTATTTTACCTCTGAAAGTTGCCTAAATGGGACTATTTTTTCTGAAATGAGCCTAGTCCCTACATCACAACACCTTTCCGTTTCATGTGAGCAGAGGTTAGCCCACCCCGAAGGGCAAGGCCATCCGTGGGCGGCGCAACGGCACCGCCCACACAAGTCTATCTACTCACTATAACAGGAAATACCTACAAGAGTCGGGTTACAAGGTCAGTAATGGGTTTTCGACAAGGGAATCACAACTCACCGTAATTCCGTGAATAGGTCAAGTCCTAAATGGGGATTTTAGGGTTAGCATGGCGGTGTTATAGGGAGAAGTGGGAATACGCACCATGTTTTTTCAAAGGTGAGGGAGCCACGGAATCTGCAGTAGGAGTCAGTGTCTGTAGTTAGTTCAATTAAGAATAAATGACTTACAAGTGCTGCTCATTTCGACGAGACAATTAGGGTTACGGCTCTTAGAGTTGAGTTAGCGGTGTCTAAAATGATCATTAGTATCACATACTAGGTAATTAAACACAAAGCACTCAACGGTTCTCTTCAGAAAGCCTCCAAGGCGACAACACATGGGCGCCTAAATGCCAAATCTCCCGAGGAAGAGTAGAGGCACCACTGACATAGGTTTGGTTGTTGTGGTGGACACTGGCCAGGGTGTGGAATCGAGAGGGCGTGGTAGGCGCAGCACAGTAGCGGCAATAGAGGGGAGCGGCCGAGGGAAATCCAAACGTTGATGTCAAGTTCTTGCGAGGGACGTGTGGGAACGGTCGCCGGAACTCCAAAAATCGAATTTATGTCGCAGCCTCATTTGAGAGGCATGTGGGCAGGTAGAGTGGATAGCGGGAAGTCCAAATATCGACTTTAAATGGCGGGACAGCATGACCGCATGGCGGTGGCAGCGTAGGACCCGAGTGCAAAGAGGGTGGACCCTGGGTGGTGCACTCAAGGTGACGGGGAGTCCAAAAATCAAATTTGCGTGGCATGGGCACTGTAGAAGGCTGAGGTGGTGCAGGAACATATGAATGTCGCGTTGAAAGGGGTGTGGAAATGCGGGGATGCTCGAGTAGCGAGCTTGCATAGCGGCGGCGGTGTGAGAAAGGTGTGGGAAGGTGGCCTTCAATTGGGTCAACGTCTTGAAGGATGGGGTCGGCGGCGGGACATCCAAATATCGATTTTGGAGCGTGGGGAGCGACAGGGAACATGGGCAGTAGCCGCCAATGTGAAGACCGAGTCGGAGGGGTCGTGTTGCATGCGGAAAATGCGGCTGCAGCGCAAGCCGCTGGGACGTCCGAATATCAAGTTTCGAGCCGTGAGACGAGGTGAATGCGCAGGACATTATGTGTAATAAAATAAGGATGGTGGGTGTCCCAAGGTGTGTGCAGTGGCGGAAGTCCAAAATCAAAATTTCATGGTGGGAGAGCGGATCCAAGGGGCACGAAAGCTTAAACGGGATCGCAGCGGCTTTTAAACAGCCGACAAGGGTTCTGTTAGATAATAGAACAGTCAGACATGTACGAAAGCGTGAATAAATAACTTACCATGCATCCGAGTGGGCATAACGTAGCTACTCGGTAGCCATTCACGGGCGCCTAAACACTGTACGGTGTCCAACGACCTATCAACGAACTTGGTTAGCCTCTAGATAGATAAAGTATACAATAGAAAGCTTACAATTATGGTAAGCCATGGTGGACGATGAGGAGAGAGGGAATGATCATGGAAAATAGCATTACGACGGGGAAGGGGGGATGTGTTTCTCCCAAAAACACTCCCACCTTTATACATTTTCAGCGCCAAGAATATTCAGGTTCCCCCTTCCTGCGATCACAAATCCGCATCATGACACAGGCTCTAGCCTCATACCCTCGTTACCAGCCGCCTCTATCAGAAATTCTTATATTAGCAGTCACTCAGGGATGCTCCATTACTCACTGTAGCCTCCGTTCCCTTCTCGCGCTGTCTCTGCATCTGCCCCGGGCTCCCCTTTTCCACTCACAAGTACCTATTCATATTCACTCATTCTACAATATCAATTTTTGAATTCACGTCCTTCACGTCTCCAGTATTCCCTCCTGCGAGCATCACTCTCCAAAAATAGTAAACATTGACTTACAGGGAAGTCGACTATCATAAACGTAACCTTTCCAAACGTAATAAATATTTGTGTGCGATTCTCCGGAGTCTCCGACGCATCAACAACTCACCCGTACCTTCAGATTTTTACCTTGAGATTCCTCCCTCGTACTCTCCTCTGCACATTTCATTAACCTCTCAACCTTTCACCGCCTCTGTATCCCAATTCATTTGTGATCTCCTTTCTGTAGATAATGGAACATATTCAAATGGGATTACAACTCACTAAGCCCTACATTAACATCCCTGCATTTGATCGAAGTGAATGCAGACAACCGGCACCCACAATGATATTGGTCGTCGCCTCCATCCCCTCATCATATTCACAGTGCGGTCAAGTCATCTCGATTTTTCATTCACGTAAGCGGAAGCGGTAGGAGTTACGAGATAAACTAATCTCTCGTGCATTTTGAACATGAAGCCATGGTGTTAATAACTCGTCTCACTCGAATTTGGAAGACTGATGGGAATGCAAAATATATGCCCCAATTCCGAACGCGGTTAAGCTCAAGAAGCGCGTGAGTGCGCCGCAATTGACCATTAGATCGGGTTGAAGCGCTGCGAGCAAATGCACTTCAATTTTATCCTCAAAGAGCACAATTCAGATTCAAAATGAACACTAACTCCTACCTAGTGTATGTGTATCTTGAAATGGATTTGAGTGCAGGCGGCAAGCAAGCCGCCCTCGCCGGAATACTGCATCACCCTGCACTCGAACTTCCACCATCGAGATGTCCCGAAACGCCTAGATTCTCTCTCGTAAACTCTATTATTGCATCACATCGGTGCCTGTAGCGTACACAAACTGCGTGACCTTGGCGCGCGTATCCACGAGAGAATTCTGAACAGAAAACAGCCGCTGTGGACAAACAAGTCCGTGCAGCACGAATATTGTATTCCGCAGGTTTCAAGATGCTTACTAAATATGAGTGTAAATTTGTAGTAGGCTAGATTGGAGCATGAGCACTGAAATTGAAGCGCTGTGAACGTGGCACGTCATGCCGCCAATTTTAGTAGCCAGTGTGGCGCAGCATCATGCGCGCCATTGAACTCACAAGCATTCAGCCATAAGCACAGAAATGGGGAGTCCTACCACATTACCGCATGGGTATGTGTGGTAAATATATAGTGGCCTAAATAAATGGGTCGAGCATCGGTGGATAGACATCAACCGCTGACCGTAACACAACCCACTCTTCCTCGCCCGAATCGCCATTTGAATGGCAGATACGGAGCTCAATTATTCAGGTACACTTGAAACATACTTATAAATAGAAATGTACTAATACCGAGCTTAGCGCGTGAGATCGGCGAGCGCAACAACGCACACGGACTTGAGATTCACCAGCGCCTGCGCCGCTCACTGAATTCCCAGTGCAAACCTTGATTATACTGCACAAGCGTTTTGAGACACATAGATACACCTATTTAGTACTAATTATTTGAAGAAATACATTAAAAAAATTGGTGTTATGGCCTGGCGGCGTGTGCTACAACCTTGATTGTGTCGCAGCCACAGCGCACGCGCTCTCAAATTCGTCAATTGTACGATGGGCACGCACAAAATATAGCCGTAAACTGCGTTGATTATATGCCCGGTAAGCTTGATATGCTGTTTGATTGAGATATGAACTCATTTGAATGTGAAATTGACATGACAATCGACCCCTCCCTCCTCACCCGAATCGGCGTTTGCAACGCGAAAAACGTACGTGTTTCAAATAAAGGGGCGTGTATACATACCTATTAATAGTAATATACTATCTCCGGGTGTATCGTGTACGAATTCTCAGCGCAACAAGGCACGAAGAATGAGGAAGATCAGACGAAGCGCTTGCAGCGTACATTGAATTAATATGTCATTTCTTAATTATATCTCCCAAAATCCTCAGCGTAGGTAGGGATAAATGTATAGTACAAACCGCAAAAAAGTTTGTAGTGATATCTAAAGCGCTGCGAACGTGGCACGGTGTGCCACCGATGTCAACTCTGAATTCCCGCCAGCGCACGCGCTTCGAATTCACCACAGTTTGCGGAGCGCAAGCGCAAAAGAGAGTAATATATTCCACTAAGTACGTCCTCCACGTCCCGGGTATACAGTTTTGAGGGGCGGCAAATGTGTACGAGCGCAGAAGTGAACCCACACCCAACCCCTTCCTCCTCTCCCGAATCGCCGTTTGCAACGCAGAAAACGTACGTGTTTCTATAACAGGGTCATAGATCAAGTATCTATTAATAGTAATATAGCTACCTCCGAGCCTAGCGTGTACGAATTCTCAGCGCAACAAGGCACGAAGAATGAGGAAGATCAGACGGTGCATTTGCAGCGTACATTGAATTACGATGTCATTTCTTAATTATATCTCCCAAAATTCTCAGCGTAGGTAGGGATAAATGTATAGTACAAACCGCAAAAAAGTTTGTAGTGATATCTAAAGCGCTGCGAACGTGGCACGGTGTGCCACCGATGTCAACTCTGAATTCCCGCCAGCGCACGCGCTTCAAATTCACCACTGTTTGCATAGCGCAAGCCCAAAAGAGAGTATTATATTCCACTAAATACGTCCTCCACTTCCCGGGTATACAGTTTTGAGTGGCGGAAAATGTGTACGAGCGCAGAAGTGAACCCACACCCAACCCCTTCCTCCTCACCCGAATCGCCGTTTGCAACACAGAAAACGTACGTGTTTCTATAACAGGGTCATAAATCAAGTATCTATTAATAGTAATATAGCTACCTCCGAGCCTAGCGTGTACAAATTCTCAGCGCAACAAGGCACGAAGAACGAGGAAGATCAGACGGTGCATTTGCAGCGTCCAGTGAATTACGATGTCATTTCTTAATTATATCTCCCAAAATTTTCAACGTAGATAGGTATACATGTATAGTACAGAGCGAAAAAAGTTTTAGAGTGATAGCTAAAGCGCTGCAAACGTGGCACGGTGTGCCACCAATGTCAACTCTGAATTCCCGCCAGCGCACGCGCTTTGAATTCACCACAGTTTGCACAGCGAAAGCCCAAAAAAGGATATTACACTCAACTAAGTACGTAATCCACTACCCGGATATATAATTTTGAAGGGAGGCAAACACGTACGAGCGCAGAAGCGAACCCACACCCCACCCCTTCCTCCTCACCCGAATCGCCGTTTGCAACGCAGAAAACGGTACGCGCTTCCATCACAGGGCCATCTATTACATACTGATTTATATATATACTACCTCCGAGTCTAGACTACCCTCCATTCCAACGCGACAATTAGGGCTGTTGAATACAGAAGATGCAAAGGCGCACGTCCGCCGTTTCCCTCCTTTCTCCCCCAATTCCAATTCACACTCCCCCTATCTCCGTATACAGGCGTCCCTAAGTACCACCTACCGACTCCAAAAAGATTGGGAGCGCCAAGTGCAGGGAATGTGCAGACTCGAAATTCATCCCACCCTCGCCTCCTCACCCGCTTCGCGTTCCAGCGCGTTTGCGCGGGGACCTGAATTTAAAACGTAAGATGGCGATAGCGTGGCTGATAGGGATCACCTCGGCTGCGTTGCCAGCGAAGATATTGCGCTAGAACGTTCCCCCAAGTGAAGAACGACCGCTTGGTGTCGTTTCGTGCACATTCCGGAGTTCTGGATGGACGATGGGCAATTCGAGGCGATTGGGGTGTTTCCGGAGACTAGGGTCAAGTAGCTGTGGAGTTGGTTGTCTGTACTGTGTAGTTTTCTGGTGGCTAGTGCGCCGCCGCTTGGTGAAATGGATATCGAGCCTGTACGCATGAAATCGCCTTCATTCACGAAATCCTAAAACCTTATTTCGAGCTGAGAGTGGTATAGGAGGTGAAATAATTTAAAGCAAAGCTAATTACAAGGTTAACAAGGCGATAGCGTTTGCGAACGATGCACGGCCGATTTTCGAATTGAAGAACACATGAAATCGGCGTAATTGACGAATTTCCAAAACCGTCTGTTCGCCTGAGAGTGGAACCTAGTAGAATAAGGTAAAGGGAACCCAATTATGGAATTTTCCAGGCGATAGCAACAGATACGAATGCGCGGGCGGCCAAACGAGCGGGGGAGATGAGTGAGATCGAGATTCGGCTAACGGACTCAACGGACCCTGGACGTAGTTTCCTCCGAAAACATATCTTTCTATTCAGATCTATGTACGTACAGGCTACCAAAATACTATAAGAACCCTATGGATTCGACGTCTATCCCTCATTCCACAGTTCCCTCTTCTCCTCTCTTCCCATCCTCTCCTCTCTCCTGCGCCTCTCCATCTCTCATCCTCCTCATCCTCCTCGCACTCGCTTCGCATTCGCCTCGCCTCGCCTCGCCACCCCCGCCACAGCGAGCCCACACCGGTAAGCAACGTCTCCTCGCCGTCGGAGACCCGCTCACTCACCAGCGCCCTCTCCCAGCGCCCATCCCCCGCCGTCCAGCGCCTCCAGCATGCTCCTCGCTCAACACGACGTCGGTAAGCATCCGCTCGTCCTCTTCATCGTCCCAGCGCATGCAAACCACCCGTTTCGCAGGCGGCCTCCCTCGTTCGAGATCGAAGGTGAGCGATTGACCTTCTGACATCAGACCGTTCGCTCACCGTGCGCAGCCTGCCTCCAGGTCATTTCGCTGCTGCACGCTGCACGGGTAAGTCGTCGGTCATCCGTTGACGCTGTTGTTGCTGACTTGACGTTTGTGGGCGCCGGCGCGCGCAGATCGATGCCCGGGCTGTTCGTTGTCGTGTATCGTCGCGCCGTGAGTATCGAGTCCGAGAGGCGCAGGTTGGAGAGACGGAGTCGGGTCGTATCGTTGAGGTAGGGCCTAGGTGAGTGCTTGTTTCTTCTCGATCGACCTCGGAGCAGGGGCACAGGCGGCAACGCTGCACACGACGGTGAGCATTCTCACGTTGCGCAGAATGGATATAACTTACCTTGACGTCTGCGCAGCGACGTCCGTTCTCGTCCTGGGCGGTAACGGAGAGACCGCGGATGTCGATACATGAGACGACGAGGCCTCGTGATCGTCGTTCCCAACGCTGATGACGAGGCACTGCTAAATCGTGCGCCTCGCGGTTCGTTGGCCACAGTCGTCGAGCGACGCCGCCGCCGTGGCTCCAGATGCAAATCTACGCAAAGTGAGTACCGTGTCTTTCAAAAAGTCGAGAGAATACTTACCTGGTGCTCGAGACCTTGACAGATGACTAGATGCTGTCTTGAGCGTCTGCGGCGCATCAAGACGTTGCGGATCTATGGAAACGT
The DNA here is from genome assembly GCA_009935795.1 of Pholiota adiposa. Classification (NCBI taxonomy): domain Eukaryota; kingdom Fungi; phylum Basidiomycota; class Agaricomycetes; order Agaricales; family Strophariaceae; genus Pholiota; species Pholiota adiposa. The sequence goes on from QEYC01000012.1 coordinate 561,650, forward strand.
TGAGTAAACTTACCGATGGCGCGAGAACCTCGGCAGGTCGTTATTTGTGGCTCCGTGCATCGACGACGGGCTTGATCGTGAGCTGGATGCGTGGTGCGGGCTCGTGGTGCGTGCGACAGTGGTGGATCGTGTCCCTGTCCGTAAGGGGTGAGTGGGCGTCCATCTGTTGACGCTCTCGTTTTCTGACTTGACGCGCTGTTTGTGGCAGCGACGGCGATCGCAGATCGATGCGCCGGGCTGTTCGTTGTTGTGCATCGCCGCACCGTGGGTATCTGAGGGCGGGCAGGTTGAGGAAGGCGGAGGAGGGTCGTATCGTCGAGGGGGTCGTGTTGTCGAGGTCGGGGCCAAGGTGAGTGTTTCTTCTTGATCACGCTGCGGAACAAGGTGAGTTGCATTCAATCAGACTGGATGGCTGAGCTTACCTTGGCGTCTGCGCAGAGACGTCCGTTCGTGGGAAAGGCATCCACGTCCTGGCCGGCAGTAGAGACGCCGCGGATGCGACGAGGCGTTGTGTTCGTCGTTCCCAGCTGTCTTGAGCAAGTGCGGGGCGCCGAGATGGTCCGGATCTATGCAACGTAAGTACCATCTGCCTGTGATATGTCAAGTAAACACTTACCGCTGGCGCGAGAACCTCTGCAGGTCGTTGTGCGCAAGGAGGTGGTGCTAGTGGAGGCTCGTAGCGTGTGGATGAGTGGTGGAGGTGTCGCTGTTGGGAGATGCGCACGTGCGGAGGAGGGACGTCGCTGTCGGGTGTGATCGCAACGAGGCGCCGTCGGACCAGTTGTCTGAAGGGAGAGGCTGTGGATGGAAGGGATGGGCGCCTACCAGGACGGGGCTGCGGATGGAAGGAGCGGATGGGAGATGGGACGTGCATGGTTGGACGCGAGAGAGAGCAGACCGGCGCCTATTCGTAGGCCGTTGACTGAATGGGTGGGTGGTCGGGGCTGTTGAGTACACACAAGGCTTGCGAAGGAATGAGAAGATAGAGTCGAGAATCGTGCTGAGCCCGCTCGAAGAATTGTTCCCACATTCCTCAAATTCTCCCGGGTCCATTCCCGCGCCTCTGCCAATTAAAGTCGTCCTGGATCCTCGGTCTATCACTGGAATGTCACCGCCCTTGTCCTATCATGGTCCATATAACGTGGAGGCTCCTCACAGAACATAACTAGACTGCTACTTCACATCATGTGCCAGGCAGAGTTGCGGCCAACAAGCAGCTACTGACAGCTTCAGAAGCCAACGAAACAGCGACGAAACGAGTAAAGTCACACTTAGGTCCAGGCTCAAGTATAAGTAACTCGTAAATTCATACTCAAGTTGAATTGCACTCCAACTGAAGAATAACTCATAATTGAAATTCAATTCAGGCGCAAATCTCTACACTCATACCTGCCCTATCTGAACGTCCGGCTGTGTATGTCAGCACAATGGCTACATCTCTTCATTGACTCCGACATTTCACAGCGAGGACGAAATCGATGGATATCAATTGCGAGCGAAGCGAAGCAATCATTCTCTTACTTACGGGAGGGTGTCCTGACTCCAAACCGAGGCCTGGGGCCGCGTCAGCTTCCAAATCAGGACACCCGGCGGTTGTGTGGCGGCATAGCAGACGGCCGTGAAAGTGCTTCAAGTTTCTCTATCCATCTCATTCGCTCAATAATTTAGGTTCTGCGGTGAGTTTCCAGATTCTATGATTAAGAATTGCACTCAAACTCGGATGGCGCAGCGAGCTTTCCCGCGCAGGTGCAGCGGATCCTTAATATGGTACTTTTCACGACCATGCACTTACGATCGAGTAGCATTGGCACCTGGCAGTCGCCATGTTCTGCGTTACTTTGCATCGACTCTGAAACTACCCGTTCGAAATGGTCGATGGGAAAACGCTGGAAACTCTCTTGACTCTGGACTCTGGCGGCCTTCACCATATATAACCAACGGCCTAGCCATGATGATGATGATGATCGACCAGGTCCGCGTGCGTCATACTGTGTCAGTTGCTCTATATAAATGACAACATACCATTCAGCATTCGTGCTTGAACCTACTAACCACCCTCACACCCACCTTACCGCTCTCTCACTTTGCTAGTCACTAGCTAACGTTCAACAACCATGCCATCATCCATCACCGTACCCCCGACGGAACTGACCCCGTTCAAGATCGCAGTCCCGCACCAAGAGATCCACGCGCTGAAACAAAAGCTCGCACTCGCCACCCTCCCCAACGAGGTCGAAGGCGCCGGCCGCGACTACGGCGTGCCGCTCGAGGACATCGAGCGCCTCCTCACGCGCTGGAAATTCGGCTATGAATGGAGCGAACACGAGAATAAGCTCAACGAAGAGCTGCCGCAGTTCCAGACGAAGATCGAGGTGGGCGGGTTCGGAACACTGAATGTCCATTTCGTGCACAAACAGAGCACGGTCGACGGGGCTATTCCTTTGCTTTTTGTCCATGGATGTGCGTTTGCGCGAGCTTCTTGAGGAAAACGTTCATCTGACGCTGTTGTTTTAGGGCCTGGAGGATTCTTTGAAGTTCGCAAGATACTGCCCCTTCTGACGGAAGCGAAGCCGGATCAGCCTAGCTTCCACGTCGTCGCTCTCAGCTTGCCGGGCTATTGCTTTTCGGAAGCGCCGACGAAGGCAGGTTTTGGGATAGCCCAATATGCTGAGGTATGTCCCGTATAGTGAGCATTGGCAACATGGTTGACATTGGCTTGCACATAGGTCGGGAACAAGTTGATGCTCGCCCTCGGGTATGAAGAATATGGTGGGTTATATACTTTAACTGACTCGCTGCTTGACGCGATTAATGTTGTTGCTGCTAGTTACGCAAGGAGGTGATTGGGGTTACGCTGTACGTCTCATTTCTCGTCCCGCGATATCACCCTCATAACCAAACTCTCCGACCCTCCGCAGATCACAAGAAAGATCGCCAGCGCCTACGGCGGAGAACACAGCAAAGCATGGCACACGAACTGGCAACAAGCCGCTCAGCCCACGTCAGTCCCACCTAACCCTTCCAACACCATAATCTAACCACCTCTCAATCCCAACAGCGGCCCACCCACTCTAACCAAATCTCCCCTCCTGTTTTTGCGCTACATAACATCGCCGTACACCCCCGCTGAGCAAGCGGGCTTGGAGCGCACGAGTGGTTCAAGAAGCAGGAAGCGGGGTATTTCACGCTGCAGTCCACGAGGCCGCATACGCTTGCTTATGGTTGGCTGTTGCATTGGGATTAATGCACTTCCAACTGATATCTCGACGGAAAGTGTCCTTTTTCCCTCTGAATCCTTACGAAAACTGACTATTTTACCTCTGAAAGTTGCCTAAATGGGACTATTTTTCTGAAATGAGCCTAGTCCCTACATCACAACACCTTTCCGTTTCATGTGAGCAGAGGTTAGCCCACCCCGAAGGGCAAGGCCATCCGTGGGCGGCGCAACGGCACCGCCACACAAGTCTATCTACTACTATGACAGGAAATACCTACAAGAGTCGGGTTACAAGGTCAGTAATGGGTTTTCGACAAGGGAATCACAACTCACCGTAATTCTGAATAGATCAAGTCCTAAATGGGGATTTTAGGGTTAGCATTGCGGTGTTATAGGGAGAAGTGGGAATACGCACCATGTTTTTTCAAAGGTGAGGGAGCCACGGAATCTGCAGTAGGAGTCAGTGTCCGTAGTTAGTTCAATTAAGAATAAATGACTTACAAGTGCTGTTCATTTCGACGAGACAATTAGGGTTACGGCTCTTAGAGTTGAGTTAGCGGTGTCTAAAATGATCATTAGTATCACATACTAGGTAATTAAACACAAAGCACTCAACGGTTCTCTTCAGAAAGCCTCCCAGAACACATGGGCGCCTAAATGCCATATCTTGCGAGGGAGGTAGAGGCAACACCAACATGGGTTTGATGGTGGTGGTGGACACTGGCCAGGGTGTGGAATCGAGAGGGCGTGGTAGGCACAGCACAGTAGCGGCAATAGAGGGGAACGGCCGCGGGAAATCCAAACGTCGATGTCAAATTCCTGCGAGGGACGTGTGGGAACGGTCACCGGAACTCCGAAAATCGAATTTATGTCGCAGCCTCATTTGAGAGGCATGTGGGCAGGTACAGGGGACAGCGGGAAGTCCAAATATCGACTTTAAATGGCGGGACAGCATGACCGCATGGCGGTGGCGGCGTAGGACCCGAGTGCAAAGAGGGTGGTGCACTCAAGGTGACGGGGAGTCCAAAAATCAAATTTGCGTGGCATGGGCACTGTAGAAGGCTGAGGTGGTGCAGGAACATATGAATGTCGCGTTGAAAGGGGTGTGGAAATGCGGGGATGCTCGAGTAGCGAGCTTGCATAGCGGCGGCGGTGTGAGAAAGGTGTGGGAAGGTGGCCTTTGACTGCGCCAACAACCCAAAGGATGAGGTTGGTGGCGGGACATCCAAATATCGATTTTGGAGCGCGGGGAGTGACAGGGAACATGGGCAGTAGCCGCCAATATGCGGACCGAGTCGGAGGGGTCGTGTTGCATGCGGTGAATGCGGCTGGCGCTGCAGCCGCTGGCGGGACGTCCGAATATCAAGTTTCAAGCCGTGAGACGAGGTGAATGCGCAGGACATTGTGTGACAATAAAAGAAGGATGGTGAATGGGTGTACCGAGGTGTGTGCAGTGGCGGGAAGTCCAAAATCAAAATTTCATGGTGAGAGAGCGGATCCAAGGGGCACGAAAGCTTAAACGGGATCGCAGCGGCTTTTAAACAGCCGACAAGGGTTCTGTTAGATAATAGAACAGTCAGACATGTGCGAAAGCGTGAATAAATATTACTTACCATGCATCCGAGTGGGCATAAACGTAGCTACTCGGTAGCCATTCACGGGCGCCTAAACACTGTACGGAGTCCAACGACCTATCAACGAACTTGGTTAGCCTCTAGATAGATAAAGTATACAATAGAAAGGCTTACAATTATGGTAAGCCATGGTGGACGATGAGGAGAGAGGGAATGATCATGGAAAATAGCATTACGACGGGGAAGGGGGGATGCGTTTCTCGCCAAAAACACTCCCACCTTTATACATTTTCAGCGCCAAGAATATTCAGGTTCCCCCTTCCTGCGATCACAAATCCGCATCATGACACAGGCTCTAGCCTCATACCCTCGTTACCAGCCGCCTCTATCAGAAATTCTTATATTAGCAGTCACTCAGGGATGCTCCATTACTCACTGTAGCCTCCGTTCCCTTCTCGCGCCTGTCTCTGCGTCTGCGCCCCAGGCTCCCCTTTTCCACTCACAAGTACCTATTCATATTCACTTGTTCTACAATATCCAAATTTTGGATTTATGTCCTTCACGTCTCCAGTATTCCCTCCTGCGAGCATCACTCTCCAAAAATAGTAAACATTGACTTACAGGGAAGTCGACTATCATAAACGTAACCTTTCCAAACGTAACAAATATTTGGGTGCGATTCTCCGGAGTCTCCGACGCTTCAACAACTCACCCGTACCTTCAGATTTTTACCTTGAGAATCCTCCCTCGTACTCTCCTCTGCATATTTCATTGACCTCTCAATCTTTCACCACCTCTGCATCCCAATTCATTTATGATCTCCTTTCTGTAGATAATGGAACATATTCAAATGGGATTACAACTTACTAAGGCCTACGTTAACATCCCTGCATTTGATCGACCCACCAAAGTAGATGCAGACAACCGGCACCCACAATGATATCGGTTGTCACCTCCATCCCCTCATCATATTCGCGGTGCGGTCAAGTCATCTCAATTTTTATCGGTGTAAGCGGCAGCCGTATTAGTTACGAGATAAAGTAATCTCTCGTGCATTTGAACATGAAGCCATGGTGTTAATAACCCGTCTCACTCGAATTCTGGAAGACTGATGGGAATGCAAAATCAATGCCCCAATTCCGAACGCGGTTAAGCTCACGGCGCGTGAGTGCACCGCAATTGGCCATTAGATCGGGTTGAAGCGCTGCGAGCAAATGCACTTCAATTTTATCCTAAAAGAGCACAATTCAGATTCAAAAGGACAATGTCGAACACTAAATAGCGTATGCATATCTTGAAATGCATTTGAGCGCAGGCGGAAGCAACCCGCACTCGCCGGACCACTGCACCACTCTGCATTTGAACTTCCACCATCCAGATGTCCCCGAAACGCCTAGATTCCCTCTCGTAAAATCTATTATTGCATCACATTGGGACCCTGAGGCGTACACAATCTGTGTGACCTCGGCGCACTGTATCTACGAGAGAATTCAGAACCGAACATTGCTCAGTGGCACGCTGTGGACAAACACGTCCGCGCAACACGAATACTGCATTCCGTGGGTCCTCAAAGACGTTCTTATTAAAGCAGAGTGGTAAATTTGTATGTCGGCCTAGATTGGATCAATGAGCACCTGAATTGAAGCGCTGTGAACGTGGCACGGTCATGCCGCCAATTTTAGTAGCGAGTGTGGCGCAGCATCATGCGCGCCGTTGAACTCACAATGTTCACCCATAAGCACAGAAATGGGGAGTCCTACCACATTACCGCATGGGGTATGTGTGGTAAATATATAGCGGCCTAAATAAATGGGTCGAGCATCGGTGGATAGACATCAACCGCTGACCGTAACACAACCCGCTCTTCCTCGCCCGAATCGCCATTTGAATGGCAGATACGGAGCTCAATTATTCAGGTACATTTGAAACATACTTATAAATAGACATGTACTACTACCGAGTTTTGCGCGTGAGATCGCCGAGCGCAACAACGCACACAGACTTGAGATTCACTACGAAGCGCCTGCGCCGCTCACTGAATTCCCAGTGCAAACCTTAATTATACTGCACAAGCGTTTTGAGACACATAGATACACCTATTTAGTACTAATTATTTGAAGAAATACATAAAAGAATTGGCGTTACGGCCTGGCGGCGTGTGCCACAACCTTGATTGTGTCGCAGCCACAGCGCACGCGCTCTCAAATTCGTCAATTGTACGATGGGCACGCACAAAATATAGCCGTAAACTGCGCTGATTATATGCCCGGTAAGCGTGATATGCTGTTTGATTGAGATATGAACTCATTTGAATGCGAAATTGACATGACAATCGACCCCTCCCTCCTCACCCGAATCGGCGTTTGCAACGCGAAAAACGTACGTGTTTCAAATAAAGGGGCGTGTATACATACCTATTAATAGTAATATACTATCTCCGGGTGTATCGTGTACGAATTCTCAGCGCAACAAGGCACGAAGAATGAGGAAGATCAGACGAAGCGCTTGCAGCGTACATTGAATTAAAATGCCAGTTCTTAATTATATCTCCCAAAATCTTCACCGTACGTAGGTATACATGTATAGTACAGAGCGCAAAAAAGTTTGGAGTGATAGCTAAAGCGCTGCGAACGTGGCACGGTGTGCCACCAATGTCAACTCTAAGTTCCCGCCAGTGCACGCGCTTCAAATTCCCCGCCGTTTGCAGAGCGCAAGCGAAAAATAGAGTAATATATTCCACTAAGTACGTCCTCCACTTCCCGGGTATGTAGTTTTGAGTGGCGGAAAATGTGTACGAGCGCAGAAGTGAACCCACACCCAACCCCTTCCTCCTCTCCCGAATCGCCGTTTGCAACGCAGAAAACGTACGTGTTTCCATAACAGGGTCATAAATCAAGTATCTATTAATAGTAATATAGCTACCTCCGAGCCTAGCGTGTACAAATTCTCAGCGCAACAAGGCACGAAGAATGAGGAAGATCAGACGGTGCATTTGCAGCGTACATTGAATTACGATGTCATTTCTTAATTATATCTCCCAAAATTCTCAACGTAGGTAGGTATACATGTATAGTACAAAGCGCAAAAAGTTTTAGAGTGATAGCTAAAGCGCTGCGAACGTGGCACGGTGTGCCACCAATGTCAACTCTGAATTCCCGCCAGCGCACGCGCTTTGAATTCACCACCGTTTGCAGAGCGCAAGCCCAAAAAGAAATATTACACTCCACTGAGTACGTGCTCCACTACCCGGGTATACAATTTTGAGGGGAGGCAAACACGTACGACCTCAGAAGCGAACCCACACCCCACCCCTTCCTCCTCACCCGAATCGCCGTTTGCAACACAGAAAACGGTACGCGCTTCCATCACAGGGCCATCTATTACATACTAATCTATATATATACTACCTCCGAGTCTAGACTACCCACCATTCCAACGCGACAATTAGGGCAGTCGAATACAGAAGATGCAAAGGAGCACGTACGCCATTTTCCTCCTTTCTCCCCCAATTCCAATTCACACTCCCCCTAACTCCGTATACAGGCGTCCCTAAGTACCATCTACCGACACCAAAAAAGATTGGGAGCGCCAAGTGCAGGGAATGTGCAGCACTCGAAATTGATCCCACCCTCGCCTCCTCACCCACTTCGCGTTCCAGCGCGTTTGCGCGGGGACCTGAATTTAAAACGTAAGATGGCGATAGCGTGGCTGATAGGGATCACCTCGGCTGCGTTGCCAGCAAAGATATTGCGCTAGAACGTTCCCCCAGAGTGAAGAACGACCGCTTGGTGTCGTTTCGTGCACATTCCGGAGTTCTGGATGGACGATGGGCAATTCGGAGGCGATTGGGGGTGTTTCCGGAGACTAGGGTCAAGTAGCTGTGGAGTTGGTCGTCTGTACTGTGTAGTTTTTGGGTGGCTAGTGCGCCGCCGCTGTGGTGTATCGAGTTGATATCGAGCCTGTACGCATCCAAAACGCATGAATTTGCCTTCATTCACGAAATCCTAAAACTTCTTATTTCGAGCTGAGAGTGGTATAGGAGGTGAAATAAGTTAAAGCAAAGCTAATTACAAGGTTAACAAGGCGATAGCGGTGTTTGCGAACGATGCACGGCCGATTTTCGAATTGAAGAACACATGAAATCGGCGTAATTGACGAATTTCCAAAACCCGTCTGTTCGGCCTGAGAGTGGAACCGTAAGTAGAATAAGGTAAAGGGAACCCAATTATGGAATTTTCCAGGCGATAGCAACAGATACGAATGCGCGGGCGGCCAAACGAGCGGGGGAGATGAGTGAGATCGAGAATCGGCTAACGGACTCAATGGACCCTGGACGTAGTTTCCTCCGAAAACATATCTTTCTATTCAGATCTATGTACGTACAGGCTACCAAAATACTATAAGAACCCTATGGATTCGACGTCTATCCCTCATTCCACAGTTCCCTCTTCTCCTCTCTTCCCATCCTCTCCTCTCTCCTGCGCCTCTCCATCCGTCCTCGTCCTCCTCGCACTCGCTTCGCATTCGCCTCGCCTCGCCTCGCCACCCCCGCCACAGCGAGCCCACATCGGTAAGCAACGTCTCCTCGCCGTCGGAGACCCGCTCACTCACCAGCGGCCTCTCCCAGCGCCCATCCCCCGCCGTCCAGCGCCTCCAGCCCGCTCCTCGCTCGAAGCACGACGTCGGTAAGCATCCCTCTTCGTCCTCCTCATCGTCCCAGCGCATACTAACCACCCCGTTTCGCAGGCGGCCTCCCTCGTTCGAGATCAAAGGTGAGCGATTGACCTTCTGACATCAGACCGTTCGCTCACCGTGCGCAGCCCGCCTCCAGGTCATTTCGCTGCTGCACGCTGCTCGATGCGGTGCGCTGGGTGAGTCGTCGGTCATCCGTTGACGCTGCTGTTTGCTGACTTGAGGACGTTTGCAGGAGCGCCGGCGACGTGCCGATCGATGCGCCGGGTTGTTCGCTGTCGTTTATCTTCGCGCCGCGAGTATCCGAGGACCGAGAGGCGCGCAGGTTGGAGAAGACGGAGTCGGGTCGTATCGTCGAGGTCGGGGCCTAGGTGAGTGCTTACTTCTTCTCGATCGACCTCGGAGCAGGCCGCAGACGGCAACGCTACAGAAGAAGGTGAGTTGTATTTGGTATGCTGCAGGCTGGCTGAATTAACTCACCTTGACCTCTGTGCAGCGACGTCCGTTTGCATCCTGGGCGGTAACGGAGACATCGCAGATGTCGTAACACACGACGAGGCCTCGTGATCGTCGTTCCCAACGTCGATGACGAGGCACATGCTAAATCGGTGCGCCTCGGGTTGTTCAGACGTCGCAGCCGACGCCGCCGCCGTGGCTCCAGATGCAAATCTACGCAAAGTGAGTACCGTGTTTTTCAAAAACGTCGAGAGAATACTTACCTGGTGCTCGAGGTCTCGACAGATGACTAGATGCTGTCTTGAGCGTCTGCGGCGCATCAAGACGTTGCGGACCTACGGGAAACGTTGACTAGATACTTACCGATGGCGCGAGAACCTCGGCAGGTCGTTATTTGTGGCTCCGTGCATCGACGACGGGCTTGATCGTGAGCTGGATGCGTGGTGCGGGCTCGTGGTACGTGCGACAGTGGTGGATCGTGTCGCTGTCGGTAAGGGGTGAGTCGGCGTCCATCCGTTGACGCTGTCGTTTTCTGACTGGAGGCTGTTGGCAGCGACGGCGATCGCAGATCGATGCGCCGGGCTGTTCGTTGTTGTGCATCGCCGCGCCGTGGGTATCTGAGGGCGGGCAGGTTGAGGAAGGCGGAGGAGGGTCGTATCATCGAGGGGGTCGTATCGTCGAGGTCGGGGCCAAGGTGAGTGTTTCTTCTTGATCACACTGCAGAACAAGGTGAGTTGCATTCAATCAGACTGGATGGCTGAGCTTACCTTGGCATCTGCGCAGAGACGTCCGTGAGTGGGGAAGGCATCCACGTCCTGGCCGGCAGTAGAGACGCCGCGGATGCGACGAGGCGTTGTGTTCGTCGTTCCCAGCCGTCTTGAGCATGTGCGGGGCGCCGAGATGGTGCGGATCTTTCAACGTAAGTACCATCTGCCTGTGATATGTCAAGTAAACACTTACCGCTGGCACGAGAACCTCTGCAGGTCGTTGTGCGCAAGGAGGTGGTGCTAGTGGAGGCTCGTAGCGTGTGGATGAGTGGTGGAGGGTGTCGCTGTTGGGAGATGCGCACGTGCGGAGGAGGGATGTTGCTGTCGGGTGTGATCGCAACGAGGCGCCATCGGACCAGTTGTCTGAAGGGGGAGGCTGTGGATGGAAGGGATGGGCGCCTGCAGGGACGGGGCTGCGGATGGAAGGAGCGGATGGGAGATGGGACGTGCATGGTTGGACACGAGAGAGAGCAGACCGGCGCCTATTCGTAGGCTGTTGACTGAATGGGTGGGTCGGGGCTGTTGAGTACACACAAGGCTTGCGAAGGAATGAGAAGATAGAGTCGAGAATCGTGCTGAGCCCGCTCGAAGAATTGTTCCCACATTCCTCAAATTCTCCCGGGTCCATTCCCGCGCCTCTGCCAATTAAAGTCGTCCTGGATCCTCGGTCTATCACTGGAATGTCACCGCCCTTGTCCTATCATGGTCCATATAACGTGGAGGCTCCTCACAGAACATAACTAGACTGCTACTTCACATCATGTGCCAGGCAGAGTTGCGGCCAACAAGCAGCTACTGACAGCTTCAGAAGCCAACGAAACAGCGACGAAACGAGTAAAGTCACACTTAGGTCCAGGCTCAAGTATAAGTAACTCGTAAATTCATACTCAAGTTGAATTGCACTCCAACTGAAGAATAACTCATAATTGAAATTCAATTCAGGCGCAAATCTCTACACTCATACCTGCCCTATCTGAACGTCCGGCTGTGTATGTCAGCACAATGGCTACATCTCTTCATTGACTCCGACATTTCACAGCGAGGACGAAATCGATGGATATCAATTGCGAGCGAAGCGAAGCAATCATTCTCTTACTTACGGGAGGGTGTCCTGACTCCAAACCGAGGCCTGGGGCCGCGTCAGCTTCCAAATCAGGACACCCCGGCGGTTGTGTGGCGGCATAGCAGACGGCCGTGAAAGTGCTTCAAGTTTCTCTATCCATCTCATTCGCTCAATAATTTAGGTTCTGCGGGTGAGTTTCCAGATTCTATGATTAAGAATTGCACTCATGAACTCGGATGGCGCAGCGAGCTTTCCCGCGCAGGTGCAGCGGATCCTTAATATGTACTTTTCACGACCATGCACTTACGATCGAGTAGCATTGGGCACCTGGCAGTCGCCATGTTCTGCGTTACTTTGCATCGACTCTGAAAACTACCCGTTCGAAATGGTCGATGGGAAAACGCTGGAAACTCTCTTGACTCTGGACTCTGGCGGCCTTCACCATATATAACCAACGGCCTAGCCATGATGATGATATGATCCCAGGTCGCGTGCGTCATACTGTGTCAGTTGCTCTATATAAATGACAACATACCATTCAGCATTCGTGCTTGAACCTACAACCACCCTCACACCCACCTTACCGCTCTCTCACTTTGCTAGTCACTAGCTAACGTTCAACAACCATTGCCATCATCATCACCGTACCCCCGACGGAACTGACCCCGTTCAAGATCGCAGTCCCGCACCAAGAGATCCACGCGCTGAAACAAAAGCTCGCACTCGCCACCCTCCCCAACAGTCGAAGCGCCGGCCGCGACTACGGCGTGCCGCTTCGACATCGAGCGCCTCTCACCGCGGAAATTCGGCTATGAATGGAGCGAACACGAGAATAAGCTCAACGAAGAGCTGCCGCAGTTCCAGACGAAGATCGAGGTGGGCGGGTTCGAAACACTGAATGTCCATTTCGTGCACAAACAGAGCACGGTTCGACGGGGCTATTCCTTTGCTTTTTGTCCATGGATGTGCGTTTGCGCGAGCTTCTTGAGGAAAACGTTCATCTGACGCTGTTGTTTAGGCCTGGAGGATTCTTTGAAGTTCGCAAGATACTGCCCTTCTGACGGAAGCGAAGCCGGATCAGCCTAGCTTCCACGTCGTCGCCCTCAGCTTGCCGGGCTATTGCTTTTCGGAAGCGCCGACGAAGGCAGGTTTTGGGATAGCCCAATATGCTGAGGTATGTCCCGTATAGTGAGCATTGGCAACATGGTTGACATTGGCTTGCACATAGGTCGGGAACAAGTTGATGCTCGCCCTCGGGTATGAAGAATATGGGGGTTATATACTTTAACTGACTCGCTGCTTGACGCGATTAATGTTGTTGCTTCTAGTTACGCAAGGAGGTGATTGGGGTACGCTGTACGTCTCATTTCTCGTCCCGCGATATCACCCTCATAACCGAACTCTCCGACCCTCCGCAGATCACAAGAAAGATCGCCAGCGCCTACGGCGGAGAACACAGCAAAGCATGGCACACGAACTGCAACAAGCCGCTCAGCCCACGTCAGTCCCACCTAACCCTTCCCAACACCATAATCTAACCACCCTCTCAATCCCAATAGCGGCCCACCCACTCTAACCAAATCTCCCTCCTGTTTTTGCGCTACATAACATCGCCGTACACCCCCGCTGAGCAAGCGGGCTTGGAGCGCACGACGTGTTCAAGAAGCAGGAAGCGGGGTATTTCACGCTGCAGTCCACGAGGCCGCATACGCTTGCTTATGGTTTGGCTGTTGCCATTGGGATTAATGCACTTCCAACTGATATCTCGACGGAAAGTGTCCTTTTTCCCTCTGAATCCTTATGAAAACTGACTATTTTACCTCTGAAAGTTGCCTAAATGGGACTATTTTTTCTTGAAATGAGCCTAGTCCCTACATCACAACACCTTTCCGTTTCATGTGAGCAGAGGTTAGCCCACCCCGAAGGCAAGGCCATCCGTGGGCGGCGCAACGGCACCGCCCACACAAGTCTATCTACTAACTATGACAGGAAATACCTACAAGAGTCGGGTTACAAGTCAGTAATGGGTTTTCGACAAGGGAATCACAACTCACCATAATTCTGCGAATAGGTCAAGTCCTAAATGGGGATTTTAGGTTAGCATGCGGTGTATAGGGAGAAGTGGAATACGCACCATGTTTTTTTCAAAGGTGAGGGAGCCACGGAATCTGCAGTAGGAGTCAGTGTCTGTAGTTAGTTCAATTAAGATAAATGACTTACAAGTGCTGCTCATTTCGACGAGACAATTAGGGTTACGCTCTTAGAGTTGAGTTAGCGGTGTCTAAATGATCATTAGTATCACATACTAAATTAAACACAAAGCACTCAACCGGTTCTCTTCAGAAAGCCTCCCAGGCGACAACATATGGGCGCCTAAATGCCCAATCTCACAAGGGAGGGTAAGCAACACCGACATGGTTGATGGTGTGGTGGACACTGGCCAGGGTGTGAAATTGAGGGCGTGTAGGCGCAGCACCAGTAGCGGCAATAGAGGGAGCGGCCGAGGAAATCCAAACGTTGATGTCAAGTTCTTGCGAGGGACGTGTGGAACGGTCGCCGGAACTCCAAAAATCGAATTTATGTCGCACTCATTTGAGAGGCATGTGGGCAGGTAGAGTGGATTAGCGGGAAGTCCAAATATCGACTTTAAATGGCGGGACAGCATGACGCATGGCGGTGGCGCGTAGGACCCGAGTGCAAAGAGGGTGGTGCACTCAAGGTGACGGGGGAGTCCAAAAATCAAATTTGCGTGGCCTGGCACTGTAGAAGGCTGAGGTGGTGCAGGAACATATGAATGTCGAGTTGAAAGGGGTGTGGAGATGCGGGGATGCTCGAGTAGCGATCTTGCATAGCGGCGCGTGTGAAAAGGGTGTGGAATGTGTCCTTCAATTGGGTCAACGTCTTGAAGGATGGGGTCGGCGCGGGACATCCAAATATCAATTTTGAGCGGCTGGGAGCGACAGGGAACATGGCAGTAGCCGCCAATGTGAAGACCGAGTCGGAGGGTCGTGTGCATGCGGAAAATGCGGCTGCAGCGCAAGCCGCTGGCGGGACGTCCGAATATCAAGTTTCGAGCCGTGAGACGAGGTGAATGCGCAGGACATTATGTGATATTAAAATAAGGATGGTAAATGGGTGTACCGAGGTGTGTGCAGTGGCGGGAAGTCCAAAATCAAAATTTCATGGTGGGAGAGCGGATCCAAGGGGCACGAAAGCTTAAACGGGATCGCAGCGGCTTTTAAACAGCCGACAAGGGTTCTGTTAGATAATAGAACAGTCAGACATGTACGAAAGTGTGAATAAATACTACTTACCATGCATCCGAGTGGGCATAACCGTAGCTACTCGGTAGCCATTCACGGGCGCCTAAACACTGTACAGTGGCAAACAACCTATCAACAAACTTGGTAAGCCTCTAGATATATAAAGTATACAATAGAAAGACTTACAGTTATGGTAAGCCATGGTGGACGATGAGGAGAGAGGGAATGATCATGGAAAATAGCATTACGACGGGGAAGGGGGGATGTGTTTCTCTCCAAAAACACTCCCAGCTTTATACATTTTCAGCGCCAAGAATATTCAGGTTCCCCCTTCCTGCGATCAAGAATCTGCATCATGACACAGGCTCTAGCCTCATACCCTCGTTACCAGCCGCCTCTATCAGAAATTCTTATATTAGCAGTCACTCAGGGATGCTCCATTACTCACTGTAGCCTCCGTTCCCTTCTCGCGCCTGTCTCTGCGTCTGCGCCCCGGGCTCCCCTTTTCCACTCACAAGTACCTATTCATATTCACTCATTCTACAATATCCAATTTTTGAATTCACGTCCTTCACGTCTCCAGTATTCCCTCCTGCGAGCATCACTCTCCAAAAATAGTAAACATTGACTTACAGGGAAGTCGACTATCATAAACGTAACCTTTCCAAACGTAATAAATATTTGGGTGCGATTCTCCGGAGTCTCCGACGCTTCAACAACTCACCCGTACCTTCAGATTTTTACCTTGAGAATCCTCCCTCGTACTCTCCTCTGCATATTTCATTGACGTCTCAATCTTTCACCGCCTCTGTATCCCAATTCATTTGTGATCTCCTTTCTGTAGATAATGGAACATATTCAAATGGGATTACAACTCACTAAGCCCTACATTAACATCCCTGCATTTGATCGAAGTGAATGCAGACAACCGGCACCCACAATGATATTGGTCGTCGCCTCCATCCCCTCATCATATTCACAGTGCGGTCAAGTCATCTCGATTTTTCATTCACGTAAGCGGAAGCGGTAGGAGTTACGAGATAAACTAATCTCTCGTGCATTTGAACATGAAGCCATGGTGTTTCTCACCCGAATTTTGGAAGACTGATGGGAATGCAAAATATATGCCCCAATTCCGAACGCGGTTAAGCTCAAGGCGCGTGAGTGCGCCGCAATTGACCATTAGATCGGGTTGAAGCGCTGCGAGCAAATGCACTTCAATTTTATCCTCAAAGAGCACAATTCAGATTCAAAATGATAAACACTAACTCCTACCTAGTGTATGTGTATCTTGAAATGGATTTGAGTGCAGGCGGCAAGCAAGCCGCCGTCGCCGGAATACTGCATCACCCTGCACTCGAACTTCCACCATCGAGATGTCCGAGTCGAAACGCCTAGATTCTCTCTCGTAAACTCTATTATTGCATCACATCGGGTGCCTGTAGCGTACATAAACTGCGTGACCTTGGCGCGCCGTATCCACGAGAGAATTCTGAACAGAACAGCACGCTGTGGACAAACAAGTCCGTGCAGCACGAATATTGTATTCCGCAGGTTTTCAGAGACATGCTTACTAAATATGAGTGTAAATTTGTATGTAGGGCTAGATTGGAGCCATGAGCACTTGAAATTGAAGCGCTGTGAACGTGGCACGGTCATGCCGCCAATTTTAGTAGCCAGTGTGGCGCAGCATCATGCGCGCCATTGAACTCACAGCATTCAGCCATAAGCACAGAAATGGGGAGTCCTACCACATTACCGCATGGGGTATGTGTGGTAAATATATAGTGGCCTAAATAAATGGGTCGAGCATCGGTGGATAGACTCATCAACCGCTGACCGTAACACAACCCGCTCTTCCTCGCCCGAATCGCCGTTTGAGCAGCAGATACGGAGCTCAATTATTCAGGTACACTTGAAACATACTTATAAATAGAAATGTACTAATACCGAGCTTAGCGCGTGAGATCGGCGAGCGCAACAACGCACACGGACTTGAGATTCACCAGCGCCTGCGCCGCTCACTGAATTCCCAGTGCAAACCTTAATTATACTGCACAATCGTTTTGAGACACATAGATACACCTATTTAGTACTAATTATCAGAAGAAATACATAAAAGAATTGGCGTTACGGCCTGGCAGCGTGTGCCACAACCTTGATTGTGTCGCAGCCACAGTGCACGCGCTCTCAAATTCGTTGATTGTACGATGGGCACGCACAAAACTAGCCTTTGACGCGCTGATTACATGCCCCGTAAGCTTGATATGCTGTTTGATTAAGATATGAACTCATTTGAATGTGAAATTGACATGACACTCGACCCCTCCCTCCTCACCCGAATCGCCGTTTGCAACACAGAAAACGTACGTGTTTCCATAATCATCTATCTATTAATAGTAGTATGACTACCTCCGGGACTAGCGTGTACGAAATCTGAGCGCAACAAGGCACGAAGAACGAGGAAGATCAGACGGTGCATTTGCAGCGTACATTGAATTAAAATGCCAGTTCTTAATTATATCTCCCAAATTTCTCGACGTAGGTAGATATAAATGTATAGTACAAGTCGCAAAAATGTTTGGACTGATAGCTAAAGCGCTGCGAACGTGGTACGGTGTGCCACCAACGACAACTCTGAATTCCTGCCAGCGCACCCGCTTCAAATTCACCACAGTTTGCGGAGCGCAAGCGCAAAAGAGAGTAATATATTCCACTAAGTACGTCCTCCACGTCCCGGGTATACAGTTTTGAGGGGCGGCAAATGTGTACGAGCGCAGAAGCGAACGCACACCCAACCCCTTCCTCCTCACCCGAATCGCCGTTTGCAACGCGAAAAACGTACGTGTTTCCATAACAGGGTCATAAATCAAGTTTCTATTAATAGTAATATAGCTACCTCCGAGCCTAGCGTGTACAAATTCTCAGCGCAACAAGGCACGAAGAACGAGGAAGATCAGACGGTGCATTTGCAGCGTACATTGAATTACGATGTTATTTCTTAATTATATCTCCCGATATATTTAAGGTAGGTAGTTATACATGTATAGTACAAGTCGCAAAAAAATTTGGAGTGATAGCTAAAGCGCTGCGAACGTGGCACGGTGTGCCACCAATGTCAACTGTGAATTCCCGCCAGCGCACGCGCTTTGAATTCACCACCGTTTGCACAGCGCAAGCCCAAAAAGGGATATTACACTTTACTGAGTATGTCCTCCACTACCCGGATATATAATTTTGAAGGGAGGCAAACACGTACGAGCGCAGAAGCGAACCCACACCCCACCCCTTCCTCCTCACCCGAATCGCCGTTTGCAACGAAGAAAACGGTACGCGCTTCCATCGCAGGGCCATCTATTACATACTAATCTATATATATACTATCTCCGAGTCTAGACTACCCGCCATTCCAACGCGACAATTAGGGCAGTCGAATACAGAAGATGCAAAGGCGCTCGTCCGCCATTTTCCTCCTTTCTCCTCCAATTCCAATTCGCACTCGCCCTATCTCCGTATACAGGCGTCCCTAAGTACCACCTACCGACTCCACAAAAGATTGGGAGCACCAAGTGCAGGGGTTGTGCAGAACTCGAAATTCATCCCTCCCTCGCCTCCTCACCCGCTTCGCGTTCCAGCGCGTTTGCGCGGGGACCTGAATTTAAAACGTAAGATGGCGATAGCGTGGCTGATAGGGATTACCTCGGCTGCGTTGCCAGCAAAGATATTGCGCTAGAACGTTCCCCCAGAGTGAAGAACGACCGCTTGGTGTCGTTTCGTGCACATTCTGGAGTTCTGGATGGACGATGGGCAATTCGGAGGCGATTGGGGGTGTTTCCGGAGACTAGGGTCAAGTAGCTGTGGAGCTGGTTGTCTGTACTGTATAGTTTTCTGGTGGCTAGTGCGCCGCCGCTGTGGTGTATCGAGTTGATATCGACCCTGTACGCACCCAAAACACATGAAATCACCTTCATTCACGAGATCCTAAAACTCTTTATGTCGGGCTGAGAGTGGTATAGGAGGTGAAATAATTTAAAGCAAAGCTAATTACAAGGTTAACAACGGTGGATAGCACTATTTGCGAACGATGCACGGCCGATTTTCGAATTGAAGAACACATGAAATCGGCTTAATTGACGAATTTCCAAAACTCGTCTGTTCGGCCTGAGAGTGGAACCGTAGGTCGAATAAGGTAAAGGGAACCCAATTATGGAATTTTCCAGGCGATAGCAACAGATACGAATGCGCGGGCGGCCAAACGAGCGGGGGAGATGAGTGAGATCGAGATTCGGCTAACGGACTCAACGGACCCTGGACGTAGTTTCCTCCGAAAACATATCTTCCTATTGAGATCTATGTACGTACAGGCTACCGAAATACTATAAGAACCCTATGGATTCGACGTCTATCCCTCATTCCACAGTTCCCTCTTCTCCTCTCTTCCCATCCTCTCCTCTCTCCTGCGCTCCTCTCTCCATTCGTCCTCGTCCTCCTCGCACTCGCTTCGCATTCGCCTCGCTTCGCCGCACCACCCCCGCCACAGCGAGCCCACATCGGTAAGCAACGTCTCCTCGCCGTCGGAGACCCGCTCACTCACCAGCGGCCTCTCCCAGCGCCCATCCCCCGCCGCACAGCGCCTCCAGCCCACTCCTCGCTCGACACACGACGTCGGTAAGCATCCCTCTTCGTCCTCCTCATCGTCCCAGCGCATACTAACCACCCCGTTTCGCAGGCGGCCTCCCCCGTTCGAGATCGAAGGTGAGCGATTGACCTTCTGACATCAGACCATTCGCTCACCGTGCGCAGTCTGCCTCCAGGTCATTTTGATGTGGTGCGCTGCACGGGTAAGTCGTCGGTCATCCGTTGACGCTGCTGTTTGCTGACTTGAGGACGTTTCTGGCAGCGACGGCGGCGCGCAGATCGATGCGCCCGGGCTGTTCGTTGTCGTATATCGTTGTGCCGTGAGTATCCGAGAGGTGGGCAGGTTGGAGAGGACGGAGTCGGGTCGTATCGTTGAGGTCAGGGCCTAGGTGAGTGCTTGTTTCCTCTCGATCGACCTCGGAGCAGGGGCACAGGCGGCGGCGACGCTGCAAACGACGGTGAGCATTCTCACGTTCGCGGCAGAATGGATAGATTGACTTACCTCGACCTCTGTGCAGCGACGTCCGTTCTCGTCCTGGACAGTAACGGAGAGACCGCGGATGTCGATACTTGAGACGACGAGGCCTCGTGATCATCGTTTCCAACGCCGATGACGAGGCACATGCTAAATCGGTGCTCCTCGGTGGGTTTTCGTTTGGCCACTAGTCGTCGCAGCGACGCCGCCGCCGTGGCTCCTGTTACAGATCTACGCAAAGTGAGTACCGTGTTTTTCAAAAAAAGTCGACAGAATACTTACCTGGTGCTCGAGACCTTGACAGATGACTAGATGCTGTCTTGAGCGTCTGCGGCGCATCAAGACGTTGCGGACCTACGGGAAACGTTGACTAGATACTTACCGATGGCGCGAGAACCTCGGCAGGTCGTTATTTGTGGCTCCGTGCATCGACGACGGGCTTGATCGTGAGCTGGATGCGTGGTGCGGGCTCGTGGTGCGTGGGTCGGTGGTGGATCGTGTCCCTGTCCGTAAGGAGTGAGTCGGCGTCCATCTGTTCACTGCCATTTGCTGACTTGACGCAGCGACGGCGATCGCAGATCGATGCGCCGGGCTGTTCGTTGTTGTGCATCGCCGCGCCGTGGGTATCTGAGGGATGGGCAGGTTGAGGAAGGCGGAGGAGGGTTGTATCGTCGAGGGGGTCGTATCGTCGAGGTCGGGGCCAAGGTGAGTGTTTCTTCTTGATCACGTTGCGGAACAAGGTGAGTTGCATTCAATCAGACTGGATGGCTGAGCTTACCTTGGCGTCTGCGCAGAGACGTCCGTTCGTGGAAAGGCATCCACGTCCTGGCCGGCAGTAGAGACGCCGCGGATGCGACGAGCGTTGTGTTCGTCTTCCCAGCTGTCTGAGCAAGTGCGGGGCGCCGAGATGGTCCGGATCTATGCAACGTAAGTACCATCTGCCTTGTGATATGTCAAGTAAACACTTACCGCTGGCGCGAGAACCTCTGCAGGTCGTTGTGCGCAAGGAGTGGTGCTAGTGGAGGCTCGTAGCGTGGATGAGTGGTGGAGTGTCGCTGGGGAATGCGCACGTGCGGAGGAGGACGTCGCTGTCGGGTGTGATCGCAACGAGGCGCCGTCGGACCAGTTGTCTGAAGGGAAGGCTGTGGATGGAAGGGATGGGCGCCTACCAGGACGGCTGCGGATGGAAGGAGCGGATGGGAGATGGACGTGCATGGTTGGACGCCGAGAGAGAGCAGACCGGCGCCTATTCGTAGTTGACTGAATGGGTGGGTGGTCGGGCTGTTGAGTACACACAAGGCTTGCGAAGGAATGAGAAGATAGAGTCGAGAATCGTGCTGAGCCCGCTCGAAGAATTGTTCCCACATTCCTCAAATTCTCCCGGGTCCATTCCCGCGCCTCTGCCAATTAAAGTCGTCCTGGATCCTCGGTCTATCACTGGAATGTCACCGCCCTTGTCCTATCATGGTCCATATAACGTGGAGGCTCCTCACAGAACATACTTCACATCATGTGCCAGGCAGAGTCGCGACCAACAAGCAGCTAATGACAGCTTCAGAAGCCAACGAAACAGCGACGAAACGAGTAAAGTCACACTTAGGTCCAGGCTCAAGTATAAGTAACTCGTAAATTCATACTCAAGTTGAATGCACTCCAACTGAAGAATAACTCATAATTGAAATTCAATTCAGGCGCAAATCTTACACTCATACCTGCCCTATCTGAACGTCCGGCTGTGTATGTCAGCACAATGGCTACATCTCTTCATTGACTCCGACATTTCACAGCGGGACGAAATCGATGGATATTAATTGCGAGCGAAGCGAAGCAATCATTCTCTACTTAGCCTGAGAGGGTGTCCTGACTCCAAACCGAGGCCTGGGGCCGCGTCAGCTCCAAATCAGGACACCCCGGCGGTTGTGTGGCGGCATAGCAGACGGCCGTGAAAGTGCTTCAAGTTTCTCTATCCATCTCATTCGCTCAACAATTTAGGTTCTGCGGGTGAGTTCCAGATTCTATGATTAACAATTGCACTCACGAACTCGATGGCGCAGCGAGCTTCCCGCGCAGGTGCAGCGGATCCTTATATGTACCATTTCGAATGGTTCGGCCGTCCCATGTCCCAAGGCTAGTGGTATGGCTGAAATCGTCACTTGTCCCATGTCCAGCGTCGTTGGCCACCACTTCAAAATGTCCCAGTCCGAAAATTGATTTTTTTCCTGAAAATTTCGTCTGAAATTTGCACTTGGCCGAAAATTTTGGCCGAAATTTCGGCTCTGTCCAGGTCTCGTCTGGGTGGCCAGGATCAAAATTTCGGCCACCTTGTCCATGTCCACCCCGGCCGAACCATTAGAAATGGTACAGTATGGTACTTTCACGACCATGCACTTACGATCGAGTAGCATTGGGCACCTGGCAGTCGCCATGTCTGCATTACTTTGCATCGACTCTGAAACTACCCGTTCGAAATGGTCGATGGGAAAACACTGGAAACTCTCTTGACTCTGGACTCTGGCGGCCTTCACCATATATAACCAACGGCCTAGCCATGATGATGATGATCGACCAGGCCCGCGTGCATCATACTGTGTCAGTTGCTCTATATAAATGACAACATACCATTCAGCATTCGTGCTTGACTTACTAACCACCTCACACCACCTACTCTCTCTCACTTGGCTAGTCACTAGCTAACCTTCAACAACCATGCCATCATCCATCACCGTACCCCCGACGGAACTGACCCCGTTCAAGATCGCAGTCCCGCACCAAGAGATCCACGCGCTGAAACAAAAGCTCGCACTCGCAACCCTCCCCAACGAGGTCGAAGGCGCCGGCCGCGACTACGGCGTGCCGCTCGAGGACATCGAGCGCCTCCTCACGCGCTGGAAATTCGGCTACGAATGGACCGAACACGAGAAGAAGCTCAACGAAGAGCTGCCGCAGTTCCAGACGAAGATCGAGGTGGGCGGGTTCGGAACGCTGAATGTCCATTTCGTGCACAAGCAGAGCACGGTCGACGGGGCTATTCCTTTGCTTTTTGTCCATGGATGTGCGTTTGCGCGAGCTTCTTGAGGAAAACGTTCATCTGACGTTGTTGTTTTAGGGCCTGGAGGATTCTTTGAAGTTCGCAAGATACTGCCCCTTCTGACGGAAGCGAAGCCGGACCAGCCTAGCTTCCACATCGTCGCTCTCAGCTTGCCGGGCTATTGCTTTTCGGAAGCGCCGACGAAGGCAGGTTTTGGGATATCGACGGAAAGTGTCCTTTTTCCCTCTGAATCCTTACGAAAACTGACTATTTTACCTCTGAAAGTTGCCTAAATGGGCCTATTTTTTCTGAAATGAGCGTAGTCCCTACATCATAACACCTTTCCGTTTCATGTGAGCAGAGGTTAGCCCACCCCGAAGGGCAAGGCCATCCGTGGGCGGCGCCGTTGCGCCGCCCACACAAGTCTATCTACTCACTATAACAGGAAATACCTACAAGAGTCGGGTTACAAGGTCAGTAATGGGTTTTCGACAAGGGAATCACAACTCACCGTAATTCCGTGAATAGATCAAGTCCTAAACGGGGATTTTAGGGTTAGCATTGCGGTGTTATAGGGAGAAGTGGGAATACGCACCATGTTTTTTTTCAAAGGTGAGGGAGCCACGGAATCTGCAGTAGGAGTCAAGTGTCCGTAGTTAGTTCAATTGAGAATAAATGACTTACAAGTGCTGCTCATTTCGACGAGACAATTAGGGTTACGGCTTTTAGAGTTGAGTTGGCGGTGTCTCCGTGTCAGAGTCTAAAATGATCATTAGTATCACATACTAGGTAATTAAACACAAAGCACTCACCGGTTCTCTTCAGAAAGTTTCCAAGGTAACGACAACACATGGGCGCCTAAATGCCAAATCTCACGAGGGAGGGTAGAGGCAACACCGACATGGGTTTGATGGTTGTGGTGGACAATGACCAGGGTGTGAAATTGAGACGGCGTGCTAGGCGCAGCACAGTAGCATCAACTCGACGTGGCAACAGAGGGGAGCAGCCGCGGGAAATCCAAACGGCGATGTCTTCGTGCGAGGGACGTGTGGGAACGGTCGCGGGAACTCCAAAAATCGAATTTACGTCGCAGCCTCATTCGAGACGTGTGTGGGCAGGTAGAGGGGATAGCGGGAAGTCCAAAAATCGATTTTAAACAGCGGGACCGCATGGCAGAGGCAGCGTAGGGCCAGAGGGCAAAGAGGGTGGTGCACTCAAGGTGACGGGGAGTCCAAAAATCGAATTTGGGTGGCATGGGCACTGTAGAAGGCTGAGGTGGTGCGGGAACATATGAATGTCGAGTTGAAAGGGGTGTGGAGATGCGGGGATGCTCGAGTAGTGAGCTCGCATAGCGGCGGCGGCGTTAAAAGGGTGTGGGAATGTGTCCTTCAATTGGGTCAACGTCTTGAAAGATGGGGTCGGCGGCGGGACATCCAAATATCAATTTTTGAGCTGGGGGAGCGACATGGAACATGGGCAGTAGCTGCCAATGAGAAGACCGAGTCGGAGGGGTCGTGTTGCATGCGGTGAATGCGGCTGGCGCTGCAGCCGCTGGCGGGACGTCCGAATATCAAGTTTCAAGCCGTGAGACGAGGTGAATGCGCAGGACATTATGTGGCAATAAAAGAAGGACGGTGGATGGGTGGACCAAGGTGTGTGCAGTGGCGGGACGTCCAAAATCAAATTTTCATGGTGAGAGAGCGGATCCAAGGGGCACGAAAGCTTAAACGGGATCGCAGCGGCTTTTAGACAGCCGACAAGGGTTCTGTTAGATAATAGAACAGTCAGACATGTGCGAAAGCGTGAATAAATATACTTACCATGCATCCGAGTGGGCATAACGTGCTACTCGGTAGCCATTCACGGGCGCCTAAACACTGTACGGTGTCCAACGACCTATCAACGAACTTGGTTAGCCTCTAGATAGATAAAGTATACAATAGAAAGGCTTACAATCATGGTAAGCCATGGTGGACGATGAGGAGAGAGGGAATGATCATGGAAAATAGCATTACGACGGGGAAGGGGGGATGTGTTTCTCGCAAAAACACTCCCACCTTTATACATTTTCAGCGCCAAGAATATTCAGGTTCCCCCTTCCTGCGATCACAAATCCGCATCATGACACAGGCTCTAGCCTCATACCCTCGTTACCAGCCGCCTCTATCAGAAATTCTTATATTAGCAGTCACTCAGGGATGCTCCATTACTCACTGTAGCCTCCGTTCCTTCTCCGCGCTGTCTCTGCATCTGCCCCGGCTCCCTTTTCCACTCACAAGTACCTATTCATATTCACTCATTCTACAATATCCAATTTTTGAATTCACGTCCTTCACGTCTCCAGTATTCCCTCCTGCGAGCATCACTCTCCAAAAATAGTAAACATTGACTTACAGGGAAGTCGACTATCATAAACGTAACCTTTCCAAACGTAATAAATATTTGTGTGCGATTCTCCGGAGTCTCCGACGCTTCAACAACTCACCCGTACCTTCAGATTTTTACCTTGAGAATCCTCCCTCGTATTCTCCTCTGCACATTTCATTAACCTCTCAACCTTTCACCGCCTCTGTATCCAATTCATTTGTGATCTCCTTTCTGTAGATAATGGAACATATTCAAATGGGATTACAACTTACTAAGGCCTACGTTAACATCCCTGCATTTGATCGAAGTGAATGCAGACAACCGGCACCCACAATGATATTGGTCGTCGCCTCCATCCCTCATCATATTCACAGTGCGGTCAAGTCATCTCGATTTTTCATTCACGTAAGCGGCGGTGGTAGAGTTACGAGATAAACTAATCTCTCGTGCATTTGAACATGAAGCCATGGTGTTAATAACCCGTCTCACTCGAATTCTGGAAGACTGATGGGAATGCAAAATATACGCCCCAATTCCAACGCGGTAAGCTCAAGGCGCGTGAGTGCGCCGCAATTGACCATTAGATCGGGTTGAAGCGCTGCGAGCAAATGCACTTCAATTTTATCCTCAAAGAGCACAATTCAGATTCAAAATGAAATGACGACACTAACTCCTACCTGTGTTTGCATCTCTTGAAATGGATTTGAGCGCAGGGCAAGCAAGCCGCACTCGCCGGAATACTGCATCACCCGCACTCGAACTTCCACCATCGATGTCCCCGAAACGCCTAGATTCCCTCTCGTAAAATCTATTATTGCATCACATCGGGTGCCTGTAGCGTACACAATTTGTGTGACCTTGGCGCGTATCCACGAGAGAATTCCAAAGAACATTGCTCGGTGGCCGCTGTGGACAAACACGTCCGCTCAACACGAATATTGTCCTCAAGACGTGCTTACTAAATAGAGTGCAAATTTGTAAGTAGGACTAGATTGGAGCATGAGCACTGAAATTGAAGCGCTGTGAACGTGGCACGGTCATGCCGCCAATTTTAGTAGCCAGTGTGGCGCAGCATCATGCGCGCTGTTGAACTCACAACGTTCGCCATAAGCACAGAAATGGGAGTCCTACCACATTACCGCATGGGGTATGTGTGGTAAATATATAGTGGCCTAAATAAATGGGTCGAGCGTCGGTGGACATAAATCACCGCTGACTGTAACACAACCCGCTCTTCCTCGCCCGAATCGCTGTTTGAACGGCAGATATGGAGCTCAATTATTCAGGTACACTTGAAACATACTTATAAATAGAAATGTACTACTACCGAGCTTCGCGTGAGATTGGCGAGCGCAACAACGCACACGGACTTGAGATTCGCTACGAAGCGCCTGCGCCGCTGACTGAATTCCCAGTGCAAACTTAATTATACTGCACAATCGTTTTGAGACATAGAAACCTATTTAGTACTAATCATCAGAAGATTGAAATCAAGGTGTTCGCGTTACGAGCCTGGCGGCGTGTGCCACAACCTTGATTGTGTCGCAGCCACAGCGCACGCGCTCTCAAATTCGTCGAGTACGATGGGCACACACAAAACTAGCCTTCAACTGCTGATTACATGCCCCGTAAGTGTGATATGCTGTTTAATTAAGATATGTTATCATATGAACTCATTTGAATGGGAAATTGACATGACACTCGACCCCTCCCTCCTCACCCGAATCGCCGTTTGCAACGCGAAAAACGTACGTGTTTCAAATAAAGGGGCGTGTATACATACCTATTAATAGTAATATACTATCTCCGGGTGTATCGTGTACGAATTCTCAGCGCAACAAGGCACGAAGAATGAGGAAGATCAGACGAAGCGCTTGCAGCGTACATTGAATTAATGCATTTCTTTTATATCTCCCAAAATCTCACGTAGGTAGGGATAAATGTATAGTACAAACGCAAAAAAGTTTGGAGTGATAGCTAAAGCGCTGCGAACGTGGCACGGTGTGCCACCGATGTCAACTCTGAATTCCCGCCAGCGCACGCGCTTCGAATTCACCACAGTTTGCGGAGCGCAAGCGCAAAAGAGAGTAATATATTCCACTAAGTACGTCCTCCACTCCCGGGTATAGTTTTGAGGGCGGAAAATGTGTACGAGCGCAGAAGTGAACCCACACCCAACCCCTTCCTCCTCACCCGAATCGCCGTTTGCAACGCGAAAAACGTACGTGTTTCCATAACAGGGTCATAATCAAGTTCTATTAATAGTAATATAGCTACCTCCGAGCCTAGCGTGTACAATTCTCAGCGCAACAAGGCACGAAGAACGAGGAAGATCAGACGTGCATTTGCAGCGTACAGTGAATTACGATGTTATTTCTTAATTATATCTCCCGATATATTTAAGGTAGGTAGTTATACATGTATAGTACAAACCGCAAAAAAGTTTGTAGTGATAGCTAAAGCGCTGCGAACGTGGCACGGTGTGCCACCAATGTCAACTGTGAATTCCCGCCAGCGCACGCGCTTTGAATTCACCACCGTTTGCACAGCGCAAGCCCAAAAAAGGATATTACACTCCACTGAGTACGTGCTCCACTACCCGGGTATACAGTTTTGAGTGCGGCAAATGTGTACGAGCGCAGAAGCGAACCCACACCCCACCCCTTCCTCCTCACCCGAATCGCCGTTTGCAACGCAGAAAACGGTACGCGCTTCCATCACAGGGCCATCTATTACATACTAATCTATATATATACTACCTCCGAGACTAGACTACCCGCCATTCCAACGCGACAATTAGGGCTGTTGAATACAGAAGATGCAAAGGCGCACGTCCGCCGTTTTCCTCCTTTCTCCCCCAATTCCAATCCGCACTTCCCCTAACTCCGTATACATGCATCCCTAAGTACCACCTAGCGACTCCAAAAAATATTGGGAGCGCCAAGTGCAGGAAATGTGCAGAGCTCGAAATTCATCCCACCCTCGTCTCCTCACCCACTTCGCGTTCCAGCGCGTTTGCGCGGGGACCTGAATTTAAAACGTAAGATGGCGATAGCGTGGCTGATAGGGATCACCTCGGCTGTGTTGCCAGCGAAGATATTGCGCTAGAACGTTCCCCCAAAGTGAAGAACGACCGCTTGGTGTCGTTTCGTGCACATTCCGGAGTTCTGGATGGACGATGGGCAATTCGAGGGCGATTGGGGGTGTTTCCGGAGACTAGGGTCAAGTAGCTGTGGAGTTGGTTGTCTGTACTGTATAGTTTTCTGGTGGCTAGTGCGCCGCCGCTGTGGTGTATCGAGTTGATATCAAGCGGATTACGCACCCAAAACGCATGAATTTGCCTTCATTCACGAAATCCTAAAACTCCTTATTTCGAGCTGAGAGTGGTATAGGAGGTGAAATAATTTAAAGCAAAGCTAATTACAATGTTAACAAGGTGATAGCACTATTTGCGAACGATGCACGGCCGATTTTCGAATTGAAGAACACATGAAATCGGCGTAATTGACGAATTTCCAAAACCCGTCTGTTCAGCCTGAGAGTGGAACCGTAGGTCGAATAAGGTAAAGGGAACCCAATTATGGAATTTTCCAGGCGATAGCAACAGATACGAATGCGCGGGCGGCCAAACGAGCGGGGGAGATGAGTGAGATCGAGATTCGGCTAACGGACTCAACGGACCCTGGACGTAGTTTCCTCCGAAAACATATCTTCCTATTGAGATCTATGTACGTACATGCTACCAAAATACTATAAGAACCCTATGGATTCGACGTCTATCCCTCATTCCACAGTTCCCTCTTCTCCTCTCTTCCCATCCTCTCCTCTCTCCTGTGCTCCTCTCTCCATTCGTCCTCGTCCTCCTCGCACTCGCTTCGCATTCGCCTCGCCTCGCCTCGCCTCGCCGCACCACCCCCGCCACAGCGAGCCCACACCGGTAAGCAACGTCTCCTCGCCGTTGAAGACCCGCTCACTCACCAGCGCCCTCTCCCAGCGCCCATCCCCCGCCTCCAGCATGCTCCTCGCTCGACACACGACGTCGGTAAGCATCCCTCTTCGTCCTCTTCGTCGTCCCAGGGCATGCTAACCACCCCGTTTCGCAGGCGGCTTCCCTCGTTCGAGATCAAAGGTGAGCGATTGACCTTCTGACATCAGACCGTTCGCTCACCGTGCGCAGCCTGCCTCCAGGTCAATTCGCTGCTGCACGCTGCACGGGTAAGTCGTCGGTCATCCGTTGACGCTGTTGTTTGCTGAGTTGAGGACGTTTCTGGCAGCGACGGCGACGTGCCGATCGATGCGCCCGGGCTGTTCGTTGTCGTATATCGTCGTGCCGTGAGTATCCGAGAGGCGGGCAGGTTGGAGAAGGTGGAGGCGGGTCGTGTCGTTGTGGTCAGGGCCTAGGTGAGTGCTTGTTTCCTCTCGATCGACCTCGGAGCAGGGGCACAGGCGGCGGCGACGCTGCACACGACGGTGAGCATTCTCACGTTTGCGGCAGAATGGATAAATTGACTTACCTTGACGTCTGCGCAGCGACGTCCGTTCTCGTCCTGGGCGGTAGCGGAGAGACCGCGGATGTCGATACATGAGACGACGAGGCCTCGTGATCGTCGTTCCCAACGCTGATGACGAGGCACCTGCTTAATCGATGCGCCTCGGCGAGTCTTCGTTTGGCCACTAGTCGTCGGAGCAACGCCGCCGCCGTGGCTTCAGATGCAACTCTACGCAAAGTGAGTACCGTGTCTTTCAAAAAAAGTCGACAGAATACTTACCTGGTGCTCGAGACCTTGACAGATGACTAGATGCTGTCTTGAGCGTCTGCGGCGCATCAAGATGTTGCGGACCTACGGGAAACGTTGACTAGATACTTACCGATGGCGCGAGAACCTCGGCAGGTCGTTATTTGTGGCTCCGTGCATCGACGACGGGCTTGATCGTGAGCTGGATGCGTGGTGCGGGCTCGTGGTGCGTGCGACAGTGGTGGATCGTGTCGCTGTCGGTAAGGGGTGAGTCGGCGTCCATCCGTTGACGCTCTCGTTTTCTGACTGGAGGCTGTTGGCAGCGACGGCGATCGCAGATCGATGCGCCGGGCTGTTCGTTGTTGTGCATCGCCGCACTGTGGGTATCTGAGGGCGGGCAGGTTGAGGAAGGCGGAGGAGGGTCGTATCGTCGAGGGGGGTCGTGTTGTCGAGGTCGGGACCAAGGTGAGTGTTTCTTCTTGATCACACTGCAGAACAAGGTGAGTTGCATTCAATCAGACTGGATGGCTGAGCTTACCTTGGCGTCTGTGCAGAGACGTCCGTTCGTGGGGAAGGCATCCACGTCCTGGCCGGCAGTAGAGACGCCGCGGATGCGACGAGGCGTTGTGTTCGTCGTTCCCAGCCGTCTTGAGCATGTGCGGGGCGTCGAGATGGTGCGGATCTATGCAACGTAAGTACCATCTGCCTTTGACGTGTCAAGTAAACACTTACCGCTGGCGCGAGAACCTCTGCAGGTCGTTGTTAGCAAGGAGGTGGTGCTAGTGGAGGCTCGTAGTGTGTGGATGAGTGGTGGAGGTGTCGCTGTTGGGAGATGCGCACGTGCGGAGGAGGGACGTTGCTGTCGGGTGTGATCGCAACGAGGCGCCATCGGACCAGTTGTCTGAAGGGGGAGGCTGTGGATGGAAGGGATGGGCGCCTGCAGGGAGACGGGAGGAGTGATGAAGGAAGGAGCGGATGGGAGAGAGCAGGCGTGGGACAGGCGCTTATTCGTAGTCTGTTTCTCTGCCAATTGAAGTCGTCTTGGATCCTGGCCACCTGGCAGTCGCCATGTTCTGCATTACTTTGCATCGACTCTGAAACTACCCTGGGAAACCCTGGAAACTCTCTTGACTCTGGACTCTGGCGGCCTTCACCATATATAACCAACGGCCTAGCCATGATGATGATGATGATCGACCAGGCCCGCGTGCGTCATACTGTGTCAGT
Organism: Pholiota adiposa; assembly: GCA_009935795.1. Lineage (NCBI taxonomy): Eukaryota > Fungi > Basidiomycota > Agaricomycetes > Agaricales > Strophariaceae > Pholiota > Pholiota adiposa. Next base: position 593,153 of record QEYC01000012.1, read on the forward strand.
TGCTCTATATAAATGACAACATACCATTCAGCATTCGTGCTTGAACCTACTAACCACCACATCCACCTTCCCACTCTCACTAGCTAACCTTTAACAACCATGCCATCATCCATCACTGTACCCCCGACGGAACTGACCCCGTTCAAGATCGCAGTCCCCCACCAAGAGATCCACGCGCTGAAACAAAAGCTCGCACTCGCCACCCTCCCCAACGAGGTCGAAGGCGCCGGCCGCGACTACGGCGTGCCGCTCGAGGACATCGAGCGCCTCCTCACGCGCTGGAAATTCGGCTATGAATGGAGCGAACACGAGAAGAAGCTCAACGAAGAGCTGCCGCAGTTCCAGACGAAGATCGAGGTGGGCGGGTTCGGAACGCTGAATGTCCATTTTGTGCACAAACAGAGCACGGTCGACGGGGCTATTCCTTTGCTTTTTGTCCATGGATGTGCGTTTGCGCGAGCTTCTTGAGGAAAACGTTCATCTGACGCTGTTGTTTTAGGGCCTGGAGGATTCTTTGAAGTTCGCAAGATATTGCCCCTTCTGACGGAAGCGAAGCCGGATCAGCCTAGCTTCCACGTCGTCGCTCTCAGCTTGCCGGGCTATTGCTTTTCGGAAGCGCCGACGAAGGCAGGTTTTGGGATAGCCCAATATGCTGAGGTATGTCCCGTATAGCGAGCATTTAGCAACATGGTTGACGTTGGCTTGCACATAGGTCGGGAACAAATTGATGCTCGCCCTCGGGTATGAAGAATATGGTGGGTTATCTACTTTTACTGACTCGCTGCTTGACGCGATTAATGTTGTTGCTGCTAGTTACGCAAGGAGGTGATTGGGGTTACGCTGTACGTCTCATTTCTCGTCCCGCGATATCACCCTCATAACCAAACTCTCCGACCCTCCGCAGATCACAAGAAAGATCGCCAGCGCCTACGGCGGAGAACACAGCAAAGCATGGCACACGAACTGGCAACAAGCCGCTCAGCCCACGTCAGTCCCACCTAACCCTTCCAACACCATAATCTAACACCCTCTCAATCCCAACAGCGGCCCACCCACTCTAACCAAATCTCCCTCCTGTTTTTGCGCTACATAACATCGCCGTACACCCCCGCTGAGCAAGCGGGCTTGGAGCGCACGAAGTGGTTCAAGAAGCAGGAAGCGGGGTATTTCACGCTGCAGTCCACGAGGCCGCATACGCTTGCTTATGGTTCAGCTGTTGTGGGATAGCGTATATGCACTTCCAACAATATCTCGACGGAAAGTGTCCTTTTTCCCTCTGAATCCTTACGAAAACTGACTATTTTACCTCTGAAAGTTGCCTAAATGGGACTATTTTTCTGAAATGAGCTAGTCCCTACATCGTAACACCTTTCCGTTTCATGTGAGCAGAGGTTAGCCCACCCCGAAGGGCAAGGCCATCCGTGGGCGGCGCAACGGCACCCACACAAGTCTATCTACTAACTATGACAGGAAATACCTACAAGAGTCGGGTTACAAGGTCAGTAATGGGTTTTCGACAAGGGAATCACAACTCACCGTAATTCCGTGAATAGATCAAGTCCTAAACGGGGATTTTAGGGTCAGCATTGCGGCATTTATAGGGAGAAGTGGGAATACGCACTGTGTTTTTTCAAAGGTGAGGTAGTCACGGAATCTTCAGTAGGAGTCAGTGTCCGTAGTTACTTCAATTGAGAATAAATGACTTACAAGTGCTGCTCATTTCGACGAGACAATTAGAGTTACAGCTCTTAGAGTTGAGTTGGCGGTGTCTAAAATGATCATTAGTATCACATACTAGGTAATTAAACACAAAGCACTCACCGGTTCTCTTCAGAAAGCCTCCAAGGTGGCGACAACACATGGGCGCCTAAATGCCCAATCTCACGAGGGAGGGTAGAGGCAACACCGACATGGTTTGATGTGGTGGTGGACACTGGCCAGGGTGTGAATGAGAGGGCGTGGTAGGCGCAGCACAGTAGCGGCAATAGAGGGGACGGCCGCGGGAAATCCAAACGTCGATGTCAAGTTCCTGCGAGGGACGTGTGGGAACGGTCGCCGGAACTCCAAAAATCGAATTTACGTCGCAGCCTCATTGAGAGGCATGTGGGTAGGTAGAGGGATAGCGGGAAGTCCAAATATCGACTTTAAATGGCGGGACAGCATGACCGCATGGCGGTGGCGGCGTAGGACCCGAGTGCAAAGAGGGTGGTGCACTCAAGGTGACGGGGAGTCCAAAAATCAAATTTGCGTGGCCTGGGCACTGTAGAAGGCTGAGGTGGTGCGGGAACATATGAATGTCGAGTTGAAAGGGGTGTGGAGATGCGGGGATGCTCGAGTAGCGAGCTTGCATAGCGGCGGCGGTGTGAGAAAGGTGTGGGAAGGTGGCCTTTGACCGCGCCAACATCAAAGGATGAGGTTGGTGGCGGGACATCCAAATATCGATTTTGGAGCGCGGGGAGTGACAGGGAACATGGGCAGTAGCGCCAATATGCGGACCGAGTCGGAGGGGTCGTGTTGCATGCGGTGAATGCGGCTGGCGCTGCAGCCGCTGGCGGGACGTCCGAATATCAAGTTTCAAGCCGTGAGACGAGGTGAATGCGCAGGACATTGTGTGACAATGAAAGAAGGATGGTGAATGGGTGTACCGAGGTGTGTGCGGTGGCGGGAAGTCCAAAATCAAATTTTCATGGTGAGAGAGCGGATGCAAGGGGCACGAAAGCTTAAACGGGATCGCAGCGGCTTTTAAACAGCCGACAAGGGTTCTGTTAGATAATAGAACAGTCAGACATGTGCGAAAGCGTGAATAAATATGACTTACCATGCATCCGAGTGGGCATAACCGTGGCTACTCGGTAGACATTCACGGGCGCCTAAACACTGTACGGAGTCCAACAACCTATCAACGAACTTGGTTAGCCTCTAGATAGATAAAGTATACAATAGAAAGGCTTACAATCATGGTAAGCCATGGTGGACGATGAGGAGAGAGGGAATGATCATGGAAAATAGCATTACGACGGGGAAGGGGGGATGTGTTTCTCCCCAAAAACACTCCCACCTTTATACATTTTCAGCGCCAAGAATATTCAGGTTCCCCCTTCCTGCGATCACGAATCCGCATCATGACACAGGCTCTAGCCTCATACCCTCGTTACCAGCCGCCTCTATCAGAAATTCTTATATTAGCAGTCACTCAGGGATGCTCCATTACTCACTGTAGCCTCCGTTCCCTTCTCGCGCCTGTCTCTGTGTCTGTGCCCCGGGCTCCCCTTTTCCACTCACAAGTACCTATTCATATTCATTCATTCTACAATATCCAATTTTTGAATTCACGTCCTTCACGTCTCCAGTATTCCCTCCTGCGAGCATCACTCTCCAAAAATAGTAAACATTGACTTACAGGGAAGTCGACTATCATAAACGTAACCTTTCCAAACGTAATAAATATTTGTGTGCGATTCTCCGGAGTCTCCGACGCTTCAACAACTCACCCGTACCTTCAGATTTTTACTTTGAGAATCCTCCCTCGTATTCTCCTCTGCACATTCCATTAACCTCTCAGCCTTTCACCATCTCTGTATCCCAATTCATTTGTGATCTCCTTTCTGTAGATAATGGAACATATTCAAATGGGATTACAACTCACTAAGCCCTACATTAACATCCCTGCATTTGATCGAAGTGAATGCAGACAACCGGCACCCACAATGATATTGGTCGTCGCCTCCATCCCCTCATCATATTCACAGTGCGGTCAAGTCATCTCTATTTTTCATTCACGTAAGCGGAAGCGGTAGGAGTTACGAGATAAACTAATCTCTCGTGCATTTGAACATGAAGCCATGGTGTTAATAACTCGTCTCACTCGAATTTTGGAAGACTGATGGGAATGCAAAATATATGCCCCAATTCCGAACGCGGTTAAGCTCAAGGCGCGTGAGTGCGCCGCAATTGACCATTAGATCGGGTTGAAGCGCTGCGAGCAAATGCACTTCAATTTTATCCTCAAAGAGCACAATTCAGATTCAAAATGACAATGATAAACACTAACTCCTACCTGGTGTTTGCATATCTTGAAATGGATTTGAGCGCAGGCGGCAAGCAAGCCGCACTCGCCGGAATACTGCATCACCCCGCACTCGAGCTTCCACCGTCCAGATGTCCCCGAAACGCCTTGATTCCCTCTCGTAAACTCTATTATTACATCATATTGGGACCCTGTAGCGTACACAATTTGTGTAACCTTGGCGCGCCGTATCCACGAGAGAATTCCAAACAGAACATTGCTCGGTGGCCCGCTGGGGCAAACACGTCCGCTCAACACGAATATTGTCCTCAAAGACGTGCTTACTTAATAAGAGTGCAAATTTGTAAGTAGGACTAGATTGGAGCAATAAGCACCTGAAATTGAAGCACTGTGAACGTGGCACGGCCATGCCGCCAATTTTAGTAGCCAGTGTGGCGCAACATCATGCGCGCTGTTGAACTCACAACATTCGCCCATAAGCACAGAAATGGGGAGTCCTACCACATTACTGCATGGGGTATGTGTGGTAAATATATAGTGGCCTAAATAAATGGGTCGAGCGTCGGTGGATAGACATCAACCGCTGACCGTAACACAACCCGCTCTTCCTCGCCCGAATCGCCGTTTGAGCAGCAGATACGGAGCTCAATTATTCAGGTACACTTGAAACATACTTATAAATAGACAGGTACTACTACCGAGTTTAGCGCGTGAGATCCGAGCGCAACAACGCACACGGACTTCTACGAAGCGCCTGCGCCGCTCACTGAATTCCCAGTGCAAACCTTAATTATACTGCACAAGCGTTTTGAGACACATAGATACACCTATTTAGTACTAATTATTTGAAGAAATACATTAAAAAAATTGGTGTTACGGCCTGGCGGCGTGTGCTACAACCTTGATTGTGTCGCAGCCGCAGCGCACGCGCTCTCAAATTCGTTGATTGTACGATGGCACGCACAAAACTAGCCTTTGACGCGCTGATTACATGCCCGTAAGCGTGATATGCTGTTTAATTAAGATATGAACTCATTTGAATGTGGAATTGACATCACAATCGACCCCTCCCTCCTCACCCGAATCGGCGTTTGCAACGCGAAAAACGTACGTGTTTCAAATAAAGGGGCGTGTATACATACCTATTAATAGTAATATACTATCTCCGGGTGTATCGTGTACGAATTCTCAGCGCAACAAGGCACGAAGAATGAGGAAGATCAGACGAAGCGCTTGCAGCGTACATTGAATTAAAATGCCAGTTCTTAATTATATCTCCCAAAATCCACCGTACGTAGGGATAAATGTATAGTACAAACGCAAAAAAGTTTGTAGTGATAGCTAAAGCGCTGCGAACGTGGCACGGTGTGCCACCAATGTCAACTCTAAGTTCCCGCCAGCGCACGCGCTTCAAATTCCCCGCCGTTTGCAGAGCGCAAGCGAAAAATAGAGTAGTATATTCCACTAAGTACGTCCTCCACGTCCCGGGTATATAGTTTTGAGTGGCGGCAAATGTGTACGAGCGCAGAAGTGAACCCACACCCAACCCCTTCCTCCTCACCCGAATCGCCGTTTGCAACGCGAAAAACGTACGTGTTTCCATAACAGGGTCATAAATCAAGTATCTATTAATAGTAATATAGCTACCTCCGAGCCTAGCGTGTACGAATTCTCAGCGCAACACGCCACGAAGAACGAGGAAGATCAGGCAGTGCATTTGCAGCGTACAGTGAATTACGATGTTATTTCTTAATTATATCTCCCGATATATTTAAGGTAGGTAGTTATACATGTATAGTACAAACCGCAAAAAAGTTTGTAGTGATAGCTAAAGGGCTGCGAACGTGGCACGGTGTGCCACCAATGTCAACTCTGAGTTCCCGCCAGAGCACGCGCTTTGAATTCACCACCGTTTGCACAGCGCAAGCCCAAAAAGGGATATTACACTCCACTGAGTACGTGCTCCACTACCCGGATATATAATTTTGAGCGCAGACAAACACGTACGAGCGCAGAAGCGAACCCACACCCCACCCCTTCCTCCTCACCCGAATCGCCGTTTGCAACGCAGAAAACGGTACGCGCTTCCATCACAGGGCCATCTATTACATACCGATCTATATATATATTACCTCCGAGTCTAGACTACCCTCCATTCCAACGCGACAATTAGGCTGTTGAATACAGAAGATGCAAAGGAGCACGTCCGCAGTTTTCCTCCTTTCTCCCCCAATTCCAATTCGCACTCGCCCTATCTCCGTATAGAGGCGTCCCTCAATACCACCTACCGACTCCAAAACAGATTGGGAGCGCCAAGTGCAGGGAATGTGCAGAGCTCGAAATTGATCCCTCCCTCGCCTCCTCACCCACTTCGCGTTCCAGCGCGTTTGCGCGGGGACCTGAATTTAAAACGTAAGATGGCGATAGCGTGGCTGATAGGGATCACCTCGGCTGCGTTGCCAGCAAAGATATTGCGCTAGAACGTTCCCCCAAAGTGAAGAACGACCGCTTGGTGTCGTTTCGTGCACATTCCGGAGTTCTGGATGGACGATGGGCAATTCGAGGCGATTGGGGGTGTTTCCGGAGACTAGGGTCAAGTAGCTGTGGAGTTGGTCGTCTGTACTGTGTAGTTTTCGGGTGGCTAGTGCGCCGCCGCCTTCGTGAAACTGGATATCGAGCGGATACGCACCCAAAACACATGAATTCGCCTTCATTCACGAAATCCTAAAACTTCTTATTTCATGCTGAGAGTGGTATAGGAGGTAAAATAAGTTAAAGCAAAGCTAAATACAAGGTCAACAAGGCGATAGCGGTATTTGCG